>JAEIGD010000015.1:2432500-3032500 GCA_018903425.1 Zaprionus nigranus | reverse complement strand
CTCACCCTCTGGCGTTTCATAGACCAACGTAAATATTCGCCACTCGTAGTTTGTTTTGATGATCTCGAAATACGCCCGTGATAGTGCTGATAATGAAGGTGCCACATTCACAGTCATCTGATTATTCAAATGCTCCTGACGCGTGGCCTCGAGTTTCCAATCGAATTCTAAATGTGGAATACCGGTCGTGTTTGCGATTTGCGCTACTATGTCTAGAACAACAACGACGCGAGAGAACAGCACAATTACAAAACTATCTCTGAACATATGTTCTAAGAAAACACAACCACCACACGTACCACTTGCTGCCTTTGAACTTGGTCCGAAAATAGCCGCAACGCCATTGGAAATCAGTTCACAAGCTAAACGGAAGATGATGTTCGGGTAACGTTAATATCGGAATTCGATCGCTACTATCAAAACACTTACTAAGCTGTTGCAGCATAAAACTGTCGTTGGTTGGCATGTAACGCTTTATGGACACAAATTGAATTTCGAAAAACTTTAAATTGTTGACCTCGCGCAGAGCCTGATCGAAACTCTGTTCGATTTCCTGTTCATTCTCAAAGAAAATGGCGCCTAAAATGTAACAGAATTATAATAATGCCAAGTACGACAAAAAGTGATTCACAAATAAATCCGAATGATATATGGGAAAAACTACCTACCCACTGTGACTCTCGTCTGACCATCCGTGCCAATAGCGAGGGCGTATTTTAAAAATAACACAACATAAATGTAAACTGGATACAAATGCATTTTTTCTTCCGATTCCAAGTAAGAATATATATAAAATTCGAGTTAACTTACGCACTTGACGCGATTCTAATTGAATTTTCTAAATGCAGCGGCCATTTCGTTTTTGAATTTTGAACTATACATACACACACAAACACGCACGCACAGTAACAAAATTACGTAAAAAGTTTGAAATGTAGAAATTTATTTTTTCTATTATTTATTTCAGCTCTTGCTCCAAGCGACCGCAGCATCCAGTCTTGGAGCGCTTAGCACGCACACTGAATGCCCGGCTAAACGGTATTTGACTCTCCGAGTGCTGCCACGATCTATTTATCTATAGCATATCTCTCTCTCTCCTTGCGTTCTTTCCCCTTGTGCTCTCTCTCTCCCTCCTTGTGCTCTCTCTATCTCCATTTCTGTTGCCTGCTATGCCATGTGCCATTTGCCGTGCCGTGGCATTATTTATGGCGCTTGTCGATGACGTAGGCGGCATTCAGTCTACCATACCTTGCCATTTTCATTGGGAATTCTATTTTCCCCCCTTTTCTGCCCCTCCCTCTTTAACCCCTTTTGGCTTTATTATGTTTGTCGGGTGTTTTTCACATGTTGTGCCAAATATTATGATGTTCTTGCTTTTGTTTGCTCTTGGCAGCTTTTTGATCTCCAAAGTGGTTGATCATGTTTTTGATTATGTCAAGTGTGTTTAAACTAATTTTTGTTAAAAGAAAAACGGAATAAACGATATGGGAAAAGAACTTTTGGAAAGAGGAATGATGTTTAATAAGTTTTTTTAATTGAATCGCACAATCGATCGATCTTCACTTAGATATATCTTTAGTCATATATGATATATATGTAGGTGTTAACATCATTTATTAAAGCTTTAATAACCTTGTACAATGTACTGAGTTAATTGACACTTTCCTTTATAAGAATATATTAATTTCTGGGCAGATAAATCGTGTATCATAAATTTAATTTACTAAGGTCTAAATTACTTAATTGTTAATTTGAGGCTCCTCTTAAAAAATGTACTTAATAAAATAGAAAAACTTTTGACAAGTTTCTTTCATCGAAAAAAAATCGATAAACAAATATTTTCCCATTCAAATTTCCTTTTCAATGTAACTTCACAAATTTCTAGCAACTTTTTCGTCAGTTACTTATAAAACACTACACGTTCAATGTGTTTAGGATTCATTACTATAACAAATATAAAAAAAAACTTAAAATAAAAAAAAAACTTAATTTAATTGAATAATAACGCAATTAAATAATAAATGGGTGAACAGAACCTTAGTCTTTTGGATTTCAAAAACCATGAGCACTACCTGCACTCGTTCGTAAGCATTCAAGACATGAGGTATTTACGGTCGAAAAATATAGCGCGCAAAATCATCTCATTGGGATATCGAACCCCGAGTATACCCTATGACAATACGGAGTTTAACAGGCGGGTCGATTTAGCAAGAGAGTCTATGCGGCCCAAAATTTCGGGTGAGCTAGTCTACAGTAAGTTTATGTCGCCACATAACAAGGATCCAGTATTACTGGAGTACAAAAAAAGGGAGATTCCCATATTTGAGAAGAAGTTGGCGGTAAGAAAGAAATCCAAATATAAATACTTTAAATTTTCAAAGGTTTTCTTAATGGAATTATATCCCCATCAAACCTAAAACAGACCATAGTATTTACAACGTTTAATGACACAGATGGATCAGAAGTATCGGGATATATAGACCTGGGCATGAGTTGGGCCAACACCCGACGTAAAGCAATAAGGTACACGAATTGGCCGGAAGTCTACGGGGGTCGGAACCGACTTGTGCCCATGCCTCACCACCTGAGCTACTTCAATCGGAAGAATAATGTTTTACACTATACTGACAGTGATAACTTTAAGGTTGTTCATGATGGTCGATATGGCATGATGTTTCAGCATAAAGGAGATCGCAATTTATTACCTGTTGGAGGGAGATTAAACCCATTCTCGAAGAATGTTACTCGCACCATGGCAATTTCCCCTAAACAAGGTACTATTGTGTTCTACGATCACATCATTCGCAAGAAGGTATAGCAAGCTTGCTCCTGTATTAAATCGATCTAATGTTATAAAATCAGTAAAGTATTCTGCATTTTTCTCTGGCTCCAGTCCAAGAATTCAAAGTGTCTCTCTCTTTATTTTTGTCTCTTTCTCTCTGTCTCTCTCTCCCTCTGGTTGTTTAGAATACGTCTAGCACAACAAACCACAGAGGGCGCTCTTTGGTGAGTAGATCTCATTTAAAATTAGCATAGTTCAGTTCTGTATTCAAAATAAATGCCCGACATAGCTCATTGTGTTCGAGACCTCTGTGCGTTACAGTTGCATTCGCCTTGCAGTCAAAAGTTTTACATCATCAGTGAAAAATTAAAAATCGACCTATATTATGCATAAATATCAATAAAATGAGCCCAATATATTATATATATTTCCTGTTGTCGATCGTCTTGCCCTGGGCAACTGCTAGGGAACAATTTATGGTGGGTAAGTGCTGAAAATCGAAAGTGGGTCAACTGCATTCAGATTTTTTTCTATATCTGCAAAATGTTCACTTGTTTGCGCGTCACATTTTGTTCACTTACTAGGCAGCATTTTCACATCGGAAAAGGATGAGGCGGAAATAGCTTTTCGCACGGCTGTTGATCGTGCTAATATTTTGGAAAGAAATATTGAACTGATGCCCGTCGTGGTCTATGCCAATACTGAGGATAGTTTCATCATGGAGAAAACGGGTAAATACCAACAAGAAGATACTCAGCATTTATATAAAATTAAACTTGACCAATGTCTTGCAGTTTGCAACCTAATTTCACAGGGTGTTATTGCCATTTTTGGACCCAGCACAGGGGGCAGTTCAGGCAAGTATTCATTTCTTATTTCTTATAATATTATTTAGTAATGGGAAATTTAAAGCGACCTAGCAGATCTATTGTGCCCCGCTTAAGCTCCATTATCCGTCTAGTTCTTTAAATGAACTCTATGATTTTTCCTGGCGTGACTGTGCTTATCTCTACAGTTTCTAGAAGTTTTATTCCTAATGTTGCACATCTCATAAGGGGCAGCGCCGGACATGCAATTATGTTCCTTGGCGGTTCAGCATCTAGTTTGCAGAATCTGCAATCCACATTACTAACTCTATCTAGCTTGCTAAGGTGGACCCTAAGAGACCCTGTGAAAAGGTCGCTACCACGCCCGCCACTTCGTCACCCCGTATGTCCCGGTATCCAACTGAAAGTGCTGTTGTTATTCCCCCTGTCTAGTTTGGGTTTTCTTATTATAACCATACTCTATATATTCTCCAACTATTGCAGACATCGTTGCCTCAATTTGTCACACGCTGGACATACCACATATTGTGTTTGACTGGCGACCTGATAATCGGCAGTACGAGCACGCAACCATGACCCTTAACCTGCATCCGGACAATCTACTTTTGGCACGTGGATTTGCCGAGATCGTACAAAGCTTCGGTTGGCGCAGTTATACAATCATCTATGAATCCGAAAGAGGTAGGGTATATGCAATTGATTTATCATTCATCTCTGTAAACTCAACCTTCTTATCAGAACTGCAACAGCTACAGGATATACTACAAATCGGTGATCCGGATAGTAATCCTACAACCATCAGGCAACTGGGTCCGGATGACGATCACAGACCTTTTCTTAAGGAAATTAAACTATCTACCGATAATTGTCTCATTCTGCACTGTTCACCGGAAAATTTACTCAATATATTGGAACAGGCAAATGAACTTAAAATGCTGGGGGAATATCAGGTAAAATAAAAGTAGTTTCTAGTTATTTTACAGTATTTCATTTTCGAACTTGAGATTAAGAACGACTGAACATAATAACTATCCTCAGAAAAAATGTTATCCAGGTTTACTCAATTTGGTTTTCTCTACACAGAGCGTCTTCATACCCTTGTTGGACACCCACACCTTAGAGCTAGGACACATGTTCAACGTAGAGGCGAATATAACAACGGTTCGTCTGATGGATCCCACTGATTTTCACATAAAGAACGTAGTGCACGATTGGGAGGAGCGTGAAAAGAGAGAGGGTCGCTATTATAAGGTGTTGCCTACTCAAGTGAAGACTCAGATGATCTTGATCAACGATGCCGTTTGGCTATTCTCGAAAGGACTCACCGAACTGGGCATCATTAAGGAGCTGACTGCACCGCAGATCGAATGCAAGCGAAAGAAACCCTGGCCACATGGCAGACGCATCATTGAGTTCATGAAGGCGGTACTAAAACTGAATCCTTTTAATGGAATATTTCATTAAAATGTTTGCGATTTCCTTAGCGCTCCGAGGAGGTGGCCACAGGTCGCGTGGACTTTAATGAATATGGACAACGTAGCTTCTTCAGTCTGCGCTTTATGGAAATCGAAGCAGGAGGATTTCTAGATCTGGCCATATGGGATCCAGTCAATGGGCTGGATGTGCTCAATGACGACGAGGAGAGCGAGAAGCGAGTGGGCCAAAAGCTTCAAAACAAGACTTTTATAGTCTCCTCGCGTATTGGTGCACCCTTCCTGACGCTGAAGATCCCCGAAGAGGGTGAAGTGCTGCAGGGAAATGCACGCTACGAGGGTTACTCCATGGATTTGATCGACAACATTGCTAAAATGCTGAACTTCAAGTACGAGTTCCGCATGTCACCTGATGGTAAATATGGCGGCTTGAACAAGGTCACCCAGACCTGGGATGGTATAGTCAAGCAGCTGATCGATGGGGTGAGCTCTAGAGAGTTCAAGTAAACTGCAGGAGTTATTAGATTTACCTTTCACTTACCCACAGAACGCAGATCTGGGAATCTGTGATCTCACGATGACTTCGTCCCGCCGACAGGCTGTGGACTTTACGCCACCTTTCATGAATCTCGGCATTAGCATTCTCTTCTCCAAGCCACCCATTCCGCCCACCGATCTCTTTTCATTTCTATCACCCTTTTCACTGGATGTCTGGATCTATATGGGTTCCGCTTATCTATTTATATCGCTACTGCTCTTCGCCTTGGCTCGCATGGCGCCCGATGACTGGGAGAATCCACATCCCTGTAAAGAGCCCGAAGAAGTGGAAAACATTTGGTTTCTCCACAACACCATGTGGCTTTCGATCGGTTCTCTCATGGGTCAAGGCTGTGATATCTTACCCAAGTAAGTAGAAGTAGTAGAATCACTTGTATCTCTGTCTCTGTCATTACTGCATCTTCTCTTCCAATTGTAGAGCCGCCTCTACGCGTCTAGTCACGGGCATGTGGTGGTTCTTTGCCCTCATGATGTTGAACTCCTACACAGCCAACTTGGCTGCCTTTTTGACCAATTCACGGCAGGCAAGTTCCATCAATAACGCCGAAGATTTGGCAGCCCAAAACAAAATCAAATATGGCGCTCTACTTGGTGGCTCCACTATGGGTTTCTTCAGGGACTCGAATTTCAGCGTCTACCAAAAAATGTGGACATCCATGGAAAGTGCCAGACCTTCTGTCTTCACCAAGACTAACGACGAGGGCGTCGAGCGTGTTCAGGTAAGTTTTCTATATGACTTTAAACCATCTCACAAATACACTTCCGAGAATAATCTCCTGAGGTACGTTGCAAAGTCGTGGCCAAAATTAATATACCGTCTGCAAGGGTATAAAAAGATAACTCAAATTAATTAACTCTATTGAAAGTTTAATTCATTCATTATTTAGCACTTTCTCTGCCTTCCCAGAAAGGTAAAAATCTCTATGCCTTTCTAATGGAATCCACAACGCTGGAGTACAATGTGGAACGTAAATGTGATTTGATGCAGATCGGTGGCTGGCTGGACTACAAGAGTTACGGCATTGCCATGCCCTTCAGTAGGTTTATCCAAATAATGAGAGCTTCTCTAGAAAATACTCAATCTATGTTTCTTATACAGATTCGCCATACCGCAAACAGATCAGTGGAGCTGTTCTGAGGCTGGGCGAACTGGGAGTGTTGTCGGAGCTGAAGCGTAAGTGGTGGAAGGAGATGCACGGCGGCGGCAGCTGTGAGGGCGCCGAGGAAGGAGATGCCGACACGCCCGAGTTGGGTTTAGAGAATGTGGGTGGAGTATTTCTGGTCTTGGGACTAGGCCTCTTGGCAGCCATGGTGTTGGGCTGTGCAGAGTTTCTGTGGAATGTCAAAACAGTAGCCATTGAGGAGAAGGTGAGTTCATTGTTGAAACTCACTTCAAAACTCTATGCAAGGCTCTACAAATTAGATATCACTGAAGGAAGCTTTCAAGGCAGAGGTCATGTTTGCTTTGTGTATTTGGATAACAACGAAACCGGTTCACGCAAGTGTCGGATCGAGCTCCTCATCCTCCTCTTCGTCGTCGAGTTCGTCATCAAAATCCAAGTGCTCCAAGCACTGCTCACGTTCTAAGTCTTTAGGCATCTCCAGCAAGAGTCTCAAGAGCTCCGGCGATGTGGAAGCTTCGGTGCATAGTAAACTGAAGAAAATCGGCTCGTTGTTCTCACTCAAGTCCCAAAAGTCAAGCACGCCACCCGCGGAAATCGGTTGGAAATTGGATAAGTCGACTCAAATGAGCGTAGAATCGGACAAGCCAGAAAAACAGGAGGACCAGAATGATGAGGTGGTAGGCGAAGTGAATGAGGAGCAGGAAGTACCAGCTCACACACTACAGCGGCGACATCATCATCATCATCATCATCACCACCATCATCATCACCAGCACGAGCCACACGAACCGGAAGAGTCAATGGATAAGCGGGCCACTAAACTTAGTAATGGTATCTGAAATCAGAAATAAGAAAAACCTTCTGAACCTTAGTAAAATGTTCTTAACCCATTGAAGAAGCTCTTTTACTGACATATGACAATAATATTTACGATCTAAAATTGTAAAACTGTCTCATATCAGTTAGAAAAACATTATGAAGATGAATCTTAAAAACTTCCAATGATCAATTCAAATAATTGTTAGGATTAATAAACAAATATTACAAAAATGAATTTATTTCAGTTTTAGAATGATTTTTGAAAGAATTATTTGTTATCAATGAACAATTTTGTAACTATCTTGTTAAGAAAATGCATTTAAAAACGGTTTGGATTCGAAATTTCAATTTCAAAATGTGCTTCAATGGATTGAGAACTTATATAATGACTTTCGCTCAACACATCTACATACAACTCAAAGTATTATATATAACCCAGTGAAAACTAAAGTATCGTGCAGTTTTTAGTAGTTTTTTTTTATTGTTTTCTCTATTGTTGAATATTGGGCATATTGACTCGATAAATTTTCTTTTAAAAATTCATTTGTAGTTTTGAACATAGCTAAAGTTATAATTCAAGAGGTTCTTTAATTGATTGGGAATCTCAGATTGTAAATCAAATTGTTTCTTTTGTTTCCTAAACATATATTGTATCTGATAATACTTAGTTTAATTCTTGTTTCATAATTGAAATATTTGATTATGCGATATTTCAGTTCGCAAAGCTAATTGAATACATTTGTTGTTTGCTCATCGTTTAAGGTACATTTCAGTTGATTATCTTCTTAATTTTGCTTTTTTTTTGGATTTTGAGCTTCGTTCGAATATAGTAGGTGATATATAGCCTATATACATTAATATATATTAACGTTGTTTCCCCTATCAATAAATACAAGTACACATACATAGTACATACATATATCATACAGAGAGCATAATTAACGGAATGAGAGTGCAAAGATCTAACAAGATATTCTGGCTCTATTCTACGATATCAGTTACAGTTACCGTTATTTACAACAACAAATTGCAGAAATCCAGATTATTATTGCTTAGCATAGGCATTAAATATTTAAACATATTTACTAAAATACTTTTTTTGTCGCTTTTTCTCTGTCGAGTATTTGTGTTTTTTTTTGTTTTGTTTTTCTTTTTGGATCCTCGTTTTTCTTAATCGAAATAAATTGCTTTAAATAATTCGCTAGTTTTTTATGTTTTTTTTTTGGGCGTTTTTTTAAGTTTTTCAACATTTTTTTTGGGGGGGGGGGAAAGAGACGCTGGTTGCTTTAACCACACTGCGATTTGTCGACAAAGACGATGTCCCTTAGCGCATGACGCCGTGATCGTGGTCAATCCTTGGCAGCGATGGCCACGGGCGGGAACTGGCGCTCATCGTAGAGCTTTGTGGGCGTATCGATGGCATCGCACAGCTTGCGGAACTTGGCGGAATCTGCAGAGGGGAAAAGGGGAGACTTTTGATCAGATGGAACTATTGAGAGAGTTGACCTCATCTCTCACTCACCTGACATTGCATCCGCCTGCTCGCCACGCAGTATGCCCGCATAGCTGTTGTCCGGCTCCGCTGGCTCGGGATTCTCGATAAGCACACTAGCCGCACAGCTCTTCAGCAGGGTCAGCGACTGCTGGGGCAACGCTGTTGTCGGCACCGGCTTGGAGTGAGTGCGCAGCACACTCTCACTCAACTGCAACTCAATGACATCCTCCAGAGCGCCGCGTAGATCGTGCACTGCCAACAGCTTGTAGGCTCCGCCTCGTTCCGCATTGAACTCATGCATGTACAGGAATCCATCCTCGCAGGCAATCAACAGGCGCTGCTCCTTCTGGATGCGTGTCAGCGCGCAGATGTTCTTTAGTCCCGACTGTGGCAGTGCCACTGTGGCAAAGGCACGATCCTGGGCAAGCACATCGCTTACCTGGGCGGGTAGCAGCAGCGATGACACTGCCTTGGTGAACATGCCACCCCAACTGGCCACCGGCGCAGATGGAATCTCACTAACCTCCTCGGGTAAAGGCTTCGCGGTCTTGGGCGCTGCCGCCGATCCCGCTGCCCTTGCAATCGTTTCCTTGGCTTTGCTATCGGCCGCTTTGGCCGCCACTTCAGCTAAGAGAAAGAAATGCAGGAAAGGATTAGCTTGATCTCGGGAAAGACTTTGCAGCTGGCACTCACCAATGGCCTTCAGTTCCGCCACCTCGACAGCTCGCACATCGATCTTGAACACATGCACCGTCTCCGTGTTCGACGAGGCACACAGAAAGTCGCCGCCCGCGGCAAAGACCAGCGACGCGATCCGCACACAACGTTTGACGCCGCGTCGGAACTCCTGCACCCGCTGGCCGTTCTTCACGCAGAATACGCGTATCACAGTGCCGCGCTCCGAGGCAGTGGCCAGCAGAGCGCCACTGGGCGAGAAACTCAGCGCCGAGAGGGGCGTGTCGTGTGCCTTGATTGTCATCCCCGTTCGCAGTTTATTGGCATTGAAGATCCGCAGTTCCCCACTGGACTGACAGATGGGGAAGGCCAAATGCGAGTTGAGAGAGAGCGCACAGAGTCCCAGCTCGTTGGGCGCTATATTCTCGATGGAGTGCAGGATCTTCATGTCGCGTATGTCATGTATATGTATGCTCTCTGCCAGACAGACAATGAGGCGCTGTCGATTCATGCGCACGCACAAAATCTCCGAGGGGTAGAAACAATTGCAAATGTCCTGTTTCTTCTTGAAGTGCAGCATCTTCAGGCAGTTCGGTTTCTGTGCGGTGACCAGCACCACGAGGGAACTATTGAAGAGCCGCTCCACAATGCGGATCTGCTCCGTATTGTCCTTGCTGAAGATCTCCTCGACCTTGTCCTGCCCGGCAATGGAGTAAAGCCGCAGGCCTGTGCTGCTGAGCACAGAGAGGGAGCTGAAGAGAAGAACGATATGAAGAGTATAAGAATATAATATAAGCCGGCGAGATAGTGATATAATATACGTATAGCATTCTATTGAACAAGGGTTTTAAAATTACATATATTGTAGACAAAGTAATAATGAACCAAGCCAGACTTTAAAATTAGTCCTCCCCTCCTTGCACACAGAGAAAGTACATCTCTCTCTCCCCCTCGCCAGATTAATTATTAATTGAGCCCTCTCGGGCTTCCAAAAATTGCCGTAGTGGACGGTATTTCACGTCCCCATGGCGGGGTATTGGTTAAAGTTTTCAACTAGCAATAATCGCACCTCAGTAGAACTTCATTGGTTACGATATCGCCTCTGCGCAAAGATAACCTTAGCAAGCAACACAACGACTACTCCATGCCGACGCTGCTAGAACCGTTTGAGAATTATAAGTGACGCACACATGAAAAATACTAAGCAAACGTTTTGTTTCCCTTTCACATTATACTGCATGCTTTTGGGCTGCAGTTGTTGTTGTACTTTTTCTTGTTGTATGTGTGCGTAGCACATTCGGTAATTGCATCCCTCTTTGAGTAGTTGTTTTTGTTCTTGGTTTTTTGATTATTGGTAGAGGGAAGGATTCGTTTGCATTTCAGGGGTTGCCTTTTGTTTGGTGCAGCTGCAGTTGTGTAGGCAATATTAAAATTTCAAATATATACACGTAAAATTATTAATGCAATTCCTACTTGGCTTAAATATTAAAATATATTTATCATATTTTAAGTCCGGTTTGTTTTTTAAACTTGGAAAATGCACGCAAGTTGCAGTTTTTTCATTAGTGCAACAAAGAGTATATAATACGAAAAAATCCTATTATAAAACAAGCTAATAAGAAATTCTTTTCATTTCAAAAGCAATAAATAAATAATTAAATAATATATAAGAATAGCAAACAAATTAATTTTTGTGCGCTGCAAAACGTTTATAAGCGCAACAGGTGTAAGTTAGCAAACCATGTGCCAGAGTGAGATAACTATATGTACACATTGTGACTTTTTCAAAAATACCAAAATACCAAAGAGCGCATTATTTAGGTGATTCTTAAAATTAGTTTTTTTATTTAAGTCATTGTCGTTAATTACGCTAAACAAATTTGCAGCTGAGATCGTATTATTAATATAGTTTGGCTTGTACTTTGTACTAATTGCTAAGGGAAATAAAAAAGCTAAATCAAATCACTTGGCGACAACTGCGACTCGCCCTCGGCCAAATAAATATGCAGCGCCTTGTGAAGCAAAGCGATGCCTAGTTGCTTCTTCTGTTTCATGGTCCAGATCTGGGCAGGTCCGTAGTAATCTCCCCGCTTGAGGTTCGTCAAATGACTCAGACCAAGTGCATCGATAATGGATGCCTCACGGGTGTACGCATCTATGGGCATTATGTTGTGGAAGACGTGAAGGCAGACGACACCGCTTCCATGTTGCCAAATGTCCAGAATGCGCTGCAATTTCCTGCTCCCCGCCGCAGCAGATCCCGGCGGAGGCGGCGACTTGAACAACTCCGGCATTAGCAGAATTCGACCAGGTCCTGCTCCTGCTCGTCTTCCACCCGATTCCACCAGCTGCTGGTCTTTCTGGTGTTGCTTTAGATGAGCTCGCGTGTGTTGCCTCATCGCGTCGTAGATATGCGCATAGGGCCGAGAGCTCTTGCCCTTGCCCACATAGAATATGGAGTCCAAGAAACGTGACCAGATGCTCAGCGGATCCAGATAGCTACGTTCCCCCGGCAAATTCCTTGAGATGCGCGGATCAATCAACATGTAGATAAAACTCTGCTTCAGACGCCCCTCGCGCAGTTTAGGCCCACCAACAGTTCCTGCCCCTGCTCTCGCTGTGGTAAAGTGCCTCGCGGAATGCTCTTCATGCTGCATGTACTTCTGGATCTGCTCATAGTCCGCTTGCGAGCGCAGCGTATGATGCAGTTCCACGGAGTACTTCATCTGTGCCGCCTTCGCATGCTCCTGCGCTGCCCTCAGTGCGGCCGTGTTCCGCTTGTACTTGATAAGCTGCTTGATATATAGTTTCTTTGTGGTGCATGTGATGGGGCCAACAGGTGCACCCATCTGTGTCAGCTCAGCACGCAATGCATCCGTTTCATAGTCCAGGGGCAGCGTCAAATTGGTGCTCTGACTGCTGTCCAACTGGAGACTGGGCGAGGGAACTGTCAGTAGTTGTGGCCGGGACTTCTCCTTGGGCACATTCTGTTGAGGAGTCTGCAGAAGCTTCGTCTCGTAGAAGACTAGTCCGTTTTCATCGTCCGTATGGACATAAGCCTCGGTCATTTGCAGATAATAATCATCCTTGCGTGGCGGCTGCTGTGGCTCATTCTGTGCCGTATGGAAGCTCTGATCCTGCACACAGGCCTGCGCCACCTGCTCGACCAGTTCCCCGAAGGCTGCTCGACCTGTATCTGGTTGGGATTGCTCTTGCAATGCTTGCTGCTCCTGCTGCAGTGACTCGCGCAGCGTCTTCTGCACATGCTGTTCGTAGTTGAAGTCATCCTCGTTCATTGCCTGCTCCACCAGCGATTCCACGTGATCCTCGTGCAGCAGCAACGATTTGCGTGCCCGCGATTGTTCGACCTTGTCGCGCCAGTTCTCGATTAGTGTGCGTCGTCCACCACCACAGGGCGCATCATCCTGCAGCTCGGCGAGATGAGCTCGTGTCAGTGTAAACAGATTCACCGCATGATTCTGCTGCTGTTCCTCGCTTCCCCCACTGGCGTAACTGGGCTGCGGCTTGTGACGTCTGTGTGTAATATTAATGTAATATGGGGAAGTCACATCATGGTTGTACTTAATCTCCAACTTGGGCGACTTCAGCAATTGCTTCTTTTTTCGTCTGCTTCTCGTTTAAAATGTGATCGCTGAGCAGCTGCAGCACCTCAAAGTGAAACTCCTCGATGGCATAATGCACGGGCATCTTATTCTCGTCATCCAGCAGATCCGGACGTGCACCATGCTGCAACAGCAGACGCACTAGCTCCACACGTCCATGTATAGCGGCGATGTGGAGTGCAGTCATGTTGCCATCGCAGCGTACATCTACATCGATGTGATCCGTTCGGGCCAGGATTCGTTTGAGCACCCGCTGTGCCAATTGCTCGTCCTGCATGCCGCATACATAGTGCAACGGGGACAGTCCACGCTCGCAGGGTACAACGCTGGCATTAATGGTATTCCGGTCCAGCATGGAGAATATATCCGATTCATTTTCATCCTCCAGGGCGTCTAGCAACGTGAGTGCTAGAAAATTAGCACGTTGCTCCATCGCGTGCAATTGTGCAATTGATTTTTCACACTTGCGCAGCACCAATTGTTCAGCTAATCAATCAATTTATGCTCCAGTTTTCCCAATTTTCGCCTCTTTTCAATGTCAAATGCAAGCGCTTTGTTGTTGTTTATATTTTGCGTGCGCTTTGGTATTTTTTTCTGCAGTGCTGCCAGACCGCGTGACAGCGATAAAGTCAGGGCATATAAAGAATATATGTGTACGGCAGCACTACAATCGCATGTGCACTTCTGGCAACTCTAGGACGCCATTGTTTGTTCACCGCAATATTTCATAAACTGACCGCTGTTTAATTGCAAACGAGTTGAATAATATATTCCAATAAAAAATTGAATCTAACCATCAACAAAAACCGAGAAAATCAAATTCAGCGTACTGTTTGTGAGCATCATATGTTCCATTTTTTTAATTTTTATTTGTATTTTGTATTGCGGTTTCCATTTTTGATGTTGCCAGACTGCGCGTAGGCTTCATTGCTGTAAAACGAACCTAACCCGCTCTCATTTAAAACAAACATTTGGTACATTTAAACTTGAAATTATGCACTGCCATTTTAGTTGACCATGGATAAGTTTTGCTCATGAGATAAATGTGTCAAATTGTATTTCAGGCACGTTTCAACGTTGAGCCGATAAGCCGAACTCTGAACAGAGGAATATCTACATATGTATATGCGTACATACTTGTATCTCTCTCATACTGAGCGTAACACGTGTCAGCAGCTCGCGCGATTTGTTTTGCCGTCTTATTCACATGTTTTTCTATGCTAATTGCTGTTGTGTTGTTTTCATGGAAACAAAACTAGTTTCTCGCAAAGGCGTCGCCGCGAAAAAAGAGGCTCAAGGTCTGCGTTCGCCTTATGTGGAGGAACCGAGACTAAACCCCTCAGAAAACTGATAGCACGACGGCCTTGTTTGCGGTTTGTTTTTATTTATATTATTGCTATTGCTGTTGTTGTTGCCGCTTTTTTGCGCGCGCATTATTTGTGTTGTTTACTAATAAGATAGTTATGTAAAGCCTAGAATTACATACGAATATTAATAATATTTCGTGTGTTTACTAAGGGGGCCACTTTGTGGGGTAGCAACGCGTGTGAATCACGGCAGCCAATCGGACAAACGGAATAAATTGTAACATAAATCATGTGCTTAACGAGTCAAAAGTGCATTTAAGTTCATTCGCACGAAACGAACGCAAAGAAAATGCTTATCAAGTAATGGTGAATATGGAATACGCTTTCTCTATCAAAGATAGTAATTTATATTATTCGATAACGTAAGCAAGAGTAACGATAAGTATGAGAGAAGAGTATTGAAGTTCGATAACATATTTATAAGAATATCCCAAATATGCGAAATTCCCTGAATGAAACCATCAATAAAAGAGAGAGTAAGCAAGAGTGTCGAAATTCGATAACATATTCAGAATCATATCCCCAATATGTGAAATTCACTGAACGCGTCACGAGTTGTCAACACTTTCGCGAAAGGGAAACGAAAGAAATCAACAAAAAACACTCTGCAATAACAATAACAAAGCTGACCAACTGTTGTTGGGCCTCGCGAACAGCTGGCGTAAACTGAAAATGCGAAAACAAAAAACACCATCAAAACAAAATATGAAATGCACTAAAAGAGAAGGCAGAAAGCAGGTTTACAACACGTGTTATCGTTATCGCCCAGTTGCAGTGTCCTGCCCCTGCACTTGCATAGCTGCAGCTGCCCCCGTATGACCTTGAACTTGACTCGCGCAATCGAATCGCAAGGGAAATGTCTAATTGAATTTTTTGTTACTGGGGCATTCACCTGCAAAGGGGGCTTTTAAAAGCTAATTGATTTGTTCTGATAGGAAAGCGTTTGCATGCTATCTCTCTTGCTCCTGTTGTTTCCCATTGTTTTTCTTTCTCGTCTTGTGACGCGTGCGTCTATCAATTTTCGCAATTATAAAGCTATCTGCATTGGTGTAAACACACACACACACACGTGAAGAGCACATGCATAAGCATGTGTTGGTTAAGTGTTTTCATTTTACTATTTTCGCCATTGGCAGAAATATTGATTGTTATTGTTTTTGTTTTTGCTGTGTGCGTCACTTGTGCACTTTGCCTGAGAAGAGAGTAAGAGTCAGATGGAGAGGAAGAGGGAAAGAGAGAGAGGAACAATAAAGCAACTAACGGCGCTTTTGTTTAGCTGCTAACTAACCCCAATATGACATCAGCTGAGCAAAAATAAACATACTCTTTGAATAACAACAAAAAGAGCTTTGAATAAAAAAAAACAAGTTTAAGTTTGCAAGTCACAAAGCAAATTGCCAGCAGCATCAGCTGTTGCGCATTTACAATCTTTGTGCGTTTGACTGTGTGTATGTGTGTGCGAACAACTGTATTAGTGCAAGCAAGCTAACACACTGTGCAGCTAGATTCGGATTAAATAGTAATAGCGCCGTGACGTCACTTAAGCGATATTTAATTTAACTACAGAGGGTTGCAATTAACATTTCTAGTCTTCTGCTGTTAACAGCATTCTTTGGTACCATCATTCTTGCAATTGCCCTCACCTTGCATACCAGTGTAGTTTTCTTCTACTTTGCCTAGCACTCTTCTACTCCCCCTTTTCACATAAACCATATTTCATAATATGTGTTTGCATGTCAATCTTATTAGAACTGGTTGTTTGCATGTTCTAATAAGCAAACGACGCCAATACACGCACACACACACCACACACTGCACACACACTAGTAGGCGTACAGTTCAGCTAATAGCAGCCATTGTTACCTCTCCCGCTCTCTCACCCGCACCCAGCAGCTGTTTCGCTTGTTTACTTGTCTCGTTTGTCTTTGCTTGTCTCTGATTTTTTTGTTATTTCTCTTATTTTTTGCCACAATGACCTTCTTTCTGTGCAAGCAAGGCTTTGTGTGTGTCTCGTTGGTGGGGGGAAGGTGTTTAATTTGTTGTAACTTACGTAAAGTCCTGGTTGAAATTCATTTGATATGCTGCCATTTTAGCAAGCTCTCTTCAGATACTTTATCAATGCAGTTTCTTGTAGTTCCACACACACTTTCACTGTCAGTTGGTATTTTTCCTTATTTTGCTTATTTTTGACGCGATTTGTTAAGGGATGTATATTTATTACAAACTTCACGGCAAAAAATACAAAATTTCACAAAGAGTTAACACTGAGCTGCTCGATTAAATTTAAAATAATAAATTCGACGAATTTCGACGATGTTTTTGTCCGTCTTTTGTTGTTATTCTACGCTCTTCTTGTTTGCTTCTGTTACTTTTTCAAACAAATGTTAAAGTTTATCTTTATGCTCTAGCGAACTGTTAACAACAGAGTTTCGTTGAGTGAGTTAAATCGAAATTATCGAAAATTTCAGGGCTTACTTATCGGTCGATTATTATATTTCACATTGTATCGGCCAACCACCACAAAATATCAGTAGCCTATCGGTTCTCATGCATCGAAAAATAAAGTAAAGTAATAGTGCTATAAAAGTGTTTTAAATTATGCCTAATTAGTATAATAAAGTGTCGTGCATTGGGTGTACTTGAACTTAAAACAAATGCCGTGCGTTAATTGTGTTCCAATTGTCATTCTGCAAGTGTAGTAAATCAGCTTTTGAGGGCCTAACATATTTTTTCAGCAGACGCATGAAAAATGGCGGCGTCTTCAGCTACGGCTGAATGTAAAGAAGAATGTACAGATAAAGATGACGATGCATTAACCACAACATTGCACACTTGTGCAAATGATCCAGATTTCGCAGTAATATGTGCTTTTATGCAAAAATTCGCTAAAGATTTGGGCTTGGCATTGCCAAATTTCAAGCATTTGCAGGAGTGGTTGACAAACAACGATGAAGGTACGTTTGCGTGTGCATGTATGTATGTGCGTGCATACAAATACATTTGTATGCAACTCTGCGTGCGTGTGCCTCTCTCTCTATGTGTGTGTGTGTGTGTGACGTATGACAGATAGAGAGAGACCGAGAACGTGACAGAGAGAGAGAGAGAGAGAGCGCGTTTGCTTGTTTGTATTATTGTTTGGTATGGAGTAAAGCGGAGACCGTAAAAATTTTGGCTGAAAAAGAAAACAAAAACAAAAACAATCAACAACATTTAGATAACATTGCATTCACACACATACACATCTATCTTTCAGTGGCCGAACTGCGCGATCTGCATATTAAACTGTTGCGCAAGACACGAAAAACGGTGCATGAGAAAAGTTGGGAATCGGCGCTAAGTAAATTCTGCTTTGGCTATTCCCTACAGGATGCCTGGGAGATTGAACGATTTGGCTACCGCAACTCCAGTCTGAAGGTCAAGCTTCGCATTCTACGCGTGAGTATAGAAGGGATCAGGAGAAGAGACAGCAGGCTATATTGTTTGTCTGTAGAAGGAGCTTTGCGGAGATTGTAATATCTTAATTTTTCCATGCTTCAGATGGTTTTGATCTGCAATCTACTAAAGTGTTAAACAAAATAAATAATTCAGTTCAACTAGAAAATTAAAAAATAAATAAAGATTGCATATATAAATTTATTTGGAATCTGGAAAACGTTAACTAAATTTGTATATTCAATTTACTAATTAAAACTAAAATAAAACTCTATATTCGCAGGAACTTCTTGAGAGCCAATTTGAACGGAATGCGAAATTTCGTGCACATATACTGACACTAAATGCATCCTCGCTGCGTTCACATCCAATTGGACGGGACCGTTTGGGCCATGCCTACTGGCTAACCCAGGATGGTGACTGCAATTTGCGTATCTATCAGGAGCATTTGGATGAAGAGATCTGGCAGGTGGTGGCCACTAATCGTGATGAATTTGTGAATCTTATTGCACGCTTGCGTGGCAATGAGGTTGTGCTGCCCTCCAAGGATATTGGTGAGGCGGATGAAGATACCACAAGCAGCAGCAGTAGCAGCCAAAATGTCCAGCCACCACCACCACCAGTTGCCAGCGAGCCAGAGCAACAGGAACAGCAGAAAAAGGAGGCTGAGGAAGACGCACATGAGGGTAAAGTGCCCAATTTAAAGATAAAACTGCGTACTCCAGATCAGCAACAACAGCAACAGCAGCAGCAACAACAACAGGAGCCACAGGATCAAGAGCACAAACAAAAGAAGGTAAAGGTGAGTATAATAACTAACAATATATAACTATTCCTATTAATTGTGCAATTTTTGTTGTAGCCCTTGGTTATAACTCAAGCCAAGCTTGGTGGATCACCTGCGCCAGCCAAGAAACGTCCGTTGGATGATGTGGACAGCAGTCCCACAGCACTTTCTTCGGAGGAGCAGCAAAAGAAACAACGTCCAACATTGCTGGACACAAAACGCATGAAGAAACCCAGTCGTTATGAGAGCACTAAGTCAGAGGATGATAATGAGGTTGATTCAGAAGATTCCGAATTGGATGAGGGCGAAGAAGAGGAGGATGAATCTCTTGACGGCGAAGAGGAATCTTTAGACAGCGCTGCTGCCGATGAAGATGAAAATGAGCATAAGTTCAATGAAGAGGATGAGGAAGCCGGTGATAATGATGATGAAGAGGAGGAAGTGAGCGATGCTGTTGAGGAGCCTACGCAAATAGTTCGTGGCCAAGGATCGGGTCAAGATTGTGATGCAGTGCCTGATGGTGAGCAATTCTTCAGTGCCTTTGCTAATGACGAGGATGGACCAGTTGGAGAGGCTATCGAGGAACCAGTTTACCTGGTAACTGGCTTAGGCAGCGGTGCAGAATGTTTGGTCGGAAATGGCAATAACGAGGCAAGTGGCGAGGAGGAATCAACAACGGCCAAGACAGAGCCGAAGGCTACATTCTTTTTGGTGAACCCGGCTGCCTTAAATTGAGTCCCATCAAACAGGCACCAAAGCAAGAAACAACAACAAAGCGCAGCATCTTCGATAGTTTGGGGCAATCAGAGGTGGAGGCAGATACAGAGCCAGATCCAGAACCACAACAAGTGCCCCCGAACCAGAGAAGACGAATGGAGAACGTGCAAGATTGAATGAGCCAGAGCCAGAAAATGAGACTCCTCTAGCTAATGGTAATGAAAAACCGGAAGAAACAGACAAGAAAGCATCAGTTTCTTGTGAGGCCGAGAAAGTTACAATAGAAAATGAAGAAGGAAGAGAGACAAGAGAGAAAACACCAGAACAAATTACTGAAGAGTCATATAAAATGAAAGAAATCTCAAATGAACAAACGGAAAAGCAGGAAAATAATGTAGAATTAGTAGAAGCAGATGAGACACCGATTTACAAGGTAAAAGTAGTGGAAACTAATAATGAAACAAACAAAACAGACAAGAAGAAACAAGAAGAAGCTGAAGCAAGCGAACCCATTGAACCTTTAGTTGAAAGACATGAAAAAGCTGAAGATGTCAGCGAAGACCATCAAACTAAGAGCGTAACGAAGAAAGACGTAGACGCAGTTGCAGATCCAATTGTAGAGAACGTAGAAACTGTTACTGAAGCTGAAAAAATCTGTATTAAGGAAGATGAAACGATTGCAACGGAAGAGAAAGAACATGCAAAGGATATTGACACAGTTCCAGAAGAAAGAAATTCTAAGCCCCCTGCAGAAGCTGACAAAGCAGCTGATAATGGTCCAGAAACTGATATTAGTAACCGTGGAAAACCCTTGAATAAAACGGTTAATCCAATCAGTGAACAAGTTGAAACAAGTAAACCAGTACAAAATGATTTGCCCAGCACATCGAAGGTGCCTACAAGCCCAAAGAATAAAAAGGAAATTCAAGAAACGCAGGAGGATAAAAGGAAAACAGATGCTGGACAAACCAAGGAAAGCAAAGATGAAGCCAAACCTCATTTAGCTCCTGAAATTGAAAGCAGTAAAAGAGCAATTCTGTTGCCGAATCGTAAACGTCGTTTAACTGATTTTTCAGCTGCCAATCCTCGTCATTCCACCTCCGAAAGTGAAGTTGATACACACGCTGAGCAGCAGGCGGAGGAGGAGCAACAGCAACAGCAATTGCCCGAGGAGAACGATGAAGATTTGGATGTGGGTGGCAAGCGTATTAAGATGCGTCCCAAGATTACCAATGTCGAAGTTCGTCGCAAAGTTGAGGCGCAGAAAACACAAATCGAGGAGACTACTTCGTCCAGTGGGGAGGAAGATCCACGCAGTCGCCGCAAGATTATAGCACCCAAACGGCATTTGGAGAAGCCTCTCAATCCTGCGGTCAAAGCGAAGCCAACTCTTGCTGAAATTATAGAAAAGAAACTCAAAAAGACGCCTGAAAAACCCACAGAGTCAACTCCAGTGGCAGTCAACGCAGTCGCACTCATCAGCGCAGTTCCCACCAGTCAAGGAGCTAACTCCACCTGCTGTTGAAAAAGTAGAACCATCGCCCTTTACTCCGCCCAAGAAATCTCCTATTACCAAGCCCCTTAAGAAGAATCTGCTCACCCAAATTCGCCAGGAGGAGAGTGACGAGGAGGCTATACCACGCAAACGTACCAATAGTGAAACTGTTACCCCACCTACTCCGCCAGCGGTGGTGGAAGCTTCGTTGCTGCGTAAGCGTCGCAGTAGCGAGGAAGCTAAGGAATCCAGAGAGGCGAGCGTCGATGAAGAGCCTCCAGCAGTATGTGAAAAACTGAAACGTAACAACGAGGAGCAGGTTCTAGTTGAGGACCCTGAGATGGAGCAGCCAGAAAATAAGACAATCGAGCAGAAAGTGGTTCCAGTCAAACGGGAGGAGTCAGTTGTGAAGCAGGAACTGCAACAGGAACCCAAGAAAGTTAAACAAGCGACGCCGCCTCCACCTGTTAAGAAAGAGGAGAAGCCGCCACAGCCGATCAAGGAAGCAACACCACCACCTGTACCATCAACGCCATCAGTTAAGGAAGAAACTCCGCCGCCAGCTGAGGCCTCTGGACGTCGTTCAGGGCGACGTGGCGGTGCTGCGGTTGTCTACACAGAACTACCGCAACCCAAACGCACCAGAGGCGGTCACAAAGAGAAATTGCAGTCTAAAGAGGATTCTCCTAAAGTCGAAGAAAAGCAACAGGAAATGGAAGATGTCAAGAAGGAGGAAGAGGAGGCGGAATTGGCGGCGAAACCAGTAAAGCAAAGCAAAAACACCTGTCAAAGAGGAACCCAAAGTCGAGGAGCCAAAGAGTGCAGAAGATGAGAAAGTGTCGCCAGAGAAACCAACAGCAACAATACAACTGCAACACCTGGTCCAGGACGTGGACGTGGGCCACGCAAGAAGCGAGAGGTGGACACCACAAACATTATCGAGACAAACGATTCGGAGACGCCTGTGCGTCAATCACGGCGCATAGCCCAACAGAAGATCAAGGAGGAGGCGGAAAGACGAAAGTTGGAGGAGGTAGCGTTGCGCTCAATGAAACAGCAGCTAAAGAAGAAGAAGATGGCAGAAAAGGAAGTAGATCCCACAGTGCTGGAGCCATCAGGCGAATCGGAGTCGGGTGAGTCGGCAAGCGAAGCTGAAGAGGCTAAAAAGAAGATCAAAAAGAAGTGTCCCGGCAAAGATGGTTGGTCATCCGATTCTGAGGAACAGGCTGAAAGCGAAGAGGAGGAGGAAGAGCCACCACACTATGAAACAGATCCTGGTTCTCCTCTCTTCAAATCCGATCATGAATTCTCACCCGAATCGGAATTGGAAGATGATTCTCAAATGGTGCCTATGAAACGGGCACGCACATTGCGCAAGGAGAATGCCGAAGGTGATGACAACGCCGGAGCCGCTGCAGATGCAGATGAAGCGTGTCAGAAGTGTGGCAAATCTGATCATCCCGAGTGGATACTGCTCTGCGATACGCCAAATTGCAATAAAGGCTATCATTGCTCGTGTCTTAGTCCCGTAATCTTCTACATACCGGAGGGCGACTGGCACTGTCCGCCCTGTCAGCAGGAGCAGCTCATTGCCGCCCTAGAGCAACAGCTGCAGCAGTTCGACACTCTTGTGGAACGCAAGCAGCAGGAGAAACGTTTGGCTGAGGAGGCAGAGGTAAGTAGGATACCCTTCGTTATCCTGATTTCTATTAACTTCATTCATTCTTTCAGCGTGAGGCCGAAGCAGCGGCAGCTGCACGAACTGCAAGCGAGTTGGAAGAACGCGCCAACTCAAATGCTCGCAAGAAGGACGGCGATGGAGGCGAGGACGGCGAGGATGACGATGGGGATGACAACGAGGATGAGGAAGATGATGATGATGATGATGATGCATCCACAATGAAACGCGTCAAGGCAGACAAAACAAAACGACGACGCGGAGATGGACGCAGCAATCGGAGGGCGGCGAAACGAGGCACGCGACGACGTCGTGGAGGCAAGAATGATGCATCCGATAGTGGCAGCAGTGACACGAAGAAGGGTGCCAAGCAAACGGGTGGCGCTGGAGCTCGTTCCGACAACAGTACCAGCGGAAGTGACAGCAGCAGCAGCAGCTACTCGGACTCTGACGATGAACCTATTTACAAGTTGCGTAAGAGACGACAGATTAATGTGAGTTATCGTCTGAATGAATACGATGATCTGATCAATTCGGCACTGAAGAAGGAGATGGATGAGGTCGCAGGTGCTGGAAATCTGGGCAGGGGCAAGGACATTAGCACCATCATTGAAGCGGATAAGGAGAAGACACGACGCAAAGAGGAAGGTGAAGGCTCCGAGGAAGACGACAACGAAGAGGAGAGTGACGCAAAACATAAGCAAAAGAAAGCAGCGAAATTGTCATCACGTGCATCACAGGATAAATCCACTAATGAAGATGAAGACAGCAAAGATGATGACGATGATGATGATGATGATGAGCAGCCACTGCGAGCGGGTAGTAAATCCAAATTGAAAGCGGCTCCGCCAGTCAAGAAAAAAGTCGAGGAAATTAACCACGCTCGATGTTAGCTCAGAAGAGGATCATGGAAGCGATGAGGACTTCAAGACATCCAGTTTTTCCGATGAGGATACTTCGCAATCAGCTTCGGATGATTCTGATTCCAGTTTGGAGATTTATCGTCGTGGACGGGGCAAAAAACAGCGCAAGGCTGCAAGGCGTGCGGCACGAGAACGACGCAAGGATCGCAGATTTGTGGTTGAGGAGAGCGATGACAGCGAAGAGGAGCGGCAACAACGTGCCAAATCTAACAAATCGAAAAAGAAGAAGAAAGAGGATTCAGACTACACGGAAACGGAAACGGATGATGATGACAATGGTTCGGAGTTGTCGGAGAACATGGACAGTGCCGATCTCTGTGACGATACTACAAGTGAGAGTGATGATGGTGCCTGGAATCCATCGAAGCGAAAGAAGACAGCCGCCAAGAAATCTTCTTCGGCAGCAGCAGGAATTGCTCGTAAATCTCCCAAGTTGAAGAAACCCGCCACCAAGAAACCCAAACGTTTAGAGTACTCTGACGATGATATCAGTGAGAGCGAGGAGGAGGAGGAAGAAGACGATGAGGAGGAAATGCAGCTGGGTGCAAATGGTGCTCCAATCTCAGGCAAGGGGTCTGGCAAACAGCCGCGTTCGCAGCCACTGAAGAAGACGACAACAACGACGGGATCAGCGTCGGCGCAGGCGCAGTCGTCAGGCAAGGGCAAAGGCAAAGGCAAGTCCGGCAACAGTGGCGGCACCAAGAAGAAGAAGAGAGCAGCATCCTCGGATGACAGCGGAGCTGGCGGAGGTGGACACGCCTCGGATGAGCGAACACGCACACGTGGACGTCGTTATGCGTATATTGAAGACTTTGATGACGACAGTTCCGATGGTGGTATTAAACCAGGAGTCAAGCGTCCTGATACGCCGCCCGAGGAGCGACAGAAGTTCATTCAGAAGCAGGAAGAGATTAAGCGCATGTTGGCTGAAAAGAATGCAGAAGGAGCTAAACTGGTGGCCACGCCTCGTTTAACACCAATCAAGGGAGCAGGTGCAGGCGCCCCAGAGAAGCGTACGCCCAACAAAGCTGGTGCACCTGGTGCTGGTGCTGGGGATTCGCTGTCGACAGTGCCACTTTCTGTTATTCGTCAGGCCAAGGTGCTGGACATCGACTATTTGCAGCGTAAGGGTGAGAATATTGATGATCTGGACGATGTGGATGAATCGGAGCTAGACGACGCTGAACTGCCTGACGATTTACCCGAGGATATGGAGGATGCCATTGCACGCATGGTCGAGGAGGAGGAGCAATTCACAGCGGCAGCAGCGGCACGCGAGCTGCCTGCGCCCGATGAAGTGCTACGTACGACGCCCGCCAAGTCCAACACCAAATCCGTACCCAAACAGTTGGCCGAGCTACAGCAGCAGCCGCAGCAGCAGGTGCCAAGTGCGTCGGGTCTACAGGAGCCAATGCGCAAGCGTCTGCCCATGCCCACAATGCATCCGCCGTTGCTGCGTCATCAGTTTCCCGGCCATGGTCCAGCCGGAGGATTGCCAGCATCGCTGCTTCCCCCTCCACCAGGACAACAACAACATCAGCCGCCTCCAGGTATGCATCCCATGCTGCAGCGGCATTTGGCACCATCACCGCATCCCCCCAGGCAATGCAGTTACTGCAGAATGCGCTCTCTGCGCCGCTGGGGCAACCGTTAAGTCGTGCCAACTATGCTGCACCATCTCCCCAACATCAGCAGCTGTCCGCCTTGCAGCGTGTGCCCCTGGGCATGTCCATGCCGGCTGCAGCGGCACACCTCATGCAGGCTGCCGCAGCAGCAGCAGCTGCAAGCCGTCCACCGGCAGCAGCGATCGACTCAAAGCCGCGTGGACGTCGAAAAAAGGTGACTCCACTGCGGGATCAGTTGCAGAAGCAACAAACAGCGGCAGCCGTCACTGCTGCTACATCCAGCACAGTGCCTGGTGGCGACAAACCGTTGACAGCAACTGCGGGCAAAACACCAACGTCCACGGCACCGCCGCCACCTGGACCTCCTGGCCAGCTCTTCAAGCCACATGAGGATGTGCCACCGGTGAACGTGTCACAGGCTTCTGTTATCACTCGCATGCCCTTGCCACCATCGCTATTGCCACCCGCACATGCACGCGGTGCCCCACCAGGACAGCCACCACCCGGCGCCAGCATGTACCCGAGCAGTGCTGAACTGGCGCGTTTCTATGGACAACCCTTGCCGCCTAGTTCTGCTCTGCGACCCACCTACGGTGCACCGCCACCATTGCGTGGCGCACCGCCGACATCAACTGCTGGAGGAGCACCTGGTAGTGGTCCCAATGCGCGACCGCCGCCCTATCTACACGGCCCCGAGCATATGGGTGGAGCACCCCCACCCAGCGCATTGGCAGGTATCTATGCATCTGGACCTCCGCCGGCACGGCATGCCTCACCGCATCTCAATGCCTACAGGTGGGTAGCGTGTGGATTATAACCAAGAGTTAGCTTCAATACCTCTCTCACCTTTCCTCTAGAGCGCCACCCATGTACGGCAATCCAAACTATCCACCGCGTGTGGCACCACCAGGCGCGCCCAATATGCGACCCGGCGCAGTTGACTATGCAGCCGGTGCACGTGAGTGAACAAAGCGGATAAAGTAAAGCCAGTTTAAAACTAATCCCTTCTCCTTTTTCTTCAGGCGGTTATCCACCCTATGGTTACTATCCTCCACCACCGATGACGACACCACCGGCGCACACGTCTGCACCCAGTTCGGTGATTGTCAGTGCGCCGCCACCGCCGACGCCTGCAACGCCCACCAATCATTCAGTTTCCGCACTGACACGTGGCAAATCTCCCGCTCCGGCGCCAGCTCCAGTGCCAGTTACACTTCCATCAGCTGCTCCACCAACAGCTCCAGCTCCAGTAAATGTGGTACAATCGGCGCCGCCACTACCACCACCACCAGCAGTAACAGCAGCTGCTCCAGCTGCAGCTACAGTCGCAGCCAATGCCGCCAGCACAACAGAAGTGCATAAATCTTCAGTGATCACCAGCAAAAAACTCATCACGCTGGAGGCCTACTCCAATACCAAATCTCCGCTAGCTGTTGTGGGTGATTCGACGGGAGACTCGCCGTCCGCTGTTGCTGAGGAAGATTCCAGTTCAGCACATGGCAATAGCAGTAGCACAACGGTAGCAGGGAACAGTGTGGGTGGTGGTGTGGGGGAGTTTAGTGGGTTGGTGAGTTACTTTAGCTCGCAGCAGGATGATTATGACACATAACAAACGCCGCCGGCAGCCCAGGCTTGTATATAATGTTGTAGTTGATCTATATAGAATTTTGTAAATGTATATGTATGTATGTCCCATGATAGGGGATGGAGGCGTGGCTAGCCTCTGCTTGTGGAGATCCTCACGCAATTGAAATAATGTGCATATAAAGGCGAGGAGAATTTGGGAGGATCGGATCTCTGCAACGATGTCAAACCCTATTTTAAATGTTTTTCTATTTTAATTTATTTTAAGTTAGGACGTTCTTGACCATATTCTCTATTATGTGTGCTCTTAGAGTCGCTTCATCAGCAGCAGCAACAACAATCTAAGTATTTTAGTTTAATTGCAATTGTATAGTACGATTAATGCGACTTCGATTATCCAATTCGATTCGATTGTTAATGTATTTAGAACCGACAATTAATGCGCGATATCAATTAGAAGCATTGCAAGATAATGATAATAATTTATACATATATATACCTACACACACTACCCTATATTATATTGATATACACCTATGTAGAGAGTATAAACTTAACTAAAATGAAATAACTAAACTATAAATAATATAATAACTGACAGTGCATATTATACAAAGTTACCATAAATAACTAATTAACGACAATGGATGTAATGACGTATACTACAAAAGAAATTAACAAAAGAGAGAGAAGCAAATCATCAAATAAACTATTTAATATTAGTTGAATAAAAATCAAACTAAAATGATAAACTTGTCTTTCACATTTGGTTGGGAAACAGTAAAATTTGTATTACATTGCAGAGATTATATATTCTGAATCGGGATCAACATAGCCTTTATTTCTGCTGTCTATTGACTTATTAGTTGTGACGACCCAGTTCGTACCGATATATCGTATAGCTGCTGTAGAACCTATCGTCCGATTTTTTGGCAGGCACAATACATCGATAAATCATACGAGGCATAAGGCCGATAACTTAAGACGAGGACATTAACATACACGCTTTGGATCGTGTCACATTCTTAACCGGAAAACGTACCATTCAATTTTTAGTGAATTAAGTGTGATAAACCTTACAAAAATAACTAAATCGCCCTGGCCTTTTCTATGTAAGTACGATAACATTCGTTTAAAATTAGACTACTATAAGACACACAGTGGCGCCTTCTGTCATTTGACATTACAAAAATCAAAAAGATTATTGTCAAACCTTTAGATGAGTATAATATGATATAGGCAGCATTTTGGTATTTCAGCTAGAATATGTCGGCAGCTGGAATTTATTAAGGCAACGATGAATACGGTTCGTTATCTAGAAATTTTGAAGTCTAAATTACTGGAAAGTGCGAAAAGACAATGAACATAAGAAAGTTCCCAGAGCTTTGCAGAGGGTCAAAAATTTAATCTTGTATGAAGAGCAGTATTTCTTGATTTTATCAAAAGAAAACTATCGTTAATTGTATTTTAAATTGAAAATAGTTTTGATAATAAAATAAAACACAATAAAATAAAATGTAAACTTTCTATAGAGGAAGTTGAAAATATTTGGACGTCACGGGTTATATCTGCCTTGAGCTGGTTAAATTTAACAAAAAGATTTTGCTTATAGTGTTTTTGCGAATAAAAAACTTTTTGGAGCTTATCTTTTGCATATGCAAGCTGGCTATAGTATATGTGAATAATGAAAATCGTTGCAAACTGCTCGTGTTGTGGCTAAACAACCAACTGTATAAGAAATGTGAGCATATTTGCATATGGTATAAAAAGTTCGCTTATCGGCTTTCAATTTGAACATCCGACTTGAGATTTATAATGTATGCGTGCAATCGAATCGAAGCGACATCTGATCTATTGAATGCAGGGGCTAACATATGCAAATAGTCCTATCGGGTCACAGATCGTTAAAACTTTCTCAATAAACAAGATGCGACAGAAGGTTTTTAGCATAAAAATAAAAGGATGCTTGCAAAACATATTGTGCATAATATAATAGATAATATGTATTATACATTATATCATAGATAGATAGAAAACAGACAATTTAGTTGACTCAAAGGCGCCAACCATATGAAGACGAATTGATGATAAACAATTATTAGACAAATTGAATAATTAAAGTTAATTGAATAATGATTCAATTTAATAAGTTGGAATTATATTATGAGAAAATTTAATGAGATAATTATATTTAAATATGTTGAGAATATACAAAAAAAAACGTAGAAAACACATAGTGTCTAGGGACAGTATAAAAGTGTCTTAAAAAATATGTTGCTAGGAAATTTATTTATTCGAAGATTCTTTTTAATATTATCCACCAATTATTTACAAATATTTTATTTATAATTGAATAATAATAATAACAAGAAATTATTTATTCGATTTTCGGCGAAAGGCAAGTTAAGTATTTCAAGTTAAGAGCCAGACGCTTTCGATATATTCTCTTGCGATCCACTGATCCATTCGCATTCGTGTTTTCTGTAACCTTTCGAGCAAGTTTCATTTATATTATGAGTTTCTTTTATTGTTTGTATTTCTTGCGATAATCTTAATTTGCGAATTGGCAAAAGGAAAGAATTGCATAATGTCGTGTCGATTTTTATGGCACTCGACTTTTATGTCGTTTTAATGATATCTGTGAATATATAATATATGCTGAATAAATATTTATATCACGCAATCTTTGCAAGTGGGACAATCGAAATGTAGAGACCTTTGTGTATTTACTATTTTAGTTTTTATTTTATTTATTTTTTTAAATTTATTAGCTAAAAATCTCAACAGAAACTTTGCATAATAACAACAATTATTCAACAACAAATGGGCGGGTCGCTTGTTAATTTAACAAACGCCTCCGCTCTCCAATGAGCATGGCTCTGGGAATAATAACCGCTTAGAAACGGAAGCGTCTGGCTGGCACGTTGTACTCGTATCCGGACTCGACGGGACCGGGAGCAGAGTAGACGGAAGCGGAGCTGGTGCCAGTAGACTGGAGCTGGGGCAGGAGCAGAGTAGACTGGTGCTGGGGCGGGAGCTGGTGCAGAGTAGATTGGCGCCGGAGCTGGGGCGGGAATGTCCTGGACAGGAGGCAGGTACTCAGGTGCTGGCTGGACTGGAGCTGGTGCATGGTATTCGGGAGCGGGGGCAGAGTAGATGGGAGCGGGAGCTGGTGCTGAGTAGACGGGAGCGGGAGCTGGTGCAGAGTAAACTGGAGCGGGAGCTGGTGCAGAGTAGACTGGAGCTGGGGCTGGGATTTCCTGTGCAGGGGGCAGGTACTCGGGTGCTGGCTGGACTGGAGCTGGTGCGTGGTATTCGGGAGCGGGAGCAGAGTAGATGGGAGCTGGTGCAGGAGCCGAGTAGACTGGAGCTGGTGCTGGGGCAGAGTAGACTGGAGCTGGTGCTGGAGCGGGAATATCCTGAACAGGGGGCAGGTATTCAGGCTCGGGCTGCACTGGAGATGGGGCAGAGTAGACCACGGTGCAGGGGCAGAGTAGACGGGAGCTGGTGCAGGAGCAGAGTAGACGGAGCCCGGGGCAGAGAGACTGGTGCTGGTGCCGGGGCAGAGTAGATTGGACCTGGTGCTGGAGCGGGAATGTCCTGCACAGGGGGCAGGTACTCGGGAGCAGGCTGGACTGGGGCGGGTGCATTGTATTCAGGTGCTGGGGCCGAGAAGATGGGACCTGGAGCAGGTGCCGAGTAGATGGGACCTGGAGCAGGTGCGCCAATCTCGAACGAGGTTGATGGCTTGTCGTACGAGTAGCCATTGCCTCCGCCCAGATTCAAATGCGAGACATCAGCCGACACAGCGGCGATTGCGCACACAGCCAATACGAAGAATTTCTGCGAAAATGAAGAAACATCAAGGAAAAGATTATAAAACGAAATCCGTGGAGTAGATGATCCGCTTGCGATTAATTGACAGGCCAATGCTAAAGGTAAACAATTAACTTAAGGTCGCCTCCGTCACTTCGAATCACTTTGATGGATGTGATGTGATGCGATGGTTTCGTAGTTGAACTTGTAGTTGAACTAGTTGTTGTTACTGTTGTTGCTGCTGTTGTTGTTGTTGTTTGCTCACCATTGTTGTTGATATTGTTGTTGCTTAGCTTGTAAAGCTTCGTTGGATTTGTGGCGGTTCGTTTGGTGCTTGGACCAAGTGGAAGACGCTGAATGATGACCAACTGCAGATGCGCCGGCATTTTTATACCCCCAGACAGCGGCAGACAACACTCCACGCTCGCCTCTCGATTAAGCTCGTCGGGTTGGGGCTCGAGTGTGTGTTGTTGCGCAGAGATTCAGATCTCTGGGAAGCGCGCCATCTCTTTCGCACCTGCACGCTAGGTGACGCTTATCAACTCTCGGTCTACTACGCTCGCTGGGGTCGACGCTGCGTGGTCAGCCGAAGGTTTTGCAATGTCAATAGGGCAGAGCAGCTGTCCGGTAGCCGACACGCCAACGCATTAGCATATGCACACACACTCACACACACGCACACCTACATGCGTAGGTACAAATAAATCATATAGTAAAGGGCCAGTAGAGGGAGGAGGGCGAGGAGTCGTCTGCATGTAAGGGCAAATGTCATGCATATTAAACTGCGGCTAAAGATGTTTATTGGTCACTAATTTGTTGTATTTGCCACGCTGCTAATGGCCTGGCATGCTTGGCCTGGCTTCGGCTTGTTCGGCTCAAGGATATCTTACGCACATCATTAACTTAATTTTGATAGACGATTAAGAGCTGCTTCCCAGCTTGAATTTATGTTTTAATTATGTTTGCAGATGCCAAAGACATAAACTAAATATAAGATTTCCGAGTGGTTCTTGGCTGCGAATAAAATTTATTTCATTTCAAATTATACTAAACATCGCTTTACATATTTTTTATAGTTACCTCATATTTGATTTGCAACATTTTTATTCATAATTAAATTGTGGGCTTTTAAAACTGAATTTATATTTTTATTGCATCTTTCAATAAGGCAATTAATGCTATAATATATTTGGTAAATTATTAAACATATTTGCATAATTAAATAATCGATTTAAATATATTTTTACAATTTATAAAACTGCTTGTAGCTTAACTACTAATTTGAATTAGTTATAAAACGTTTTATTTATATTTAACAACATTTAAATAAGAGTAAAAAGCGTTTTATATAATAAAAAGTAAACAATAAACATATATATATAAAAATAAATGAAAGTATAATATAATTATTAAATTGCAAATATGTTTAATAGAATATGTTTAAATAAATAAGTAAACGTATGCAAGATATTAATTATTTTCATATAATTCTTATTTAAATAGTTAAAGCAACATTTGACTTGTTGAAAGTGAGACATATTGTTTCGTAATCATAATCAATTTAAATGAATTTAGAGCAAGCTGTTGTTGCATCAACAGGTTCAGTTCAGAGTTCAGATCAGATATGTGTCATATATGAATGTATCTCATGTTTCGATATTCCGGGTTCGAGGCAGTTTGCCTTAATGTCGCCAATGTCAGCCTTGGATATCACTTGTAGTTTCGATAATTTACAGGTCTCATTTATTTGACTGCGTTGATATTTCTTTTTTTCTTTTCGCGAATTTTGTTGGGCATCCACTTTTACCCAATCGTTGCATTAGTTGGCATTTTCTTCTGCTCTCTGTTTTGTGGTGTCCCCTTGTTGCTGTTGTTGTCTTCATGTGTCTGGTTCAGAGGGGATCGCACACCATGTGTGTAGTTATTGTTGCTATGTGCGACCTTCAGACGGCCGACAAAACCTGATTAATTTGCTTGTATATTTGTATTGTATTTAAGGCAACGCCAATCAATGCATATTGGTTAATGTTTTATACATGCAATTTGGATGCTCTTCGGATGGCATGTTTCACTCGAATGAAGAAGAGGAATAGCGAGAGAGAGAGGGAGAGAGAGAGGAGGAGGAGAGAAGTCAACCAAAGATAAGTTAACGCACAACTGAGACAAATTCAATGCGATCGAATGCGCATTTGCTTAGCCCACTTTGGAGCCCTCACTCGTCTAGCGAAAAATTATTGACCTGGCCAGCGGCAACGACGGGGCGTCTGTGAGCCGTTTTAATTGTGACAGGCGATACGTCACAGATACAAACGAGATTCGCAAAACGATCGTCTCATCGTCGTCGTCTCTATATTTAGTTTGCCTATAATTAACCAATTATGCGTCGTGTAGGAAAATAACTAAAAAGGAAATCGAAATCGACTCAAAAATTATAAAAATAAAATCATATAATAGTAACTTGGGGTAGGCTTCAAGAGTTGATGATCTTTGGGCAATTATTATAACTGGTTTCTGGTTTCCCCTGCTATGATTTGCTGTGCCGAATTTTGTATTCACAATATTGTATTGTGTTCAGAATTATCTAATGAATATATCTTCAAATAAAATCAATAACTTCGAGAGTTAACCAACTCACAGACACACACACACCCAACGCTTGCACAATGGCAATATAGAGCAAGAGTAGCGGTGAGTTAAAAGCGAGTTAATTGATTTAAAAGATACTAATTAGAGTAGATTACTAAGCGAAACTGCTTCCATAAATGTTTGACTGTCTTTGTTGTCAGTACCAAAAGCTTTGCATGACTTAGCTAGAAAGCTTTTGGCGTTTCAAATCTGCAAAAGATGCGCGCGCAACCGAGTTAACTCACTGATGCGCATGCGCAACGTTTGACAGCACTGAAACTTGCGAGTGTGGCAACACTGCTACATTTCTGTGTATTATTACTGTTTTCCAACAATAGAACAACATTGTTTACCCATGACCGCCAAATTGCTGTTGAATTTGAACTTTAAATCAATTTTCAATGAACAATTTTAGATAAAAATAAATGATTATAAAATAATATATCACACAATTAACAATTACTATTAATGTATATGTGAAAGTAAAGAAGTATTTAATAAATGCGTAATATACATAAATCCTTGTTCAAATCAAAACTATTTTTTTATTTATTTTATAACAATACAGTAGCCCAAAATAAAAAAAATAAAAAAGTATTTAATGCTATATACATATATATATATAGCAATATTTGTATACATTTTGATCCTTAAACGGAAATGCCTATCTATGTAAAGTTGAAAAGCAGCATGAAAAGATAGATACGATTTTTTCTAACATGTTTTGTTTGTCGAAACCACTTCCCAGTACCAATATCGTCCTTTTACCAATTGCTTGCAGATTTTTGTTTGATGGTCTGTTTGTAATTAAATAAATAAGTATATTATTTAATCATAAATGTGATAACAATACATTGTCTTTTGTACTTCTCATTGGAACATTAAAGTCGATCCGCCAAATAAAACTTCATGGCTCGGTGCTTGGCATAGAACGTTGTTTTATCAATCATCAAAATCTTGATCATCTGAGTATGAGTAAATATCACAATCCTCCAAAAACTTGGCTATATACTTGGCCGTATAGGCGCCAATTATAATGCCTGGTAGACACATTGCTATTCCCCAAAATGTAAATGGTGAACGATCTGGCTTCGGAGAGATTTCACCCGATGAATTGTGAACTGTTCTTATCGCTAAAAATCTTGAATTAGGTAAACATCTTTCGATCATTTATAATCTTTAACTACGGCATCGTTAACCAATTTAGATTCTAGACGGATAAATTGTGTTTCGCCTTAAACTTTTACAGAATATTTTCTTGAATTTACATTTATTTTGCTGACGTAAATTTCTCAACTTTCTCTAAACAAAAAGCAACAAGCACTCAATTGAACAACTCATTGCATATACAAATATGTCTGGCTGTCCCGCTGTCTGTTTTGTTAACGGTTAACGGATGACGAACGTGCTTTATAAGGTACTTCCGTTCTAAACAGAAATATTTGCCAAGGGCCGCAGCCGTACCTGGCCAATTGTCTGCATGTCTCTTAAGCCATCACCCTCTCACTTGGGTCTCGTCTCATGCATTGTGCCTGCGTTTCTTATGGATACTGCATATAGTAATTCGACCTATACACACATCTGTTTTTGGTATTATACATTTTTTTAACTATACCTGCACCGTGTTGTCACCGTGTTTGCGTGTGTTCCTGTGTTCCTGTTTAACGGAGCGTAGTTGGTTTCCCTTCTTTCGGGCTAACAAATAAATATGGAACTTAGGTTCACTGGACTGTAATTATCTTTACTTGAGATCCGTTTGAAGTGACACATCTACACACAATAATAATAAATAATAAAATAGTTAATTTGACGAAGACTCAATTGTTTCTTAAAATATCTTACGTTTTTATAACGAAAGTACTAGGTGTGGTGAAAAGTTACCTCCTTGGGAATCAACAAACTAAAAACAATTTTCAAGTATAAAAATCTTCTAATTCCAATTTCCGTTCATTATTGCCTGGCAGAGGGTTTATAAATTTTTGGGCAGGAATTTGCATAAAGTATATATATTATAAAATCAGCATCAACAGAGGAGTAAAACTAGCCATGTCAGTCTGTCCAGGTTAGTCTAGTCTCTTAGTTCTAGAGCTATCTTAATAATACGTGGCTGCCATAGGAATAATCGGCCGAAATGAGTCTCGCATTAAGACCAGTTTACATTTAGAAATAACTAAACTTACAATTTCCAAACATATTTAGACATAATACAAAATATATACAATACATATAATTCTGCACCAAATATTTGTTACTGCTATAGGAACGACAGGATAATATAAAAACCTGCAAGTGTATAGAACCCTTATGTAGCCTTTTCTCTGGTAAACACTTAAAAATATATTAAATATAAAATTATTGATTTAATATTATCTGCTTTAGACGCGAAACTGCTAGAAAACTTGAGAAATATTAATTTACGTTATTATTGTATTCTCTATATTACATCATTATATTCCAGCGTCATTGCATCTTCTGCTGAGTGAAAGGGTTACTGAACTAAAGAATTAACCTGCTGGAAGTTGTACCCTGAAATTACCCTTGTCATTGCTCCTATAGTTTTGGTTGAACAACCTTTAGAACCCTTTTAGCAAGTTCCTTTTCGCCTTGTTTACTCGCACTTTTCACAGCCCACTGTGGGCAAGTTCGTTGCCTGAGTCTTTTGCTTGCTGTCTGCAATTGCCACAATAAAAGGCTGCACAAGCATTGGGAATAAGTAGATTCCGCTTCCGTTTGCCATTTCGCACGTTCGCAGGATTCTCTCACGATTTACGATGCCAAGGATCAAGTCCGGGCCCTGGGAGGTAAATATTTGAAAACAGGCGACGGAAAACCCAGGCATAATTAGCTGGATTTCCGTGGAACTATCGGCTAATCCCACTGATCTTAGCCAGGCTCACGCAGCCAACGAACAGGTAACAAGCTGAATTCGCCGCAACTTTAGCCGCGCACAACGAAGCCTCGATTTCGAGGCAAGTTGACGGCGTTACCAGCGCAAGCATCTTGCCGGCAACTGATAGCTCCGTCAGAGAGCTTTCAGTATGTTTTCGACTCTGGCGCGTTGCGGACGTTGAGACGGATAAGAATTGGTGTATGTAGTGTGTATATATATGTGTGTGTCAATTGAGAGTATATTCGTGTGTGTGTGTGTGAAAGCCGTTAAGAAGTCTGTCGACTAAGCCAACGAACGAGCGGCCAACAAAAACCGAACAAGCGCGACAAGACTGAAAAGTAAAACACAGCTAAGAAAAGAAAAAGACGAAGACGTGGAACAAGAAGAGGAAGAAGAAGAGAAAAATCAAAATCTGTAAAACGGGCACGTCGCGCTATTTTATTTTCATCTCTTTCATCGTACTTTTCTACCTATAACTCTCTAACTATGTATTGGCCGCTCTGCGGCTCTCTACCTTCTTTCGTGCCTGCGTTTTGCCTTCTTCTGCTGGCGTGTCTTGTGGTCTCAGCCACAGTCCATGTGTGTGTGTGTGCATGTATGAAGTGTGTTTGTCCGTATGGTGTGCGGTGTTGACTCAAAACTTCAGGTGCAGCCGCGTTGAATTTCTTGAACAAGTTTCAGTCGGAGTTTGGCCTCCGTTTGGCATGGTACAGTAAACGCATCGGCTCCGCTGTCGATTCTTCCGATTCAGTTTGAGACCCTAAAATAAAATAATTTCCAGTGCGAGTGCTGCTATTGATTGTGCATGTTGCATGTGTATGTGTGGCTGAGTGTGAGTGAGTGAGTGTGTCTGTGCGACTCAAACTGGATTTCTATACAATTGTTTGTGCACTACTTACAATGTGTGTGTGTTTAAGCCAAAGGATTTGTGTATAAAGTTTTTTCGCCAAACAAATAATGGAAATGTTCAGTGCATTTTGTCGTAGTGATCGCAAAACTAAAAATATAAATAATCAAATTGATTGTGTTTTGAAAAAGTTTCCCAAAATGATGTGAAGAATAATGAATAATAATATAATAATCTTAACGTGCTTTGCCAAATATAAAGAAAACAAGAAATTTATTGAAGGATTCCGTGACTAACATGGCTGCTGTTTAAGGATACAGGAAAATAAGGAATATAAATTTGCATGAAAATAACTTAGAATTATTTGCAATACAATACAATAATAAACTGTTTTTCAGTAATAATAATCTTTAATTACAAATAGAAAAGCAAAGCTGAGCAACTTTCCGGTATATAGAAAACTCATTTGGCTCCACGGATCATAGAATATCTCTCTGCTGCCCGAGATAATGGCCTTTATCTAGCTGTTCATATTGGCATTGATCGCTGCTTTTGTGCAAGTTTATCCAAGCAAGTTAGCTGAACTGGGGCTTTACAGTAACTCAGACACAGACTAAGGCTCAGTCACCGTGTTGGATCTTTTTTTGTAGCACTCCATTAACTTGTCTGTACCTTTTGCACTCTACTTTGACTGACATTAGAATACCGACTGCGGTCTTCGTACTAACTTCGCATGCCAGATGCGCATTTACGCTCCCATTAACCAGGTAGAAATTACAAACACACACAGAGCAACAGACATATGCGGGAAACAGGGGAACAACAACAAGTGTTTTGCGCAATGACCAAAGAAATTGAGGTAAAAAAGGTAACAGAGAAAAAATGAAACAGAAGCAAAAGTATAAAAAATATATATCTAAAAAACGCTGCAAAATTGCAGTTTGTGGTCCGGGCTGTAGCCAAATGAGAGCTACAAGTTTGTGGCTTAAGTCTTTTGTTTGCTAGTTTGCTAGTCGAAAACAAAATCGCTTGTAGAACATATCCGACAAGCCTACGATTCTACAATTTGCCCCCGTCCAATAATTCGCCTTATTAACATAAATATTCTTTCTTGGATTTCTCTTACAAAAGTCTCGTCAGAAAACGTGCTTGGCCTGGGTAAGCGACTCAGGTGCCTCCGCCTCTGCATGCATAATTAATAAACCCCCATAACCCAGCCTATTAAAATATTATAGAACACTGCGTAAACACGGCCGTGTCGCACACCACATTTCATTATTATTTCTGTGTCGCGTTCGAATCATTTTGGGAATCTTTTTCAACATAACCTAAATCAAGTAAACTTAACCGAACTCGAACTCAAACTCGAAACGAACTCAAGCTAAGCAAACCCAATTCAACGACCAACTATCTCTCCGCAGTGCAACAACGTTGGCCTTGTGCATTGAAAACTACAAGCATACTTAAGTATATTTAATAAAAATATAAAAGTTAACCCAAAGTTGCCATACACATCGAGAGAGAAAGAGAGAAAACAAAAAAACAAAACACAAAGTAGTTTTAAAGCGACCACAGCAGTCGACTGTGTTGCATACGAAACGGGAAACCTCAAGGATAACCAGCTGACATGCCACATAAATTGGATTATTAAGAGGCAGTTCGCGATACACAAACGAACCTATATAAATTGGTTATAACGACTGCATACACAAGGGGTGAGTTGCATAAAAACAACGGAAGTTTTTTTCATTTTAAGTATTTTCAAGCTTATGTATGACTAAGAAAAGGTCCTCATAATATTGTTGTAAAAGTTTATTTTGATTACAAAAAGTAATTTATATTTTATTCGAACTGTTCAACTTCGTTTTATAAGATAAAAACGTTTTGTTCTAGTCAAATCATTATAAAATATTATTTGATTTGTTAAACTCTTTTGCTTAAATTAGTTTCCAAATGTTGAACTCTTTTTGATTTGTTCCTAAACCAGTTTTCACCTGACTTATTCGACAAATATGTTACCTGTGTGACTCGAGTTGTCAAATATTCCAATGCAAATTTTTTTACAATCTCTTACTGCAAATCTTCACTTAACCGACACTGATGCATGTTAAAAAATAGATAAATTCCCTGACGACTGAGATCATAATCCATTCTGAAGAGAACAAGCCAATAGGTTGACTGCCTCAGCTGACATCATACTTGAGTTGGGGGGCTCTATCAAAAATCCCATTTCACGGCACGCCCCGTACCTCAAGCTCATTGCGCAAAACTGTGATTATGTATCGCCCGATGGCAATAAGAAATGTGTACATTATATAGCAAGCATCGAACTCGATTGGTTTTATTCATACAAATGGCACGCTTTCATTTTGCCAAGCAACTAAATTGATTGTGTATTAGTTGCCATTTCAATTGTGTTTAAGTAATTGATTGATTACTCCCATTGATGAGAAGGGAGAAAGAGAGGCCCGAGTTATGTGTGTATGTGTGTGTGGTATATATAGACAAGATCTGGCGAGAAGACCGTATAAGTAGCACAACAGCAATCAACATCAAAGAACAATTTCTTTTACTTTCTATAAAGCAAAACAAAAGCGCCGACTGTGTTCGCCGGTCGCTTTGTGAGTGCGTCGCTCTGTCAGTCTGCCCCTCAGTCAGTTCGTCAGTTCGTCAGTCTCGCATTCGTTTGTCACATTTATTCAATAAAGGCCAAGTCAAGTTCCAAGTGGAGACTCGAAAAGCGAGAGCGAGTTAACCTCAATTTGGTTTTCTTCTTTTCATTTTCAAGACGCACTCGCCGCGTGTTGTTGCTTAACACCAACAGCAAAACAATAACAACAACATGAAAAGGTTGCTGTTGTTGTTTTTTTGGGAACTAGTAGAAAAATTTCACTAACTGGAAGTGAAAAGCAGAACAAATGACGTGTCGGCCACGGCACCCGCAACTCCCGCGTGCTTCTACACAGCGGGCAAACAAGAGAGTAAGGAGGGAGGGAGAGAAGAAGATCTTTTGGCAAGCATTTTTATTGACTGAGTTCATATTTGACAAAAGGCCCAAATAAACTCGTTCCGTGGTTACTTTAGTAACGAAGTTTACGGAACGTATTAAGATGAGTTCTGCTTAATAATTTAGATAAATGAAATTTTTGCGCTGTCGTAGAAACCTGTGAAACTTGTTTCAGCTCGTGTTTTATGGGCTAGCTTTCGATGATTAGTCATAAACCGTATATTGGCATGCGAATGAAACGGAAGTTGAGAGTGCGATCACAAAATGCTTACGATCATAGGAAGATCTTCGATTCATAGAATTAGACTTTCGATTTTATATTTTGTTTTCGCTTGAGTTAGCCTATTGAACAATTGTTACAGACTCCATTACGCGATGATCTAATCCACATTCTTTAGTTTCAAATTTCCCAGAAATTTCTAACTAATCCCAGGCCTCAGCAGTAACATCAAGAAGTCACCATCTCAATAAATTCCCTGCTTTTATACTGCCTCGCTCCCTAAGCTGGACCCAAACCCGAAAAGAAATCGATTACAATTCCCAGACCGTTCTCAGGTAATAAAATGGTAGCATCAACAATCGGATTTTTTACCTGCCAACTCAAGGTGCAAGAAGTCAGTTTAGGAACGAAAGCAGAAGGAAAATTCCTGTGGAAAATTTGACAAATAACTGACAATACATCAAGTGGCAGTTAGGGTTCGAGTAATGGGCGTGTCCACATGACTCACACAACGAGATCCATTAAACTGATTAGAGTTAAACATATTTCGAATGCAACTTGAGATCTTTCGCCGACAAGTTCGTGTCCTAAGTCTTTAGTTTTGAGCCAACAACACGCAAGTTGGCCATCTGACCTGAACCGTGCTGTTTTTCAATAATTTTGGATATCAATCAACGTAATTTTCTAATCAGCAACTTTTTCCCCGCATCAACGAAAGTTTCCAGCGTCCGTTTCCGTCTTGGGGCAGTGAAAGTGGCGTCGCGTTTTCAAGCTCATTCTAAGAGCGAATTAATGCTGCCCTCCAAGTGCAATACGAAGGAGATGGCAACACAAAGCCGCTTAATCATCTTGAAAAACAGTTGACAATACAAGTACGAATAGATTTCATAAGTTTTCCGACTCGTCGAGCGCCGCTGTCTCGTATCTTGTCTCTCCCTGAGGTGGGCGCTTTCACGGCGACGCCGTCGATTAGTTACAATTGACACGAAAAATTTTTCTCTTTCTTTCGTTGTTTTCATAAGCTTTAATTTTTAATTGTGAGAATTTTTGTGTGTGCTGCAAGAAAGTGGATCTCTGGAGCGTCCGGCAAAACGTTTTGGCGCTGTCATTGTCGACAATTGTTAAAAAATGATTAAGCATTGTGGACCGGGTGAAGAGAAAAGCAGAGGAGAAGCTACAGCTAGAGCGGTTACAGAGTAATCAAAGTAAAAGTATTTTTCACTGCAGCATTGAAATTTGGTAATGGAAATTTGGATGGTAAAATACTTTTCGAAGGTGTAACCTTACTATAATTAGCAGATCATACTCAATTGATTTATCTGCATGTTAAGGATGTTAAGTTCACATATACGTATACTACTTATGCTGTGGAAATATTCGTTTCAATGTCAATCCGATCTTTACAGCACTAAATTTGCATTATTCAAATTCAAGCTTGATTTATTGCACTTGAGGAAATGCCAGCCATCTTTTCTGGGAATAAATCTAATTAATTATGGAGCCATGGGTTAACAAACTTGGAGACCCCAAGACTTTATCTTTATGTAGCTCTTAATTTTCCAAAACCAAAAGACAAAACACAAGAATACATTTTACTACCAAGTGAAATCAATGTTAGGGAAGTTTGAGATTACTCAAAGTAGAATCTTAAGTAAAATTGGATTATTTTTAAATGTAAACAACAACTTAAAAGACTTTATATATTCTTCTATTATTATTTTTGTTTATTTTCTTAACTTATTTCTATTTCGTCTTTCTATTTAGATAATTTCTTTCTCGAAGACACTTTAACTACATGAAATTTCCTTAATAACAGTAACCAGTTTACTGGCTGCAATTTTCACTTTAACTTGCCAAATTCACTTAGCTGGCTTCCTATGAAGTGCCTATACTGCTTTGATAACCCTCCCTTTCCTTTATTTTTGGCTAACAAACACAAAAGACTTAGGCAGCAAACTTGTGCATTCCTCTGGCAACGCTCACTTTCAGCCATAAACAGCAAATACCTTGGCAAAAAGGCAATGAAATTCACATGACTGCACACACACACACACACTCACTTGACTCTTGACTCGTCTGGCTGCCTGCATATTTACCACTTGAACCTGTTTTCTGTGGCTTTCGGCTGCATTCTGGGGCCATCTTCGAGCTTGGCTCTGAAGTGTTTGCCGCGCTGCGTCTTGAATATCAAAAAGTCACTAAAAGTCGCTTACGAATCAATCCTATACATAAATACAGCATGATATCATACACATTCTGCGCGGGTGTGTGCCCCAGGTGCCGCTTATTGCAATTTCAGCATTTTTTCTGCTTTTTCACTTTGCTTGTTCGTGTTATAAAAAACATTGCAAGACAAAACTTTTTCTTGTCTATTTACAAATTAAACATTAATTGCGCTTCAAGACTACACCCCACAAACGCCCCTAGGCCCGCCCTCGCGTCACGCCGAAACTCGTTTTTGACTCCTTGCTGTGGCGCTGGCATTGTGAAAGCGTTGGTCGGTAGAAATCATTTGACCATTTGCGTGTATATAAATGTGTGTGTGTGGTTTGTTGTGTATGCTCTGCACAGCTTTCGTCAACATGCACAAGAAAACAAACTTTGTTGTTATGGTTAAAACATACGCGCTGTTTGCTACTGTTGTTGTTGTTGTTGTCGCTGCAACGGGGGCAAGTTTGTCCATAAAATAAACACCGAAATGCGTCTTTGGAGAGTGAAAATGTGTTTTCATTGAGTTTCCTTTGCTCCGATCCCAAAACAATCAAATCGGATTTATCAATGAAAAGCGCACACTGATTTTTCGAAAGCAAACGATCGAGTTTAATGGGAATCGGAATCGTAATGGTAGCAATTTTTTTGATTGCAACTAGTCTACAGAATCGTAATTGTTATTATCCGCTCGAGATGTGATCTGCCCACATTGACCGCACACACCACACAGTGCAACCTTCACAGCTCATTAGACCCTTCGAGCAGTGCTCGAAGTCAACTTGAGAGAGCTATGTGGCAACCCAAATACCAACAAAATACTCGAGCATTTGGAAAAAATGCTACATGACACAGGTACGAAACTAGTTCAATGGGGCTACCCAGCTGGTTTGGTGGCAAGCTCAGGCGGCAGTTGAGAGCATTGCTTCTTCTACCTGCGAGCCAAAATTAAACACATAAATTTATACTAAGGCAAAGAGTCAACACACATACACGTACACACATGTGCACACATCTACCACACAAAAATGAAATCACGAACACCAGCAGCAACAACAACAACAAAAACACGATAACAACTTAAGAAGAAATTTACATACAAATCTGGTTTTCGATCTGGCGTAGAACATTTGTTGGAAACGGTTTCGATTCGTTTCAGCTGCAGTCGTTGGGTCTGCCAAGAGCCAAGACTCCATAACGGTTTCATATGCGGATATTGAAATATTTATCGAATACCATGCACTAATGAGAGTGAGTCTGAGTCCGCACGGTGGGCAAGACTGGTATCTTAAGTCTCAGAAGTGCTTGTGTTTCCATATACATATTGAAGTTATGAGAATGTGCTTATAACTTTGGTTAACAGGCTTAACGTGTATTTGTTTGATCATAATTGCAATATAATGTGTTCTTAAAAGAAAAACACGATTAACTTCGAGCGAAATTATAAGTGCTTCAAAAGAAAGCAATTCTGGTATTTTAAGTATTACAGTTACTTGATATAAATTTCTTACTTATGATAGGATACCATGAATTTCTTAAGAGCTTTAGATATCCGACGAAATGTTTTAGAATTTCAGATTATAGCTCAGCAATATAATAGTAAAGAATGTTTTGAATTGGGAATGTATTCATTATATTTATTACAAGTTATGTACTTTATTCAATACAAATTCTATGTCATAACATAACCATAATTTTTTTAATTTATGAACTACGTCACAATATATTTACTCTATTCATAGTATTTTCACGCCTTACTCTTTTTTGCAGTTCTTCCATAAAATATCGAATGTATCATAATAAAAATTCCATAACTTTAGTAACGATTTACATAATATATTAGCAAAGAAGATCATAAATAGAAAAGTTGTTTATAATACTTTTACTCTATTCATATTCAACGCAATTCTGCCATAAAATATCTAACATATCAAAATAAAAGCCAGTCTCTTATTTAGTCGTAACTTTAGTAACAATATATCGTACATAATATTTATTTATGATATTTATTTAATAGGCATAATATTTTAGCAAAGAAGATTCTAAATGGGAAAATCGTATGTTAAATCTATTTTGCACTCTGTTTATAGTATTTTAGGTTCTTCCATAAAATATCTACCGTATCATCATTAAAATACGTTTTCATATCTAGTCCACAACCCACGGAAATTGTAGCTGCTCAAGATTGAGCGACTTAGCTGCGCCTTTGGCTACGCTTTAGGCCAGTTTCGCAATGGCCTCTTGGCTACATTTTCCTGCTATGCATATGCATGTTGACTGTTATCTGTGCCAGTTTCACTATTGCCTGCTCCTATTGCAATCCACATAACTCGCACGCGCGCGCCTGCAAACCCAATTTCTCGCCGTCATAAAACCCAATTGACCTTCAAGCTGCTTCGATTTACAATCTCGCTGTAAAGAGCATAAAAAACCGAAACTAATAAATTTTTGGTCATTAGTTGGGCAGGCCAAAAACGAGTTTGGCACAGTTTGTAGTCAGCCAGGCATGTGTGTGTGTGTGTGTCTGCCAATATTGGCTCTAGTGAGTGACCAAAGCGCCGGACAAGTGTTCAAGTGAAAGTTCAGTTTCAGCTTAAAAAACAAACTAAAACTGGCTAGATCGTATGCGCGGCTGCCAATGCGAAATGGAAAACTAAACGCGGCCCATAAATGGCAAGCCGGCAGCCAAGTCGAGGCAAGTTGACTTGAGCAAAAAGTTCAAAAATTATTTACCCATTGACTTTTACCATTTTCTGACTGCAGTTGCAAGTCTGCAGTCTGCAATCTCCGTGGCTGCTGTTGCTGCTGTTGTGGCTCATTCAAAGTCTGCTGCATTTGCTGTGTTTGCCAAGCAGCCGTATTTAGTCATCGTCATCATTTTGTGTGCTGCGCTTAAATGTCGAAGGTGTCATCAATAATGGTTGCCCCGGCCCCGGCCCCCCAAGAGGTACATATCGCTATCGGTCTACCGGTTTGTCTGCTGCTGCTCTTTTGGCTGGTTTTTCTTGTTGTTGTTGTCGGTTTTTCATTCCAAAATGCTTTGCATATGCTTGAAAATTTGAATTTTAATTGACGCTCCATGAGTTTTGGCGTTTCCCGCTGTTCGATGCGCAGCATTGCGAAATGATTTGAGAAAGAGAGAGAGAGATAGAGAGAAGATAGGCAGCTTTTTGTTCAATATGTTGCCCAAGTCAAGAGTCTTTGTTCTGTGCTGCTGTTGCTGTTGATGATAATAGTCTTTTGCTATTGTTTTTGCTGCGCGTTCTGCCTGTCAGCAGCTGCCAAGCAGAGTCTGTCAAGTTCGTTGCCCAAGTCTTTTGTTTGTCAATGGTCCAAAACTGTCCAAATCAAGGATAATCGCGTGGAGTAGAAAAAATACGCGAGTAGGTGACATTAATGAACTATAAAATACATATCTATGTTACATACATATATTTTAAATGGTTTTCGTAGATATTAAACTTAATCAAAGCTAAGTCAAATAGACAATATTATAAATTAGTTTGATGGTGCAATACAGTTTATATTTGGACAAATTGACAGTTATTAAAATGTACACATTCAAGTTTATATTTTTGTGTTTTGACAATGGCATATCTTGCAACTTGTAGAAGAGAGCTAGATATATTGTAAATTTGTATAATGTCAACTCTGATATCAATAATTGCTTATTAACGGTTATCTCTCCCATCATAAGACTGTCATCTCTTGCTGTTGTAACTCTGTTTGAGCGATAAGCATCTTCCTGTTAAATAACCGTTTAATCAATAGCCTCTTCAAGGTGTCATACGGTTGGGATTACGAAAATCCCCGAAGGCACCAGCAACACAGATTGTACAACTTCAACTGAGACTTCGACTGCGACTTCCCATGACGACCATTTTCATGTAAATCTGTTGATTATTGCGAAATCAATTGGCGCATAATCAAACACACCTTTATGTGTGTGTGTGTGTGTGAGTGTGTGCATGCGCGGACACATAATCAAAGTTTAATTAAAAAGCTATAAACCAAAGCGAACATTTACGAACCTTTCACTCTCGTCCAACACTTTATTAACATGCTAAATACGTTTTTAAGTTTTCGATTATTTATTGGTATTCGTAGCGCAGCGACAATCCAAATTTGCATATTGCACATTGCATCCGTGCAGTTTGGCAAGCGATGCGGTCAGACAGGGAGATGGAGAGACAGGGAGAGGGAGAGACTGAGGCCGAGTGATGATGCGATCGTCGTAATACAAATTTTAAATTCATCCAGACTGTTTTTGTTTTTTGCTTTTTTCGGGTTTCTGTTTATGCCTTTTGGCATAGTTCGTGCTTCGGTTCGGTTCGTGCGCCGGGGATTTGTTCATTAGCCATGATTATATAAGCAAAACATATTTGCCGGGGTGTTGACTTCTAACTGATTGCTAATTGTATGGCCCAAGGGGAGGCTGATAGAGCAATTCAGTCAGTCAGTCAGTCAGTCGCGAGAGAGAGAGAGAGAAATGGAATAAAAATTAACGGAAATAGCAGTTATACACAGTTAGAGGCATTTACAGTTGCTTTTCGAAGTGTTCAAATAAATCGCATTATTATGCTATCAATTTGTTAAGTTCTAGGTATATTTCTCTAAAAATATCTAACTGACTCAACTCGAGTCGTGAGTCTCGATCACAGTTTACACTTTACCTGCTGACAAGGGATTTATCAATCTAACTTTGACTCATCACAGCAAAATAATGTCAATGTTGAGAAACCTTCGTTTTGGTTTACTTGCTTTAGCTAATGACATGGCTCTTTTTTTGGCCATCGCCCCACCGATCGACCCACGCCTTTAAATTGACGCTGTCGCTGGCGCTTCATTAGGCGGCAAATGTACAAACAAAACATGTCGCTTATCCAAGAAACCTACGGCTAAGCATACAGTTGTTTTTGGCGCCAAACAATGCCAGCCATATCACCCACACAAGCAAACAATAAATATTTGTGTTGTCTACGACACCAGCACAACAACAACAACAACAGCAACAACGCAAATATTTACAACAACCACCGGGCTGAAGTTGGCAGCTTGCGGGCCGCAAATGGTTGGCTGCAAGTTGCTTTCTGGGCCAAACCGCATAGTCAGCTAATTGCAACAACAACAAAGAAACAACAACAAAGTTGGCAACAGCTGCCGGTTGGTGGTGCACAAAAATGCGGTTTGGGCAGAAACACAGCTGCGGCCAGGCAAAAAATCCAAAAGGTTTTAAAAACATTTTTAAATTTTCTATGCCCTGTAAACGCTGAGGTTGAAAGGGTATGCCAACCTTATAAGAAAGAGTCACTTAGAGGGCAGCAAAATAATAATTGAGCTAATCAAATAATTAAAAACAATTAAAACAAAATATAGTTCATTTTATAATAAAAAAAACGAAAACAATTAAAAAAAAAAAACAAAAATATATTAAAATAATTAAAAATGAATATCTAAGTAATAAAAAAATCGATTTTCTACTATGAAATAAAATTACAAAATACGACATTTCAAGTTAAAGACAAATTTAAAAAAAAACATTATTGTTAATAAAGATTAAAAAGATAATAAAAAAACAAAAACAAAATATGTTGAAAAGAATTAACTAATTTATAATTTTATTATGTAAAAAAATTTAATAAAATAAAAATTTGTAAAAATCTGTAAAAACAATAAATAAAGTAATTTTTAAAGAAAACAATAAATTAATTTCTTTGTTAACATAAAAAAAGAAATAATACAAATTTGTTTATTCATAATTTGGTATTTATATACCTATATCCTGTTGGAAGTCGATTGTGAATTCATCTTTTGGTGTTTCTTCAATTACTTTTAATTACTATTATTATTCAAATGCATACCTAATTTAAACAAATTAGCTGCGAGGCATGCACAGCCGCCAACACCATAAACTGCATAAAGAGTCGAAAATGAAGAGAAAATGCGCAAGAAGAGGGTAAACTTATGCGCATTGCATAATGCATACAATTCGGAGACGGACGCCGCCCTTTTGTTTATATTTCAATTTATTACTTGAACTACAAGTGCGGGAAAAAAAGCCAACTCTTTTCATTTCTAGCTTAATTAACTTGGAAAGGCGTTGGGTGGTGCGGGTGCTTGTGGCATGGTGGGGAGTGCGTGTGGAGCTGCCAACTGCGCTTACTTGCCAATTAATTTGCCTTTCAATAAAAATACCGACGTCAAATCCGACACCGTAAGCTGCTTTCAATGGGGCTGGCGGCTTCGGTTTCAGCCTTTCGCATGCATTAATCAAAGTTATCTAATAAGTATTGTTATGAGCAAGTGTAGAGCTGACTGTGTGTTTATACAATTGTATGTGTGTGTGTGTGTTGTCTCCGCTCGCAAATGAAACATGTGCAAGGTGCTGAGTTGTACACAACCTTCGCGTTTGACTAAATTTTAAGCTGTAATTCGAGATTGTCTAAGACTGTCTGTGTTTGTGTTTGCGTTGGTGTGTGTGTGTGTGTTTGTTTGCGGAAGTTTGTCAATGTGCCGGACTGTGGGGAGTATCGGATAAACAGACTGACTTTAACACTGCAATCATTATAAAGATAAACAAAAGACTTAGGCAACAAACTTGATTCAAAATGGAATATGAAAGTGTTTGTAATGTTGCGCAGTTTATATGGCTTACGATTAATAAAAGAAATGCTCTTTTATATGCTTCAAATTGTTAAAAACATTTTTACATTTTCTTTAACATTTTTCTTAAGAATTTCTAAATTTATTTTTCGTGAGTAAACTAGAAGTTAAGGTAAAATTTCGCTTGTTTCTCACGCAGCGCTTTTTATTTATCCAACACCTCAGAGGTCTCCCAAATGGAGTAACTAAAAAATGTGTTAAACTGTCCGGCTACCGACCGACAACAACAACAACACAAACAACAACTATGGACCATGTGTTAGTTAGTTATAATTACTAGACAATAACGGCAACCTTGCGCCTCGATCTCGACTTACAGTGCGACACACACACGACAGACCGTATGACTTATTTTGCATGAGCTATGAATGAATGAAAAGGCAGACAGGCAGACAGACATGTCTGCGATAAAAGTGAACTACAGAGTTCAGACAGACAGACACGCACTCGTGATTTATGGCGAACAATGCAGAGAGCCTTAAACTTTGTCTGCGAACTGGAGTAGACAGCGACACGAAAATGATTGTGCTTATGTGATATGAAGCCAAATGCGCTTGACTTATTCGTGAATAAACCGGAGAAGGGGTAATTGGCATGGAGAGTTGGGGTGCTTAGGAGTTAAGCTCTCGACTTGAAATGGGTAATTGGTAAAATGAAACCTGACTTGGGCAAATGCCGTGAAGCAGTGTGAATAAAATTTTATAGATAGTATATTATAAATACATAATGAAATCAAATGTATATAACTAAGCTTATCTTATACCAATCAATTATTTCGAAAGTTATGGATTCTGTTTGGTATTTCTTTAACAAAGATTTATTAGTTGACTAAGCGAATCTCTCAATGGCTTTTGACACCAATTTTTCTGTTGCTTGAGAACATTTTGCAAGTCAATTTCTACACACTAAAATTCCATTCCTCGTACAAAGCAAAACAAAACATATTAACCCCCCATTAGTAAGTCGACCTCGACTTAGTCATATTATACGTATGCAAATCTTGTCTGGAAGAGACTTTCTAAACCGCATTCAGTAAGTTTGCAGGCCACAAACACGTGCTGCGCGGTTAGTGGTGTTGAATAAATTGCTCATCAGATTATCGGAAAAATGTCTGAATCGATGTCTTGCGCGATTCTCTTTTGGGGTGTGAATAAACCAACCAGTTTCGGCAAGTTCCATTCAAGTGTTTATCACGCAGATTTGTATTTATTTTACGCTATTATTAACTTAATACTAATTTCTTGCGATTTATTGTATTCGACAAATTGAACAATTTCTTATCCTTCTATCGCTCTCTCTCTCTCTCTCTGCAGGTTGTCCAGTTCAACTTTAATTGGCATCAAATCGACAACATGACCAAACCGACGGCAGCCAATTCGCATTGGCTGGCCGCTTTGCTGTCTTCGACGGCGCTGCTGCTGCTGCTGATCCATACCAGCGCAGCGGACGAGGCGTTTTCGTGTCCCAATGGTAAGTCGCATTCACAAATTGCATTCACATTCACATTCAGCTTCAAATTTGATGTTCAACTGCATTGAAAGCAAGGCGTAGAGCACGTGCGTGATTTCTGCAGGTGGGGCCTGAAACTTTGCGCATAAATCAAAGCATATATAATTGTAATTATACAGATAAAAACGAACACAGACAGACACTTGTATATGGGCAAAACGGATGTGGAGCTTGGGCCCGGCAAATTATCTTTGATTTCCGTCGCTTTAATTGGTTTTGTCTTTTGTCTTTGCCGAGTTATTTGCCAAAGTATAATTATGTTGCCGATACTTTAAGTTCCTAAGTCTTCTAATTACACGTTAATTTTCTGGCTTTAAATCATTTTCAAAGGTTTTAAGATTGCTTTAACATTGCCAGAGTTAAATTATTAGCTGAATTCAATGAATATAGTGTAGAATAGATTTCTTAAAATGAGTCAGAACACCAACATGAGTTGCCCAACTATCGGATATAATAAATACAATCTTACTCTATATAAACGAAGACCCGACCACAAAGCAATTTCCTTCATCTGTCTTCAACTTACTCAGCTTCATGTACAAAATTCAACAAGTACAGAGTATAATTAGGCCAAGTATTTCATTTGAAGAGAAAATTACAAAATCATAGTTGGCTCAGCCTTTTCTACAGCTAATTTTCTTTGTTTCCTTACCTCTCGTACTCGGGTTTTTCGGCTCTGCTACAAAATATTCTACAGCATCATGTTGATTACGTTTTCTACAGCATCATCTCGATAAGTCAGGAACAATGTTAATCTACAAATGAACCGGCTAATTCCCTGAACAATAACTAATTTCCTGCTGTTTATAAGCAAATTAAGTTTAAAGATTGACTGAATGGAAACATGATTTTCAATTTTCTTCATCGATGATTCTTTGTTTTTACCCATTTACCAAGATGATAAGCCTCAAACTCTTAACTAATGATCACTTATAATGTTGGTGCCAAGCTGTGTTACGCCCTAGGACACCATATCTCTCTATCTATGTATCTGTGGGCTGGAAACTGGCTTCGCTTTGGGCTTTGGTTCGGCATTATCATTAGGCGAACCATTCTAAGCTCCTGTCATAAACATAGCGCACACTTGAGCCATAAAAATGCCACTGCGCGGTGTTTATCGTTAATGACAAATCTACAAAAAGACAAAAAGTCAGCAACCTGCCAAACGAGTTACAACATCTGCTATAGTTTGACTATAACGAATCTATAGAATTGGGAGCTGACGGAAATGCTAGACTGGGTAATCAATCAGTGGTGCAGGGCCTTTCACTCGCTGGCCACCTACAACTGGGATCGAGACAAGCTAGCTAGCGATAACGGTTACTACATGTGCCAAACTGGTTGTTGTTGTTGCTACTGTTTTTGTTCTGTGCCCCACTGGGCGGTAATGCCAAGAATGCTATGACAGCACACAATGTTACAGCGCCGAGAACCGACAACCGAGACAAAGACTCTGAGTGCTATTTGTAGGTATGCTTCCACGAGTGTTCGCACTCGCACTCGCTTTAGCACTCACTCGTTGGCATCGACAGGGGGCTCCGATGGCCACATGTGTGAGGCGAGACAAGTTGCTAGTGTAGAAAATAAGAGAAAAAAAATTGTTAACGCGCTTCGAAACAAGATTTCTTAACGGTTGTTTAATGCCAAGCCAAGTTTGCCTGACTGACTGACTAACTTGGCGAGCGATCGGCTTGCCTGGCTGTTGTTGCCTGTTGCTGCTACTACGCCCTTCCCTGTTGCTGCGCTGAACGTTCCCTCCCAGTCCCAGTCCCAATCCCAGTCCCAGTCCCAGTCTGCTAGGCATGCTACTTTTCTTGGCTGTTGTTGTTGTTGTTGTTGGAATAGCTGTAGCTGGCTGCCGTATTAACTAGCTGCAGTTGCAGTGCTTATTAACACTTTTATATGCACTCACACACACACACACAACACACAGGCACCTGCCAACGGAGCCGCCAACTGCAGTGGCGGCCAAAACAAGTTCGTTGCCTAAGTCTTTTGATATTTTTACGTTACGTTGCTTGTTTTTTGATTCATATGCAAGGTAGGTTGCTCACTCATTTGGGTGTGTGAGAGTAAGCATGTATAGGTGTATGTGTGTGTGTGTGTGTGAATGCGACTTGTTTTTAGGTGCAGTTGTTGCAAAAAAATAGGCCAAACTGTTGGCGGTTATTGCAGTTGTTAGTGTTGTTGTAGTTATTGCTGTTACTCAGCTTAAGCATTGTTTTCATTACTGTCTTTTATACGAACCAAAAGCAATGATATAGGCGTCTTAATGAATGGACTCTAGGCGACAGCAGCTGTCAAAAAAATTATGATGCACAATAAACAAAACGATAGCTGTAAATACGCAAAGCCTTAAGCTGATAATGTTGATACCAGTATAGGGTTGATATATTGCATATATCTGAAATATATCTAAAAATCTAGTAAAATTATAAATATGTATAACAGTTAAACATTTTATATGTTTTAAGAGTAGCGTAACAAATGAGTTGCATGAGCATCTAGTTTTACTAAGAGTCGCCTGAGATACATGAAAAACTACAACTTCCAAGTCTGGCCATAATCACGCACAATTTCCCAACACTAGACCACACCAAAGTTTGCTTTAGCTTCTCGTTATTTATCACTCAAAGAGCAGTTCTAACTGTAAATGTCTTAAATTGATAAACTGACAGCTGGACAAAGCAAAGACAGACAGCTAAGCCTGCCTAGAAACGAAACGAGACGCGCAACTAGACAAGGGGAAGAAGAACACATAACGACGGGGTGTGAAAGAAGAACTAGAATTAACTTCCCCACAATTTCAGACATGCTTGAGCGACTGCCAAGAGCGAGAACAAGAACTCTAAAAGCTAATTAAATCAACTTCTTGTTGCTTCTTTCCCGTGATTTCCCTTCTTCTTGCAGCATTTCGAATGAGTTTGTGGGTCAACACGCACAATCCAAGTGATATATGACACACTGATAAATCCCCCTTCCCCCTGCACAGTCGTCTCGACACTTACTTAGGCAGATATGAACAACATTTTTGGTTTGGAATATTATTTATGAGTCTTTTGTTGAATTTCAAGCATTTAGCTAACCACGAAGCGTAAAATGCTCATGATGTGCTTAGACATATTTGTCGGTGGTGGCATATGGAAGTCAACGCTTTTCCACTTGACCGATTGCTGTGCGAACTGTGCAGAAGAGTGTGAAGCGAAGTTAAACGAACTTTAGATTGGGTCGGTGTTCAGGTTTAATGAACGCTCTCAACGGACATTGACAGGTAGCCAAAGACGCTTGTAACTTGGTAATCCGGAATAAAACAGCAAGAATTACCACAGTCAAGATGTTGTTCTTCGTCTTGTAGTGGAGCTTTCTACGCCGGGTTTCTTTACTTGTAGATTACAGGGTAGAGATAAAAGTGCGTTCGCAAGCCAAAAGAAATGCATGAGAAATGAGGTTAATTACGAGAGAGGCAAGGCAAGGCGAGGGGCACAAAGAAGATTTATTGCAATTGTGAAACTTATGCGTGCCCCGTAACTTGATTTTCACTTTCCTCTTTCGGCATCGCAGCGCGAGAACAAAACAATAACAAGAAACAAGAGACTCTATGCTGGCCATAAAGTGGACAAAGTGAATTTCTAAATTAACAAAATAGGACAGTCGACATGCACATTAAAACCTTTTTGTTTTTGTGGGTTAACAGCGCCGAAATGGGTTAACAATAAATGATTTATAGGGTTAACAGTTCAACGTGCGGACTCAATAAATAAATAAAAAAAAACTCAAAGTAAATTCAAACAGAAATAATTATTTTATATAAAATTAATTATATTGCAGTGTTTCCCAAGAAGCATTTCTAAATTTTATGTCCAAAATTGTCTCTCACATATTATTTTAATTTTCTCAGTTTCTAAAGTTCCACAAGGCCTTTTGATTGTTGCGATAACTAGCCCAATACTGCACATATAATAAACCCAATGCCAGCCATATTCTTACAGTTCAGAATGTGGCTCAAGTATCTCAGCTATGGCTCTAAAGAGCTCTTAGTTCTGTTTTTAGATTGATAAAGTGCAAAGCCTGTTCAGAAAACTTGTCATTTATGGTTAGTGGTGTGAGTGTGGTGTGCTGTGTGTGTGTAGCACTCCCAGATATGAGCATGCTTATGTGTGTACAAACATATATAAGCATCAAATTTTACGTAAGAAATTCTCACATTATTAATTTGTATTGTGTGCAAAAAGATTTCGTCAGAAAGCGTGGAGTGAGCATGAGGATTGAAAGAAGGGGGGAGGGGGGGGAGGAGAATGGGTGGCTCGTTTGGTCCGCTGAGTGTTGAGCCTGAAATTATAAGTAGACAATGAACACAGGCAGGTGCTGAGCCGAGCAGAGAGAGAGAGAGAGACGGCTCTGTCTGCCTTCAGCTGGCAATTAGAGCACGGCTAACAAATGCAATTGGGAGTTGCACGGGAGCACGGCGCGTTGTGCACGCTGTGTTTATGAGACTTAAGAGCCAACGTTATGTTGTGGGCCAACTTTGAATCAAGTCACGCAGCAAATTTGCATTGCGAACGGCTTACAAAACTTCCTGGCAAGAATTTCAAATATGTGGCACAAATCAATAAAGCAGTCAACTCAAATACACGCACACGCACAGTGACTCACACACACACATACACATACACACACTCATACACAAGACAAAGTAAATTAAAAGAACTGAGAAAACCGGCTAACCTTGTCCAGCTATTGCTGCACCCAGTCCAAGTGCAAAGGAATTTCGAAGCCATAGGTATAGACGTGGCTCTCAACCGGAGAAACGTTAACTACTCGAGTGCCAGGGTGACACACATACTCACACACACACACATAGTGGGAGTAGAATAAGCAGGGGATGGAGAGGGCGAGAGAGAAGACAAATAGCCGATCATTAAAAACAATTACATGAGGTTTGTTACGTTGACCGTTCCGTAGTTTCTTTTGCCGTTCGACTGATTTCAATTGAAGCATGCTAAGACTCAAAGAATCCAAAATGTCTGCACTTCTGCAATTCTTCTCCGAGTTCTACCATTTTTAGTTCTACTTTTCTTTATTCACTTATTCACTTTTTAAGTGGAACAGATTACGGTTATGTTGAGAGAATTTGTTGGCGCGATAAATAGTAAGCGAATAAATAAATCGAAATTGTGGCAAATAACGGGTTACAGTTAAGCCAACAAATACTGAGGTAAATAAATATGTATGGAACGGTAATTGGCTTTGCTAGATTTCAGTACTTGAGAACTGTGAGGAATTTTAAGTAATCTCTCGACTACACGTAAAATTGGTCGAGTCGCGTTGGTTGCGCAAGCATCAGGTAAAGTTAGGGTATCTATTAGCAACGACTTGACATAATGATGTCAGGTCAGTTGGTCAGGTATATAAAAACTAAATGTCTTACTTTTTACGAGCAGGTTGAACCCTTGTCAAAGTTTCAATCTAGGCCTGAGATCAAGGTAGCGCGTGCTTGCTGAAATACTCTACACATTTTGGAGATCACTTAGGCCTAAATGTTAGACGAATATTATTAAATTTCAGATATGAGGTACATAAATTGTAAACATAAAACTAAATAATCATAAATGGAGTTTCTCCGTTTCTTTATGAAGAGTAAAACATATAAAAGAAATTATTTTAAATGTCCACAAATCATATACCAAAACCTATTTGGTTAAGTAACCTCCAAGTTCTATATCTTGGAAGCCTTTACTCTCTTTGCTTGTCAACTTCCTGTCCCACAAATCTCGTTACACTCACAGGATTCTGTTTGTATCAGTTCAGTTGTTTTCCAGCCACATCTAGACGTAAGTCGTGAAAGTCCATGGCAAATACTAACTATCTAACAAGCTGAGAGACATGTCAGCTTGCAGCGAAAAAAACTGTAACAACTTTCCGAGCACCAAAGGCCCGACAAGTCGTTGGGGACAGCGTTTGTTAAGTGTTTTACTTTTTTCTGAAATTGCTGAAATACTTTTGCTTTTTCCTACCACTTCTGCTGCTTTTTGAAACGTATTGCACGCGCCTTGTAGCATATTTGAGACAATTTGATTTCAAATGAAAGCTGTCAATCAGGCTGAAAGAAGGCGGCAGCAGCAGCAGCAGCAGCAGCAGCGACTTCAACTTGCAGCTTTCCCATTTTAGCAGGAAAAACGCAATGCATCGTTCAGATTGAGGAAAATGAAAGCGCCACGCCGCCGAGGCCACATACAACTACTACTAAATTGTAATTAGTTGAGAAATACGCCTAATCAGAGTGCGACAACTTGCTACCAACAGCAGCTGAGTCGAGTGCTCTGTCGCTCTTATCTCGAGAACGGGCAATTAAATCTACAAATCTACATACCTCATATGTCACTTCTCTGCACCGTAGAAAGCCGGTAGAAGCTGTAGAAACTTAATTATGCAAAACAAGTCGCTGCGATTGGGGTCACGGGAAAGAGGGGAGTGGAGATCGAGCGGAGCGGGAAACCAGCTAAAAGTGCAGCTCAATTAAATGTCAAGAACTGGCCAAAGAAGTTGTAGAATTTGATGTGGTTGTTCGGAAAGAAAAAGAAAAAAGGAGGGAGAGTGACAGAGAGGGGAATGTGCAGGGTAAGGCCAGAGCTCGGTTATGGGAAATAATTTTGTTTTTATCAGTGAGGGAGGGGATGGCGGTGGTAAATTAAGTGATCAAGTATGCAAGGTTCTTGAGCTGAGTGTGTTTTGAGGGAACATCTTAAGCGAAGCGAATTAGAGCTAATAAAGTTGGAAAGAAATGAAGAAAATGAAGGAACATTTAAAAGGTAAAAGAGTGGGTTGTTATTAGAACCGCCGACATGATGATAATGATAAATTAATTTTATAAAGAAGCAGAATCAATGTTAGGGCAATTACCTGACGGGTTACAATATTATAGATATTAACCGGCTCGGCACGGGGGGGTGTTTTTTGTCTTTTTTTGGGGGGCGCCCCCCTTTTTTTTTTTTTTTTTTTTTCAAAGGAAAAAAACTGGGGGCCGGGGGCCCCCCGGCCGGTTTGGTTTTTTTATAAAACCCCCGGGGTGGGGGGGGGACAAATGATATAAGAATAAATATCGATGACAATCAAAGGCAGCTTATTCAAATAATCTTAACGTTAATTCTAAACAATATTTTTGATGCATTCCACTTAAGGAATTTGGACTTACGCCGCATTAATTTATAATTAATAATTACATTATAACACTATAGCTTAAATTAAATCTTGCAAAACGACTGAAGTTCAACATCTTTATCCTCTCGAAAGTGCTAACATTTCTCATCATATTTTTTTAACAATAAAATTCGCAATGCAATCTCGCAAAAAGAGAGCTCTGACCTTGTCCAATTTAAATTATTATTAATTTCCATATGTTTTCTTTTGTTTTTATTTTTATTTGCAGGCTGGGAACTGCGCGGCTTAAATTGTTATAAATATTTCAATATCAAACATTCGTGGGAGAAAAGCGCCGAACTGTGTCGAAGGTGAGTAGCGCCATAAGCGAGACCATAATCAGATAATGATTTGAATACGAGCAGAGCGTATAAGTATATACATATGCTATATGTGTGTATGTCTGTTTGTATGTGTGCATAGGAAGTAGTGGGTTCACGTCTCCGATTTAGACAACTTGTTGCGCTCAAGTGGCGCAGAGTGGTTACGCTTCAATAAGCCCAGCTACCTGTTCTTCCCATACACAAACAGATGGATTGGCGGATAGCCAGATAGAAAGATAGATGTTGTTGTTGTTATTGTTATTGTTGTTGTTGCTGCTGCTGCAGTAGTTGCCGTTACAGCACCGCATTGCATTTCCGCTGACAGTTAACTGTCAATGCCAAAGTGGGCTGTGTCCATAGTCGGGCCAAAAACTGGCTGACAGCTTGACCAAGTTGGAAATTGCTTTTCATACCCGACTGGCTATGGTACTCAATCGATAAGCCCAATCGATGATTCATAATATTTTCATACACTTCAGTGTAACTGCTTCTTTCTGCCGCCTCTTCGAGCGAAAAGAAAGTCGTCGACAACGTTCCGTCAATAAGCTTCCGGCGTTTGGGGCTTGGCCAGAGAGTACATAAACCGAAAAAATACCGATGCCGATGCCGATGCCTGATTTGGTTTTTGGGTGTTAACCCGCACGCGCTGTTGACCCAAATACCGAGCAGCGAGTCGTCGTCGTCGTCTGTGCACCTGCCCCGAACTGCGTCGTGAACCTGCGATCTCAGCTTGAAAATTGAGAGTGTTTTGATTTGATTACAGACTCAGCATTTTGTATATCGATTATGGTAGTTTCTGCTTGCTTTTTTTAATGAGCGTGTGAATCGACGGGTCTCTTCTTCTGACCGCGGGCCTTCTGGGGTGAAAGTTCCATACTACTTCTCGACTCCACTTGACTCGCTCGCTTTTCAGGCCCGAACCTTATAGCTTATATTGATGGACTTATTGATCGACTGACTGTGTGCCCGGTAGTGTCAATGGCCTACGCAATTTCACTTTGCACTCGCCATCTCAACTGGCAATTACACATGCCCGGCACACGCCACAGAGTTGACACTGCGAGTGTTTACGTGGATACACATATAGATATATATCTAATGTGCCCGGCATTTACGAAGCCATAGACCTCGCCCCAGTCCAATGGCGATTAAAATGCGACTGGCGTTTGATTAATTTCAGTATTTCTGCTGCCTGCGCAAGTTCAATAAACTCAAAACATTTGAATTGTTAGTTTTGCCAAAAAAAAAAAAAAAAAAGCTGGTTATATGAGAGGGTACTATCGGTATTTCTTTTTGTCGTCAGTCAAAATATTTGTTTGGGTGAAATTTTCTTTTTTACTTGTTGTTGCTTTTTAACGATTTTGCGTGTGCAGCATGCGAAATGCGTAGAATGAAGGAAAGCGCCAAAAAGGCGTTTACATTACAAGTTAACGGAGCTGTGACCAAAAAAAAAAAATGTACTCATAGTTTGGATTTTGACGCGGCGAACCCCAATGAATCTCAATGAAAATTCTTTAAATAAAGTTTTGGCAGTTACTTTTTAAGGCGACGCCATCGGCTGGCATTCTTTGCTAGAGGTGCGGAAGAGCTAGTTATGTGGCTAGCACTATTGAGATATAGTATGTATAGTATGTATGTATGGTAGACAAGATTATTAGCTGAGTAACAAGCAATAGATTGTTGAGAAGTTTCGAGATTTATTTAGACGAGGTTTTATACATTCAGATAATTTATCAATAGGTATTGTAATATAAAAATAATTGAATTGAATATTGAATGCTTATGAATTGCAGATATAATATAAACACTAGAATACTTTATTGGCTGGAGCGCTTAAATTGAAAGCTAAATTTGCATAACCAATATTCAAACTTATGTGTTTAATTCGTTTATTTCGATCGTGTTCAATAAGATAAGTCAACGTGATCAACATCATAGGATAGAAATAATCATAGATAAACTCTTTTAATCTACAATAATTTTGCATTCACTTTTCAATCTGTTAGAGGAAAATAACTTATTTTTATTGCGTACGCAAATATTTGATAATCAGTTAACACATCGTTGGAATGTGCGAAGCAGGCAGCTTGTGGTGAAAATTGACAAGTATGGTACAGTTGCTGAAACTCCAAATAATAACACGCTGGCTGGCCAGAAACCAACAGCTAAGCTTACACAAAGTAACACATACACACATGCACACGCAAACTATAAACATATGTGTATTTATAATGTCAGTCTTTGGGTGCGAGCCGTGCAACATGCATAATTCTGCTGCATGCAACCGGGCTGCAGCTGCAGCGAAATGACACGGGGCGTTGCCAAAAAACGCCCACACTGCGTATGCGTAATATTTGAGTTGGGCGCGTGAGTCAATCACAGGCCTAAGTAGCTTTTGTTGGGAAACTGGTTTCAGCCAAGCCTGCAGCTGTCGTAGAACCCAAAAAAAATAAAGTTGGAGTTTGAGTTTTGATAGTTGAATGAAGTTTCGCGATTGGAAACGAAAGTTTTCTTTTGTCTGCGAGTGCGCGCGTGTGTGTGTGTGCTTGTGTGTTGGCTTTTGGGTGCGCGTCGAATGCCTGTTGCTGCCACCAATTCGGGGCAGCATAATGAATGCAGTAGAAAGTAAAGCGCATTAGAGAAGTGTAGCTGCATAATTGAAAATGCGTTAAGCGTACAGACGAGGCCCAAGGCAGTTGGAGGCTTAAGCTCAAACTCCGACGCATAATATTAGTCGAACAAGTTTACAGATAAGGAAAAGGAAAGAAAGACCATTGTAGTTTAGCTGTTGTAAATATTGAAAAAGGATATAGTAATTTGAAATTCATAATGCTGACTTAAGCTGATGTGAATTCAAGAAGTCGGGCTTTTATTGAATATTTATTTTTAAGAAACTTATAAAGAGCGTATTTGAGACTGGAGTCTGTTTTGGTCCTAAATAAACAGTAATCGTGTTATAGCGCTCAAATATTTGTTTTGAATAAAGTAAATTAAAGTTGGTATATGCAACAGATTTAAATAGGTTCTGTTTTGGCTACTTTTGAAATGAACAATACCTATTTAAGTTTTGTTGCGCGTTTTTTATTTACTTTAATTAAAAAGGAAGTTTTTTAATACAATTTAAATCTATTTTAATCATCTAATTGCGTGTCTATCGATCTAATTCAATTAACTTAATTGATATCGACCTACCGCCACTTTCGATACATTTTTGCTTAATTCTAACAAAAAGTGTTGAGTAAGTTACAAATATCGGTTTTAAACAAAGTAAGAATCTAATTTATGTACATATGTACATGCATGTTAAATGTTTCAGTTACAAAGTCAAATTAGTTAACAATTTTAATAGCTTTTAAAATATACAGAAGAACAATATGAAATAATCGCATAGATACCAAAAATACGCGCTGCACAGCAAATAGATTCATACCCTGTTTACTCTTTGTTCCTTTCCCTTATTCACATTCATTGGCGATTTTAGATTATTATTCCAACTCTTTACTCATTCTTATTCGTTTCCCTTTTCGCAGATATGGCGCCGAGTTGGTGGCCGTCGATAGCTATGCGGAGAACAATGAGACACTGGCGATAGCACATTCCAGCGATCCCAATCAACGTGCATCGGACAAATACTGGCTAGGCTTGGCCTCGCTGGATGATCTGCGTACGAATACCCTGGAATCGGCGTCGGGGGGCATTGATCTCGCAATACTCGGGCTTTTGGTCGCTGCAGCAACCGAATGCACAGTCGGGCGAGTGTGTGGCCGCTAGTTTTGCTGGCAAATCACAGAGCTGGGATCTGGGCACCTGCGAGTCGCTGTTGCCTTTCATGTGCCGTGCACCGGCATGTCCCCAGGGTGCCCTGCATTGCGCCAACGGGCAGTGCATCAACCAGGCCTTCAAGTGCGACGGCAGCGACGATTGTGGTGATGGCACCGACGAATTGGATTGCCCAGCACAGTGTCACTATCACATGCAATCTGGAGGTGATGTCATCGAGACACCAAACTATCCACACAAATATGGAGCGCTGAGCAAGTGCAAATGGACGCTAGAGGGTCCATTGGGCAGCAACATTATACTGCAGTTCCAGGACTTTGAGACTGAGAAAACCTTCGATACAGTGCAGGTGTTGGTTGGCGGTCGCACTGAGGATAAGTCAGTGTCGCTGGCCACACTCAGTGGCAAGCAGGATTTGACTACACAAGCATTTGTATCTGCATCAAATTTCATGATTGTCAAGTTCACCACCGATGGCAGTGTGGAGCGCAAGGGTTTCCGAGCCACCTGGAAGACAGAGGCCAAGAACTGTGGCGGCACCTTAAAGGCCACACTGCAGCGCCAGATCCTGACCAGTCCCAACTATCCGAAGCAGTATCCCGGCGGTCTTGAGTGCCTGTATGTGATCAAGGCACAGCCTGGCCGCATTATCTCTATTGAAGTCGACGACTTGGACATTGCCAAGGGCAGGGATTACTTGCTTATTCGTGATGGAGACTCTCCCATGAGTCGCACCATAGCACAGCTAACGGGCAAGACAAACCAAAATGAACGTGTCATTATCTCAACTGGCAACGCACTCTACCTCTACTTCAAGTCCAGCCTAGGTGAGGCGGGCAAGGGCTTCAGTTTGCGCTACATTCAGGGCTGCAAGGCTACAATCACAGCCCGCAATGGCACCGTCACGTCCCCTGCCTTCGGCCTGGCGGATTACCCAAAGAACCAAGAGTGCTTCTTCACCATTCGCAATGGCGCACGTGCTCCACTTTCCCTCAAGTTCGACAAGTTTACAGTGCACAAGAGCGATAATGTTCAGGTATTCGATGGATCCTCCACTTCCGGATTGCGTCTGCATTCGGGGAATGGCTTCACTGGCACCGCTGCACCCAAACTTACCTTGACCGCCTCTTCGGGCGAAATGTTGATTAAGTTCACCTCGGATGCACTGCACAATGCTGCGGGGTAAGTAACCGTGGGAGGGAAAGCTTCTTTTACATCTGCAACATCTAATCTCGAATTCTTTCTTAGCTGGTCGGCTACCTTCTCTGCCGACTGTCCCGAGCTGCAGCCCGGCATCGGAGCCTTGGCTTCCAGTCGCGACACAGCCTTCGGCACGCTGGTCAGCTTTACATGTCCAATTGGACAGGAGTTTGCCACCGGCAAGACGCGTCTGGTTACGGAATGTTTGCCTGGTGGCAACTGGAGTGTCTCCTACATACCAAAGTGTCAGGGTGAGTAGTCACCACTGCAGAGAAATCCGTGAGATGTTTTTATATCTTAATGCACCCCCCACAGAGGTCTACTGCGGTCCTGTGCCACAAATCGATAACGGGTTCTCCATTGGCTCCTCGAATGTGACCTATCGTGGCATCGCCATGTATCAGTGCTATGCCGGCTTCGCCTTTGCCTCCAACGAACCCATCGAGAAGATTTCCTGTCTGCCCGATGGTCGCTGGGAACGTCAACCTCATTGCATGGCTTCACAGTGTGCTGCTCTGCCCGAAGTACCCCACGCTAATATGACTCTATTGAATGGAGGTGGACGCAGCTACGGCACCATTGTGCAATACGAATGTGAACCTGGCTATGAACGCAATGGTCACCCTGTGCTCACTTGCATGTCCAACGGCACCTGGAGCGGAGATGTGCCACGTTGCAGCCGCAAACGGTGTTACGAGTTCCCCAACATTGAAAACGGATTCGTTGTGGAGTCGTCGCGTACTTACAACTACGGAGATGAGGCCAGGGTGCAGTGCTACAAGGGCTACAAGCTGATTGGCAGCAACATAATGCGCTGCAACGAGGCGCAGAAGTTCGAGCAGCCTCCAACGTGCGAGGACATCAATGAGTGCAGTTCATCGCAGTGCGATCTGACCACTACCGAATGCCTTAACACAAATGGTTCATTCCACTGTCAGTGTCGTACCGGTTTCACTGCCACCACTGAGTGCCGACCTGTCGCTGATTTGGGTCTGGGCAATGGTGGCATTCCGGACGACAGCATCAGCACATCGGCAAGTGAGGCAGGCTACAGCAAGAGCCTGTTGCGCCTCAATACGAATGGTTGGTGTGGCGCCTCTTTGGAGCCTGGAGCAAACTGGATTTTGATTGACCTCAAGGCACCAACCATACTGCGTGGTTTCCGGACCATGTCTGTGCAGCGTCCAGATGGAAACGTTGCCTTCAGCTCAGCTGTGCGTCTACAGTACACAAACGATCTGACTGATGTCTTCAAGGATTATGCCAATCCCGATGGCACCGCTGTGGAATTTAGAATTCTGGAACCTACTCTGTCCATACTGAATCTACCTCTGCCCATTGAAGCAAGCTATATACGCTTCCGCATTCAGGACTATGTTGGCGCTCCCTGCCTGCGCATGGAACTGATGGGTTGCACCCGCTTGGACTGTGTGGACATCAATGAGTGCAGCAAGAACAACGGTGGCTGTGACCAAAAGTGCATCAACTCTCCCGGCAGTTACTCTTGCGCCTGCAACACTGGCTACCAGCTCTACACCTCGAATGGCACTGCTGGTTTCCATGTGGAGCGTTCGGAGTCTGGCGAACGAGATGGCGATACTTATCAGCGTAACAAGACTTGTGTTCCCATCATGTGCCCAGAGCTGGAAGCCCCAGAGAACGGTCAATTGCTGAGCGAACGCAACGATTATCATTTCGGCGATGTGGTGCGTTTCCAGTGTCACTTTGGCTACATTATGAGCGGCAGCTCGGTGGCTTTGTGCCTCTCCAGTGGTCAGTGGAATGCCAGCGTACCGGAGTGCAATTGTAAGTAACCCGAGGGAGTTCACTTCATATAGATATGTTTATAAATATCAATCTTTTTCGTAAAACAGATGCCAAGTGCGTTTCCTTGCCCGATGACAAGCTGGAAGGTTTGACTGTGGCACGACCAGATCCCGACTCTGTTCTGGTGCCTTTCCGTGATAATGTGACCATCACATGTGGCTCTGCTGGACGCCAGCTACGCTCTACTGCCTCCGCAGGCTTCAGACAGTGTGTGTACGATCCTAAGCCGGGTCTACCCGACTATTGGCTATCGGGCATGCAGCCCTCTTGCCCGCGAGTAGACTGTTATGCGCCGATGCCGACGCCTGGTGCTGAATACGGACAATTTGTGGATACCCGCTACCAGAGCAGCTTCTTCTTTGGCTGCCAGAACACTTTCAAGTTAGCTGGTCAAACGCAACGTCACGACAATGTGGTGCGTTGTGGTGCCGAGGGAATTTGGGACTTTGGTGACTTGCGCTGTGAGGGACCTGTCTGCGAAGATCCGGGTAGACCAGCCGATGGAAGACAATTGGCACGTAGCTATGAGCAAAGCTCTGAGGTTTACTTTGGCTGCAATCGTCCCGGTTACATTCTGATCAATCCCAGACCGATAACTTGCATACGTGAGCCAGAGTGTAAGGTGATTAAGCCCCTGGGTTTGAGCTCAGGCAGAATACCCGATTCGGCCATCAATGCCACATCGGAGCGACCCAACTATGAGGCTAAGAACATTCGCTTGAACTCGGCAACAGGTTGGTGTGGCAAACAAGAGGCCTTCACCTATGTCAGTGTGGACTTGGGACAGATCTATCGCGTTAAGGCTATTCTGGTTAAGGGTGTTGTAACCAACGACATTGTTGGACGACCCACCGAGATACGCTTTTTCTACAAGCAGGCCGAGAGTGAGAACTACGTTGTCTACTTCCCCCAACTTCAACTTGACCATGAGAGATCCTGGAAATTATGGAGAACTTGCCATGATCACTCTGCCCAAGTATGTGCAGGCACGCTTCGTCATTTTGGGCATCGTTAGCTACATGGATAATGCTTGTCTGAAGTTTGAGCTGATGGGTTGTGAAGAGCCCAAGCAGGAGCCCCTACTGGGCTACGATTATGGTTACTCGCCATGTGTGGATAACGAACCGCCAATCTTCCAGAACTGCCCACAACAGTCGATTGTGGTGCGACGCGATGAGAACGGAGGCGTCTTGCCAGTCAACTTCACCGAACCGACCGCTGTAGATAACTCTGGCTCGATTGCCCGTCTGGAGATTAAACCCCAGAACTTCCGCACGCCCAGTCACATTTTCAAGGACACCGTAGTCAAGTATGTGGCCTTCGATTATGATGGTAACGTGGCCATTTGTGAGATCAACATAACCGTACCGGATGTGACGCCTCCCTTGCTGCAGTGCCCGCAGAGTTATGTGATCGAACTCGTCGATCGCCAGGATAGTTACAATGTCAACTTCAACGACACAAGGAAGCGCATCAAGACCTCCGACGAGACGGGTGAAGTGAGCTTGAAATTCACGCCGGATCGTGCAACCATCAAGATTGGAAACTTTGAGAACGTGACAGTTACTGCTACCGATAAGTACAACAATAAGGCAACCTGCCACTTCCAAGTCTCGGTACAGGCATCACCCTGCGTGGATTGGGAACTGCAGCCACCAGCAAATGGAGCCATCAATTGCTTACCGGGGGATCGGGGCATCGAGTGCATTGCAACATGTAAGCCCGGATTCCGGTTCACGGACGGTGAACCCCTGAAGACCTTCTCGTGCGAGACATCCCGACTTTGGCGACCCACCTCGGTGGTACCCGACTGTGTGTCTGAGAACACTGAGCAAGCTGCCTACCATGTGACCGCAACGCTCACCTATCGCGCCAACGGAGCTGTGGCTCAGTCCTGTCTGGGACAGTACCAGGAGGTCTTGGCTCAGCATTATAGTGGACTCAATCAGCTGCTCTCGCAACGCTGTTCGGCGGTGAATGTGAACATGAATGTGACGTTCTTGAAGTCGGTGCCATCGCTGCTCGAGGAGAACGTGGTGAAAATGGATTTCATTTTGTCAATTCTGCCTGCAGTGCGTCAGCCACAGCTATACGATCTCTGCGGCTCCACACTGAACCTGATCTTCGACTTGAGTGTGCCCTATGCCAGCGCCGTCATTGAATCCCTGCTGAATATATCCAACATTGGCAATCAGTGTCCTCCACTGCGTGCTCTGAAGTCACAGATCTCACGGGGATTCAACTGTAATGTGGGCGAGGTGTTGAACATGGATACAAGCGATGTGCCACGCTGTCTGCACTGTCCCGCCGGCACCTACGTGTCCCAGGGTCAGAACAGCTGCACCAACTGTCCACGGGGCTACTACCAGAACCGCGATCGCCAGGGCACATGTCTGCGTTGTCCCGCCGGTACTTATACCCGGGAGGAGGGCTCCAAATCTCTCAGCGACTGCATGCCCGTCTGCGGCTATGGTACCTATTCACCCACTGGCCTTGTGCCCTGTTTGGAGTGTCCACGCAACTCGTTCACCGCAGAACCACCCACCGGTGGCTTTAAGGATTGTCAGGCTTGTCCAGCACAGAGCTTTACCTATCAGCCCGCGGCTTCAACGAAAACCCTGTGCCGTGCCAAGTGTGCTCCGGGTACCTATTCAGCCACTGGTCTGGCCCCCTGCTCGCCTTGCCCCCTTCATCACTACCAGAGCACTCCGGGCGCACAGAGCTGTAACGAGTGCCCCAGCAACATGAGAACCGATAGCGCAGGAGCCAAGGGACGCGAGCAGTGCAAGCCTGTGGTCTGTGGAGAGGGTGCTTGCCAGCATGGTGGACTCTGTGTGCCCATGGGACATGATGTACAGTGCTTCTGTCCGGCTGGCTTCTCCGGCCGTCGTTGCGAACAGGATATTGATGAGTGTGCCTCGCAGCCGTGCTACAATGGCGGTCAGTGCAAGGATCTGCCTCAGGGCTATCGCTGCGATTGTCCAACTGGATACACCGGCATTAACTGCCAAGAGGAGGCTTCAGACTGTGGCAATGACACATGTCCGGCACGTGCCATGTGCAAGAACGAGCCAGGCTATAAGAATGTGACCTGCCTCTGCAGAAGCGGCTACACTGGCGATCAGTGTGACGTGACCATCGATCCCTGCACGGCCAATGGCAATCCCTGTACAAATGGTGCCAGCTGTTTGGCCCTGCAGCAGGGACGCTACAAGTGCGAGTGCCTGCCCGGCTGGGAGGGACTTCACTGCGAACAGAACATCAACGATTGCCAGGAGAACCCATGTCTGTTAGGCGCTGCCTGCACAGATCTTGTCAATGACTTCCAGTGCAGTTGTCCGCCAGGATTCACCGGCAAGCGCTGCGAACAAAAGATCGATCTCTGCCTTTCGGAACCTTGCAAACATGGCACTTGTGTGGATCGCTTATTCGATCACGAATGCGTTTGCCATCCCGGCTGGACGGGTCCTGCCTGCGATATCAACATTGACGACTGCGAGAATCGTCCATGTTCCAATGACGGCGTCTGTGTGGACCTGGTCAATGGCTACAGCTGCAATTGTGAGCCTGGTTACACTGGCAAGAACTGCCAACATACGATCGATGACTGCGCCTCGAATCCATGCCAGCATGGCGCCACCTGTGTGGATCAATTGGACGGCTTTAGCTGCAAGTGTCGTCCCGGCTTTGTGGGTCTCAGCTGTGAGGCGGAGATCGACGAGTGCCTCAGCGATCCTTGCAATCCCGTCGGCACTGAACGCTGTCTGGATCTGGACAATAAATACGAGTGTGTGTGCCGCGATGGTTTCCAGGGTACACTCTGTGAGACAGACATCGATGATTGCGAGGGTCAGCCCTGTCTGAACAACGGCATCTGTCGCGATCGTGTCGGTGGCTTTGAGTGCGGCTGCGAGCCTGGATGGAGTGGTATGCGCTGCGAGCAGCAAGTTACCACCTGCAATCTGCAAGCACCTTGCCAGAATGACGCCAATTGCATTGACCTGTTCCAAGACTACTTCTGTGTCTGCCCCAGCGGCACCGATGGTAAAAACTGTGAAACGGCACCCGAACGTTGCATCGGCAATCCCTGCATGCATGGCGGCAAATGCCAGGACTTCGGATCTGGCCTCAACTGCAGTTGTCCAGCGGATTATGATGGCATTGGTTGTCAGTACGAATTCGATGCCTGCGAGCAGCACATTTGCCAGAACGGTGCCATCTGTCTGGATAATGGTGCCGGCTACAGCTGTCAATGCCCACCGGGATACACCGGCAAGAACTGCGAACAGGACATTGTCGACTGCAAGGACAACTCATGCCCCCCAGGCGCCAGCTGCGTGGATCTGACCAATGGCTTCTACTGCCAGTGTCCCTTCAACATGACCGGCGATGATTGTCGCAAGGCAATTCAGGTGGACTACGATCTGTACTTCAGCGATCCATCGCGTTCCACAGCTGCTCAGGTGGTGCCCTTCCCCACGGGCGAGGCGACCAGCCTGACTGTAGCCATGTGGGTTCAGTTCGCACAGAAGGACGATACAGGCATCTTCTTTACCCTCTATGGCGTCGAGTCTGCCCGCATGACGCAGCGACGTCGTCTACTGCTTCAGGCCCATTCCAGCGGTGTTCAGGTATCGCTCTTCGAACAGCTGCCCGACGTCTTCCTCAGCTTTGGCGAGTACACCTCGGTCAACGACGGACAGTGGCATCATGTGGCTGTTGTCTGGGACGGAGTTAGTGGTCAGTTGCAGTTGATCACGGAGGGTTTGATTGCCAGCAAAGTGGAGTACGGCATGGGAGGTGCTCTGCCCGCGTACTTATGGTCTGTGCTGGGACGTCCTCAGCCCGATGGACTAAAGCACGAGCAGGCCTACACAGATGCCGGTTTCCAGGGTACAGTTACCAAGACGCAAGTCTGGGCACGTGCACTGGACATTACGTCCGAGATACAGAAACAGGTGCGCGATTGTCGCTCCGAGCCAGTGCTCTACTCTGGCCTCATTCTGAACTGGGGCGGCTACGAGCTGACCTCTGGTGGTGTGGAGCGCAATGTGCCCTCAATGTGCGGCCAACGCAAGTGCCAAGTGGGTTACACTGGCGCCAATTGCCAACAGCTGGTGGTGGACAAGGAGCCACCAGTCGTGGAGCATTGCCCAGGAGATTTGTGGGTTATTGCCAAGAATGGTTCTGCTGTGGTTACTTGGGATGAGCCACACTTCAGTGACAACATCGGCGTTACCAAGATCTATGAGAGAAACGGACATCGCTCGGGTACTACGCTCCTGTGGGGCACCTATGACATCACCTACATTGCATCTGATGCTGCTGGAAATACAGCTTCTTGTAGCTTTAAGGTTTCCCTGCTAAGTGAGTAAAGACAATATTTTAGCTCAGCCTAATCTAACTTGGTTCTACTCTTCACTTTTCCAGCTGAATTCTGCCCACCTTTGGCTGATCCTGTGGGCGGTTCCCAGGTCTGCAAGGACTGGGGAGCAGGTGGTCAGTTCAAGGTCTGTGAGATTGCCTGTAACACGGGACTACGCTTCTCCGAGCAGGTTCCAGAGTTCTATACTTGCGGCGCCGAAGGCTTCTGGCGACCAACACGTGAACCCTCTATGCCTCTTGTCTATCCTTCTTGCTCACCGGCCAAACCCGCTCAACGTGTCTTCCGCATCAAAATGCTCTTCCCCTCGGATGTGCTGGTGCAACAAGGCCGGCCAGGCTGTGCTGCGCCAGAAGGTTACGAACTCGGTGAATGCTCTCAACAGGGACTGGAACTTCTGCTCCTATGCCATTGAGGGAACTAGGTAAGATCTTCACTAAATACTTAAACTATCTTCCTATATTAACTCGATAAATTCATGTTGCAGGGAATGCAAGGATATTCAAATCGATGTGAAGTGCGATCACTACCGTGCTGCCCAAAATAATCGTGTGCGTCGCCAGGTCAAGGACGGCGGTGTCTATGTGATGGAGGCCGAGCTGCCTGTAGTCAAGTAAGTAGAACATCGGGGAAGGAATCTGCATTAGTCTCGCATGTTTTGTGTCTTTATGTAACTGTGCACCTAGGCTGCAAAACTATCGAAAGTACTATCGAATGGGCTCATTCAATCTTTAAATAAAGATTGCGACTTTATACCAAGCTCCAGTACTGTCGATAGTTTTGTCTTCTCGCTTGTGTACTCTGTGTTATATGTGTTTGTGTTCGTTAACCCCCAATTTCTAGCGAGGACGACGAGCTGGCACTGACGGGTCGCCAGGGACGCCAACAAACTGGCGGCGATACATACACGCTGGAAATAGCCTTCCCGGCTGTTAAGTATGTCGAACCAAACTCTCTCTCTCACTCTCGATAAACTCCGCACCCGGTCTCCAGCATTAGCATTGCACCCAGCTCTCTCACTCAGACTAACCCCCAAAGCAAATCCAGCTAATGTCCAGGCTAACTAATTAATCAATCAATTAATCGATCGATTAATCCATTAAACAATCACCAATGCTTCAAGCTAACCCCAATTGCAACATGTGCTAATCCAAAATGGAACTCATAATGTCTGAGAAATTTGCCTAATCATCACTTTACTCTACTTAATCTCTAGTGATCCTGTGGTGCACACATCGACGGGTGAGCGCTCCAATGTGAAGCAGCTTTTGGAGAAGTTGATACTGGAGGACGATCAGTTTGCTGTGCAGGAAATATTGCCGAACACTGTGCCAGATCCGGCATCGCTAGAGTTGGGCTCCGAGTATGCTTGCCCTGCCGGCCAGGTGGTCATGATACCCGACTGTGTGCCCTGTGCCATTGGAACATTCTATGACAGTGCTAACAAGACCTGTGTTGCCTGTGCCCGTGGCACCTACCAGTCTGAGGCTGGTCAGCTGCAGTGCAGCAAGTGTCCAGTTATAGCTGGACGTCCGGGAGTAACTGCCGGACCAGGTGCCCGTTCTGCTGCCGACTGTAAGGAGCGCTGCCCAGCTGGCAAGTACTTCGATGCTGAGTCGGGACTGTGCCGCTCTTGCGGTCATGGTTTCTATCAACCCAACGAGGGTTCCTTCAGCTGCGAACTATGCGGCCTGGGACAGACAACACGCTCCACCGAGGCCACCACACGCAAAGAATGTCGCGATGAGTGCAGCTCGGGTCAACAATTGGGTGCCGACGGACGCTGCGAACCATGTCCGCGTGGCACATACCGTCTGCAGGGTGTGCAACCCTCTTGTGCTGCCTGCCCATTGGGCCGTACCACGCCGAAGGTGGGTGCCAGCTCGGTGGAGGAGTGCACGCTGCCAGTGTGCTCGCCGGGAACGTATCTCAATGCGACACTCAACATGTGCATCGAGTGCCGCAAGGGCTTCTATCAGTCCGAGTCACAGCAGACCACCTGCATACAGTGCCCGCCCAATCACAGCACTAAGATTACCGGCGCCACTTCAAAGAGCGAGTGCACCAATCCCTGCGAACATATTGCCGAGGGTAAGCCCCATTGCGACATCAACGCGTATTGCATTATGGTTCCCGAGACGTCAGACTTCAAGTGCGAATGTAAACCCGGTTTCAATGGCACTGGCATGGCTTGTACGGATGTTTGTGATGGTCACTGCGAGAACTCTGGCACCTGTGTCAAGGATCTCAAGGGCACACCGTCCTGTCGCTGCGTAGGCTCATTCACTGGACCTCATTGCGCCGAACGTTCTGAGTTCGCTTACATTGCCGGTGGCATTGCTGGCGCTGTCATCTTCATCATCATCATTGTGCTTCTCATCTGGATGATCTGCGTGCGCTCGACCAAGCGCCGTGATCCCAAGAAGATGCTGACTCCGGCCATCGACCAGACCGGCTCGCAGGTGAACTTCTACTATGGCGCTCACACGCCCTACGCGGAGTCCATCGCACCCTCGCACCACAGCACCTATGCGCACTACTATGACGACGAGGAGGACGGCTGGGAGATGCCCAACTTCTACAATGAAACCTACATGAAGGACGGTAAGTGAACTATGAAACTTATTGATTGCTTCATGAGACTAACAAGTGTGGTTCCATTTAAACAGGTCTACACGGTGGCAAGATGAGCACGTTGGCTCGCTCCAATGCGTCGCTCTACGGAACTAAAGAAGACTTATACGATCGACTGAAACGTCACGCTTACACGGGCAAGAAAGGTGGGTAACCGAACTAATTAATTGAACCCTAAGAACCCTAAATATTATCAATATTTAATCTTAATAACTGAAAATTGTTTTGTATTTTCAGAAAAGAGTGACAGTGATAGCGAAGTGCAGTAAACCATCAACGAAGAGAAGAAATAACAAAAATTACAGTTAACTTAAAATCTTACAAAACGTATAACTTTAAAATCTGCTTTAATGTAATATGTGGTCATAATTGTATAGTACTGCTGAGGCAGAGTTTAAACACTGCCCTACAATATTGAAAGGAAATCAATACTCATTGAAAGCGAACAATTATTATCAACATTGAAAGCGTCGAATTGAAAGCTTTGCATTGAATCGCAGTAATCGCTGGCTTTCGTTTAAATCTTATAACAAACCAGACTTTATCACCATAAATCTATTGCAATTACGTGGCTTAATGCAAAGCTTTAAAGCTGCTTTCTATGGCGAGAACATGATGAATACTTTAAAAGAGAAAGATATACATTTTACTTTAGTAACTCCAAGAAGTGCTCTTTAAATATGAAAACTAAACTGAAATTAAGTCGAACTTATGCATACGATTATAATAAATGAATAAATTGTTTTAATTTTAAGTATTATTTACCTACATGTACGCGCACGTAAAGGAAAGAACTTGAAGCTACCTTGCTTTATAAGGTATTAAACGAAAGCGCTCGATTGCAATATAATATACTTATAACATAAATACTTACTATATTATGTAAACATACATACATTTTCTAAACTTGTTGAAAATTTCGCGAGTGCTGTAAAAAGCAAATCAAATATAGTCGTTATTTTGTAATTTAAAAAATAATAAAAAATAAATATGATACAAAACAAGAAACGAGTAAGTAAATTAAGTAATTTTACAACACTCTTTTGTATAACTGTATAAAAGAAAAACGAACTAATAATAAAAAGAAAACAATTTTATGTTTATATTTAACAATGGAGTTTTATTATTTCACATATCTTACAATGTAATGTCGTTTCTTTTTCTTGAGGTTAACTTTTCCATTTCATCTTTATTTTGAAATAGCATGACAATCCTAACATGGGTTTATAAGACATCCTAAAAGTATGCTTTGGTTTTGCAGCACAATATGTTTTATCGCTGCTTAGTGGTTGTATCAGCAGAACTCGTTGAACCACAGTATGCTCTACATGCATTGGCTGGCGGGCACATGTCCGTAAAATCTTTAAAACTGGAAACACTTGCGACACCTTGTCCTTTAATTAAAGCGCAGACTTTTTCAGTAAATATACCAAGTTGGCAACACTGTTTGTAACACAGTGTCCTTACTTCAAGTCGATTACTCGGTTATTCCATTATGAAATTATTTTCGTCTTCTGATGACGCTATGGCTGCACTCCGAATCTCATTGTTAACCTGATAAGCAGTAAACAGCATCATCAGAGACAACGGTATTGTAAAAGATCCAATAATTACGCATTCGTTCTGTGTTAACGTCTGCATCGAGACTATATCAAATCGAAGTAGAATCTCTGAGACAATCACAGAGATCAATAATTCAACTGATTTCCACACAGCCATGCACAGTTCCAGTAGGCCCACGGCAATGGAGGATTCAATGAAGCACTTTACACCAACGGAACAGTCATAGAAACGATATGGAAGCACACGATTGCAATAAATAATTGATAACACTCCAATACAGACTATATGCGTTGGTACACTAGGTCCATTTGATGGAAACTGTGCATCACAAGATATATTGAGGGGAACACGGAGAATCATATGCAAAATGGCGGCTACTGCAACAGCTTCAACGGATGCCATTTTGATACTGTTGACAAGATAAGATAATTTTGAGTGTTCTTCAAAAACTTGTATAACTTTATGATTTAAACTAGATAACATTTGATATGCTTATATGATTGAACGTTTTAATTTGTTAACCTAAATATGTGTATACTTATAGGGTATATTATTTTTGGCCAGAAATTTGCAACGCGTCTAGTGTTCCTAGCTGGTCTAGGTCTCAAACATGCACGCTGTAAATGGGTCGAAATAAGCAAGAGAACGAGAACAATCTATCGGCCGATTATATTATCGCTACCAAATGCGCTAAATCGGACTTTCTACTGCTTCCACAGGACGGGACCAAAAAGAAGTAAGACAGTAATCTGCTTATACTTTTCCAATAGGAGTTATAGCTCTTAAGGCGCTTATTCAAAAAATCGTACCATAATTATGTTCTCCATATGCAGTTTTAATTAATCTTAGCAGTCTAACAATTTCCCCAATATCCGACCAAAATTTGAACAAAATCCAATCCCTATCCTGTAATTTGAATTAATGATCTACTAAATATTCGATATAAAAACAGTTAGATTAGAAAATAATATTTATTTATTGATGGTGCATGGTGAAAATCGTGTGAAAACATTTGTATTATTAATCGTCACTGCATTTGCTTTTGGGGCAATGCTAATTTATTTTAAATAAAATAAATGTAATTTTGAAAACCCAATTTGAAGTTGATTTTGTTAATTGATTGAGCTTCGCATGTGAGAATAATTCACTAGAAAATGAATTCTTTGGAGAATTTTTTGGTAATACGCCGTGAAGGCCCTAAATTTTACGAAAGTAAAAAATCAAACCAACAGCCATGCCGCAGAATAGTAGGGGATAGCTTATTTTCCGAATGCTTTTGCCGCAGAAAATATTCAGCAGCGAGTACAAGAAGCCCACTTGAGTTGTGCTGCGATCTGTTTTATCGTCCTCATCAAGCGAAACCGCAATTTTCTCGCCCACATCGGTAATATTCGAATCCGATTGAGGCAACTCGTCGAAGTGCAGCGCATCCGCAGTTGGATTACCCAGTTGGTTATCCGGTCGGAGTAGCTTTTGTAACAACTCAATGTCATGCTCCGCCTCAAGAAGTTGCTCCACTCGGACATGCTTACGTTCACGAATTGTAGTGGATCTGGTTGGTGAGGTTTCCAACCCCTCACACATTCGACTTGACGAAGCCACCTCCTCTTGGTTGGCCTGTTGTTGTGCCTTTGGCTCTTGGTTTGCAAGGCTTGATCTATCTCCATCCATTTGTTCAGCTACTGTTTCCTTTATTTGCCTATATTCCTCTTGTTGTTGGCTCTCCTTAAGCAACTGGGAATGCAATGCCACGTCCGCCTCCATCTCAGCTACGGCCCGTTGGAGAACCCTAAGTGTCTGCTGTTCAGCCTCATCGAGGCAAAGAAAACTGTCAGTTGTTGCAATTGTCTCTCTACTGATTTGTCGTTGTGGTTGTAGCAAATTTAATTCTCCAACGTCATCCTCGAAGGCTGAGCAATCCATCTGTATGCCCGAGTCTTCGGTTAGATTGACCAGAGTGCTTGTACTACTGAAAGTATCGTCCTTCTGGCAGGCCTTCTTGCGCTCCAGCCCACCCTTCATTAGGGTTGTATACTTGCGAACGCTACAAGTATTCTCCATACGTATGGGTGCCGGAATCTTGGTCGGTGGCAATGTGATATCATTCTTAAAGATTGTTGTCTCGGTGCCATTTGAAGATGTTTTGGTAATTTTGGTGATTTTGCTTTGGGTTGAAAGCATAACTATTGGGTTTATTGGGTTAATTTTCTTGACTGTGGCGGATTCCGGGTGTCCGACAGGAATTGAGGTTGGAATTGTGGTTGGTAGAAGTGTTGCGGAGGATGTTGGCGGAAGAGTTGGCAATTTTGCTGTTGGTGTGGCTGGTATTGTAGCATTCACTGATTTACCATTTGGTGGTGTGGCTCGTACATCGCAACTAGCCATTTTTGCTATCTGGTTAGACGACATTATTCCGAAATATATGTATGATGTATGTATTACGACAAGTATTCGATCGAATCGCTCGCTTACCCTGTACTATTTGCTGCAAGACTGATATAATTTCAGCTCTTTTGAATAGCAGGAATAGCTTTTTTTGGTTGTTTTGTCGAAATTTACTGTAATAAATGTTTTAAATTTGGGCCTGCACTGCTTTTACGTTGACGAATATTTATTGGCACAACTTTTCAAATGCTTTTCCCCTGGCATACTTTGCTTGTCTATAGACAACCAGTGTTGCCAAATGTCTGACAGATGATAATCACTGAAATCATGCCTGAATTCAAGTCTTTCTCATTTAGTATTCCTACCAAGTTAATAGTTAATTTCTGATTAACGTGTGTTTAATTTAATATAATAATAATAATAACTAATACTGACAATATCAGAGGCCCTTTATTAAAAATTTCTCTGGGGACTACTGCAATTCCTTTCTTTCATTTCTGTTATATAACTTTACATTCATATATTTTCTGTAATCCCTTAAATAAATGCACACATTGTCGTGAAATAACCTTTACCACTTTAATTGGTTTTATTTTATAAAATATTTATTTGTTCCTTTAATATTTGTAGAGCGTATCGGGTCGCCCAAATAAATAAGTACTTAGTTATTTTGGTTAACAATTATGGCAGCAACAACATGTTGCTAGGGCAGCTGGGTCAAAAACGGTACACTAACACACACACACAGCACACACACTTCCTCCGACATCTCAGTTCTCTAGTTCCACTTTCAGCTTGAGATGTGTGGGCAGTTCATTGTAGACGAGGGGCGAAACACGTGCTATGAGGAAGACACACACAAAAAAAAACAGACGAAACGATGATGATGAGCTTGACGAGTGACCGAAGCAAAGGCTTAGTCCAATGGGCCAAAGGGCTACTCACTGTTGCATTTGTAAACCAGATCCGACCATATAATCATCTCCTGGGAAAAGCAAAACACGCCCAGTCGTCCACCCTTGAGCGTTAGCATGGCGTCGTAGACATTATGCGAGTCCAGTATCAGACGTTCTCCCTCAAAGATGCTGAAGCAGAGGGGAAGGTGGAATTAGATAGAACCATATGTTCATTTGCAATACTTCTCAAGCAACACACCGCAAACGGATGAGTCCGATGGCAGGTCGATGCACCAGGGACCAGCGATATGAGGTCTTCTCTTTCCAGCCGGCATTCAAGGGATCCTTCCACAGCAGCTTGGCTTGGCCGGGCGTATCGCCAGCATGCCACAAACTGTTGCGCAACATAGAACCTGGTCCGGTGTTGCTGTCAATCAGCTTGATCTGTACACCAGGTTCGGCGGAGGCACGGAACGGTGTCGATTGCCAGTAGGTCTGGGTGCCCTTCTTCCATTGCACAACATAGAACTTACGGTTGCTCTGGTAGCTGAAGATGAAGCCCACGTAGTCATCATCAGTGTCGTCGTTTATGTAGAATGTGCCCTCAAAGTCGACACCGCCAAACGAATCGCTGCCCACCACCAGTCCGGGATCAGAGTTTAGGGTTTGTGTGATCTCTGAACCATTTGCATGGACCTCCCAGTTGGGATCTAGTTGGGCATCGCCCTCTGGATCGAGTATAACTGAACGTATGGTGCGAAAATCGGTGCGATGAATCATTGAGTTGTTTGGACAATTATCGATTATGTTGGGCGTTCCATCTTCATCCTCATCGTCCTCACACACATCTCCTTTTCCATTGCGATTGATGTCAAATTGATCGGGATTTCTGGCAAGCGGACAATTGTCCCTATAGTTGGGCACACCATCGCCGTCCATGTCATCGTCACAGGCATCGCCCTTGCCATCGAAATCCGTGTCTAACTGATCCGAATTGCTGACCATGGGACAATTATCCTCCGAGTCCTGTATGCCATCATCGTCGCCATCGATATCACTGTCACAGGCATCGCCCACCAGATCCATATCCCGATCCTCTTGCGCTGGATTCGGAATTGTTGGGCAATTATCACATACGTCGCCCACCCCATCATTGTCCACATCCGATTGATTCGGATTGCGGACCAGGGGACAATTATCATACTGATTGAGCAGAGAATCATTATCGATATCTTCATCGCACTCGTTGCCCAGGCCATCCTCATCGGTGTCCAACTGTCGCCGATTCGAAATGAAGACACAATTGTCGCAGGCATCGCCAACGCCGTCGTGATCCGTATCCAACTGATCGTTGTTATAAGCAAATGGACAATTGTCCTTGCTGTTCAGCACCTGATCGCTATCTGCATCATCGTCGCAGCCATCGCCAATGCCATCCAAGTCGGCATCTTCCTGGCCCGAGTTTGGCAAGTCGGGACAATTGTCACGCCGACAATGCTCCTCCGCACAGTTCAGTGACTCATCTGGCCAGCCATCCAGATCGCGATCCCGTCCACACATCTTTCCATTACCTGCCCAACCTACACTGCAGCGACATTTATAATGATAGCTGTCCATGGGGACGCACTCTGCATTCTGGGCGCATATGCTGCCATCGGGACAAAGATCTGCGGATGAGAGACAACTGAATGTGCCATTGGCCATGTAGCCCTCATGGCACTGGCATCTGTAAGAGCCCTGCGGAGAATGAAAGAGTTAATCCATATACGCAACGTCCTCTGCCAAGTTGCTCAACTCACAATACTGTTGTGACATGTCGCATGCTCGGGACATCTGAAGAATCCCATTTTGCACTCGTCTATGTCCAGGCAGGTTTGCTTCTGGAATCCCACGGATAGAAAGTCCGCCGAAAAGCCTAGCACAGTAAGGGGTAACTGTAATATCTGTTGATGAATGTGACCTTACCATCCTTACCATGTGCATGAATACCATCGAAGCCAGGCGGACATGATCCACAGCGGAAGCCCGGGTTGAGATTATGGCAAATGACCATATCGTCGCAGGGCTGATAGAGCTCACACTCATCCACATCGTAGCAGGAGGTGCCATTGATTTTGTGGCCACGTGGACAGGAGATACACTGAAAGTATGGCGGGAAGCCCATTCGAATGCACTCGACACCTAAATAGAAAATACATCTAATATGTTAACATATTTCGATTGATGGTAATTCTAGCATTTATATATGAATATTGTAAGCACATATTGGTGTTTTTATGGTTAAAGTGAGGTTAGGTTGAGTTTGTTAGGTTAAGCATGCCTGAATGTTAGGTTATGTATACTATTACTTCAGTTGGACATACGAAACTTGTTTGATAAAATATAATATTTCGCATTTCAGCATAAACAAAAATTCAACAAATATTAAAATGAATAAAGGACAATTAGGAAAAATTTGAATTGTTTGTTACATAAATTTAAAATTTGAAATGTATTTTTAAAAAGTATTTAACTAGAGAATAAAGTCAAAAATACTGTGAAAAATACTCAATATTCTTTACTTTAAAATAAAATATCAATATTAATCGCAGATATAATGAACTTAATTCTGACAAAAGTACCTATACTGCACATTAAGATGCTATATCATTTTTAATATGTAATGCGAAACATATGTGATATTCTCATAAGAACATGACCAGAAAATGATAGTGAATAAACATGAACCGCAATGGAATTTCGAAAAAAAAAATTTTTTTTGAAAAATGCTTATATTATGATAGAGGCATGTGAAGGATGATTTTGACAGATAGAAAAATATATGATTTTAAAAATGATGAATTTTATTTACCAAAAAGTGTTTCCGAATCGCAGGCCTCAAATAAAACAACGGTATTTTAATTTATGTTTTTGAATAATTATCGTATAGTTTTTATTTACGTTTCATTTTGGGCATTTTACAGAATTTTGGAGGGGGTTGGGGGAACAAATTTCGATTCACGCTTATAAACTCCACTTTCTGGGCATTATAGCAGTGGGGCGGCTGGACAAGGGGACACATAGTACTATTAGAAATTCCTTTAGTATTAAGTATCATTAAGTATTACTATAGTTTTAATTTTATTATTCGTATTTATTTTGTAAGTACAAGGGCGAAACATTGCTAATACTTTGAATAATTTCCATTTCAATTTCAATTTGAATATCGGTTTCAATTTCATTTGTCAATTACAGAGCTTACGACTTATGACTATTTAAAAGTGAGTTGCAAAGTGCGCTCTAAGTGTTTGCGAATATCTAATTAAATTATTTTTAGTGCTGTGTCTGTGTGATCTGATTCTCGGCTCTGGGTAGTGCTCAGTTCGTAACGACCGAGTATTTGCGTGCCGTGTACTGGCTCTGCCTCTGATAGTGTTGCACGTTATGTGTGGGCACTAAAATGTTGCCTAATAACGAGAATGGTTCATGCATTAATATCGTATCATACTCGTTCATATACATAAAGACATATATAATTGTTCGTAATTAATCTTTTTCATTTCGCTAAGCGAATCCACCCACTGCAGTCGAGCTTAGCACTTGACCGGTTTCAATTAGCCAACTTTACTTATAAGGCAGCAAATTCCAACACGCCTCAAAGGCCACCAAATACCGCACTCTCTGTTACTCCTCTACTCTTTCTCTTTCTGTCTGCCCAGCAGTCTAATTAGCAGCCTTGTTTCACACATTCACTGAAAATTGCTCGGGTACCCTATAATTTTCGAGGATTTTTCAATCAAAAGGGTCCGGCGATTTCTTCACTGAACTCTCTGAATTGACTCGAACTGCGCATTAATAAATCAAACAGTCGTGTGAATTGTGTACCCTACCAGCAAATTCATGAGGTGTTTCTGTTTCAATCGAACTCTATTGAAATCACATCAACAAAAATCATTAATAAAGAAATCTTATTTGATATCAAATCTTATCCAACTTCCATAAAAAGAATGTAACAATAAATTAAAAAATATAGAAATAGTTTAAAGTTAATAATATAAATAGGCTTATAAGTTGATAAAATGTAAAATTTATTACTAAGGAAGTTGACCGCCTTTTTAAAAACATTGTTAAATTCTTTTCTAATGTTATTGATGAGTAAACAATCTTTGCTGGCCCTCAATTGGAAAACTAACCAAGTTGTAACTAATATTTATTCATCTCATCTGTAAACAATACACAAATGATACCTTAAAAATGTTTGTTAAGTTAAGAATTTGTTCTAGTAATTCCGTTAGCAGAGTGTGTAGGTACGAAAAATACAAACGAAAATATAAAGTATACCTTGAGCCGGCCTAATAAAAACTTCCTTCCTATTCGATTCCTGAAGTTTGTTTATGAATATTTTCAACTCTATCTACGTTTACCCCTTCAGCTATTGAAACAACCCACACAATCGACTGCAATCGACGCAGCACGACAAACTCAAATTAGCCATAAAATGAGTTGAAAACAAAACGTGGCCCCCAAAATATATGCTTCCACTTGAGATCCATAACTAAATGAAAAGTCAAACAGACCGCAAAGATCCATACACAACACAGCACACTTTGTTAATGTTGTTGTTGCTGTGGTTGTGGCTATTGACTTACCTGAGGGACATGGTGTATCCAGACAGGGATTACGTAGCGTACATGTGCGTCCATCACCTTCATAGCCAACCGGACAGGAGTCACACTGGGCACCGTTCACCGTATCGTGACACTGGACGCCTCTGCAAAACGGGGGGTAAAATCGGTTATAGCGCATAGCATATAGAGTTAAATGTCGATGGGCCTCTTTTTGTCTGTGGCTACACATATTGTTTTTTATTATTAATACTGACAGGCAGGAACAAATACGTGTACACGCTCGTGTGGAACAACAAAAGATTGTAGAGAACCGACAACAACAACAGTACAAAGGCAAATTTATTAATGATCAGGCTCACAAAGGCAGCCAGAAAGAAATATAAACAGAGAGAGAGAGAGAAAGAGAGAGAGAATGACTAGAGAAAAGGTTACACTTGGGGACCCTCTCAGTATGGGCACAAAAGCACCGACAAAGAGCCATGTGAGGGATCTGCTTAGGTCTCTTCGGATTTTTCGTATATGACCGGGGAGAGTTGAACGCGTCGCCTCGAAGAAAACAAATTACAATTACAAGAAAATGTTATTAAAAGACGTCGAAAGACCAAAATAAATACAAGAAGATGAAGAAGAAGGCACCCAAGTCTGCGTGTCTCCCGCTTGTAGGCTGATGATGTCCATCCAAATGGCCCAGGGCCAAAAAAAAAGAAGAGAAACAAAGAAAAAAGTGCAGTTACAAGTTGCATGGCATGTAAATTTCTCTTTATGGCTGGGCGAGTGTGGGATTCGCTTATGGCTACCATATGGTTGGTTGTACAACATTTATATATCATGACACGGACATTAGTTCGCATTCGGTTGGTTTACGCTTAACTCACTTGCAGTTCGTTGCTCTCCCAGGACATAACTCAACTAGATTTCTAGGGAGCTCCATCCATCCCAGCGATGGACAGCCAACTTCTGTGTGCCCAACTGACCCAATAGTCATTTGTTGTCTTGTTTTATGGCTCTACTGCCAGCGGGAAAGGCGTAGACTGTGTATTGCACTTGGGCAGACCGACCACAGGCAACGAACCAAACTTCGAATGTAGCCCAGAAGTGGCCAATTAAATGTCAAGAGAACTATTATAACTCACCGATGCCCCATTGCTTGTCAAACTTAACAGTCTGCAAATAAATTTTAATATGAAATGTAAGTACTTCCTATAGACTGATACATTAAAATGTGTTCTTAGCTTTCTTATTTTGCAGAGAAAAATGAAAAATATCTACAAAAATATAGTTTACTGTTTTAGAGAGTTGAATCGGAAGTCCACAAAGGTTTCCATACATAAAACTGTAGAAATAATTGCCTTTTTCTAAAGATCTTGTAAGCAATGCCACAAGTTTAAAGAGATAATTCAAAGATTTTAAAATTAGAAGTAACCTCAAAACTTTGTTTGTTCTTTCTGATTTGTCAAAAATGTCTCTTGATGATTTTCAATTTTTCTGCTGAAGATGTAGAACAAAATTCCACATCAAAGAGACTAAGCAGCAGGTTGGCACTGAGCATGCGACCGCAAGATGCTTCCTTTTATGGGCGATGATTATAAAAAGAATGCTGCCACCTTGTTATAACCCACGTCAAATGCTCGATATGTTGTACTTATAAGTACACTCTGTAGCTAAGTCGGCTTCGTATCGAACTGAGGCGCAAAAAGTGTTTTATTGTTGTTGTTTCTGTTCGCATCGCATGGCAGTTGGCGCTGTCAGTCGAGTCGGGTGGGCAACAACACTTGTCAAAATGCGTGTGTATGTGTGTGTGTGCGTGTGGGGGTGTGCGTGTATGTGTCCGTCAATATTTTTGGTAGAAGCATTTGGCGGCAACATGCAAACGGGCAACGGGCAATTAGCAAAAAGTGTTAAGTACTTAAGTGGCAAGCAGCATCGCGATGAGGCGGCGCTCTTGCTATCCATGTTCACGTCCATGTCCGAGTGGGAGCAAGACATAGAGAAAGGGGCAAGAAGTTATGGCAACATTACAGAAAATGATGCGTAGGGGTTTTCGCTTTTCTCTCTCCCTCTCTCTCTTCCCTCTCCCTTTCTCTGTCTTCTGCTCTTCCGACTTTGTCCAGCACTTCGCGCTTTTCTGCTTTGTTTCAGTTCAGTCGACCATATTGTCCCGCTTGGACCGCGCAGCTGCAGATCGGCATCGTTTGAGTGCTGGGAAAATAGTTGGCCAAGCGCATCGAGGAACGCATTAGCATTTCTGCCACTGCCACAGAGCCTCCCTCGCTCCCGCCTTCGCCTCTTGCATCTGTGCACATCCCACTCCATTCTAGCAGTTAGCATGACGAACCCACTTGCCGTTTGTCTTCTGCTGCTCCATCTCATCCCCTTGTTGCTGCCTCTCTCGGTCTTTTTTATTAACCACGCATTCATAATTCATAATTCCAATTTGCTGCCTGGACCAGACAGTTGCCTCCGTCGCCGTCGCCATCCCCATCTCCCTTCTCCGTGCGTTGTCTTCTTGTTGTGCCGTCGCTCAAGTCCAGTTCAAACACTTTGCCAGGCACCACCCAAAAGCCACAGAAACACGCACAACACACACCTGAAGTCTGGCTGAGTAATGTGCGAACATGGAACTTAGAAGGCTCGCAAAAAGCCAAAAGGCTTTCAGGCCATTTTCATAAAAGAACCACAAAGTTCACGTCATGCGAACTGATTTAAGCCCTTTCCAAGTGAAGGATGGCAGCAACGAAAGGCTACTACAAACATCATAAGATCTGCTATATACGATATGTAAGTTACAGACGGAGTCAGAGGATATATAGTGATCACTTGAAGATGTTATCATTTATTCCACAGCTTCCTATTCTTATTAAGTATTCTGATTGCCAAAGATTCTTCTTTGCCTATATGGCTACAGTGACACTTCCATTACTCCTTTAGTTCTAACTTTGCAATCTCATTTCGCAGCCTGTACCGATCTTTGCCAGCTATTTGTCTTCAATCGCTGATAGATTTCATGTGCATTTGGTATGCACGATGAACCCATTCCCCCAAGTAAATCGCTTTTCTTTCACTCGCCTGCAATTTATCTGTCCCTTTCCACAAGTTCTCCGCTTTGCTTATCTATAGGTGATGCTTCGCGAATCGCTGGTCGCATTTATCCCACCCAAATTGCTTCTAATGGTAGCGAATGCCATGCAAATGCATACCACTTACTCCCAACAACGGTAACACTTGGCTCTCCCTTAAAGGAGTTGGTGCATCCACAACAACTCGACTACAACAACAACAACAACTAGCATGTGGCGCACGCTCTGGACAAACTACAACAAACTGCCATAAAGCGGCGTTTATTTTGCCACAGGCCACTTATCTGCGAGGTTGGCAGTAGGTTGGCTGCTGGCTTCAGCTTCAGCTTCAAAGCTCCGACTCCAGCTTCAGCTACGGCTACAGCCAGAGCCAAGTCAGCTCTGACTTGAGCTGCAGCCTCAGCTTCGAGTCGGGCTTGGTCTCGTCTTGGTCTTGACTTGGCTTGTTTTTGTTTTCATTGCTGCGCCTGCACACAGCGCACACTGGGGCTAACTATATTGAAAATGTATCAAAACTAAGTAAGAAGAAATACTCGTATATATGTAGATATTAGAATTATATATAGAGAAAAATATATTTTATATTATATTATGTATAATTTTTAAAACAGTGAGTAGAATAATTAAATGAAAATATTTGATAGCAAGATAGAATAAAAGAACTCGTTCTATTGAAATAGAATTAATTGTATTATTTTATAAAATCAAAGCTTCTGAATAAAAAGTAGAAAAATTTGGTTAAAAAAAGATTAAAATAATAATAAAATAAAGCTTCAGGCAGAAATGATTGAATTGAAACCTATTAAAATAATATAATCATATTCGCATAATTCTTAATTCCTCTTAAAAAACTGTCAATATTGGTAGACGATATTATAACATCATAACTATAATTAATCTCTTACATTTTTAGCCAGAAAGAAAGAAATGTTTACTTAAGAAACATTTTAATCAGTTAATAAATAAAATTAGAAATAATACAAATAAAAATTGCAAATTTCTTGTATTTTTTAATATCTATCTTCAATTCCGTTAGATCAACATACAAGTCCCACTATGCAGAACACTGTGGACGGGCAACGAACCAACCAAGCAGGCGCCAGAGCCAGAGCCAGTTGGCTATTAATTTAAATTCAAGCAGTCAAACGCTGCTGCCTCAGCTCTGTCCCGGCGACACACAGTCACAGTCAACAACGCAACAGCAACAGCAACAGCAACAACAAAATCAACAACAGCTACAGCTACAACAAAAGCAACAACAACGGCAACGTTGACTTGGAATCAATGGCTCCACTTTTGCCGTGGCGCGGCAGTTGCTTTTTTGGTGCGTAGGCGAACTCGATTCGCGGCTGAGATATGCGTTCCACCGAACTTTGATGTTGCTTGTGAGACAACTGTTTCCCCTGTCCGCTGTCTCTCTTCCACTCCCTCTCTCTCTCTTTCTCTCTCTCTCTGCCTATCTCTGTAGTCTCCCTGTCTTTCTGCCTGAGTTGGAGGAACTGCTTTTACCAGCCAATGTTTGCTGTAAACGTTTTGTTTCGGGCCCAGAGCTAAGAATCTGTGGGAAAGTTGCCATAATCAAATGGAATTCTGTTTCGGAATTGTTCACAACATGTGTCTACACATGTTGCAGCTGCAATCGACATCTGAATCCAAATCTCTATCTAAATCTCAATCTACCTCCCTCTTCCTATCTCTCTCACTCTCTTCTAGTCGGGTAATATAATCTCTCTTGACTGCAGCTTGATTGCATTGCTGATTATTTCATCATACGCATAATTTAAATTGAACAACAGCCTCAGCTGAGGCTCTAGGCCGCCCAAAGAATTGTGCGTTGAAAGGCAGTGAAACTTTTGACAGCAGGTTGGGCGTCGCCGGGGGCCAAACAATAATTGGGTTTTCTAGCCAACGTTGGTTGGGCGTCTCGCTTAGTAGGACAGTGCGCATTTGGAAATGGAAAGTGCAGATCAGAGAGCTGAATATGACAAGAGGGTTCAAGAACTCCAAAGAAAACCTATTTTACTTGCATTCTTATTTAGTATATCTTCTAGTTAGTAAATCTTAAGAAACAAATCCATTATAATGTTTGTACAATTGAATTTGTATTCCCTATTTGTTTCATGAAGATGTTTTAAAAATATATAAATTAATCTACAATTGAGGAATATCAGTTAGTTTTGAATACATATATTGTATACATATACATATATATATTCACATTATTATGTACATATATATACCGCTTTCTATAATCGCAATTTTCTACAATAGAAAAACTGATATAAGATCTTGGAACTATAGATTACAAGTTTATCTAACATTTAAACAATTCCATAATCAATTTCTACACCTTTAAATACGACCTAATTTTACTACGTCAATTATTTTCTTTCAATTTCACACTTTCTGAATACTTAAGATAAATATCTATGAAAGCTATTCACGCATTTAGTTGGTGTAAATATTTATTGTAACTCACTTCAACTCTATATACAATAATACTGCATTACAGTCGAGTCTCTTCTGTTACATATGTTTAGAGAGATAAGCTCGAAATACAATCGAACAATAGCGGAATGTGATGCTCATTAACAGTTTAGGTACAACGAGTTGGAGTGTATTAGGGTATTTGTATTGGTATCGCCAAGCCCCGATTCATATAGACAGCGCACAACAAAGGATCAACAGGTGTGCGTGTCATTAGCGCAAGTTTTATGGTCTTTTAATAGAATCGATCTTGGCGTTTGGAGACGATAGAAAACTCAAAATAAACAAACAAAGCGTTGACCATGTTAAACTATGACGCCACACAAAAGAAGAACATTTCGTGGGTTCTAAATTAAAACGATGCTCTGCAGTTGTATATTGTGTTGTGTGCTATCTATTTTCTGTGGCATATTCGGGCGATCTACTCTCAGCGCGTGAGTTTACCACACACATTGGCCACATTTCATCGATAATGAAAGATGACAGTAACGAGTCGTCTTCGCCCTCGATGCCGACTCTGACTCCAACTCGATGCTGACAACATTTAAAACAATTTTATGCAAATTAAAATAGGGTCGTTCGGTCTTTCCAATCCATCCATCCAGCCAACAAGCCAGGGCGCACCTACCGAAGCAAAGCGAACCCTGGCCTAGACACCTACAATACCCACTACACAGATCGGTCGCTGTCTCTCTGGGTCGTTTTTCAATAATTTACACAAATTTATTGCCGCGTAGCTTCCTCTGCGCGTGGCCAAGCCGAGGCAGGCGCTCACTTGTTGAGCTCCGTCGTCGTCGTCGTCGAGTGGTGTCGGACTCAGAGTCTGAGAATACGTCTCACATTTCAGAGACCGAAATCATTTAAAGTGTTTTGACACAATGAAGTCAGTCGGTCCTCAGAACTAGCCCATAGGAGTTCTCTTATATTTGTGCGGGTTCCCCACACATTCAACTAATTTATGCGTCAGTTTCAAGTGCCATTTGTGGTCCAGACCTCACAACTTACCGGTTTACCCAGGCTACCTCGTCCAAGCTAGCGCATCTTCTTCTTCTCTATTATTGCAAAGGTTTTGTTGCATTTTGTTTAACAATTTCTACCCAAAAATATTTCCTTCCCGTTGGCCCGTTATAGTTTTGTTGAACATATTTACGACATGTCTATTCAGTTCTTCATTTCCCCACCCCAGACCCAACTGCCACAATTTATGTTTATATTAGTCAATATTCGACAACATTGCTGTGGGTCTTATGCATAATTAGATGGCACAAATGGAACCAGAGTAGTAAAGTCTGGCAACATCTTGATTTCTTCCGGTACTACGTCATGTGGGCTGTGGGTGCCTTTACGAGCAAGTTCCGCAAAAAAGAAGGTTCTTGAAATCTATCTGGCTACTTCCAGCTGTGATTTAAAGTAGCCATCATGCCAGCGGGCGACCCAAACTAAGTGTGTTTTATCTATTCTTCGAAGATAACTCACACCTCTTCAAAGTCTAATAGATATTTGACTGGTTTAATATTACTTTATCTTCAATTTAAAATGTATATAATAATAATCAGAATTGAGACAATCATTGTAGTTTTATACACTTATAATATTTCTAAATATCACTTCAAACCAACTATAGATTCCAAGATTTAAACCTGCCTTGATAAGTTTATGTGAAATTTAAATGCCAGAACGATCATAAATAATGCCTAGGTTCTATTATAAGCTTAGCTAATAGACAGGTAGTCGTTGTTAAATTTAGCCAAGATTTATGCGTAAAGCGATTAACTTGCATGGCATCAAGTGGAGTATGGTGATCGGTGTGCGGAGCTCTTAATCCGACAAGGGATTAGGCATTTTGCACATTATGATTGGCATATCAAGAGTCTGGAATCTAAGCAAGGTCACTTGACGAAGAGACAGACCTAAGCTAATGGCTTTAGGAAGCTAGTGATCTCTTCCTCTTTCAATGACAGTCTGGTTTGCTTTTTCCATTCACAAATCACCAGTCGGAATGGCTTGGATTGAATAGTCAACGAGCAACACTTATCAATCATAGAGAGTCTTCAGACGGCGGCTGAAGAGTTGAGAGTAGACTCGACTCGACTCGCTTCCCGCTTGGCTGCATCATTAAGCCATAAACAACATCAAATTGCCATTAAGGCCATATGCAAATAATTGCAGACTCACACACAGTCACAGTCAGACCCTCGAGGCAAAAAGGAAAACCCTTTCCGCTGAGCGACATTTTGCGTGAGGAGGCGGCGGCGGCGGCGGCGCCTTCAAAAGCCTCGAGGCGTCCATCTCGAGGGAAGAGCATGACAAATACAATTAACATGGATGCATTGGCCACGCCCTATAACGCCATTAACAGTGAGTAAAGGGCATACACGATATAAGAGAAACTTAAAAGAAGAAAGACATCATCAAGCTGGAACTTACAAGAAGCAGGGTCTGTCCGCACAGCTGACGCGCGGTTTGCAGGCCTTGCCGTCACCAATGTAGCCGACAGGACAACGGCCGCACCTTGGTCCCGTGGCGCTATCATGGCAATCAACGCCTGCGGGCGAGAGAAGAAGAGATGTGGATGGGTACAAAGTTGAAAGTTGCAGCTCGAGCTGCATCTCTGGGTGTGTTACTTACCAGGATAACAAGGATTCGCATTGCGGCAGTTGGGCTCAACGCGTATGTGATTGTCTCCGCTGGGTTCCTTGCAGCCGGCACAATTCTCCAGCAGCATCCGCAAGTAGACAATCTCCTGACGCTGGTGGGCGATATCTTCACGCAGCAGCTTAACCAATGCCAGAAGATCGCTCAGCGATCGTGCGAGGGCGTCTGGAACAAAGAGCACAATGCGCAAAGAGTTTAAATAAAGCAACAATAATTCATGAACCTCCGTTTGAGTGAATGTGTGTGAGTCATGTGTGTGTGCATGTGTGTGTGCAAGTGTGTGTGGGAAGCGTTCAGGCGTCTGACAAGATTAAGGCCCAACCAATGCTAAAATCGCACTCATTTCGTACCCCACCCCGAACCCAACGAACTACACTTGGGTTTTCCTGATTGCAACCTAATCCGCTTTGTCGCTTGGCCGGCTCTAAGCGCGTATCCACAAGACCGGAGACTACATAGAGAGTGCCTTGGCACCCTAGCTCCGTACGCGAATGGGCTTCAATATTATCCAGTTGCTAATGCGCTGCGTTTTAGCGCAGTTTAATGCAATGCGACAAGAGAACTGAGCACCCAATTCGATGATCTGAGTGCACTTAGTGATGGCACTCAGCGTGCACCATGAGTCGCAGTCACACTTACAGTCACCGTGACAAGAGGTTTTTGAAAGTTGTGAGCGGTGATGCTAATTTAAAAGTCGAACAATAATAATAATAATAATAAGAACATTTATAATAAATGGTAAATTTTCGAAGTGAATTTTCATTTAACTAAAATATTTCAATGACTTTTATTTCGATACCTTCATAAAAGTGGTTTCTTCAAATATATGGTTTACGGAAATCGTAACATTAAGAACATCTTTTCTAAATTTGAATAAATATATGTCAACAGAATTGAAGAATTCTGTTGCAGGTCACCCCAAAACACAAACGAAAGTTAGAATTCTGAATCAGTTTCTAAAGTAACTCTCTATACTTTGTAACTTAGCATTATATAAATAAATAAATAAATAAACTCTCTATAATTCATAAGAATCGCACGAAGAATACACGACTTGATAAGCTTTACGATATATGAGTCACTTCAGCTTCATTCTTCGGTTTACCTTTCCCAGCAGCAGATCAATGATTCACATTCAACTGCCAACTACTGGGTCAGATGTTCTCATAAAAATCCGCACAGTGTGTCACAGTGCAGCAATTTTATCGGCTTCTAAAAGCAGCTCAATGAGCATAATAAACTCCGGGCTCATCTCTAAATCTCGTATGTGTGTCTGACGCCATGTTAGACACATGGCAACAACTAAACTAGTCCAATGTGTGTTTCAACGGTTCCAGCTCTCAGTCCGTTCGCTCGAGTGAATTTTGTCAACATTGAGAATGCCGCCGCAGTCTCAACGCCCAAACGCATCCGGCCAGGGGAAGGAGGGGTAGATGTGGCGGGGCGGGGGTGCTCTCTGGGGTTCAGTTGTATGCTATGTTCGGTGATCTTGTTTTGGGTTTCGTTGTGTGCACAACCTTCGTTCGTTTCGACGTGTATCTCGTCGGCGTCATTCATTACATTTGCCTTTGCAGTTTACAATATGCCGCCTGTGCGCCTGCCATCTGCGATTGTGTGCGTATGAGTGTGTGTGTGTGTGAGTAAGTGTGTGTAGGTACAGAGCGTGCTACCAATTTGGGATTTTGCACCGAGCTAGATAAATAATAATTATGCTGGGTCGACATCGACCAAATGGCACCAAAAATGCACCACAAACTCGAATCCAAACCCGAAACCAAAATAAAACCGAAGTGCACAAGGCATCGACTGTGTCTCTATCTCCTTCTCCGACTTCGACTTGACTTGGGCATATCTCTGTGTTCATTAGTGTTGTCTTTTCAGTGGGCGCTTGTTTCTGCAGCACTTAGCGGGGACTTATTGCCAGAGATCCCCATGTGGGTACTTACACTCATATAATGCATAATACTCATACTCACAACTCTACCCAGGCCTATATAGTGTAATTAATTGGCTGTAGATTTGTCGGGCATTATCGCAATAAGCAGCGACAGTTATTACGCTTCGCATTGCTAGCAAAAAGGGTAAACGGGGGAATTATAACATACATACATATGTATATACGCACCTATAGACGTTGCCTACGAGATCGAGTTAAGTCTGATTGAACAGCTGAAAATTGTTCACAGTGTGGACTTACAAGCGGATTAGGTTTGATTGTCAGTGGCCCAAGGAAATAATCACAAATTGTGGGCGTAATTCAAGACAATGTTAGGGTCGTAGAAAATTGAGAACTTATTGACAATAATTCTGCTAGTTATTATAATAAGTAAACATATCTTCAAGTTAAGTTTAAAGGACTCACACAATTTCCCACGCCTTGCTGGTTTTGGGTTTTATATCATCACAAAACTTCGCACCTAATTGAATTATGTACCCTGAGTGACATAAACGCCAACTGATTTTGGCTAATAATTCCATCAAGCTCAACATCTATGCAAATAAGAACATAATTCAAGGGGCAACGCCTCACACCGAGACCGTCCACCGTCCCACCCGATATGTGGCAACATGTGTTGGCAAAGCCCACAACGAACTTGTGAGAAGGCGTGCCACGCACCGACGAGTCTCTTTATGACTACTGTGATTGGAAAGGTAGAAAGGTGTCTGGGTGTCAAGGTGTCTAGGTGTCTAGCCTACCTTCACAATCGCCATGCATGATGGGAATATCACCACGCTCCACATCCGTGGGTATCTCCTCCTGTCGCTGATCAACTTTATCCCGGGCCAGGGTAGGCTCATGGTACCAATTGCTGCGCACATCACGTTTCTTGTTCTTCTCTACAAAGATTTCCAGCAGAAAATGTGGGATTTTTAGAGAGAGAAAGAGAAGCCCACCGGCTACAGACACTCAGGTGATCGATAACTTACCACGCTCCGTGATCTTGTTTCGCAGCATGCGACGATTGCCCCGACGATGCAGTCCCTTCTGGCAATTGGCCCGTTGCAGTGAGTGCTCCATGTCTGCATCGAAGTGAAGTGGATATTTGCGTTCCCGGAACTGGAAAAGCAAACAGACACAGGTCAATAATCGCTCAAGTCTCTCTCGGCTCGATCGATTCAATTAATGCTTTAAACTAAACAGATCCATGCACAATTGGAACACTTACCAGCTTGATAACTGGGTCATCCATTTGGGTGTAGAGTTTCGACAGACTCATATCAATGTCGTGGACAGTGCTCGCCTTGCAGTCCACATAGAGCGTGATCCGATTCTTGGAGAACTGCAGCGCTAGAGATCGTATGGTGCTGGTCTCGTTGATATTGGGTATCTCAAAGTTGCGTGACTCTGTCGCACCGTTGGCGCTGATGTCCAACGTGACACGCTGCTGCTTGCGGTCCAGGAAGAAGGACATCTTGTGCTTCAGCATGGGAAAGTCGATCATGAACAGCGCCTCAATCGAAATGTGCAGCTTGCGACGGGGTCTACATGCCAGGGGAAAACAGAGGAGGGGTATGAATGATGTCGTGGAATGTCGTATCGAGGTGTGCTCGAACAACTTGTCGGGCTGCCGATAAGCGCATCAAGGTGAGCTAATTTACCTTATGTGTCGCGTTGATATGACGACATCTCCCTTCCTGATAAACTGTTCCAGCTCAGCAGAAGCGACTGTGACAAGCAAAGAGGCGAGAAAGATAAGATATTCACAAGGGTTAGTGAAGAGGTTAACGATTCAAGGAGCTCTACACATTTATTTATTTATTTATTATGTGCCTTTTCTTTTCAAGGCTATGAAGGTGGAGTTTGTAAAGAGTTCATAATAAAGAGAAATAATACCTATGTAATTAAATATATATGTATGTATAAATAAATAAATATAAATGGTCTAAAATTTTGAAAATTACTTATATATAATGTTCTCCTATTTGGGCCTGCCCAAAGTAACCTATATATAATAATCATATTAAGATATCTTCCTATGTCCAAGAAATGTTCCTCATTTCCTGAGTAAGTTCAAAAACTAAGTTATGATTGATTTGTTGATTTGTATCCGCTATCTGTTTAAAGATGGTTTTCCTGTATTTATCATAATTTTCAATAGCTATCTACATTTCCACAGTTCGTTCTTCACACTCTGTACATATGTGTGGTTTACTCCTGTCGTAGCCTAGATAAACTTCCGTTATGCAAGTGTTATGTTAACATATCGATTTCAAAATCAACACTACAACTAAATCAAACAATGCTCCGAACGATGTTTGCTAATCCTCGCCGCATACTACATAGCAAGGGGCACTTGCTCTATCGGTTTTCGCGCCTGCCAGAGAGATTACAACACTTGGCATTGTTTATTTTGGTCAACCAGCCCGCTAATCCAGCCGCATGTTAACCCAAAAAATCGGAAAACAGAAAAACTGAAGAACCGAAAACATTAGAAAGCAACAAATCCGTATTTGCACAATCCGTATATGTGTACGAGTATATGGATAGGGCACAAGACTTTGTAGAATTTCACGCATTCGCGCGGTTATTTGTCATGTGTAGGAGCTAAGCTATCTGACAGCCGTTTGTGAAGTGACCTTCACGATATCGTGCCACACTCGAAACCAGAGTTGCGACTCCACATGGCGTTGCAATTGCAATTGCAACTTGGCCAGCTCGTGATCGGGCAACGCCAACGCCATTTATGGCCAGGGGGGAGGTCGCAAACTGATGACGTTTGCTTGAAGATATTCAGTTATTTCCATTTTTGATTTACATAAATCGCTGTTTGAGTTGATTTTGGGCGATGCCGAACTGTTCGGCAAATATTTACCCCGCAGCTATTGCATGTTTGCACATAACATATGTAAAGACAACGGTAAACACAAAGCAGGAGGCACAACGGCACCTACCTGGATCCAGTGAGAGTGATGCAACCTCCTCGACGACCAGCCCCAATGCGGCCAGCGCGACGAGCAACACGCGCGTCCAATTCATCGCCAGCTCCGTCTTCGTCGTTGTCTTCTTTTCGATCTGATTTGTGCGTTCGTCCGCTGCAATATAAATAAAGTGCATAAAAAAACAATGAAAGCTGAGTTAATGTAAGGGAGCACACAGTAAATACCCTAGTTTTAAAGTTGTATGATGGTATGTCGTATGGTATAACTTAGTTTACTAATAATCAATGGTTCCACCAACTTGACTCCCCCGTTTTACTTAAGAAGTGTACTGTATTTTTGTAACCAAACTCCATTGTAACCCTTAAAACCTGTTATTTCTTCTTTTGGATAGATACTTAATAAAGATTGACTGATAAAAAAAAAAAAACGAATTATCATATTATAATCTATGATCTACAATCATCAATCTATCATTCTAACTATCTTAAATTATACATTGTATAATTATTAAATATTTATTTATACTTTTAAGGAATGAGTTATCTGCAACCAAACCTCAATTAAGACTCAATTATTCACATTCTCTATACTATATATGACTTCAAATCATTCACCTTCTCTGGTGCAGAGTCAATATACCCCATAGACTGGGTGTGACAGCAGACGGCATGTAGAGAACCGAAGTCTCCAGTTTTTTCCGTTTAAAATAAAAGAAAATGCATTGCGGCTGCCCCATAAAATCGCATAAAAATAATAAATAAAATTCAAATTAAATTGTTAAGACGAGTAACCAAAAAGAAAAGTGAAAAAAATAATAAAAATTTAAATGAAATGTTTGCGGCATTTTTGAAATTTTCTACATGTATTTATCGTTCAAATTGTCTACGCCTTGCTCTGATTTTGTGCCGGAAGTGTTGCTCCGGTCTCACCTACACACACTGATATTAACTATATATCTCTCTATATATCTTTCATCTGTCTGTGCGGCCATCTGTGGGCGTAATAAAGCATTTGCAGCTTAAGCTTTTTTTATATTCTTTTCCCACTTCTGTTGATTTTGAGTTTCCCAGAGATTTATGTTGGATTTTTGCAATCATTCTTTCGTCGGATCGTGTTAGTAAAATAAATGTTTAGTCAATGTGTTTTTGGCATTTAAGTTTCGTTGTTTTTCTCCACGTTTTTCAGCTGCTTTTTCAGGTGCGTACCCCGCTCCGGAAGCTCAGCAGGAAAGCTATTGGACGATGGCGGCGATTTCTTTTTGTGGGATTTTTTATGTTTTTCAAACGATTCTTTATGCGATTCGTATGTGAGATATTTCGTTCTGATTTTCGATAATATTAAAAAAAAGACAAGAATAACTCTTCACGCAGCTGGAAAGCATAAAAACAACATTAAACAGTCATGATAATTCACAAGCGCTTCTAAACGGCTAAACGAGGGCAGTTTCTTCGATTTTCCAGAGAAGTTTGCAAAGTTCTTTGATGATTATACGATTCGTTTGTACATGACAAACGTTTGTACATGACAAACAAATGTTTATGTTAACATTTAGTTGGACATGGTTATGAAATGGCTTTAGATATAAATGGTCAAAGAATTGTTTTTGCACATTTCTCTCACATGAGCCTGAGAAATGAAAACAGTTTAAGTAGAACTTAAGACAACAATAGGGAAAATTATGTTAGTTGTTAAACCTTTTTTTCAAATATAGCCTCTTATGGAATAGATATCTAATAATGATAATTAATGCACAAACGTGTAAAATGTACTCAAAGAAAATGGTACAATTTATCTGGGATCAAGATCATAATTAATGAGTGTGTAAGCCAAGTATTAGTTGATCTCTCGCGTTTCCACACATCACATTTCAATTACAAGCCATAAATCGTGCCAAGCAACTAGTCAACTGTTTATCTTTTCCCCTCTCCCCCATTTTCCCCGACTTTCTCTGCGCGTCTTCCTTCTGTTTGGCTCTGGCTAATAAATAAACCCGTTGCCTCAACAAGAGCTACCGTCCATTGAGGTAATTTGTTATCGGCTGCTTAAATCTTCGAGTGATCAAAGGCTCCCAGCTAAGCAACAGCTTTATAACTCCTCGGATCTGGTGTTGTTACAGTTTCAACACAAACACAAACAACTCTTAACGATCTGTATAATAAAATAGAGTAAAATAAGTACATTTTAATTGGCTTTTAAGGGGCGAGATGATCGTAAAGAACGATGCACTCAGAGTGAAACAAATAAGTTGAAATGCGTTGGGAGTTGGAAGATTCTTCTCACATTCTTAGACTCGCCTATTAGACAATTTTCATGCCTGAAGAGACACAAGAAATGTGGCCTAGTGATGATCAAGTTGGCTCATAAGGCGCCTCAGGAATGCGGTAACTGTTGAACCAACAGAAATGTCGTTATGGCCTTACACGACATCGAACTCAAGAACTTCTGCCAATACTGGTCCAAAAACTTGAGTGACAGTTATGGATTTATAGTGGCAGTTGGACCAGAGGTCTTCCTCTGATTTCTTTCTCACTCTCTCACTCTCCCTCTGTCTTTCTCTTTCCCTGGTTCTGGTCATGTTTTAGACACGCTTAGCTACAATGTCACCGAGTCGAAGGCGCACAGAGCGTTCGCCATTTATGGTCGCAATGGCAATTGCCAGTGTTATAACAGACTTTACCAGTTGGTTTAGTGTTGTAAAAGTTGCCTGAGAGCTTTTAAAGTAGTTTAAGGTTTTTATGTGGCATCTGACAGTGTTTATTGCGACTTTGGATTATGCTCGAACAGAGTTCTCAAGGAATAAATGGGATTATGTACGCTGAGCCAGAGATAAGAAGCTCAAGAAATATTGGCAGACATGTTTGGATAGGAAACTCAAAATATAGTTGCAAGCTTTATTGCTATAATAGTGGAAACATCACAGATAATTTGTTATAATTGTTATTTATCTACTATTCTCATATTTTAAATATTTAAAATAAACAAAAGAAAAGGAAACATTCCTGAGATGTTCAAGATAAATGACAGCATTAGTCATTCTACGAATTCGGCTTATTTCCTACTTAAGGGTTCTACAGAAGTCAGATTGAGCGCAAAGCCTAAATCTCTTCGGATGCTCAGTGAGACGTATAAATGGATGGTTAAGTTCCCGAGAACATTTCCCACCGATTGTCAACCGAATACTCAAAATCCCCACAGTCCACGCTACTCGTGCAATGGCACTAAACTCATAATCCCCCAGTCCGAAATTTATTAAATACTTTATAATGCTGTAAGGGAGACATGCCGTGATCTATCTCAGCGCCCACGCAGTCGGCATAAGACGAAAATGTCTTCAAATGGTTGACAGCACGTCGCCAGAAAGACGCCGCCTCATCAACCCAATAAAGCCCACAAATCAAAAGCAATGATGCCGTGCTCCCTACATTTACATACATATATACGTATACCTATATCGGTATACGTAAGTCCATTGATTGACATTTAATTAAGCAAAGGCAACTGCACACACGGAAGCCGCAAAGCCTGATGATGACGATGATCACCAGAGAAACTGTCACCCAGTGGCCGACGGGGTTAGACCTTACTGATCTGAGTGGTTCGTACAAGTTGGGCGGCATGGCGACAAAAGGCGTTGCCTGTCGATTATCGATGGAAATTTGATGCTTATCGGAAAAGTGGAAAACCGATTCCATCAGATTGAATGCAGGCTGGCAGGCACCTTCACTGTTAACAGAAAAAACCACCGCCAGACACGCGACTGATGCGACGGGTTGCTCCTAAAGTATGTCTATGCGAATATTTACTATTTATCATAGGTTTTATTTATGATATGCACAGGTTACAAGATAATTTACAGCAATTTTAATGCGCTCATTAAATCAAATCTGGACTAGTAAAACATGACAACAATTAAATACAGTCAGCTGGGCAGATTTCTGGGCAGAGAGGAAAGATATTAGTTAGGTAAGTGAGGAATGCGATCATTAAATTTTAAATTTAAATTTATTAATAATTGATTTTACATATCCTAAAAATATGTGAGAATTGGATAAAAATTCAAATGATTTGAAGAAAATATAAGTTCGATATTGATCAAAATATTTAAGAGTCTATAAAACAGTTTGGAGAAAGAGTTATAAATAATTATCATCATACACAAAATATTCATTAAATGAAGAGACACACAGTTCATTAAAAACCGAAGACAATAAAAGTTTCTTGCACTTTTTCAAACTCTATCAGAGATCTCGTTCGACTTTAAGTTCACTTATTCAGTAACTTGATTATGAGGAATATACCCATAAGAAACTCAACTTTTGATTACCATTTCCAATAAACATAAACCAGAACAACACGAACACGAACAGCAGCAACAACAACTACAACAGCAACATGACTCATCTGCATTTATAGTTGGGACAGCCCTCGCTGTGGTTGCATTAGAAATTCAAATATTTTGACTGTGGTTGCGGCTGCGGCATGCAACATGTGCCCCGTCCCCCCAGGGCGATGAAAACAGCGCAAAAAACTACGCGATCAAGAGAGCGAAGGAGAAGAAGAAGAAAAAGGCGATCGCAGCTACTGCAACTCATATTGGTTGCTGCGACTGCTGCTGTTGCTGCCGCGTGTGGGTAGGACAAGTTTTTGCGCTCGTCGTCGTGGCAGCGTCGTCGTCGCCCCAGGCGTCGTGTCACTGAAATCAAATCAGCCGCGTTTAAATGCTTAACCCAAAACTCAAACTCAGCTTCCAACTTGAGCCGCAACTTCGGCTCCGACTGCAGCTCTCTGGAACGGGCAAACCTGCTGTCAGTTGCGGGTTTGACACGGAAAAAGCCGACGACGACGACGGCGACGACGACGATGACGCTGACGATCCGGCGCCTACGCATCTTGCAACTCGGTCCCAGCCTCCTCAGCTCGGTGCCGAGACCCAAACTAAGCTTAGGGAAATTCTTCAATGGATTTTCATTTGAAGCTAAAACTTTCTTTGCCTTTTGTTTAAGTTTTTCTCATTTCTTTGCGTGTGCTTTAATTGAAAAATCTGAACCGATTTACTATCGCCTTCGCGTGGATGCCTGATAAATTGATTTCATTATGGCACGAGCATAATAGGTTTCAGTCCAACTTCCGGCGCAACTCAAGTGGATTTTCGTTGTTGTGGCATGGAAAAGTGTCAAAATCCGAACGAGTTCAATAGCACTTGACTTCGACATTTCTGTATATATTTATTTTTTGGTATTTCTCTATTCGATTTATCGGGTTTTCAGTAGTTGACAGCTGAAAAGTTGACCCATTCAGGTGTTATACAAACGCATTTCACGCTCCTTTTCAGTCTTGTTTCACAATATCGAAAGGTCTGTCAATTATACGTATACAAACATATATACATATACTATACATCATGTATGTCTAAGCATGGTGTTGATTTCTGCTATGGTAATTGCTGCCTGCCAAGCGGCTCAATCAAACAAATCAAAGTGGAAAAAATATCAGAAAAAGGTGTAGAAACTGTCACTGTAACTGGCACAGAAGGTGGATACAATTTTGAAATAGTTGAATTGTTAAGACAATGAAATATTGAAAAATATGTTAATGAAAGAAAACAGACTATCACGTGAACTTTTAGAGTAATTAACTAACAATTTTTAAATGTTTTGACTGTTCTTTTGAGTATATAAATTTGTTATACAAATCTAATTACATTATTATAAACGTCAAACATTAATAATTTAGCTTACAGTTGTAAAGATTCGAATAACAATAAATTTCTCCATAATAAACTCATAATAAATCTCGTAATAAATATTTTCATGTTCAGTTGTTTAACATTTCGACAGAAATCACGAAAAGAATTTGAGTTTATGTTTGAAAACTTTACAGAATTCTGTATCCATTTATTGCATATATTAAATTAACCTTTGAATTGTTCTATAAATATCGAAAACACAAAAGCACGCGTTTATGCTATTATATGATAAAATATGAAATTATGGTTCGAATAATAATCGAATTAAGTGAATTCCAAAAAACTTCCAATCGGCAGCCAGACAAGATATCCAAACATATAATTATATTGCCATAAACAACAATGGGATGTGTCACAAATATAGCTGCTATATAATCAAGTGATTATCTCAGTTGCCTGCCACTGCCACACCCTGTAAATTTGCTTGGCCAATTCTCAAATTATGCGCAAAGTGACGTATTAAAATTCAGTTAACACCAACATAGACTATGTTGTTTTCAGATCTAATCTGTTGATTATAAATGATATTTTAAGCGTCTCGTGGACCGCCAAATTGGCGCCACGATTCAAACCTTAAAATTTCGGGAAAACCTGTCAAAATGGTTAAGAATATATTGATGTGGTAATTAAGCTAAAAATCAAAGAGTCATTAACTTATTTTGATGGACTATTAAAATAAAGTTTCATTTCTGCTAGACTTGAATCAGTTTTGACGCCGAATAAGAAAAGAAGAAGAAGAAAACCTCATCTTTTATTGTTCAAATCGATTTGAATTGCAAATCTATATTGGTGCCGAAATGCAGTCAATACAAAGCATAAAAATTTGTAAACCTAATGCCAGTCGGTCGGACTTGAATCAGTCTGAATTAGCCGCATGACGATGCGCTAATTTGTTGCCACAATTTTCCAGCTGATTTGCATTTGTTTATGAACTCATAACATGAATCAATGCCAACGAAAAGCGGAAATTTCATTAAAAGCAATATTATTTATGTTTTAATAATGCCACAGGCTGGCAGCCTGACACCAGCTTAGCCATATATGGTGCGCATCTAACCAACATTATTGCGGTTACGATCCCAAAGCACAATGTCTAATGTATTCAAAATAATCAAATAAGCAGCCAACCAACCGCACAGATCTCTCAGCTCTGAGACATCGGCTGAGGCAGTTATAAATTGTTATGGTAATGTTTTCAGTGGGCGACTTTTAATTGAATGGCTTGGAACTGTGGCAAAAGCAGCACCGACAAATGTTGAAATCAAATAAATATATTATACAAATACAGATACACATACACATAGGTATTTGTTAGTAACTGAGGAGACGGCGAACTTGGTCTCATTTGGTCAGATTTTGTTTAACGCTTTGAGCAAAGCAAAGTGGAGAAAATCTCTGCAAAGCCAAAAAGGAAATGCCAAACAGACTGTGGCTGCCGTTTGCCTAATAAAATGTTTAAAAAATTGCTGGCAATTAAATGTATACCCTATAAAATAAAAAGCTATAACAAAGTATTGCCAACTTGCACAAAAACCAGAAGGAAATATGTAAATCTTTACTTTTTACTTTAGTTTTTAGATTTTTGTTATGAACTGTCTGCTTCGCAACCTTAAGTTATCATAGTACAATTTTCAAAATATCCTTAGTTCGTTCTTTAATAAGTATCATATCTATTTGCAAACTCAACAGAAGTATTCTTTCTAATTCCACGCCAACTCTTTTTATGGCAACTCTGCTAATTGTCCTCAGATCGTGGAAAACATTTTAATTTCCTTTAATATACGACTCATAAACTTCAACCTGCTTTTAATATGTGTGGAAAGACTGGTAATTAATAGATTATGACTCGACTTTGGTATTTATGGCGCCAATGCAGATAAGGCCCGAGATCTTTAGATTAATGTTGCAGACGCTGCTGTTATTATTATTGTTGTTGCGGGGAATGACTGTGGAGCTGGAGCCTGTAGCCAAACTGGGTGTGTCTAATTAATATGTATCGATAGGATTTGAATTACAACAACAATTAGCATGATTTATTATCAGATATGAAGGCGGTGAAATGCGAGTTTTCTTCTGCCGCATAATTATATTCATAAATTGGTCAATTAATATGGCTGAAATTACGACAAACTTGTGACTTGGGAAATATTTTGTGAGTTATTGCGCATCTAGAAAAGGGTTCACGAATGTTTGGAATGCGGTATGGCTGGGAAAAATGGGTATTCGATTTTCTGGGGAATTTTTAATTAATGAACTATAGATAAAAAAGTAATTAGAAAACAAAATGTTGTTATAATTAATAAATGGAATATTCAAAAAGGTATATTGTTTATACGTACATTTTAAGAGTAAAGAAGTATGCTATAAAATTGAAATTTATGATTCATATAATGTTCTAATATCATCTTTTAATTTTATATATAATATTCTTATCATGTATATTTAAACAGTTAAGGACTTATATATTATTTGCTTGCATTTGATTAATTTACGTGGTATATCTTTATGGTCGGATTTACGAATCCGTACTATCCCAAATAAGTATCTCATTCCATTTGAGTTCCCACTTTCCATTAGCCCTCGCTGCACTTTTACTGCCGCTGCGACTGGGACTACGACTTAACCCAGTTAGCTCTCGCTTTACAGCCTTCACACTCACCTCTTTGTCAAGGACGCTGCACGCTCAACAACGCTTCGTTTCCGCTGCCACTTGCCGCTTACAACTTGCCACTTGCAACTTGTTGGGCCTTTGTAGGTGCTGCTTAGTCGTACTTAATTGCGACAGCTCCTCAAGCTTCTGCTTCTGCCACTTATCGCTGTCAACGTCCACGTGAATGAATTTCAGACTAGCAACAACTTAAGTTGTATCTTCTGTTTATAGGAACAAACACACTCGTTTAATTTCCTTATATATTTTCGGTAGACAATTTACTGCACTGCTATGTGGTGCCAGATCAAACAAATCGCTTCGTCGAAGGCTTCAACACTATAGATAATAAAACGGATGCATTAAGAAATGAGAGAACCCTTCTCAAGAATCGACAAGCATAAACAAGAGAAGACACACATAGAACACAAGGTATACACGCAAAGATCGCGTTCGATTGATTTTATGAGAACGAAACCAACGGCACACGCGACAGAGACGAACGCGACGACGGGATGATCCTATGGCGACTGAACCGCACCTGGATCTGAAGAGGCTGTTGCTGCTGCTGCTGGTGATGCTGTCGTGTAGGCAGGCCTGTCCGGTGTTCGTGCTAATAAAAATTAAAACACTTTTATGCTATTAACAACAAGAACGCAAAAGCAAAAGCAAACGCGAACCGAACGCGAAGGCAAAGGCGAAGGCGATGCCACCTTGACAGCCAAATGGAAATGGAAATGGAATGAAAATGATTCTTTGGGGCGTCTGTCAAAATGCAGCACGGTGACAATTTAACAGGGTGTCTGTCTATCCCGGATCTCCTATGTTGATATTTCTGGGATAATCACACTTGCAACAGCAGAGCACTAAAAGCTGTCATAGATCACAATCAAATGGTGAGAAAAGTCGCGCGCGCGTTTATCGATAGTCGCGCGCGTTTATCGTCTGCGTCTTTTAGCTTCGTGTACCGTCTTGTTCAACGTGCAAACGCACACTGAAGGGTAACAGCCGCGACAAAAACATCTAAAGCGGCAGCGGCAGCGCAGCAGCAGCGACAGCGACGGTGGCAGCGCAGCGACGCAAGCAGCGAGAGCAGCAAACTGTTGTTGCAGTCGTCGCCTGATTGCAGTTTGTTTTGTTCTCAGCTGTTGTTGCTGCTGCGGCTGCGGTGATGCTGGCGACTTGTTGTTGCTGTCGTTGTTGCTGTTGTGTGTTAACTTGTTGCTGTTTTCGTTGTTGTTTCTGTGGTGTTGTTGCTGGGAGAAACGCGTTCAGCGGCGCGGCCGCAGCATTTTGTCTTCGTTTGTGTTTCTTTTGACGCGTGAGTAAGCTAAGACGCCCACGTGCAAATTTGCGTAAGTGAGAGCAGCGTTGCCAGACTGTCCGCAACTTGTTTGGTGGGATTAAAGCTAAGTTGGTGAGGGAGAAAATAAATGAGAGATTACGGGCTTGATCGATGGCTTATTGGTATTTGAGATATGCAGAATTTGATCAATTTCAAATCTGTTATAAACTGACTATTTAACGGGCAACACTTTGTTTGTAAACGAATTGCTAATGGTATAAGCTGTCTGTCTGATGATTTATTGAGTAGTTTTTAGTTTAATTTTATTACGATTTAAATCATCCAAAAATTGTATTGTAATGAAACAGATATTTCTCAATCATAAATTGCGTGGATTTAGGTTTAAAGTCAGAAGCCAATTAAAATATTTAGGAAATGTTAAAAGTTTTCAAGTTTATATGTTTATAGTCATGTCATCTTAAATTAATGTTCCAATAACTAGTTTATATATTTTCATAAATTTTAAGAAAATGTGTTCTGCCAAATCTTTGAAAATATTTATATCATTTAATTTTATTATTAGAAAACAGATTGAACTGTTCAATGTTGTGGGTATAAACTTTCGTATTGATTGATTCGTTTATCATGTCACTTATTTTTGATCCAAATAGGTCCATCTTAATTTAAAGCTAATTGCCTTGGCGATCATTAGGTTAATTGATGATATTCGCTCTATTCCATATTTACAATCTCAAATAAAGCCCTAAGCTAGGCAGTAAACATAACCCTTGTCTTGAAATCGAAACCCAACTGGGGCAACAATGTTGCCCCTGCCCATAAAGCACATTCAGCTTGGAAAACGCACTCGCTGAACCCTTTTTATGCGTTCAGCCTTCGGTCGCATTCCCCAAGCACATCCCAGACAATATGCACAACTCGAGAGAGCTGGGCCACTTTAAAGATGCCCAGAAAAAAGGCTCGTAAAACCGGCACGCTCTGCAATCGTTAAAGACAACAACCGAAATACTCGTAAAAACTGAAGCCCCCTTCCCCCCGCCGTGATTCTTCAATATACGATATGCATGTGGCACCTATTAATGACTACTTATGCACTACAAGTGTCGTGCCCTGTGCCCCTCCCCAGCAACTCCTCTTTCAATTCCGGTGCCCCCTATCAAAGTGACAACAAAGCAATGCGTAACGCGTCAGTCGTCCGAAAAGCAACTTCAGATCTCTTGCAGTGTTACGACTAGTTCATCATTATGTCGCCAGCATGTCAAGCCCCGACCGGGCACAAGACTCGTGCATATATCATGGCGCTATGGCGCGCACACCCAGTTCCAGGCAGCACATTCATTATTATCATCATTATCTGCCCCATCGACTTCATCATTGCCATCACTGCATATTTTGCTTGCTTGTCTGCTGCATTTTTGGACACAACGACGATGACGACGACGACGACCACTTGCTGAAATTTCATTATGTGCGTGATTTATAAATAAGCGACCCGGTGTGCCGTGGCGATGCTCGCTTCATTCGGGTCGCTCCTCGATAGAGATGGACGGCATTTCGAAAACAAAACTTGAGAATGTAGCATCTTATTATCTTAAAATAATAATTATATGTAATCAGGTCTTGCAAATTTAAAGTAGATTAGTATTATATCTTGGAAACTACGGCAATTTCTATATGCTATAAAAGAATTTATGTAAGAAGATATTTATAATATATTTATAATAAAATAATCCTTTTCAAAACTAATTTGTAATATACTTTGGAATATTTTAATCTTTTGTTCTATCCAAAAATGTTCTATGTATAAATAAATAAAGGACACTTTTAATTCAGTTGTTCAATCTGTTTGGTAAATAAATTCGAAAGTTAAGGTTCGTTCTTTGAAATATGTAATAAGAAAAAAATGTAAATACTAACAATAACTTAATTACATTTTTACATTTTATTGCTTTATTTCATTAAAATATAATTGAGTTATTAATTTTATTTAATCTGTAAATAATTCTCAAAAATATTGTTACTTTCATACAATTCAATGCAGATTTCAAGTAGTTTTCCGTGTGTGCTGCGTGGTCGTGTCACGACACGCATACATCTCTAGCTGGTGTTGTTGTGCGTTGCTGTTCCCAGCATCTTCACCGGCCCACGACCCACGCACTTTGGCGGCGCTACAGCACAACTTGCATGTTGACTACCCCCGTTGTTGTTGGTGTTATTGTTGTTGTTGTTGTTTTTGTTGTTACTCTTGTTGTTGCTGCAGTTCATTTCGTATTAATCATAAAATTGTATTATTAACATGTTTATTTTTCGGTCCTCAAGTTTCGATTACAAGCATTCCTCTGTTTATGCTGCCTTTGTGTGCGTGCGAGCGTGTGTGTGTGTAAGTACCATGTGAACGTGACTTTGTTGTGCAGTGTATCGAAAGTGAGCCACTTTCTAACACTGCAAGTCTTTTATGCCCTGGCCCGTTAATTGGGTTACTCTTGATCGTCGCCTCCTTCTCCAGCTGCGATACTTGAAGCAAACTGTCGCACGGGATGCGTGGGATAAGTCCCCCCTCGCTCTATCACCTTCCTCCGGAGCTGTGTATCTTATGACAGTTGTAAATATTACGACTGCCGAGTGAGCGAAAGGATAGGTCTAGGAGGGAGGGATGTAGAGAGAGACAGAGAGAGAAAAAAGTGGGCAGTCAAAAAGATTGTGATAAACTTTAATTGCGAAACAGGCTGAGAGAAGCCTGGGATACGTTTTAGAAATAAAACAAGTCATATCCAGTCTACTATGGCCTCTTTATCAACGGATTTCAGTTTTCGTAAATCTACCAGGAAAAGTAAAGAGATTTTATACTCCCTTACAATCAAAAGTTTCTCGCCTATACTTAAAACTTTTCTTTACTTTAATTTTACTTTATAAGTTTTTAGGTACTTCACTTTATAAAATATATACATTTTAAAGAATATATAGATTAGTTTTACTATAGGTCCAAGTATGCTGGTATCAATATAAAGTGGCACGTGCACATGGCATAACCTAGTAAAATTAAGATTATAAGGTTTAAGATTAAAACCCTTTTTAATGCCATTTTAATAGACCATATTTTACTTTATTTTGAGTCTTGAATAATCCAATATCCTTAAAACTGTCTCAAACCATTTAAAACAGATTCTGAATATTTACGTACTTGGACACTCAATAGGTTAAGGTATGGCAACTTAAAGGTCAAACGAAAAACGACCTGAGAGGGCCTGAAACGGAACGGGTTTGCTGTGCCATAGGCCATACATATGCCATTCATCGCATATGTCTGGTATATCTAATATCGGCTAATAAATATTTAAAAGCGCGCGCACACACGTCTATATAATTAACGTCATCAAGGGCCGTAAAGCGAATGATTAACGCCGTCTGAACAAAAGATCCAATGAAAATAAAGCCAGCGATAAGGTAGGTATAGTCCCAATACTATAAGGTATAGTTAGATCCGTCCATTAATTAGACAGGCTAAGATTATTTTATTGTGGTTGTTGTTTCAATATTTTCTAAATATTTTTCATACGATATTCTGTGTTTGTGTGTTTTATGAATAAATTAATTTAAATTAAGCAATAAGCCAACTAACTAGATTATCTAATATTACGTGCTATTACGTCTTAAACATATTTTATGATGACTTTTCGAACATTCCAAATGGCCTAGACCACATATCGGTTGTTGTTGGTTAACATTTTAATCAGTTAGCTAAATGCAGAAAAGAAGATTTAAACGTTAAACGCAAATCAAATCGAAAAGCCTTTTGTTCCAAGCCGCCTCGGAAAACAGTAGCAGCTCCTAATTGAGTTGTTCTTCTTCTCGTTGACTACTGTAGTTGTTGGTGCTGTCATTGTCATTGAGTTTGGGGTGCATTTTAAGTTATGTCCACGTGCTCAGTTGTTGGTTCCATAGTTTGGACACAACTGTAAAAGATATAGTAGTAGTAGTTCATCCATTTGGTTGGTTTACTTTGGACACCCGAGAATGCTGAAACTCAACAGTTTGTTGTCGTTATTGTTGTTGTTGTTGCTGATTCGTTGTTGTTTTTGGCATGATGTGAGTTGACACGAAATGATATATGGGCTTTTAAGTGGGTTCAAAGTACTTGACTGGGATTGGCTTGGGGATGAGCCTGTCGCGAAGGTCGTCACAAAAGTAAAAGATACTCAAGCGAAGCAAGTTGCGTACTATAGATAATCAAATTGAAGGCCCTAATTAATTCAGACTAGAGTTAACTGCGAATATGCTGGACATGGGAGGGAATCTATTCCCATTTGATTAGATTACCAGATGATTATTTAATGCTGTAATCACCCGACTACTTAAGCCCCTTTCAATGTGATTTTATACTAGCCCAGCCTCCTTATGTAATGTTGGGACTGCTGTCAAGTGGGTTTACTTTGTAATCAAGTCATCACAGAAATGATCTCTTTAGAGTGCATATATATTCTGTAAGCTAGCTCAAAAAAGTTGTAGGTTTAACTGCAAAATTGTCCAGATTTCTATAACATATTCTTGTTTTATGGCAAGTTTTTATATATATATCTATTATAGGAACAATCGACCATTACTTTACTATATTATATGACTTCTTCATATATATCCCTATTACCTCACCTCGCTTTTCAAGTTTTACACCACAAATAGTCCCTATAAAACGCATTAACTTTACACCTCCCCAAGCTTCCAGGCTAACCACAAACTCACTTACTTTGCTTTTGTTAAGCACGTTTACGTTCGGAGGGTCTTCGAATGCGGACCACAACATAAACCCGGGCACTTTACGCCGACAACTGTGCGAAAAGCCAAATGAAAAGTGAAGTTGATGATGCAGGGCGTCATAAAAAGGCGGACGGCAGCGAGGCGACATTACTTCGGGTAGATGGCAGGCGGCGTATTTGGCCTCCTAGGCGACACCTTGCTGGTCTGCCTCTGCGTTTGCTTCGTCGGCTGCGTCTGTTCCGGGCTACAGCGTATGGTGACTACGCTGACGCTGACGTCGTCGTTAGCATCCATCTCTGAATCAGGCAGCGGCGCGTTGGGGGGCGATCAACTCCGGAGACTGAATGTCGCCACCACCCGAGCTCGAGCCATTTGTCTTAAGGCGCACCACATGTGCCAGCTTTGTGGAAGCCACTATCGCAGCGGCGACTCCATTGCCATTGGGCAACGAGCCGATGGGCTTCTGCAGCAGCTGATTGGACGAGTCAAGGCGATTAGTAAGCGACGTGTGACGATTGTTTACAGACTGCGGGAGAAGCGAGAGTTGAGTAGAAAATGAGAACGGGCACACGAGCTAAGTTAGGGTTCTTCAAGTCGTAGAGTCAACTAGCTCTAGACTCCTAGACTCTCGACTACTCACCACGTTGTTGTTATTGTTCATCCGCCCACGAATGTTGTACAAGCCATAGACCAGTGGATTCATGCAGGAGTTCGTCGAGGCAAAGATGAAGAGAGCCTTGCGAACTAGCGAATTGACCTTACCCACCGACGATTTGTCCCAGGAGTACCACATGCAGATAAAATAGTACGGGGTCCAGCAAATGATGAAGACAATCACAATGGAGATGGTCATCTTTAGGGTGCGTTTCTTGGCCCTGCTCAGTACATCATCGTTGGAGCGACGAAAACGTTCGGCGATCACATCCTTGAGCACTCGCTGATTCTTGCGATAGATCTCCAAATAGATGGCGCCGTAGCAGTAAATGAATGCGATCAATGGAAATGCGTACAAGGCGCACATCGAGGAGATCTGATAGAGCCAGTTATGGAATTCGGTCACCAGTGTGTGGAAGGTGACACATTGAAAGTAGCCTTTGACGTTCGGATGCTCCTCCAGATGGAAGAGAAAGGCCTGTGCAATTAGAGCAGAAGATGAAGAAGACCATATGACATTCATTAATTGGCTCAATACACTCATTTTTCACATGATTTTGTTTCTTATTTGATTCGACCCATATAAGGGATTTTTAATTGGAAAGAGGAGAAACTAAAAGGGGGCACTCCCACTCAACGAACCTGGGGAATGCTGCAAAGGATGGATCCCAGCCAGGCACAGGCCAACATGATGCGACCTCGATTAGGGGATCTCTGTAGTGGCTTCAGGATGGCGTAATACCTGAAAAGTTAGGCAAACAGATTGACAGTTTGTATATAATGCGTGTGTGCGTGTGTTTGTATCGTTGCCTTATCTGGCCATCAATTTGGTCCATTAGCGACAGAGCGCGACTCACCTGTCCAGCGATATACACACCATGACAAAGCTCGACAAGTACAGCCCGAAGACGCGAAAGAAACTCATAAGGCGGCACATGAGGTCCGTGGAACGCCACTGCACCGTCCAGGCCCACGCAATCTCGAGCGGCATCAGGAGAAACGTCACCATTAGATCGGCAATGGCCAGATGCATTAGCATGATGTCAATGCGCAGGGGGCCCCGCAGTCGCCGCTTGGTCAGCAGATAGAGCACTGTGCTGTTGCCAATTGTTGAGATCACAAAGAGTATGCTGCCAATGGGGGAAAAGGTCATGTGGCGATTAATCGCTTGGATAACCAGAGAAACCAAGTGGGTGACCAGATGTACCCGAGGTGTACTCGGCACTGCGTGGGCGTCATAGGATTGATAAGTGGGTCAGGCAATTGAATGGATCATTGAAACTGAATTGTGCCCTCCATAAGCCTTAAAAGCGCCAATAAACAGTTGTAATAAAGTTAAGGAGATCGGGTACTTTGGGCCCTAATCGCATGATTGGATGGCAAAAAGCATGATAAGTTGTGAAATGTGCAAAGTGAAGGAGTTCATTTTAGATATCCGCAAATGCATAAATATTTTATTTATATAACTTAATATCTAAGGGATACTTTTATTCCTAATACATATCAACTTTAAAGGTATAAACATTGCATTCTCAAAAACCACTCCTACTTCTACTTCTCTTTAGTATTCGTTAGAGAGTATTTTACTTGTATTAGGCAGAGTATCTGCTAGTCGACTAATATGCACAAAGTTAGACATAATGTTTTGACATCGTTAAGGCTACAATAGTTACGATTTTCTCACCGATTCAAAAAATAATGATTTATGGAACTTGCATATTCATTTCAGTAAAAAAATTTTCGTTTTATCGAGGTAAACTTACAAATTGATTTTGCAATATCATTTACTATGGGATAAGATAAATCTGTAAATAATTTATTTATTTATTGACGAAAGAGTAATGATTTTATTTACCAAATAAACAAACGTAGTGATATAAATAAATCAATACTTTATAGTAATAAAATATACATACGATTATTTTAATTAATACCTAGAATTGTAGCTTTATAGATAATTCCAGTATAGAGTATACTTGATAGGGTAGGTGATTGATTGAATGAATATATACAGTTATTATAAGGCAAAGTCTTAATTAATCTATTAATTACAATGTTACCTAAAATATTATTAAAAACGATGTAAACAACAAATTAATCAGACAGCCCTTTTAACATTCTACCAGTGTGTGTTGAATATCCAACTATTTTCAATAGATCTACAAAGTAAACTACATAGTAGAATTTCAGGTTGGTTTTCATAAAGCTTATCTAAAGTTTTCATTTCGATCATATCTATAAACACATATTGGAATAACTGAAATACATACATACGAATTACTTAAGTATAAATCGAGTCAAAAAAAAAACCCAATGCTAAGTACTTTATACGGGTTTCCTTAGTCAGTTTTGGTTGGTCGGTCGGCAATCTGTTAAAATGATCTCTGAAAATTTCGAATCACTCTATTAAAGTGAACCCTACGCTGAACTACAGCGTTCAAATTCCAAGTGAAAATTATTAAAGCTTAGACAGATCGACATATGAACACGACATGATCAACAATTATTTATAACCTCATGTATGCAACACCTACACGCAGCCTATCGTGGCTGATAAGTTTAGAAAAGTGCATAGACGATCTCTGCTTATCAACGTGAATATGATGTGAATGTGTGAGTGTGCGTGTGAGTATGAGTGTGTGAATACCAAAGTACAAGAATGTTGGCTGGGAAAAGTGAGTGGGTGATCTCACTTGGTTGGCTGAGCAGGAAGTGGGCAACTTTATTATTATCTCTAGATTGAACGCTCTCTATAGATCACTTGCACTTCAAGCTCTCTTCTTTATTAGTATTTCATTTATAATGTATATATATACTATACATTACTAATGAGGAGTTTTAAGTTCTCACTCTCTCTATCTTTCCCTCTCTGTTTGTGTCATTCTCTGTTTTGCCTTTCGAACTTTCTATAAGTACTCTCTTCCTATTTTAACCTCCATCTTCTTCACTCATTAAATTTCTGTCTTTGTGTTTCCTTCTTAAATAAAATCTCTCTTTCTCTATTAAATTTGTCTTTTTCTCTTCTGTTCCTATGACTCTGCTTGTATCTCTGTTAGTATGTTTATTTCCTTCACTTTATTCCTTTTTATGTCTCTTGCTTCTACTTCAATTACTAAACCTTTCAAAGAATCTCACTTTCACTCTACCTTACTCTTCATCTCGCCATATCACTCACCTGTAGACTGTTATGGATAGCCGATGGCCATCGTTGAAGATCATATCCTTGGAGAGATGCATTGTACCATTCACATTCACATTCGACCAATCACTCAAGGATCGATGATCGTATTCTTTCTCATTCGCACTGTCGGCCATTATAGCAGTTCACAATGACGCGGCGTCTTCTGTCTATACTTGCCACAAAGATGATTGTGGACATGAGAATTTTCCAAGTTTATCGTACCAAAACACTTAGTTGTTTCCTATAGATTGGCATTATTAGTTATCAAATCTATAAAGCATATAATTTGTGAATCTTTTAAGATAATTTACACTTTTCTCAATTGTATAAACCCACGTTCTACACTAAACAATTAATATTCAATACGTGGTGAATGTTTGGTGTATATTCAAGAACATTAGAAGCAACCCAGAACGGAAATAATCTAGAATCATTTAAATGGTTCAACTAAACAATACAAATAAACTTGTGTTTTTATTTATATTGCCACACATTTATGAAAATTGTATTTGTGTTAGTTGCCATGAGTATTATTACTTTTTATATATGTAGTTTCTTATAAGGGGCATAACATCTAGAACACTTCTTAAGAAACAGAATCATTGCATATTATTATTTTATAGACATTCTCTTAATAGTTTACATATTTGTTATTGTTTTTCCCAGTTCCAGTGAATTAATTGATTGTTTTTCAATACGCTCGACTGGCATTGAACCTTGTCTGATAATCACAGAACGCGAGAGAGTACAAGAGAACAGAAATTCATGCCGAACTGAGCACTCGAAACAGTCGAGAGACTTCTTGCACTTCGTATTTATAATTTCGTCCTGGGGCACTCGAGTATTTCACCATTTCGTCTCGACTCAAATCAATTAATTAGTTTCACTCGATTTCCCACTTGTGGGTCAAACAATTTAACGACGCATTCTTATTATTTTTTCGCTTCGCTGTGCTTCTGTTTGTTGTTTGTTATTGTTCAACAGGGTCAAGGACATTATTATTATTGTTTTGCTTTTCGGTTGCATATCGCGTGTGTGTTTGTTGAGCTTTGACCTTAAACTATTTTACACTCTCTCATTAAAATATTGGAATATTTTTTTTCGAAGGCGATAATCATAAAAATTCCACTTATGCTTCGCACGTTGCTGCGGCTCTTTCATGATGAACGTGAATAATGCTGGCAGTAGCTCGACGAGTGTCCGATTAATCTGTTAATCAATTGCGCTCAATGGGACAGAGAAGCTCACTCAATTGTAAACGAAGCGCAATAACAACAACAGCATTAATATTGTAGATAATGATTACCGTACAACGAAACAATCGCTCTCAGTGCATTAATCCTTGAGCGAAACGTTTTGTAGTACACAACTTAATTGTTTATTTATTGTTTCGCGTGGTGTTTGTTGCGGTTTGAACTTTTCATTTCAGTCGGCCGAAAGAGAATCAGATAAAAACAGAAAATACAATTGGAATGGAGGCTCGCCGCTTGGAAACAACAAAGTCAAATAGCAAACAGAAATTAGACGAGAATGAGAATTGAAAATAGGCATAATGTGTAGGCGAAAATAATGTAAAGATATATATTTAGTATAACTGACATGTGTATCATCTGTGCTATATGTTTACGCTTTATCTTAATCTAAAGCGCAATTAGTTCAGTGTATTGTTGAAATTCAGATGATTCAAAAAGATGCTCTTTGCGAGGGGTCACCCAAATACTTTAAGGCCAGTACGCTGTTAACCAACACTGTCATGTAAATTCATCTGCTGCCTTCGTTGTAGGCGTAATCAATGATTACGTCTTCCCCACAATTTCATTTTCTTCTTTCTATTTTCCTGTTTTTATTCGTTTCGCGACTGTGCAGGTTTTTTATTTCCGTTTTGTTTTGCTTTTTCTAAACACGCGCGCGCGCCGTGTACAAGAATCTAACATTTATAGGGAATATTCATGTATGTGCGCACACATACATATAAAATATCTGAGAATATACACGTTTATGCACACCTTACGCACCAAAGGCAGGATGCGATCTTCTAACAACACTAACACAACGTACAACGCACACCCACACTGGCGCGTGCTTTGTTATCGATATTGCATTTGCTGCAGACGGGCCCGTTATTAATTAGCGTTAGTCCGTCTCACTTCGAGTATTATTTGCACCGGGCGGCGTACAGGAACTGACTGAATTGTTAGGACGGCTGCTGGGGCTGCAAATGCTGCCGCGCTGTGCCGTAAAATCGAAATCTCGACAACAACTGATAGTCTAATTAAAAAAATGCGACGCAGCCGCCGGCAATGCTGCTACTCGGACTGCTGCTCTTCTCCTCTCCCTACCCAACTTGTAGTTGGCAACGCTGGCGCATTGATAACAGCGACGACCCCAAAATGGCAGCCCGCCCGCATAAAAATCTCATTCTCATTCCTCCATACACAGCTGTCTGTCTGCCCGTGTGTGAACTCAAAGTTCAGCGTCGCTGTCTCCTGGATTCTTCTTTTCGGCCTTATCAAATTATGTAGTACCGTAAGCGCCAAAAAAACGTAATAATATAAATATAACACATACTTATTACGTTATCAGCTGCGGTCACAGTGTCTGGTGGCGTTGCGTCGTGACTTTGCCTCCAATTCACAAAAAATTATAGAAATCTACTATATAATTTGCAGTCGACAACTGAGAATTTTATCTTATTTTCCGGAAACACTTCTGTTGCCTTTGACTTGCCGGCAGCGTCTGTTTTGCACCGCATTTCTGCAGTTTTCAAGGTTAACCATTTTCTTTCTCCCTCCACAAATTGTCGAGTCGCAATTTGCGAACATTTCATTAGTATAATGACCGCAAATGGGTTCCAACAAAAGGATTTCAAGTTCATGTTCAGTCTTCATGACAGTCCAATGCCCGCTATTGTATGCTACGCTATGTGTGTGCGTGTGTGTGTGTATAAAGGTTCACATAACTATCCGAGTGTGTGTGCGCGTGTGCGTGTGCGCGTTGTTATCAAGATGCACCTGTGCCTGATAAGTCGGTATTTTGCCGGTTTTAATGAGGCATGAGGCGTGTGCATTGATGAATAATAAATTAACAATTTAACCAGTGGAAATCTGCTTGTTTTCTTTATTTTTTTGCGGAATTAGGGCATTTTTTACGACCCTACAACAATTTAAAGATAAATCTAGTGAGTTATTTTATTTAAAGACAGTTTACTCATGTTGTGTAGTCCCTTAACCATAGTTATATTAGTTATTAAATAATGTGTGTTGATATAATAACGTTAATATTTACAATAAATTTATATTTATATTTCAATTGAAACAGTTACGTTACAAAGGAATAAATATTGATCTAAATAAAATTTTTGTAGATATATTAATTATGCCAAATATATAGGATAAATAACAAATTCAATTTAACAGACTTTCAAACAGAAAATAAAAGAATTCTGTCCAAATTTGTAGCATACTTTGGCGATGTGAATAAAAATATTTGTTGAACGCCTTTACTAAAAATAGTAGTAAGAGGAACATTGAAAATAATCAAATATTTATTTAATAAATAATAAAGTTTATAAATTTACTAATTCCGAACTTTTAATTTACAAAATAAAATTTGTTTCTCTAGCTCACTCGATATTGATGCAATCGATAACAAAATGAATTGGAACAAGATATATCGATTCAATTGATTAGAACAAGTTCAAAACTAAACCTGAACTCGTTTTCACGTGTTGCCGTCGTTTCGCTGATGTTTTTATTGGAAAATAAATAAAAACTGCGTGAAAATGCTGCGAAAAACACAAAAGCAACCACAGACCGTGGCGGAGAAGGTGAGCAAGTTGCTGGCACACCCCAACGATAGTGAGAGTGATGATAATTCCGATGTCGATGTGGATACAGCAGCGCGAGTTGTGGACTTTGAGGATGAATACGACTTGCCCGATGCACGCAGCACAGATTTCCGAAAGCGCAACGTGAAGCTGCTGTCGGAGCAGAGCGAGCGCTACAAAGGAAAAATCACAAGTCGCAAGGAGTTCGAGCAGGATGAAGACGACGCGGAAGACGATGAAGAAGCTAAGGAGGATGATGAGGAGGAGCTGCCATATGAAGAAAGCGATTCAGACGAGGAGGAACAACTGGAGGCTTTTAAAAAGGAATCCAAGACAAGGAAGGCAACACAGCAAAATGGATTCGAGGACAGCGAGGAAGAAGATTCAGACGTTGAGGAAGAAGAGGAAGACGATGAGGAGAATGAAGAGGAGTCTGGCGACGAGGAGGACGACTCTGAAGATGCCGTGTCTGACGACGACGATGCAATGGACACTAGTGAAATAATGAAAAAACAAAATCAACAAGCAGAAATACAAAAGGGATTGTGCGTGCAGAATCAGCTGAAAGTCTGGGAGCATCTGCTAGAGATGCGCATAAACACACAGAAGCTGACCAGCAAAGTCAACCTGTTGCCGCCTCCCGCAACACTGCAGAGCACTGAGAATGAGGAGCTGCAGGCCGTCATGAAGGAGGCACAGGAGCGCAGCTCTAAGCTGTTGCAACAGCTGATCGCCCTGCAGTCGGCGCTGACGCAGCAGAACAGCGAAATGCGAAAGTCTGTTAAACGCAAACAACCAGTGGAGGAGCAGGACTCGAGCACAGCGCCAGCGAGCAAACGGTTTGCCAGCGTGCTGCAAAGCAATTTCCAAAACATGCATAACTATCGCAATGAGGTGCTGCTCAAGTGGGACGACCGCACCAAGTTGCTGACGCCTGGAGCGGGTCTGAAGCGCAAGTCCATGCAGGAGGACTACGACATTATCAAGAAGATCGACAGTGCACTGGCCAATCGTGAGGCATTGCTGGAGAAGTCCCAAACATTGAAGAGTAATCAACAACAGGCGGAGGAGCAGGAGAATGCAGAGGGCGCGCCAGCTGGCACTGGCACTAGCAATAGGCAGCAGGATGTCTACGATGACAGCGATTTCTATCATCAGCAGCTGCGCGAACTCATCGAGTACAAGGCCAGCTCGACCTCCAGCCAGGGCGACATTGCCAAACAGTTTGTAGAGCTGCAGAAGCTGCGACAGAAGATGAAGAAGAAGGTCGACACCAGGGCCAGCAAGGGCAGAAAGTTGCGGTAAGCTGAAATTGCTGATGATTACAAGTTAAATCTTTATCTAATTGTTCCTTCCTCCCCCGCAGTTATTTGGTGCACAACAAACTCATTAATTTCATGGCTCCCAACGAGGCCAGCGACTGGACGGAGGACTCCAAAACGGAACTCTATAGATCGCTCTTTGTCTAGCTTGAAATTATAGTTATATTATAAATGATTGGATGCTGCAAATAATTATCGGAAGCCACTTGGGCTGTTAATTTATAGCGAATATAAATTATAATTAAATGTATAATAAAATCCTATTCAAAATATGTCTGCATACGTGCTTATTCTTGCATATTTTATGATTTTAAATTTGTCTTATATTGCACTGATTGTATAATAATCTTGCTCCTTATAGAGTTTGGTAAAAAGAGAAATCCAACTATAACTAACTGTATCGTATAAATTAAATATGAATAGAATTAATTTGTAAACACAGAGAAGATAATGAACTCTTATTTGATTCAATATAATTTTGCTTAAACTCATAAAATCATAGTCTAAATACTATAAACACTTTTTGATGTATTAATCAGGATATGAAATTAATAAAACTTATATCAGGAACTTTTATATATTTATGTGTAGATTTCCCCACAAAAGAAACACTTCTTCGTTATATATTGTATTCTGTAATCATATTAAATTTTATTTTTATTTAATTCATGTTTATTTACTTTTAACTGCTAAATTTGTATGTTCAACATTTGCTTCGTTTATTATTTGATTTACTTTTTACTGTTAGTTCATTAACTGGGTAATTCTAGGCAAAAAACGAGTGGTCAAATTGCATAACAATATGGCTTCAATTGTAACCGTTTCAGCCGTTTTCCCCATTACCGTTTCGCCTGCGTGGGTGAGGAGAGGAGGAGGAGGACAGAAATTGAATATTGATATTATTTTTTGTTGTTGTTCTTGTTGTTGTTCTGCTTCTTGTGATTCATTAGATACATACGTATACAATATATATGTATGTATATTTATATATATATATATATATAATTTGTTAATATATTAAACTAGTTTTCCACATACATACTTGACTTGGTATTTGTTTAATTTACTTTGCTAGTTTCATATTTCACTTATACTTTTATTTGCATTTATAAAATAATTATTCTTCATGTGTGATTTAGTATGCTTCGCTTCGTCGCCGTCTAAGTCATTGTTTGTTAATGTTTTTTTAATTGCAATAAATAAGATTTTGGAATTACATACATTGTACATGCATAAAAAGAAAAACAAATATTACATTTCGAATTTCATAAATTAAATAATCGTCTTAACTTTTAAAATACACATAAATAAATACATAAACGAATTACGTGACTATGCTTTTGAAAATACCAAAAGTTACTTTGTTAAAAATACTAGAAAAGTGTTTGATTCTCGAGCACAATTCGCATAAAAAAGGTTGTCGATTACGATTTCGATTCAGATTTGGGATCAGAGGGGGAGTATTCATTGTCAAGCTCTCATTAAAAATTAATTAACAATTAGCAAAAAATAAGAGTAGAGCATATAATATCAATTGTTTATGTTTGTTTGTTTATATTGCACTTATTTAAATGCGCACATGAATTTCGATAAATTGCTTTCGACTTAAATGCTACAAAAGTACCGCGACACAGAGACTCAATTTCGAAATTATCAATTAAATACTGGTCAATTTTGGTGGTGAGGGGGAATACATTCAAAATACAAATACATAAAAGCCTACGATGTGTGGGTGTGATGTGTGCGTGAAGAGGATGTGTGTGTTTGTTTAAATTTCTTCACACTTTTGGATTTCTTGTTGTATACAAACTACAAAGAATACAAAAAGTTGCAGTGTGTCGCCTGCTTGGTAAATTTGCCTAATTGTTAATGGAATTCTTCAGCAACAGGGGCAGCCCAGTTTTGGTTTTTGATTTAGAGACGAGTATGGTGGCAGTTTTGGTGCCACTCGCAGCAACAGCAGCACCGCCAGCAGCACCACCAGAGGCTGCTGCATCCGTGACGGAGCGTGGCGCAGTCTGCAACTGCCGTTGATGCAGCTCCTGCAGCAACGCTGAATGCTTATCCAGTGCCTTGAGCTGTGCTGAATTCTGTGTCTCATAAAGCGATTGCGACTGCGATTGCAGTTGTGTGTGTATGGAGGTGACATTGGAGAGCGTGCTCTCGGCCTCAGCCGTTAGAAAATTGCTTAAATAACGTTTACTAGTTGTTGTTGTTGTGGTTGTCGATGATGTCGTTGTAGTGGTTGCCATTGTAGTCTGTTCCTGCGCTAAAACCTGCAAACAATACGATAATTGAATTATAAACATATTTATTAGGAGGAGGACAGTTTCCTGGCAACCTTTCTGATTAGACCCGAGTTTGAGTCTCAAGTGCACTTGGCAGGATGTATAACATTCTCCATATCCTTCTGCACCGCATACAAATCCGACAAGGTCTTGGCGAACAGCACATTCAGTTCACTCATCTTGGCCAGCTGTAGAAAGAGTAGGGATTATAATGAATTCATTCATGAATTTCACAGCTTCACTTACAGTTTGGTCATTGCACTTTTCACGTAAGCTCATGTTGGCCGTTTTAAGTTCGATCTCGTGCTGCAGCAGCTCCGTTTGCAGCGTCTCTGTGCGCGCCTTGAGAGCGGCAACCTCACGACGCAGCTCATCCTCAGTGGCACCGCCCGAGCCGGACCCACCCCCAGCACCCACACGCAGCAATTCCATTTCACGTTTTAGGCGTATATTCTCCTCCTTGTAGGTGTGTAGCTGGCGCTTCCATTCGTCCACATTGGCCGTAGATTCCTTAGAGGGGAAGAGGAGAAATCAATGAAAAATGGGCATGACAAACTATAGAATACCACGTACCTGCAATGCACTGGTCAGGCGTATATTATTGTTCTTCAGCGTGGCCAACTCAATCTCCCACTTTTTGGCATTGGCGCAGCTGCAAGTCATTAAATGGTCATTAATTTTGCAGCTCATCTATTCAGACAATGCGAAATCTTACTCACCTCTGTGCTAGGGCCATTTTCAGACGTTCGTTTTCGTATTTCAGCTGCTGCTCAGCCGTAGCACCCGCACCTGGACCAGTGTGCATGCCCACAATGCTGCCACCCGAGGAGATTGTTATGCCGCCACCACCGCCGCCGCCTCCGCCAGTGACGCCACCACTGCCAGCTGTGGCCACCATTGCCGGCTGTGGCAAAGGCGTGGCTGAGCCAAGCTCCTGCTTGATATCGCAAGTGTTTAGCAGCTTATGCGATGGACTATCGGGATTAGCATTCTGTGTGTTCGTGTTACTCATATTCGGCGGTTCCACAGTATGTGGATCTATGGCGGTATTATCGTTCTGCATGGCACCCACAGCACGTCCCGATATGGGCGACGTGTTCGCCGATGTTGTGGGCGTAACCGCATTCGAGCCATTTGCTGATTTCATGGCATTTTTCGTGGCCTCCTTAACCTCCTGGAATTTCTCCACAAACTGCGAAAGTATAAGGGTTAATTAGATCGGGAGATATAGAAGGAAATGTATGAGGTACTAATACCTTTGTCAGCTCCGCCTCAGAGGAGAAGCCCAGTCCATAAACGGTATTGGCGCGCACATCGCTCCACTGTCCAAACTTCTGTGAGGTCTGTGTGAATGTCATACTGGGAGTAATCGTCGAGTTGATGACCGCCTTGGTGCCCTCCACACTGATGATGCGGTACAGATTCCGTGAGCTGTCGTAGAAGAAGCTTACGTTGACCGCCTTCATGCTGGCTGTGATCCATGTGCGTTTCGTTTTCGGATCAATATGAAACACATGCGCCTGGCAAGTGAAAATTGGTTGTTCGCTGTGTGTGTTCCCCGGAAAAGCACAAGAAAATAAGAGGAAACATTAGCAACACCAGAGTCGACAGCGCCCTCAGGTGATTAATTAAAAATTCCATTAAAATTCTTGCACGTCGGCTTAATATTTAATTTGCAACATTCTGGCTGAGCCGGGCCCCCAGGGGGCGGCAAGGGGAGTGCGGTAAATATGTGACCGAGTTACGAAATTGCAGCTTACGTTCTTAAAAGGCTCCACCAATATCAATCGGTCAGATAATCAATTTCAATTAGTTAATTAACCCACTCTCGTCATACTTAAGTACTCGACAGACAGTTTGTAATCCCTTATGATATTATCTTTATAATCCAAACAGGCAGTCATTGTGTCTACCAATCAATCAACATTAAACAATTCATTGGAAATCAATGAGATAAGAAGAAATAATAATAAACATTGTCATCTAATTTTGAACCTCAGTTCGACCCATTGAATTTATAATTTTATTATTATTAGCCAATTTTTAATATCATTAAAATTCTTTAGATAATAAACTGAATATTCATTTCATTCATTCCCTATGTGTCACGGGGTTTTTTTTTTGATAACAAAAACCACAAGAAATAATAACAAATGAGGCAAGTCGACGTGCAGATACACTTGATCGATCGGTGCGTTTGAAGAAAATAGAGACAGAGATAGATATGGAGATAGACTGTATAGAGTACGGTCAATATATTCTATAATTAAACAGTTACTTCAATTGTAGCTAAGATGAGTGCTTACTTTATTTTCCTAGGAGCAACTTTGGGTACCATGTCTAGTTTTATTCAATATCCTATTCATATCTGAGCACAATAGTAACCCCAACTACCACGCCTCCTTGACAGGGATGTAAACATAGTCTCGCTATATCATATATCCCCCCCTATATCTATTTACCTTATCGCTGCCATGGAAACAGCAACAGAAACAAATTTGTTAGGGATTTAAAAAGCCTTAAAAGCGAAAATAGATTCTGCTGTCGCCGTTGTTATTGATGTTGTCGGCAGCGGCGCATTGTCATTGGCATTGTTGTTCTTGGGCGCTGCTGCTGGAGGTGAGGGTGGGGCCCTCAGGTGGGGCGCTCTATGTAGGTGTAGGTGTCGCTGTCGGTGTCAGTGTTGGGGGCCTTGCCAGGCCTCGCCGACTAAATTGCATTATGCGCTTAAGTGTTTTGTAGCCTCGTTTTGATTTTGCTCAAGTTTACTGCACACACACACGCACACACCTATATACACACCTACAAATGCACACACACACGCACACATGCATAATTGGTATCGACGGCCTACACCTACGTAGGATGCATGTATAGCATCAATTCATTGTATATATAGGCACATATGTATATTTACAACTCCGACGCCGCCCGCTACAGACAGCAGCAACAACAACAACAGCAACAATACGAGCAGCGTAGCAGCAGCAAAAGAAAACGTCGGCGTCGATTTTTCACACAATTTGAACCAATTGAAAGTTGCTTTGGTTTATCTTGCGGCACTTACCCCATTTTGTTTGTTTTGCTACAGCGCTCTAGTGGCTTGTATGGCAACACGTTAACACTATGCTAATTGTTTATATTTTTTTAATTACACTAAAAAATAAAACACAAACGAGATGCTTGTGTGCTGTGTGTAAAAACTGTAGGCAATGCGGCTAAAACTGTGAGTGCGTGCTCAAACTGTAAGCAATGTTAATTGCAGCTATTTGCCAAAATGCACTGGTATACTCAATTTGGCACTGTTAAGACCGATAAAAGCAGTGATGCTATGAACCAAAGTATCGACTCTGCAGTCTATCGGGCTTATCTTTGTTTATCGAGAATATCTCATTTACTTGTGGCGCTGCAATTTAAAATTGATAGTTTAAGAAGTCTACATCTCGTAAACAAATAATAAAATCGAAAACTTTTATTTAATCTTTTCGTTTTATTTCGCCGATTTCTACGGAAATCAATCGTAAAACTTTCAAAAATAAAGTATTTTTCCCGAAAATCGTATACGCTCTATCGGAGCTTGTGCAGTGCACAATTTTCAGTTTCAGAGAAAGTCCTCTTGGGAAAAGTTGACCAGGACTGTTCCTTAAAAGGAAAAGCATTTATTTTTATTTTTCAATTTTCCGTTTTCGAAAAAACTTACCAAAACTTTGAGCCTCTCTCCCCCTATTTCGCCACAAGATCTGCGACTTTGTCCCACTGTACACTGATAAAGGGGAGTTTTCTGAACCAACTGGAAAAAACCGCATTGCGATAGCTTTTTCGGTTTTCCCGCAAATCTAATTTGAAAATTAAAAAAAAATGCCGTTACTCGAAATAAAAAACTGCTTGCTTTTTCGCTAACAGAGGGTTAACAGAGCTATGTTAAGTTTACAGAGACTTTACAGAGAGCTAACAGAGTATTTAGCACGACTTGCACTGCTCGCACTGCTTGAATGGGAAATCCTATGGAAAGTCTTTTACGCTAACAGTAACTCAAACATTTTCCCTTCGTCTGTGTCCAGCCCAGACAAGAACCAATGTTAGTCTTGGGATGTTTTAGTACAGAGGGGTTACTGCTGTCAGTTACAAAAGGAGCTTACTTAACAGCACAGTAAGGGGCGAAAGGAAAAATCGGCTGGCTAAGAAAACTCCGAAAATGTTAGCTAAAAGAACTGCTGTTAATATTAAAGGCAACAGCAACGGCACCGAACCTAGACAACTTTGTTGTTGTGTCCAATGGGACATTTTTTACAGGGCAGGGCACGCAAGCCTTGATTGAAATCGTGCCTTAACAGTAACATAAGCTCGGTAGCAAGCTTGGTTTAAAGTAGTCCGCGAACAGCTAACAGGACTAACAGATAACATTTGTCCCATTCAGTGCTGCCAAATTCAGCTTTTTTTCCGTCAAATCATGTTTTTTTAAAGACAAATTTGTAGGAATTGCGCGATTTCTTGATTTTTTAGGGGAAATTGGCTTTTCTCCGCTTTTTTTTTTATATAACACACCTTTTTTTAAAAAACTGACGCAAATCTAATTTTGTTTTTTATTTGAACTTAATTTACTTTATTTTTTTTACGCTGTTATCATTTTTGGATTTTTTTCGTATTGCTTTCCGTTTGAAACAGCTTTCTTTTGGTTTCAAATGGGGCAATTCGCCGCATATTCATTTTCGGAGTCGCCTTTCTCCTGCGCTTTGTGCCGGCTTCGGCTCGAACGTTCGTCTTTTTGCACGAATCGGGATATCGGCTTGAAGTGCTGAAAAGCTTTTGGCATTCGTGCAGTCTGAAACGAATTTCAATTCGCGTCACACGTGTTCCTGGATGCACACGAGCGCGCATCCTTTGTGGTTCACACTTCCTTCTTTCGCGTCGTGTTGTCGGTTGTCGTAAGCCGCAAGAGCAGCTTGCCTCCTGGTGGCAGCAGATTGAATGCAATTTTGATCGGTGAAAGTGTAAGCAAAGCGTTTCAATTGATTCGATTTGTGCCAATTGTGTCGTCGTCTGGCAAGTGAAAGTAAGTGAAATCACAAAATTTTTACAACAAAAGTCGCAACAGCCGAAGAGAAGAAGAAAAAGGAGTGGAAGTACAACAGAGGGAAATAAAAAAACAGCGCGGCCTCCTTCGTGTATGTGTGTGTCGTGTGTGTGTGTTTTGTTTTGTCCGTGTTGGGCTTAGCCAGGAGATAAAACGGAAGAAAAACACAGCCGGCTTGTCCCGTTAGCCCGTTAGCAACAATGTGCAGCACGCGCAGGCCGCAAAAGGAAACGAAGAAGAAAAACAACAACAAAAACAATTATCGACAGCTGGAGATCTGTGACTAAATTGCTAGTAAGTTGTGCTTTTATGAGCTGAAATAAAAATAAACCCATTTATTAAAAAGGTTAATAAATGAAAACGTAGTTGGAAACATGTTTAATTAAAAAAGAAATGTCTAAAAATATAAATAGATGCATATGGATAGAGGAAGCGAAGATAGACAGTTGAAAGCTATGCAAGATGATATTTAAAGATATTTAGATTCCTTATCCCCTGGATGAAACTTAGCACACATAAACTTCTTTAAGAACTTTCTGTAATTTGTTTTAGAAATCAGAGCTATTACTTTGTAATTTAAACTCATGTAGTAAAAAAGGGGGTCTACCAAGAATTTTTTTGGGGTTCTCAATCAACTTATGAAGAAATTAATAATAGACAGAAAGGGTCGCTTTGCCTTGTTAGCCTAGTTGAGCTGCGCCTAGAAACTGTGGATAATGTACAAGTTAATAATAAACTGGAAAAATACTCTACATATAATAAGTGTAGTAGTGCATTTAAGTAATATTTCCAAAGGTTTAAAGCTAATACAATATTCATTAGCTTGTAGACTTGTAGAATTGTTTATTTGATTTTGCTTACCTACTTAAATAGATAAATAGTAGAACTCTACTTTTAATATGTTTTAATAATTAATTAATATGTTCATTTATCTCTAGTTGGGTATTTCCAACTCAATCTTATCGTTGTTAGTTGAGTTTCTTAACAGGGTTAGGATGGAATTATATCACATTCGCAATTGCAACTTCATATTAATAATATTTTCATCACAAACTCAAGGGGGCGGAAGGGAGGGAGAAGGGCAAAGTGAGAGATGTTCTAGTGAGTTGTACACTCGCATGATATTAGATTGCAGCTCAACTCATGCAGTGAGTTCAATATCTCTGTTTTCCGTTACCCCACTTCTCCATTTCCCAACCCTCCTAATCGATAGGGGCAGCCACAGCACGTACACGACTCATTTGACTTGCATTTCTCTGTCCTGCGAGTGAGCACATCCACTTCTATTTCTACTTCTAGTTCCCTTTCCTCTCGACTACTCCTTCTTGTGCCACTTGTACTACATACACCTGAACCTTTCCCGTTTCACGAAAATAAATCAAAGTAAAATATTTATTTCGCATCGGAAATGAACTCAGACAAGCGACGTGATTTAATGCTAATCGAAAATGCATTTGTTACAACTTTGGTTTTTGCAATTTTTCGCTTAAAACACACACACACACATGCTTATCATACACGCACACACACAGAGGCGTGTGTAAATTTTCCCTCGAGTTTGGTTATTTGTATTAGGGATCGTCTTCTTCTGGCAAGTTTGTCTCAAATGCACGACAGCTGAAAAGTTCCTCCCATACTTGCTAACATACATATTTGTGTTCCCTCTGTCTGTCCCCCTCTCTCTCTCTCTCTCTTACAGCTGTCTCCCTCTCTTCCGCGTTTATTTTTTCCTTTCCGCATTGAACTTTACGCTTGGATCGAAAGTTTTCCCCAAGTTGCCTTTTAACTTATCTGCTTTTGATTTCGTTTGCTGTTTGCTGTCTTTTCTATCTTCCTCTCGCTCTCACTCTCACACTATCTCTCTTGATGTGGAGTAGCACGTGACGTGACACGATGAGCACGTGTACACCCATGTCCGTCCCCGACTCGGACTTGGACTCACTCCGTGTAAGCTGCTGAGTGATTTGTTGATTCCGTCGAGATTTTCAGTGAGTGACAAATGATGTTAACTTACCTGGGTTAAGAGTTTTTCCAGCGAATAACTTTTCTGTCTCCCCTCGTTACCCATGCAGACACTCTTCTAACTTGTCTATCTCAAATGATAAACACCTACGAAAATTGTGAGCATTTATTTTCGCATCATTTATTCTCACAAGTGTGTAAAGTAATCAAATTCTGGATTCTATTCCAACTATTTATTTGCGCATGAATCACCTTTGATCGCAGTTCAATTATGATAAAGCACTTCAGGACTTAAGGCTATTTCCCGGCCAGAATATTCTACAGATATGCGTTTATTCGGATTACTTTCTTGTATGGTATTTTCTTTATTTGTTTTTCATTATTTTTTGTGGTTTACTTTTATATCCCTTGACAGTATTTCTTTTTATTTCATGCAAAATTATATTTTCTGTTTGATAGCATATTGAAATATTGTAATCTCATTATTGTTAATAACGTTGACAGTAATATTGATAATTTGCAGAGGGAGATAATATATATTTGTAGTAGTAGAAGTAAGATTCATTTTATTTGATTTTTTTAAATCAGTTCAGTTTTCTCTGGGTTAATTTAACATGCAACCCCTGTTTCCTCAATTCCACTGTTAAAATCCTTAAATTTTCCTTTGTTATGGGGAAAAAAGACAAGCGAAAATTCGCGTTTCCTCGAAACAAATCGAGCGAATTCAAAGAAAATGTTTGCATACCAACTGAGTCTGTAAAATTCGATTGATGTTGCTGCCCACAAAATGTTATGTTTATTTTTGAAGAGCTCATTATACAAGTATATTGATATATATATGTATATGGGGTATACAAATATTATTAATTAATTTCACAAAATGTCAAAAGTTGCGACGAGAGCAAGAGAGACAGTTTTCAGTGTTTTTATAAAACGCTAATGGGGAGAAAGGTGGGGGGAAACAGGGGGAATCGCCCAGACAAAAATCACGGACCGATGCAGGGTAAACATTTAAAACAATTTTCTTTGGCGCGGCATAAATGAAAATATTTTATGTGGCCGGCGGCGTTTTTCCTGCTGTGCTGCTCTTTAAAAAGCGTTAAGGATGCGGCGCCTTGGATTGCCACTTGGGTTTCAGATAATAGAGAGAGAGAGAGAGAGAGAGAGAAAAGAAGACAGAGAGAGAAAGAAGGGGGAAGTGCCTGCTGGGCAATTAATTAGGCGCCGCTGAAAACAATAACAAGAGATGAGCTTGTCACTCATTAATCTTATGACCTCATAAACACCATAAAGGACACATGTCGTGGCGCCCTAAAAGAGTTCGACAACACGGCAAGGACGAAGCAGTGGAAGAAGGAGGGGAAGCTGAATATAGGGCTTGTCACCTCTCACGTGCTCTGGAATTGAATTTCTTGGTCTCCCTATCTATCTATCTTTCTATCTATCTCTCTCTGTCTCCCTTTCAATCTCCATTTCTATTTCGTATCGTTTCGCTCAATTCTCGGTTAGCTTTTGTGGCCAAGTCGTTTCCCAAGTGATTAATGTGCAGACGTGGCCTGTTTAATTAACTCGTATTTATATACACACTCACACAGACACTGACATGGGTACTCACACGGGTACTCAGCATGGCCAGACTGACCTAATGGCCGCACTTGTTAACGTGGCGCACAGATTTCAGTTTCAGAATATATGTCTAAGCACGAGAGAGAGAGATGAGTGTGAGTGCAAATGAATACATTCACTCGAGATGGAAACTACTTATAGCTGTCTCGGGCATTAGCACAATATTCCAATGAATTTTTTACTTGCCTGAATATTCATAAGCTTCCCACTTTACCCTTCCAGTTCGCAACCAATTTAAGCTGAGCTCAGCATGTGGCGCGCCAAAAATCATAATCATATCATGCCGAAAATCGAACAACGCTTTAATAAATTCTATATATAACAATCTATGCGTTTGTATGTAGTATATATCTATGGTCTATATAGTATATACGTGCTTATTGCAGGCCCCAAAATATTGATGAGTCTGAGGAAAATTTGCATTTTGATGACGCTGTTTGCCTTTGCCGTTTTCATTTTATTATAATTAAGCCAAAGTTTGTTTAAAGTTAATTATGTCGCAACTTTTGAGGGAAATTTAATCACATTAGCATTGTGCTTCCTGTGTAGGCTACCAAGGTGTCGCTGGCTTAGCACCTTGCACAGGTGTATTAAGTAGACTTCAAGCCAAAGGCGATGCTTCACTTTGCTGCTTTAATGAAGTTTCAGGGAGCTTTAAAGCTCTTAAATGAATTAGCGAAATGCTTTAAGGCTTCTTTATCAGCTTAACTTGGCTATCATCATTCCACGAAATACCTTATTAATGGTATTTTATTTTTTTTTACGATATGTTCCTCAATGTTTTTATTAAAGCCACCATAATTTACATATGTTTTAAGCTCACACAACAAATTTATTTCTGTATGTTTTTGCTGTATCGTATATTTTAACAATAAATTTGAAAAATTAAGTCCGGATTTATTATATCTCTGAAACCGCAAACAAATATTTTACGCAATTGAGAGTTTAAAAAACATATATTTTTGAATTGAATGTGCAAAGTGCATATCGTTGTCTCTGCCCATCCAAATATTTAATTTGAATCGAATGTGTTTGTATTCCTTTGTTATTGTGTTTGCCTGTGTGTGTGCCTTTTTTCTTTGTCAACAGAATAAACAAGTATTATAAGTGTGTGTGTGTGTCTTTTATGTTCAGTTGTAATGTAAATGCTCAATATATCCTATAGAGGTGAGGCCAAGTGAGTTAAAATGCTAATAATCGCATTGATGTGCTAATGATTTGTCCTAGGCAGGTGGCTGTCTAGGGGGAAAGTCTGTTCTATAGTATACAACAACTGCTTATTTTATATTGTGTTCCTTTCATAAAAATGAGGAGATAATGATATGAAATGACAATGATGAAAACATGTTTAAAAAAGTTGTAGGGTATCTCAGGGTAGAGCAACATTTGCATGTTGCCATTGTTTTTGCTCCTGTGCAATGTTTATTCTGCCCACATGATTTCTTTGCATAATTTCTGCACATATTTTGTTATTGGTCTCATTGTTGTTGAATGTCTTTACTTGCGACCTTTATCTTCATGTGTTTATAAAATGTCAACGCTAACAACTGCGTAAACAATATATAAACTCGCCTCATCGCATGCAAATGTTGTGCAAGGTAAATAAAACCGAGCGACGCCGATGTTTGCATTCCGCACAGAGTTCATAACGGAAGGTGGATAGTTTAAATCAAAGAGTTCAAGGGTTCAAGAGTTCCAGCTTGTCCTGGTTTAAATGCCAAAAATCCAATTAAAATGTTAATTTTTGTGTAAACAATAATAGAACAATGAACATTTTGCGGTTATTTTGTAGCCAGAACGTATAAGTGACGCAGGCCCCAAAAGTGCAAGCCGATGTCAGCTGAGAGCGCAGCAGATACACACACATACAGTAAACTTTAACACACACTTATACACAACACTGGCAAACACACACACATATTCAATCGCTAGTAAGCTGCATGCTGTGAGATAATCACGGCATTTAAATACTTACATATTACCGATGCGGCTCTCCTGGCAATTGTAATTGTTATTGGGCAGTTGATGTTATTGTTGTTGTTGTTACTGTAGTTGTCAGTGTGTGCGTAATGAGCTGTTTGGGGCGTTGGCGCCCCATCAAACGGGCCGACAGACAGTCAGGCTGGCCATGCAATTAACACAAAGCTTGCGGCCGTGCGCCGCACAGGTAATTGTTATTCGAGGAGTAGCGGTAATTTGTTATCGATAATCGGACAGCGTTAATCGGCATGAAAAGCTCTGACATGGCGGCATACGAAATTGCTGTCAATTAGTAAAAGTTACCGTTCAGTTTGGTCTGTTTGGGATAAGAAGAAAAAAAGAATTTCAACAAACATAATTAATATTGCTATTAAGGGAGACTATATATTAAATTTCAACTCTACAGCTCTATAAATATCTGAGTTATAATGCTAAAACATTAGGTATTCTTTTTGTTTATAAACTTAACTAACTTATATTCTTAAGCTAAGTACTTTGCCTTTCATTATCTTCGGAAATATTTTAATTTTGTTCATTTTTCTTACAACTTTTAAAGCAGTTATAAATATTAAATTTCTTTAAACTTTTCTATGGCTTTTACCTGCGAGTATTAACGCCTTCTCGAAATTCTCTAGCCAAGTGAATAATTCATATTTTTGTGGAGTAATCTAAGTGCTTCTAATTGAGATGAAATTGAGTTTAGAAATTTGTTGAGAAATACATAGCATACTTTTGTGCAGTTCGACAAGTGAGGCAATTTACTTGATTGCCTGGCCAGTCAGGAGGAAGAAAGACAGTGAGAGGGGAATAGGGGGAGAGTGAGGGGATAAGTTACTGTTGCATGTGTTAAATTAATTGCACAAATTGATTGTTTATTCATCTTCTTCTTCCACTTGCAGCCAAACAATCGAGCTGGCGAGCTGGCAAACTATGTGAGAAGCTCAACTAAAGGCAGTCGTTATCCAGTATCTACAGAATCCACTTCGAGTTCTCGTTCAAATAGCAATTGAAGCATTAATCCAATTCATCAAATGCCTCTAATCAAGCTCCAGCCAAACAACAATAAGGACAAATAATAAAAGCAAATCCAAGCGAACGAGCGAGCGAGCGAGCAATGCAAGTCGGGCGAGGAAACTGTGTGCAGCGGGAGCAGCTGTTGCATGTGCACGTGCTGCTGCTGCTGCTTGTAGTGCTGCTGGCGACAATGGGTCAGCCCACAATGATAGATGCCACAACGATGAAGGCAACTTTAATTGCAACTGCAACTGCAAGTGCAACTGCAGCAGCATCTGCTGCCACAGAGCGACAGCCCGAGGCGGCTGTTCAGCCAGGAAGCATTAAGTCAATATGTAAGTACACACTAAGACACACACACACACACACTTATATACCACACAGCAGTACTTATGTTTGAGCTTAATTTGTACTGTATGTGTACGTGTGCGTGTGTGTGTGTGGGTGTGTTGCTTGTACGTATGCAGGTTATTGCGATTATTTTCATAAGTAGGCAACATTGCTGAGCCAGATGCCTCGACCTAGTCTGATTAATCGCATAACGACGTGCAACATCGCTTGCCTGCGGCCTTCTGCTACAATTAAAATCATCAACATTTGTTTAACTTGTCTTTTGATTTAATTATTTATGCAAACAACTATCTTACTACCTTCCTTACTGTTTCTCTTGCTCTCTTTCTGCTTCACTGTCGTTGCTTTATCTCACGCCGCGCAGAAGGAGACAGTTTCCTACGGCATTTTGCCTGAATTAGCATTAAAATCACATAATTAACTAACTCGTATGCATTGATTCGAGATTGTGTTCATAAGACTGCTCAACATCTTCCTGTGATATATGTTGCATCATTTCAGTAGATTGCCTCATTGCTTATGCCATTAGCCTAAGATTTATGCTACTATCAAGAAACTTAACTATAAATATTATTATTTATATTCTCTGAGATTCGTTATGGTAATATATAATTTATGTGGGAGTGTTTAAAACAAAGAACAAGTTTACATACAAGGTGAGATTCCCAGGAATGATCAAGTTAACGTGCAGAAATAAAAAGCACCTGTGCCAAGTTTCATTAGGATAGCTCTAAAATTGAGTGACTAATTTGCGTTGCAATACATTAACTGATGGACAGTGCTAATTCGATTACTGTGTTCATCCTGATTCAGAATATATACAAACTTTATGCCAAAATAAATATACTCTCTGCAAAGGCATAATAATAATTTCAAAATAATTGATTACTTTTGTTACTCAATAACTTTTTCTTCATTATCAAAGTGATTTTAGATATCTGTAAATTATGTTTCCATAATATTTCCATAATATTTTCCCTACTCTTTTACACTGCAACACTTTGGCAACACTGTCCTTTTGCTCTCCTTCCCTCATCTAAACATCCTCTACCCTCTTCTATATCCCTTCTTTACTTGTTGTGTCCCTTTACACTGCGAACATAAACACAAGCAGACTGCAGAAAATATAAGCAATCTAGAGTTTCGATATAATATCGTAGTCTAGTATATTAAGTTTGCAGTTTAGCTTTAACTTTATGCACTTAATGGATATTCTTTACTTTAATATCAAGTCAAATATTTATGACTAACACATTTTACGCGCTGTCGGAAAACTTAACGCAGCACTGTACAAAATCGGGCATTCAATTTGCTTATCATATCAGCCAGAGATAGTACCAAGTCAGCAACGCGACGGGGCTAAAGTGCAGCCTCATGCAGCACTAGGAGTGAGTGAACAAGGCGTAGAATAAGGAGAAGAACCAGCATAACAATAGCAACAACAACAACAACAACGACAAACAATAATAATAGCTACAACTACTATATGAAATATGCGATGTCATAAAGTAAGGCAAGGCGCTTGCGCCCCCATTCTGCCCCCAGGAACCTTAAGAGAGGATGTAATGCAATGTACATTATTGTGTATTAAGCTGTATACATTGTAATAAACTTGCCTTGAGCCAGGAGTGAGGGAGAGTGAGAGTAGTTGGGGGCTTGTAGCAGGTTTTGCTAAATCAAATATAATTCATACGCAGCGTTGGACGCCCTGTTAATTTATGGCCAACTTTTTGCCGGCCTGCATGCCTGCCTGCCTGCTGCCAGTCGTTTAATGCAGCAAATGCCTAAATCAATTATGGACCAGTGAGTGTAGGCAGAGGTAGGGGCAGGGGGTGAGGGTGCGAAGGTGGGGTAGGGGCTCACTGGGTTGAGGTGCAGCGAAAGTGAATAAGAAGTTGGCAAAGAATAAAATCTACTTAGCACATGTAGGACCTTAATTAAATCATGTCCCAGGCAGCGTGAGCACCAGCCGACATAGCACAGCGGCATTCTGATGCTTGGGGTTTGCGGGTTTAACACGCAAAGAGCGAAAGAGAGGGGAGGGGGGGGGGGAAGAGTGCGACAAGAGCGACAGCGGAAAAGCCAACGCGACAAGGACTCGCTTTTATGATTATTATCATTATTACTTTCTGTTGCGCACTTGTTGTTGTTTTCGTTGCTGTTGCTGTTACTGCTGCTCTTGTTGTTGCAGGTCGTTGTGTGCTTATTGTTATGTTGCACAATTTGCCAAGCGCTCCACAAAGGCAGCACAGAACAGACAGTGAAAAAAAAACACCCCAAACGAGACAAAAATACTAAAGCGAAAAAAAAATTATTATCACCATTGAAGCGCGATGCAAACACGTGCCCCAACACACGCACATAGACTGTCATGCAAAACACTTATTTCGGGTGCGAGAATATAACAAAATGAAACTGGCGAAAAAAATCTGAAATGTGTCCCCAGTCTTTAATTTACCACACCCGTTAATTGAATTTTTATTTGAACATTTTGTAACAATTGTTCAACATGTATTTTTATCTACAAAAAGTTTACAAAGTTACAGAAAATGTAATATACTGCAATAGGGTGTGCCACAAAATAAGGTTTAATTTTAATAATCTGCAACAGACATTATTTAATTGAAATGGATTGACATGACAACTTTGACTTAGAGCTGGAACTATGTAATATCGATACATCGATATCTTGCTGTTTTTTTTTAAACATCGATAATTAATTTCTAGTGTTCAATGAATCTGCAACATCCCATCACTAGGATAAAATTGCGAAATAGCTAAGAAAGTAGTTTTATTCCCAAACAGAAATTAATAGAACAGGTAGAGAATTTGTTCAGTTTTTAAACTTGATGTGACTTTTAAAAACGTGCTCTATAATAATTATAATAATATATATAGCCTAAAATTTAAAGAGGGTACAATAGAATAAGTGGAATTCGAATGGAATACGTATAATAAATATTAAATTTTAAATTTATACAATTTTATTATCAAAGCAATTCCTTAAAGCAATGAATTAATGTAATGAAATTGTTCCATTTTAAATGAGAGCCTTGAAGATTAAATATACTTATTTTACAGTTCACCGAAGGACTCTGAAAATATCTAACTAATTATAAACATTTTATGTAAGTCTAATACATTATTTATTCCCACAGCCTCCCTGTAAAAAATTAAATTCAATCCGTCTTCAACGTTTCCCTTCATTTTTGCATAAGGTCTGAGCGATATTTGAGTATTCGATTTGAATGGACATTTATTGGCTTTTGAATTGTGCCCTTTGCGCGACAAGAATAAAGTTAATTATATTTTTATTTATGACAATAATTTTTGTTGATGTCTGCACTTGATTTTGGCGGCGCGTCGAGAAACCTTGAACCTAGGTCCCAGGTTTGCCCTGACCCAGCCCAGATTCAATAAGCATTGCAGACAGTTCATTTTGTGGCAGAGTCTTTTATTCTGTGCGTCTCTCTCTCTCTCTCTCCTCTTTGCTTGCCTATGCTGCTGTGCTTTCAATCTGTCTCTCTGTCTGGCGGGCAAATTAATTTACTGTTGTTGCGCCCAGAAAGAATGTCAAGGGTTTTGTCGCTGTATTTGACGAAGTTCGCCCAGCTGAGCGTGTCTGGCACTGACATTCAGTTGCCATAGACATGCGACGAGGGTTATCCAGCTCCCGGTTGCTTAGCAGAACTTCGAGTGTGCACACACACACACACATACACGCGCACACACCGCACAGGGAGTGTCGCCCACTTAAGCTGACTTATAAATTTTAAGCAGCTGCCGCAGCAACTCTTTAGTTCAGCATCGGAAATCTAAGGCAGCAAGTGCTGCACTCACAGGCAGGCAGGGGCAGAGGCAGTGGCAGAGGTGGAGGTGGCGCCACTCCAAAATTGTATACACTGATTTATTTAGTGTCTCCACTCAGCCCACTCAGGCCCACTGTGCGCGATGCACTTCGAAATATTTTGTTAACATTTTTATAGCCATGAGTTGAAATTAACTTGTTGGCAGCAGCCACGGTGCAGCGCAGTCAGCTGCGCAGTCGACGAACTAAATTTTATACACAAATGTGCATAAATCACTTTTTTGGGGGCGGTGGCAGGGGAAGGGGCAGGGGCGACACTGGCTTTGCCTTGCGCGGCGTTACGTATACGCAGCGTGTTGTTAATTTTTATGTTGCCTTAAGTAGCTGACATATTTTACGGCAAGCAGCGAGAGAGATAGCAACTGTGCGCGCGAAATGAGGGATAACAAGGAGGTTCGAATAGCTGGGGAAGGGGTAGGAAGAAAGGGGGAGAGGGTGCCTGACTTGACACGGCTGGCAGAGCATGGAGCGTGGTTCGCCCTGGGCTTAAGTAATTTAAAGGGCGACTAATTTGTTTGAATGTGGTTTACGGTCGGCGAAGTTGTTGCTGCCATTGAAATTGAAATTCATGTTGAATGCAAATGGTTGACTAAAAGTTGAAGTGCAAATTAAAACGCAAAGTTTTTGTGGACCATTCGCAGGGAGCACGACCTAAACTAACTTGAAACAAAGGATTGAAAGCGGAAACTTAATATTGAAAGGGATTGATTGAAATATGGAAAAAAAGATAAAAGAAAGGATCGTATATTGATTATCATACATAGGTTCAAATTGATTGCCAGATGAGATCGAATATATTCCAAAAAAATGTAATGCTAAGAACTTCTTTTTGTTCGGAAAATGTAACAAGGTTTGGAGAATCTGTTTTCTGGCAATTGTCAAATAAATTGAGTCCCCGTTTTGCGCTAGGAAATTATAGTTTTATAGCAAGTTTGTCAATAACGAACACGTATTTATTTACGTTCCTCAAAGCGTCTTTCGATAAGAAGCTCATGTGGCATTTCAGCTCAGTCTGTGTGTGTGTGTGTGTGTTTGTATATGTGTGCCCCCATTACTGCCAATAAACAAAACGACACCTTTGTTGTTGTCACTGCTGCAGCAGCATCTCTCCACCTGCACTTTGACTTTTTGGCTCTGTCACTTCAATTCCGCAATTCCTTTTGCTGCCGCCTGCGAGCGCATATATTGACACTTTTGTCGGAGCATGACAGCCTGATGAGGGCAAGGTCTTTGCCAAAAAGCTGCAAGCAAGCAAGCAGCCAGCATGTCGTCCAAGCTGCTTGCTGCTCGCTGCTCGGTCTTGCCTGGCCACGCCGCGCCTGGTACGCTGCAGTCAAGCGCAACGGCAGATGAAAAGTCAACAATAATGCAGCGACAAGGACTTACCAGCCACGGCTCCAGTGACACATATAACAGAGCGGTTCCAGCTCCAGCAGCAACAGCAAGTAATAAGCACAGACAATGGACCACGCCCACTTCCACTCTGGCAACTGAGCCCTGTGCCCATTGCCCTGCGAGCTGCGCAGCGTTGCGTAAATGAACTCAAACTTCAAGTTGATGCGCTTCAAAGCGTGAGCAGGCGCAGGAGATGGAGGTGGAGGGGGAGGCAGTGTAGGGAAGGGGGGAGTGTGCCGTGGAAAACAAGATCGTAAAATAATTTTATTACCCACCAGCCTGGCCGCACAATTAAACTTGCCAAAGGGTCCCCTCCCCCTCCACCTTCCTCGTGGCGCCGGCAAGTTCAGCGACTTTTGCTGGCAATTTTTATATCATCAGCAGCAGGAAAGAAGAAAAAAAAAGCAAATGCAAAACGTGAGCGGCCATTTGTCGTGGCAATTAAAAAGTTTAGATTATTTTGTAACAATATAATGGGGGGCGTGGCCAGACTCTATCGACTTGATGACAAGGTAAAGCGCTGTGCGGCAACATTTCCGTAAGCCTCAATTCATAAATTGCATAAAAATGACTCGATTCGCGATGGCCATTAAAAGGAAAGGGAATCCGGAAAGGGTTATGGCAAAATTTTAATGATATTTAATTTAAATAATGAAGACAGAGTGTTTGCCCGCATAGCAAGAGCAGCAGCTGGCTCCCACTATGATGATGCTGGGCAGCACAATTTGAAACCATGATGCGGGCAATTAAAATTGCACAAAAATTAATGAGCTGACGGACGCGTCTTAAATTGTCATTGTTGTTTTTCTCAATGTTATTGCTGTGGCTCCAGTTGTTGTAATTGTTATTATAATTTGCCTTGCGGTTGTTGTTGTTGTGATTCCTCTTGCCGACCATGAAAATCGCTCAATCATTTGGCAATTTTAAGCCGGCTATTAAAATGCCCAACATATTGAAATGGTCGATCATTAAAGTTATATGTGCCGCACTTAAGTATATACAATTTATATCTATATATATGTATATCTGTTTCCTTAGTTTCTTTTTATGTGACAGCTTAAAAGCAGGATATGAAAAGGGGAATTAGGTATACCTTAATAGCAACTACAAAATACCCTGCACATAGTTAAACACGACTCTGCTTTTAATAAATAGAAAAAAGAGGTCTTTGGGCTAAGGATCTCTGCAATAGTAATACAAATAATTTAATAGAATATATTTTAATTGAATATACCAGATGATTTTATTTTTATGCTTTGCATTTAATTAGAATCGTTAGCTATATTTATTAATTTATCTTTATCATCTTTTATCTCTATTTTTCATATAAAATGTATTATATAATACATTGTGAATCCTGTGCACTTAATCGCAGCCAACCTGTAGGGTATATACATATGCATATTATCGTACTACACCCTTTCAAGCACTTGCCTTCGTCTACTGTCTGCCTTTTTTCCGGCCAACACTTCAGCTAAAGCCAATGCCCTCAGTTTTGGGGCATTCTTATTATTCTTTGTTGCCGTCGCCATTTAATAAACATAAATTTCATTTAAACAATACAAAGCAACAACAGCCTACAATTACATGTGTGTGAGTGTGTGCATGTGTGCTCTGCATATGGGCACGTTATTTTATATCATATTTTTGCTGGCGGCTTTGTTTTTTTTGTGCCTTGCGTGGTCCAACTTTTTTGTCGCCAGCACGTCCTGGCGCAGGATCTGCCGCCAGAATTCGCCGGCGAGACTACCCTCAGCTGTGCAGCAATCAACAGCAGCAGCAGCAGGGCCAGGCTAGGGCGCGACCCTAAAGGATATAAGGAAACCATATAAATACAAGCTCATAAAAATCATGCCGGCATGTCCTTTGTCCGTGTGTGTGTATGCGAACTTTGCCGCCAGCAGCGGTTATTGTCCTGCATATGCTGCTGGCCTACTCTTTTCATTTACATTTTATTTCATTTCATTTTATTCCATTTTATGCTCGCCTTTTTTTTGTTCTTTGTTACTGTTGTTGTTGCTGTCTCCGGCTGGTGTTATGAATTGTTTTACATACACTTTAAATATGCAGCATATGTTTTTAGCGGTCGACGCTTTGAATATTTACATGCAATCGCTATGTCCATTCTGCGGCACTTTCATTGTGACTCTGTCTGTGTGCCTCAGTCTGTGTGTGTGTGTGTGTGCCACAAATTACTTTCGGCCTACTGCAGATGGTGTCGCGTCTTTCAAATGCGACCAACTCTGGAATGCGGTGGCAGTTAGCAGCGTTGCAACGTCGCACAACAACCGCTAAAACTTTGCGGCTACTTTTGGGGCCAGAAACCGACAGGGCCACTTGTTGGTTCCAAAAAAGACTTTCAACAGGGAATTTGACTAGATTTTTCATGAGGTTTTTGGAGTTGTTGAGGTTAGTTTGGGAGACATTGGTTAAACTGCCTATGTAGGTAATGCTAAGGATTAATAACAATATTTCCTGCACCACATATCAAGTGCATAAGTAAATGCCCCAGCAGTACAAGGAAATGCAGAGGATTCTCATCGAATTAACCAATGTTATTGCACTTACTATGATGAGAATTAATATTGTAGAATGATTAATCAGGCAACCCAAGGGCCGAAAAAAAGCACAACAAACCAAAATGAAATTCATTCTTGATAAACAAAAATCACCAAAAAGTCATTTAATGTCGAGAATGATCAAATGGAAATATTATAAGGACAAATCGAAACAGGAAGAATAGGGTATCACAGTCAAAGGCTGAAGTAGTAATTAACACGTAGAATTGATATACATATTTTATTATTCTCCCATTAATACCTTAATAGAAAGTTTCCATTACGGAAACATTAGAATATCAGAGCATTATGAGAAGTTTGGAAACAGTTTGAGCTCATGTTGTTTAGTTTGGCATTTTCCAAAATTAAAACTACCTAATCGAGTATGCAGAGCACAACAGATACCAGAGTAATCGCATTTACGTAACTCGGACGAAACGAGAAAATCTGAAGTAGAATAGAACGTGTGTGTGTGCAGCACGAGGGAGAAGTGTTCGTTGCACATGCGGAGAGGGGTGGGGAAGATAGTGTAGAGTTCGTTCAAGGTGCTGGCTTAAATTTGGGACTGTAACAGGTGCGAATTGCTTTTGGCTATAGGACTTTTGGCACGTGCTGCATGCAAAGTTCTTCTTTTAATTAGCTGTCAGAAAGTATGCAACAATTTATGAAATTGCACGCACATTACGCATACGCCGCGTTGCACATCGATAATTTGCTAATTGAGTTTGATTGTAATTTGATTTTGTGTTTATTGTGGCGAATATACTCGTACGTGAGTGGGCGCAAGGGCGGGGCAATCAACCGCATACAAGTGATTTATGTATGATGAAATGCGTTTTCAATGAGCTTGGCGAAATTGCAAATAAAATGTGTGAGTGTGTGTGTGCGTGGAGAGAATCGCAAAAATTCGGCTACTGTGTGCAAATAAGTAGGGGTAGGGGGAGGGTTGCGAGAAGGCTGGACTTGGTTATGTGTGCGCTCAACTGAAATAATAGTAAGTCATAAATTTTGTGGGCTGCGACTAAATTTAATTTTAGTTGGCCAGCCGCAGTGCCAACTCAAACGACCAACTTCCCAATCACCGTCCATAAACTTTTCCCTTGTTCTTTTTTTTTTTTGGTTTTCTTTTTCCCCATTGCATCAGGTTTTTGTTTTGTGGTAGGTAGAAGCGAGAAATTATGGCAGGGCATTGTATCCAAGCAGTGCACGTTATTGTTGTCGTTGTTGTTGTTGTTGTTGTTTTCCTGTATTGTGTTGTGTGTATGTGTTATTTTATGTGTGTGCGACAAGCATAATCTGTAACAAATCTTTCGTCTGCAAAAACATTAGCCTTACGACGCATAAAAGTTGACATATGTAGCAAACTGCAGGGCAGCAAATAAAACAAACATACTGAAGAATAGATTGAACGATGGATGTCGACTTGGAGGATACCCAGTAAGGGGTATAATAGGGGAGAAAATATGTACACTGAAAAAAAGTATTGCTATTGTTGTCGTTTAAAAGTTTAAAGATTTTTGACGGACAGGCTGAATATGTTCTTTAAGTTAACCAAGTTGTGTATTCTATTTAGTAATGTCTTTACAGGGTATACAGTGCTCGTGCATGCTCAAAAAGGTATCAATTCAAACGCACACACGCATTTATATGTTATTGTTTTTGTTGTTAGCTAAGCAAAATACAAACCAAATACCATAGCTTTCACATAATTTTTGTTACTGCCACAAACGATGGAGAACGAGAGAGAGAAAGAGAGAGAAAGAGTTAGGAGAAGAGAAAAGCGTGTTAGCTGCAAAAGCCTTTTTGTTAGATTTATTTCCGATGTCGCCACTTTTGTATGCAACTTTCCAGTCGTTTTACCTCTTTCTCTCTCTGTTTTGTTTACTTGTGCTTGCTTGTTTGTTTGTTTGTTTGTTTGTTTGTAGTTTGTTATGTAATACTACATTGGCCTCAGGAGAGAGGGTAGGTGGTTGACGATGTCGTGGCTCATCCGCATGCGGGCGAATGTTCGAATTGTTGTCACTTCATGAAGCATTAAATTTTTCATTGGACTTTGTGTATGCGAGGGGAGAGAGCAGCGTGTTGATGTTTATAAATAAATTAAAATTGAGTTTGCTGAAACTTTTTAGCTGACAGAGTGAGAAAGAATTGCATAAATAACTCAAACAAGAGTTATTGAAGGGTTAAGTTGTATTCACATGAGTAAGATATGTAATATACGAGTACGTATTGGGAAGTTTTGAATATCACGAATGGATGAATTGCAACAAAGGTTTTCTGATATCAACCCTTATGTCTTTCTAAATTTATCCACAAAATGTTCAAAGTCAGTCACAGAGCTGGGGGAACTGAAATAGATGCTAATAGTGTCTGGTAACAAATAAACTTTACTAAACTAAGTTATTAACCTATTTCTTTTAATTCATCGTCTTTACAATCTTTTCCCGCAGCATGGCCCCGCCTTGCAAATCTTTGCTTATATTCCACAACATTACAGCATAATTAAACAGCATTTGCTCTGCTTTTTGCAGTAAACATGACCTTACCAAAAAAAACAAGTAACAAAGTGAGCGCAGTGAAGGCAGCGTTTGACTCGACTGAGAAATACTCTATCAATTTAAGTACAAACAAAAACAAATAATAGTAATTGCAATTTGTATGAATACCAAAACGAATAATATAATAATAACAAATAATGGTTTTTAACTATTTTTGGCAATGAAAGACAAAATTAAAGAACTTTATCCGTAAAATATCACGAAAGACTGTGCAGGTCATGTTGATCAATAGCAAATATAAGTGTGCATATTGTACACAAGCAATTTTCTGACCTTGTTACCTACGCACACACACATACAGACGCGTGTTGTTTTATGACTTGCAGGGTATACAAATGGCCCCAAGCGGTAATTAAAAATTCGCATCGCAGCCAAAAGTTGAATAGGAAAAACAAAAATAGAAAATTGTTATTATGCCGTAGTGCTCCTATATCAAGACAAGCTCTAATAAGCTTCATGCACACCCACGCACGCACACAAGCAGACACATAAATATACACACACACACACATAAAGACGCAACTAGCGCACATTGCGCTGCATATAACGTATACGCAGCATTTACAAATGAAGCTGCCAGCGAAGGGGAAGATGAGAAGAGTGATAAAATGAGTAAGTAGAAGCAAGATAGACTCACATACACAGAGAAACACACAGACACATGGGAGCACACACATTAACAAGCTGACTGTCAACGACACAGCAAATACACCTACACACCACACACGCCACACACACACAACTAAAACTTGTACAAACTAACAGAAACTTCTGCTCCTCTGATTGTTGCCAGCTGATAAACGCAGTGTGGGAGTTACTCCAGCAGAAGGAGCGGGGAAATGGGAAAAGGGGGAAGGGGGAAGGGGAATGGGTGAAGGTGGAAGGGAAAGGAAAAAGGAAGTATGGTGTGTGTGACAACAATTTCGCTAAATTACAAACAATGCTTATTTGTTGTTTATCTGTGTAACGTATCTCTGCACTCACTCCTCGCCTCCCCCTCCCTCTCTCTCTCTCCCTCCCTTTCTCATTCTCTCTCTCTCGGGGCCGGCGGCAGGTGGCGCTGCTCATCGTAATTGAGTTGATAAAACGCTAGTGCGCATTGTTGTAATTTAGGTAATGCATGCAAAGTTAATTACCTCGGGGATCTTGGTAATTAGAAATGTGATTGAACGCGCGCACAGTGCCGCACAATGCCGTTGACACCCGGAATATTCCCTCCCCCTTCCCTCCTCCCCCCCCTGGCTACATCTCTCAGTCTCTCCCCCATCTAGGTGCCTTGCATGTGTTCCATCAATTTCACAACTGGAGCATAAATCAACGCAGCCAAATTGTCCTCGACATGGCCGGCTGTCAAGTTCCACAGTCACTCATCATTTTTTCAGTTGACACACGACCGTGGATGATTTTAATGGAAAATTATTACTGCTCCCGTTGACTATGCAGACGTTTTCAATTAGAGTAAGAAGCGAAACAGAAATAACGCAAAAAGTTTTCTCTGCCTGGAACACAAATTGAATTTCAATCAATGAAACTTTGTAGACTAACTCAGAAATGCCTTTTGTTTATTATGGGCGTGTCAAGTCAACTTTTTTGCCAAATATAAGGGATTTAACGGGAGCACAACACTTGTTTCTTCTGTGTGGGTTTCTTCCTCCTTGCAATCGAGTAAAATCGCAACTCACAACGGGGTAGCAAATGCAAGTTGACCTCACAGTTACAACTCGTATTTAGCTCTACGAACTGAAAATATATTTTATGGCTTTGCAATATTTATGCTTGTTCGCTCAGCTTTCTCTTGCAGTATTTAGTTGCTTGAGTGCGCTTCAGTTGAGAAGCTTTGTATTCAGTGCTCTAAGAAAGTCATAAGCATGAAGTCTTTACACGTTGAGCTTCTATAAAAGGATGCCATCTTGTAGTTACATGTATACTACTTAGCTTTGAGCTGCTTTTGATACATTCAGCATTGATTGATATTGTGCGAATAAAAGCATATATAGTGTATGTGAAGAGTATATTAGCAGTATTTAAATATTAGTTCTTTAAGTTATATTTGTAGCTTGAAAATTGTTTTCTTTATAGGTTATGACTGTTTTCTATATATCAAAATTCGATATATCAAAATGTACCAAACCTCGTCTAAAGAAATATATATAATTCCATTGTGAAGCCTTCTTTCAGGCAAAATATTAAAAGATTTATTTTTAAAGTTCCTTGCTGGTTTGCGCGTGTCTGCATATGTACGAGTATGTTAGACTTTGGAATTGTTAGTGTATTTGAAATGTATTTTCTAAACAGGTCGAAGGGTATCTTACTGTCTGGGAAAGATTTCAACTGGTTAGTATTTATCCCCTCTTTTTTTAATACGAACTAATTTCAAACTTATTTTAGTAAATAGTCCTCGGGGTATTTAACTCAAAAACTAATAGTTATCTCATCTAATAATCGAGTAAATGCATCAACTCAATTGCTGGAGCGTAAAACAATCGCTTCAAAATGATTTCATATACAAAAACAAAATGTTCATTACTGCAAAGTGAAGCACTCGCCATGAATTTAGCTAAAAGCAATTTTGAATAACAATTATGCATGTGCAACATATGCAACACGCTTGTTGCACATACAGCGAAACAAGTTTTTACATAGAAAATTTCTATATTGATTTTTCAATTTTGCTATTTTTCGACATGCAAATGTTGTTGGTTTTTTCTCTGATCTTTTTTTTTTTTGAAAACTATTTTCCATATTTGTTGCAAACATATTTTGTTGTTTGCCAAAAGCCGAAGCCGTAACCATTTTTCGGCTTAATTTGCCAGCCACATCGCCACACACACACATACACAAATGTGTGTGTGAGTTTTGAATCCTTTGGATGCTCTCAGGCATTTCTGCACTTATTCAAATCCCAGCATAGATTTATACATGTGTGTGCATTGCATTTTCTGGCCACCGACAAGTTTACCAAATGCAACCGACCGACCTCCCCCTCTCTCCGTTGTGGCCATGTCACATGGCAATGTATTCGAAAAGTTTGGGGTTATTCTCTATGCCATAAAAGGCAATAACTTTTTCAATTGCAAAACGTTTTTCGAAACTTTTCTGATGCCAGTATCAAGGAGCTTACACTGGCAACCTCTGTGAATTATATACCTCATATAGCAACGATCAGTTACAGTTTCTCTCCCACTGATCCCGCTGAGACTTGTCATGATGAGCCCCAAAGAACTCAGCTGCAAATAAATAATCCTCACAAATCGGTTAGAAAGTTTTATAAATTTTTATTGGAATACGTTGCAGGAAAATTGTTGGCATTGTTTTATTGCAAGTTTTATGGTTAGCAGCAGCAGCGAAACTTGTCATAGATTATGCATGCGATTGTGGGTGGCAGCGCAGGCCAGCAGGTGCCTTGTGTATGGTATGTGTGTGTAAGCAGGGGGAAGGGAGGAAGGTATCTGCTATCAGGCTGGCGCATTGGGTCAACGAGTTTAGCCATGCAGACAGGAATGACGCCAAAAGTTTTCCGATAGCCGAAACTTAAGTGCCGGCGACCGGCAATGAGTTGGCAGCCCCGCTATCTACCTAACCTCACCCTGGCTAGCTCGCTCTTCTTTCTCCCTATCTTCCCCTCCCTCCTCCTCCCGTTTTATTTGACTTTTGTGCTCGCTTGCAAGCCAAAAACTTTTGGGCTGTCCATAAATTTAGTGCAGCTTCTTTTTCTTTCATGCTCTGAAAACGTTGTGTTTGCTTTTTATTTTATTTATTCTTCCCCTCTCCCCCTTTCATTCTATACTTTATTTTTGGGTTCCCCTTCAATGTAACTTTATGATAATTATTCGGAATGGCGAATGGCGAGTGTATTTGTCGGCTCGGCTTGAAATTTAATTAGTGTGTGCGCCTTAAAGTATGCCATCAAATTGCCGCATGGCGCGTGATGCGATTTCTAATTAGAAAATTTTGCAGAGCGCCAAATTTACCGCACAATTTTCGCAAGTCGCAACGCGCAACGCGCCACAACTACCAGCTGCATTGTGTGTGCTTGTGCCACTTAATTGTCGTTTGTGCCAGTATTTTGCCTCGTCTCCTTCTGCCTCTACTTCTGTGTTGTGCTATGCAGTTGTTTCCCTTTTCTTGGTCTGTCTTGGGCTTTGACTTCCCGTTGAAGCTTTCTGCCAATTTTTGCAATGCTCCTTATTTTGTGTTTTTGTTTCCTTCTTGTTGCTTTCAACCTTTGTTTTCTACAGGGCACAATCAATTAGAAGTGGTTTTTTTGCAGTTTTTTTTTCGACTGCAAGTTTCGCACGTGAAACGTTGCATACTTTGCGGCGCGCTGTAAAAAACGTGACTTAAAGTCGTTTCTGGTAATTAAAAAATGTAGTACAGCAAGTGTTATATCAATTGACTGAACTGTTATACTAACGAAGTGTTTCTTCCTTAAGCAAAATAAATTAAGGCATGTTCAGAATTATGACATTAATTAAATGAGTTGTTATCACTATCTTCTTGTTTTTTTTTGCATTTCAACTAACTCTGAATTAAAAGGTGTCCTTCAGTTCATAATTAGTGGAAAGCTCTTGTAGTGTTAGCAACCACTCAACGCTTTCAGCAGCTGTTGAAATATATCCTCTTGTTTGGCATTTTCAACAAAGACAGAGGAGGGGAGAATTCCGTTGTGTAGCATCATCTTACCTTGCATAGCATACTTTGCAGCTGGCTGGCATTCCAGGCTGGCCTTGAAAATGCAACGCTGTAAATTATCAGCTGCAAGGCTGCAATTGTTTGCCAAATAGTTTTCAACTTGTTTGTTTTTACTGTTGGCAAGCAAATGCCACAAAGCATTCATCATTCAGTACAGGCCGCACAGGCAGCTGGCAACCAGCTCAGTGGCTCAGGCTCAGGCTCAGGCTTAGAGCTCAAGCACTCAGTGTAATTGAGCAGCACTTGGAAAATATGCGCCTCATTAGCTGCAGGCCCAAAAGGTGTTGCCAGCCCTCCCCCGAGGGGTGCCTGTTCGACAAGAAGACGTACCGGAAAGACAACTCGTATGAGGCAAGCACCAGTCTCGAAACCCCCACCCCCCTCACCGGCCTTCTTCACTGAGTTCGACCATATGCTGGGGTGAACTTAACGCTTGACTGATTTCTTTGGATTCAAACAAAATTGGCACGCGCGGCGTACGCTCTACGCAGAGGAAAACCTCAGAAGGAAGCGAAATAAAAATGATTTCCAGCAACATGTTTTGGCTGCTCTCTTCTTGTTGCACGCTTAGATATCCATCTAGTGTTTATACGTGAGTCTACGTGCTGCTTTCTGTCTACGTGTGTGTGTGTGTGACGTGTGTGTGTGGCTGCTCAAGTTTTGTTACGTGCCCTGCTTAATTTTGTTGCTCACACGCTGGCGCCGCCAGCTGGCAGGCTCCACTCATCGGGTTCCGATTACAAGGCGTATACGTAATGTAGCTAAAGTTTTCAACTGCACCTCAAGTTTGGTGTGCTTTGCTAACTCTTCCATCCCCGCCACCCTCGCTATTGCTTCCTGCCAGCTGCAACAAGTTGCGTGGCAAGGGCAAATTCTACACACACACACATGAGCATCGACTCATACACTTTCATTAAGTAAACAACTGTATGCTCAAGTTACGCTTCGCTTGGTTGCTCATACGCAACGTTAGCCAGCAACATCATAATTTTACTTTTTTCTCTCGCGCTAGCAGGCAACAACAATTTTGCATTGTGGGCGCTTTCACTTATCATCAATACCCAAAATAGTCAAAGAGAGAGAGAAAGAGATAGAGAGAGAGAGAGAAAGTGAGACAGAGAGAGAGAGAGAAAGAGAGTTCTCTAGTTTCAGATGGCGCCATGCCAAAAATAGAAATTTCGCTGTATAAAGTGCGGAATTTGTGCAACAACCCGGTCCATTATTCTGTTGATTTTGAAATATTTTACGGTATTTATCAGCATAAAGTGCGTGCCAGAGTCCTTCAACAATGTATGTAATGTTGAAATGCAATCGGAATTCGAGTTTGTAAATAATTTTGCCCTGTCGCAGGTATTGCATATTTTGAGCAGCTTTAACACAATTCCAGCGAGTGCATGCCTGCTGTCTCCAATGGTCTAATAATTTCTGTGAGTTTATTCACTTTCAGTTTTCGCAGTTGTTGCAGATTTGGTATTCACTTTGCCAAATTAAATTCAAGTGAAGTTGGGTCTGGAAAGAGCAGACCTCCAAATGAACTGCTAATGAGCATTTTATTATCTTTATGCGCCGCTTTAAATGGTCTCTGCTATTTTAAATTTTCTACTTGAGTGAGTATGTCGTTTCTCATCTCCCACTCTCTATCTGTCTCCCACTCTCTCTATCTTTCCCTCTCTCTTGCTCAATTTGGCAACTCACCAGGCAGAGTCTCCAGCGCATAAAACGCGCATTAGCAAACTATTAGTCAAGTCCCCAAGGTACCATTTTCCATGTCCAAAGCCTGCTTCCTCTGCCTCTCGCTCGCCGTCTCTCTCTCTCTCTCTGTGTCACTTCTCTCTCGTGCAGCGTCTGCCATTTGCAATGTGATTTGTGACGCCTAATAAAATGCCAAAATACTCAGTAAAAATAAATAAATAAAAAAATGTGCATAAATTATAAGGCAGCAACGCCGTTTGCTGTTCAAAGTGTGAAAAATTACGTATACGCCCCGGCGACGAAGTGAATTACAGCACTGAGCCACAAAAAACCGCACACAGCAGCAACGGCAACGGCAATGGCAACAACAACAACACCAACAAAGCATAATCCAAAAATGTTATGCCACAACTTGTGGAAAGAAAGTCACAAAACGACAGTCGGAGAGTGAAATTTCATTTGTTTTAATTTTCACTTATAACTTTCCCTTAATCTTGTTTCATCTTGTCTCTGTTGTCGGCATATCGTTCCTAAATGAGACTCGCTTGTATATTTTTGTTTAATTGTTGCCACGAATTAAATTATGTTTCCGTTGCTTAGCATATCAGCAAACTTGGCAAACTTTCGCTGAAGCTTTTTATACTCCTTTTTTGGTTTTTATATTAATTGTGCTTCACAAGCTCTTCTCTCTCTCAGTTAAAATCATTTAATTTCATTTCCATTGAAGCATTTTTAGTTTATTTTCCCTAAAACTAAGCTTAGTATATATCAATTTTCTGCACATTTCCGACTGCACTGTGCTGCGTACTCGGTATACAGAAAAAGTTGTAACTGCGTGAATTGATTCTGTATCAACATCAACAGGAAAAAAACACCAAAACAAAAATGGTTCGCGTTGACTTGTGTATTGGGTATTAGTGACTAAAAACTTTTCCCTCTCCCCCAGTTGTTTTGTCGCATTTTTGTTGCACTACACTCGTGTTGCTGTTCGCTCGGCGTGTCATAACTTTGTCTGTTTCGCTGCTTTGCTTATTCTGCTATTTGTTTGTTTAGCGACTTTGCTTGGTGTTTATTTTGTCATGAAAACAATTTTTTGTTCTCTTCCAGCCCAGTTTCTGACGGGGCGGAAATTGTTCCGCGCGTTGATTGAAATTTAGCGGCGAGAGAGAACAAAATGTTTGCCATAGTTCAAGTGGGTGCTGATGCTGCTTGTGCTGTGATATTTTGTTTCCTATGATGGGCAAATTAAGTGGCAACTCTAGAGGGTCATAAATGATGATTTCCTCTGATATATGTAACTGTTCCAAAGTGGCTGGCTTTGTGCTAATTTGAGGGTGGCACCGCCGCACAACAAAGTCGGAAATGGTCGTAATTAATTTTAGTACTGCGCTTAAAAGTGGGCAACATTTATTTTCATTACATATTGTTTCCCCTGCTTTGTGTGCCTTAGAGCTTTAACAGCATTATTAGATAATTGAAAACCTTATACAGTTTCCGAATTTTCGGATTTTTTTCGAAGATTTGCATTGGCTTTTAGCAATGCAGTTCGACAACGATAAGGGCGATACTATTTCCTAGCGAGCCCTTTTGTCAAATGTAATGCGTTTTCAACACACATATCACACGACACACATGCGATATTTCAACGGGCTGGTAAAATGGGAAATGCAATGGAACTGACAATAAGTACAATCAGCGCTGCAGCGTGATGCCAGTTTCAGTTGCAGGCACAGCAACAAATTGCAAAAGCTGCGAATCGGAGCGGACCGGGCATAATTAAATGCAAATCAACACTGTCTAATGGGCATTTTAGATATTAGCAGTTCCTAGTTTCGAGAGGGGACAACAGCATACGTAGTGGGCACTGTTTAAGCTCGTTAATGGACCGGGTGCTAGTGATAGTGTGCCTCAGATAATGGGCTCAGTCATGTATTGCGATTACCCATTCAAAGTGGGTATTATGCAGATGGTCGACAACACTTTGCCACAACCTGTGCGAACAGAGAGAGAGAGTGAGAGAGAGGAGGAGAGAGAGAGAGGGAGCTGATTTTTTTAGCCAACTGCTCCGTGACGAGTAGCTTAATCTGCAACTTCTCACATTCCTCACTCCCTCGCTCACAATTCTTTCTCTTCCACTCTCACTCTTTACTCTTTGTTGCTATTCAGTTGCTGTACATGCTTCATGTTTCGTGCCCGCACATAATGCTATCCGGAACCTGCTTTGCATTGCCATAGGCAGCTGAAAGACACCGAATGTGCACAGTTGCTGATAAATAGACAATGCAGCAGCAAGGCATGGAATACTTTTAACAGCAGCAGCAAAGCCAAAGTTATGACAGCATGAAAACAGACGGCCAAAAGCATGTTGCAACTGTGCGTGGAATAGGATTCGCTTGTGCGAATGTGCTAGAAATATAAAGTCTAAAAAAATGCTGAATCTCACGCTGTATGAGTATAGAAAGAAGGAGTGACAGAATACAGTACCAAGTACCAAGTCGAGTATTCAGCGTACTTAAAACATTTTGCATTTCAAACTTGTCTCGAGCATTTCAATTCTTGTTCAAGCACGAGCTGAAGTATTCATCAGGCTGTGAGAAATATGAAAACTGATACCGATTATCGTTATTTAGGATATTTGTTTACTTCTTCTCAAGGAACTATACTTAATTTTCACACATGCAGCGAATTAGTTTACGACTTTGGTTTTAAAAGCCGCACATAAAAATCGATTGATAGTAAAAAGTTAATACATATTTTTTAAGACCCAGACATAAAACCAGCTTTGCTCTGTATGGGATTTTCACGTTGATAAGCTTGCTAGATATATTAAAACGGAAACTCATCAATTAGGTGTGTGTGTGTGTGCGTCATAAACGCAGGATAAATGCGTAGCATAACCCGCAGCACAATTGATGCCGATACACGTGTCCCACAGCCACAGTGACCAACATAACTGAGGTATCCTGTCGCAGTGGTTATACACGTGTGTGTGTGTGTGATGTGTGTGACCAGCATATGAGGTTGAAATGCAATCTAAAGCAAAGCACAAACTTAAAAACTGTTGACCCGTTGGCCACGACCACAAAGTGGATGATGCAGTGCAAGGCGTTTGTGTAAATTGCAGTATGCGATGTCAAATACGGCCAACAAACCTGCCAAAGAACACAAAAACCAACGGGTCGGAAAAGTGTGACCCACACAAACAAACATTCAGACACAGCCACAGCCACACACAGACATGTAGACACGTACATATGCTGGCTGAGCCTGGCCTAGAAAAATCGAATACAATATAAAATGCCGAAATTGTGTGAGTGCACGTTTGCACGGCAAATGTTTGTTATACCCTGTAGCCATAAAAAGTATATTAGAGGATATACAGCCGGTAGCCGGTAAAATGTATAAAACCATATCAAACTTAAACCTACATAGAATGAGCAAACAGAAAGTAAGAACAACAACAAACATCCACTCTTACTAGAGGCTACAGAGTAACTTCAGTCGAGTAATTCCTCGCCCTCGCTCTCTCCTTCTCTTTCTGTCTGTTATCTCTGTCTGCTGAAATTCGTGCTAAAAACAAGTGCTGCCATTATGGGGCATAAAACAATTGCCAGAAACGAGCCTGGCGCATCGCGACGACTCACCGTGCCTGATCTCGATCCCGTTTGACTGAGAACATAAGCGTTGCGGTAGTCCCAGTCTCGTTTCGAGTGCGATTAGTTAAGTCGGCAAAAATAATGACAGCCGTCAGATACGGATACCAAAACACAGAGAGAAAAAGATAGCCAGACAGAGAGCGAAAGAGAAAGACAGAGTCAGAGGTAGACAGAGATACAACTACAGTTGGCCAAAGCACTGGGGATTAATTGAGTGATGACTGGAAGCTGTCGACTGGTTAATGGATGCTGGCAGCTACCTCATAACACTTCACTTTGAGCACGTACCGATTCGTTTAGCCAGCGCAGATATCAATAGAATCTTTAGTCAACGATGAAGATTTCTTTTTATCACAGTCTACCTTTCCGAATTGAGAGTTTATTTATAATAAAAATAATTGTCATCAAAAGGGTCATGGTATGCGACAGTGGTATCAATTAATATTTCCATTGCTGCCCCTTATTGGGTTTCTCAAGGCGGTTACGATCGATGGAACGTAGACGAACTTCTATCTGAGGCTTGCGTAGTGCCTTAATTGAAGGTTCCGGGTCGGCCCACAAGTGCTGTTCCTTGCATTGTATAATGATTGCCTCAACAATACTATCATCCGTAGCCAGCAAATTGACGGAGAAGTTCTCCTCAGTGTAGACGATCTCGTATTTGAACATCATTTGATATTTCTTCAACATGTCGAGTTCATTCATCGTTATGCTAGTACTGCTCAAATGCTTCATGGTCACGTTGTTGAAACAATGCAATTTCTTGCAGAAGTATGGCTTCGAAGAGGGTGCTACCAGTAACAAGAGTTTGCTTAGATCTCGCAGTGAGCTGATCTCCTTCAAGAACGGTTCAAGAAATTGCACCTTTTCCTCACTTATAGAAGTTGAATAACGTGGTGACATCGTTCGACTTATTACGCCCCGCAGGTCACTGTATGTTAATACCCAACGACCCTTTTTACTCCCAGAGCTGCTTAATGCTGAGTGGTTGGAGCGTGTTAATAACATTTCTTCTTCGTTCATCTCAGATGTCATTCCGGTATCTTCACTCATTTTTCACTTTTATAATAAAAAAAAATAGTACTAAGATTTATCAATTTTTAAAAAATTCAAAAGTTCTGTTGCCAATACAATTGTAATGACGGTCATACTTTCGAAAAGGTAGTTCTATTATAAAATTATTTTCAGAGCATGCTTTGTTATTAAGTTTTTACATACTTATATAAAACAAGGATAACTATTACAGATTTTAATACGTGCACTTCAAATACTTTCCTATTAATGTGTAAAACACAACCCACTTCTCTTTATTATTTCACGTCATGTTGTTCATTTATTAAATTTCTTATTGCATTTCTCTGGCAACCACATAACACAAATTCTGTCTGCGGTTTTCTTAAGATGTTTTAAATGATTCTGTGAATATTAATTAGTAGACTTGACATCAGCGAGAACAGAATGTGGTGTTTATATAACCGCTAACCATAGGGTATAAGGGTATTATTACGGCCACTGTATGTAAAAGACAGAAAGAGCCGTGGCAGATCCCACAAAGTATATATATTCTTAATTGGCATCATCAGCCGAGCCGATATAGCTATGTCTGTCTGTCTGTCTGTCGTGTTTTTGTCTGTCTTTGTCTGTCTTTCTGTCTCTTTTCTGTCTGTCTTTCTGTCTGTCTTTCTGTCTGTCTGTCTTTCTGACTGTCTTTCTGTCTGTCTTTCTGTCTGTCTTTCTGTCTGTCTTTCTGTCTGTCTATCTATCAGTATGACAATAAACATCGCTGAAATTTTATGAACTTGGACTACGAAAACAAATAATAATTTATAATAAATATACGCAGAGTAAGTTTATTTTATATGTTTGCCAGGCACTCTTTCGCCCCATCTAAACCGATAAAACCGAATTCCAATCGTAATCTTAATGCAAGACAGTTCAGTTTTGGTAAATATAATAATTATCAAAGCCCAAATGATTGGTTGCCATCGGATAATTAACATAGAAGATATTCAAGAAATAATTTTACAGTTTTACTAATTTCTAAGCCCCCCTACAAACTATGCAACAGAAAATACGCTAAACTTAGATAGATATATTTAAGTAATTGTTTTGTTCTGGTGTATATCGGTTATATAACAGTCGAGCACACTGTCTTTCGTTTGTTGTTTCTTCTTCTCATCGTAATGAACTTTGTGCAGGCAGTTTGAAGCAATAACTCTGCATGTGACAGTTACGAAAGAGGTTCAAAGGGCAAAGGCATTCATAATTGACATTCTAATTATAAATAAATTATTTGTATTAGATTATATTGATTTTACACCCTCTCCCTTTGTATCCGTGTGTGATTGTGTGTGCAAAGAGATTTTAACTTTAAGGTTGCAAATGACAATCAATAGCGGGGATTGAAGTGCATTGAGCAAATGTAAGGAAAGATATGTCAATAACATATAAGATTTCATTTATTTGAAGAAGATATGTGCAAAGATTTCAACTTCAATTGTTATAGAGTATTAATACACTTACTTTCTTAACTCGAAACTAGGTTGAGTCATTTCAAGTGCAGGATAGCAGAATTGTGTCTCAATATCATACATAGTTTTCCAAGCAAAATGCAGTTCTCTTAAACTACAACTTGAAGTAATTACTTTGATGGCAGATAGTAGAGCAAACTGCGCTTGATATTTAGTGGATGAAACTATAACAAATGCAATCTTCGACTTATGGCAATTTGTCAAGCTGAGCAAAGCAGAACGACCGGCTGGCTTTGCTCTGGGGTAAGTCTTGGGTCTGGTACAAATCGCAACTGTCTGGACAATTGGCTTTTAAAAGTGCTGGCGGCTAGTCTGGCCAGCTGCCAGTGCCATGTGCCATGCAGAAAGTGAATGCAGCTGCGTAGCAAACGGAAGAATTCCGTCGGTGGCCAAGATGCAACGATGTCAGACGAGGTGAATTGGCCCTTTGCGGCTAGCTTGACTGTCTACGTGCTGAGAACCTGTCGCCGCGGGAGTGTCCTTTATTTCCGCCATGTCCACGCCTGTCCAAACGAGAAGCAGCGCGCATTACTTTGGACAGTAAAACGGGATGCCTTCCTCCCTCCCCTGCGTGCAAACTCATTCTTTCAATTGTTACTGAGGCACAAGTGTTTCTCTATTGCTTCGTCATAGTCAAGCTGCACTTGACTCAGGCGACTTTCGATTCGCTCGTATAAGGTAGAAACACTATTTAAAGCTAACATCAAATAACCAAGCCCTTGCATTGTGTGCTAAGCGTTTGCAATGAATCAATCGACGGAAAATTTTCTGGATTATATTGGGAAACTTATTGGAGCGGATACCGAGGCAGGCAGAGAACCTCCAGCCGGATTAAGTAGTGGCATTAGTTCCATACGCATTTGGGTTTCGGAAGACACTAACTTCGATCGACTATGCCAGCTGCAAGTGAATTCTAATAAAAATAACTCCAAATTCGGATGGAGTTACCTGCTGAACAAGTTGAAGAAGCCATTTCGAGGAGTCTTTCAAACAGTTCGAAACTTGTGGAAGAAATTAAAGCGGTAGTTTCCAATAAAAATCTGTGCGAATAATATAAAGAACTTATTCAGTAATTCAATAACATCTTAAATCTTAAATTGGTCTGTAATATTCATAAATTCGCCGCTTTGCCAATCAAATAAATGAAAATGATTTGCGATGAGTCAGGCCAAAAGGGGAGCTTGAATAACTCAATTTTCGGAGTAACTAATGAAAATATATTGCGCCCCTTCCCGAAATGTGAAAGAGAGAGAGAGAGAGAACATTGAAGGAAAATGCGTAGACCGAAAACCGAGAATCGAGATATAACTTCATTAGGCGCACTGAAGCGACAAGCAATGCGATACTATATCTGACAAGTCGAGTACTTAAAATGAAAAATATCTTAAAAAAAAAAGAACAGAAGAGCACAATGAATGGGCAAGAAGAGGAAGCAGACGACGAGCGCGTTCGGGTAGATATTTTACGCAACATAATCAAGAAAAGCGCTAAACACAAACATAAATAAAGGGATATGCGAATGCGGCACGAATTTATTAGCCATCAGAAGACCGAAACGGAAGAAAAAGTAACATACATATATATATATCGTATATATACAGCGATATAGTATGTCTGCTGTGCCAACGTCAATGGTAGAAAAATGATAAAAATAAATAAAAGACTGTTAAGTTCGGTGAAGCGTAGGACGCGTAAACAGTTCAAGGACTTCTCTCACTGGGCCGCATGATTTATTTACTTTTACTTGTCTTTCTATACTGATGACCTGCCCTGCATGTCCTGTATAGTCGGTGTATGTTTGTGTGCCTGTGTGTGTGCTGTATGGTGGTTCAATTGCTGCTTAAGTGAGGCCACATTTCGATACGTTTTATTGGCTACGTGCAACTGCGCAAACAAATTTACATGACACTGAACTGTGCGGCTTACCTGAAAGAGAGAGACAGGTGAGAGTGAGAGACACGGCGGGTGACCCATTCCAAGTGGCAATTGGTACAGCATTATTGAAAGATTGATGAAACTTTTTGGGCTGCAGCACCATCACAACCCTGACTTAACGACTATCCGACCGATTACCGATTGCCGCCGACTGCAAGATAAATGACTTGAGTTCTCTCTCTCTCTCTCTCTCTCTCTCTCTGTGCTTGCTCTTCTTGAAGATGGCCGGCTAAAAGTTATTGCGGTCCGTGGAGGCGCTTATAATGAATAATGAAAGATTTGCTGCCTTTTTTTTGGGGCGTTTTATTGTCGAGCGTTCAGAGCAAACAATAAAATGCCTGACCATTGACTAAATTTGTTTGAGAAGAGACCCCAAAATTCCCCAGTTCTCTCCCTCAACTATCAAGTTAGTCGAATATCGTGAGAGAAAAGCGTTGAGCAGCATTCACACTTTGATTTCGGTTGCGATTCTCTATGTGTGGTCCATGTATTAATGGCTTTTATAACGCTTCCTGCTAGACCCACATATATCTTGTTTTGGCCTCAAGTCTCAGCTTTGTGTTGGCTGGGCGCCTCTGTGTATGTGTGTGTGTGTGTGTGTGTTTGTGGGTATGTATGAGCAATTTGACTGTCAGCAAGTTCTTTTGATGCCAAATATTGGCTCAAAATGTTTCTCTTTCTATTTCTGTGTGTGTGTGGTAGCCTGAGGCCCTTTTGATTGAATGCCGCATCATAATTGCGGTATTCGGTTCATTTCATGTTGGTATGTCTTTGATATGTGGCCTACTTTCAGTTGTAGAAAGGGGAGCAGACGGCGCCGCCCTGACAAATGCCTTGCATTGATTGCCCCATTCTCGATCCAAATGGTTAGGCCTTTATTTCCGGACTTGAACTTAAAATAGCAGTGCAATTTAAGGAAAAAAATTGCAAGAAAATCAGAGCAGAGATTGATGAGGCTGTTATTGAGATTTTGACTTTTATTTATTTAAATATTTTGAATATTAATTCTTATTCTCATTGAAAATGGAAACTTTCACTTTTTCTGCTTTTGTTTACTTTCGAGTTTTTCTCAAAGAAATAAAAAGAAGGAAAAGCAGAAATGCTACGTTCGGTATACTAGGGTTCTCTACAATTGCAGGTTCTTATATCCTCCGATCGTTCCTACGATATGTAATAACTAATGTCGTCGTTAGTAAGCATTATTATGAGCAGACAAAGCACTTCATAGCGCTGTTTCCTTAAGCAATTTTCCCCATTCTATCTTCCTTATTAGCCTGTCATGTGTGTGTGTTGGTGTGTGTTGGCAATTAGAACTACTTCCAATTTGCTCAATTTAGTACATTGTCACATGAACAGACAGACAGCAAGGGAAGGAGGCACGAGGGGACAGTGCTGTGGTCAGTGCTGGCTAGCTGGAGAGCAAACTATTTACATGGTGCAAGTGTCCAGTGTTGCTGACAGCCATAGCGACAGGCACTCGCTGGGTGGGCTAGTCCTTCCGTTCTTTCCCCTGTCTGTCTTTCTGTCCTTTCGTCGGTGGACTTCGTGGGAGTTCCGCCTTGACATACGGAATTTGTTTGAAAATTTCATTGCTTTTCACGCCCTGACAATTGTGTTTGTATATAAGAAGCGGTTCTGCCGCCTGCTGCTTGTGCTGTTCATGCTGCTGCTGCTGCTGCGGCTGCTGCTGCTTCTCTGCCCGGCAGGTGTCGAATGTCACAGGCCCTGGTCAGCCCCTCTCCATTCCCCTGTCAGTTCTGAGGTGCTTTGTGCTGTATTTTGTGGTCTCTTTTTATTCTTTCGTGCTGCTTTCTTTGCCATGTTTTGGCATTTTTAATTAAACGCACGGTCAAAAAGGCTGGCTTGTGTTCAGTTCTTCAGTTCTTTCCTTCCTTTTGCGTTTAATAAATTAAGCTATTTTATTTCAGTTGGCTGTCGCAGTGCTTTCGCCTCTCGTTGCTGTCAAGTGTGTATTCTTGCTACCCAACCCCGCCCCCATCCTCCTCACTAGGAGAACTTGTGGCTCATTAAGGCGACTACGTGAGCATTTAGCAGGTGTGTGAGGGGCAGGGTCAGAGGCAGGTGCAAGGCAGACTGAGCATACTGAGGCACGTGTTGCTTTTGTGGTATTGTTTACGTTTCACGATTTTTTTCGGCGCAGGTGGTTTTTGGTTTCTGCAACTTGCGAATTTCTTTATTTTATATGGCATCGAGGTTTTTGTGTTCTTCTTCTTTGAGAGTTGCTTAATGGTCGCGCACTCTGCACAATTCTTCTGCCCTCTTTCTGCAGCCTCTTCGGTGCCACATTGTATTATTATTATTATTGTAATGTCTGTGTAAAGAGCAAAGTTTTTGTATAATTTCGTCGGTTTTGTTGATGTTTTCTTGTTTATCTTGTTGTTGTTGCTATTGTTGTTTCAAATGCTTTATTTGTATTTATTTTTTGTGTGGCTGCTAGGGCACATTTTTTAATTAAAATCACGTTATTATGACAGCCAAATGAATTGCGACAGTCAACATATACAAAGCATAATTACATATAAAATCTGATTGCTCTTGGCAACAACAATAACAACAATAACAACAACAACGAAGACCATCAACAGGGAACACAAAGAACAACATGAATCCCACAAAGTGCACACACTGAATGTAAATCTACATATTTATGAGTTTTGAAATTATGGCTACATGTCCGCACATGTCGTCCAATGTTCCTTCCGTTTCCGTTTTCCTACCGACATGAGAAAACTTTTAGCATTTCTTTTATTTCTCTTTCTGGTTTCTAACTCTCTCCCTGTGCGCTCTGTGCACGCTCTTCAATGAATTTATTTCAAATGAAAACAATTTCTTTTTTTCGCTTAACCCCCTCACCACCAAAGTTCTGGCTAGTTTGGCTTTAACCCTTGAGCTGTCTATAGACACTGCGCAAAATGTTAGTTTTACTTTACTAAATTGGCTGCCGATTTGTTTGTTTAAAGTCTCGACTATTTGTATACCCTTCAACCATTCCACAAGCTAAACAAAGGGTATAATTACTGTTTAAAAAATGTATTTAACAGGCAGAGGAAGGCTTAGAAGATCACACAGAGAATATATATTCTTGCTCTGGATCACTAGCCGAGTCGAATGAGTCATGTAGTCAGTATGAACACACAGTACTCAGCTATTACAAAGGCTAAGAATACTATATTTGGCATGCAGGTTTCTGTGCATCCGGAGCAGTTAGAGTCTACTGCAAATGTTGATTGCCATGCAATGTCATGCTCAATAGTTTTATTTTTCAACTTGGTTTGTAAGCAACGTATAAAAGATCTAACTTTCTGGCTTCAACATATACTTTGCTGACTTAAATATCTACATCTCCTTTAGATTTGATCGGACAATAAACACAGAAGTAATTCGAGTCCCCTGTGTCAAGTTCCTAAGTGTGCGTGGATTTGTGGTAGATACAATAGGCTGAAGAAGACTTTGTCTTTGGAATTATTGGTGTACGAGTTACAGTTATCCCAAAGGGTATCTGTCGGAGTTGTAACTTTACTTGTAACATTTTTATTGGGAAATGAATTGTACTTTTCTTTGGAAAAATTACTACCAACCCCGAGCTATATTTGAACATTAGTCTGAGCAATTTATATCAAGTCGCTTGTGCTATTGATCCAAAGATGTTATACTCTGAAGTTGTTTATTATTTATTTACTAAAGTATTTAGAACTTTTATTTTGGTTATCTCTTAAAATTTATAAAATTAGCAACATATCATCGCTTCCCGCAAGTTTCATGCCTAAGTTTTGGGAATTTTCTAAATAAATTTCTCATGTGTCGTTGCATAAACACCACCCTCATCTACCCCCTTTTCATTCTCCTTCTAGCTACAAATACCCAAAGCTAAAAGTTTGGCGAAACCTTGACAAGTTAATACTTCGTCAACTATTTGAATCATCGCTTTGGCTAAGCACACTTTGCAGTCTAGTTTGCCTTATACCAATCATTTTTGCCGGCTGTGCTGCTGTGGGGCTGAGTAAAATGCTTCGTGCTTAGCATTGTTGTTGCTGCTGCTGTTGCTGCTATAAGTACGCGTACAAGTACGTACGATATTTGTGTTAGCCCTGAGGGTTGCATAAACTTTGCTTTATAAAACCGCCAACAACAGCAACAACAAAAGCGAAGCGCAAAGAATTTACAGTTGACATTTTTAAGCAGGCGCAGCAAGAACACACATGCAAAGGGGTGGAAGAAGGGGTCGCATATGGTTAGAGGGTACTGTAATGGCGGCTTTGTTCTGTGTATGTGTGTGCTATAATTGTTGCTGCTGTTGCTATTGCTGCTACTGCTACTAATGTTGCTGTTGTTGTTGCTGGCAGGCACTACAATTATGATCACACACACACACAACTTCTGATGGCGTGCTGAAATGGAGCCCATGTTAGAAGGCTTTGCGACTACATAATAAGCAACTACAGGGCCCACTGTAACTGTGACTGCAAGCAGTGTATGCCCGCCCTGTTCCATGCTTGGGTAATTGCGGCAACGCCTTTTTGTCGCACTGTTCTCTGACATTTCAAACGCCAAAGCCAAGAGAGCTGAAATGAAAACCATTTGGCCCCGGCCCGCTGCCTTTTCCCCCTTTCCTCCATAAGGACCCTCCCAGCCTTGGCTGTCTTTTGCAGTTGTAGTTGTTGCGAACCTTCTCCTCCCCCCTTCCTGTACAACTCTTTGTTGCCCCAATGACTTTTGGCTCGGGCTCGGCCCTGCCTCGGCTCTTGTTGTTGTTGTTGTTGCTTTGTTTTTGGCCACTTTTCATTTGGTTTTTATTAACGCAATTATTCCGCGTAGCCTTAAAGCCTTCATTTTCCACGTTAATTGTTGGCGCGTGCTTTAAGCGCATTTGTTCTGAATTTTTAAGTAATAAAATAATTAAATTATTATTTATTATTTGCCAACATGCAGTCTCGCTCGCCTTGTTGTCGCCTGCCTCATTTGTCCTCAATGCCTTTCGGTGCAGCATTTTAATGATGATTTGTTGGCCCAAACCATGCAGACATATGCCATGAGCTATGACCTAAGTGCAGGCGAACATAAATATCAAGTTCGCAAGCCTTTTAAAAAAACTTGCAAAGGTTGCAAGTATGATAAACGTATTTATAGACAGAGATATACAGGCAGAGGTAAATCAAAATTACGAACTCTGAAGAGGGTTATCATATTGTAAATATATAAATACTTTCCCCGAGTGGCAAACTTCGATTACCCCAGACAGTATTTAAAAGCCTCATGCGATTTTTTATGGAATTTTTCATGACCTATTCAACGCTTTAAAAGTTGCGCATACGCCACGATTTTAATAAATTACACAAATTATAGACACGAGCCGAGACGAGAAGCCTCGAATTGTGCCTGAAATGCGTCTAAGAAACAAAAAACGAATCCGAGTAAGAAGGACTGGTAATTTCTATATACAGTCTGGCTGAGCGGGTATATGACAGATATAAAAGTGTTTTGAAAAAATAATCGGACTTTTTCTAGTAAAGATATTGGCCAATTAAGTGCTGTGAAATATGTTAATTTATAAGTTAATATTAGTATTAAATCATAATGAATATATACTGGAACAATTCTATCTCAACAGTAAACCTGACAAATTACTTGAGCCTACCCCCTCAGTTAGAGTATGCGAAGTGACTGAAACGAGGTCCGACAAAAATGCGAGAGCTGGCAACAGCTGAGGCATCAAGGGTCTGCTCGAGTGTAAGTGGCGCCTCCGAGTGGCAGCGCCTGCCGGCGACGGCATCTTAATAAATTTTCGCTGGCAACACTTTGGCGTTATTAATACTTGAGCGAATGGGTCGAAACGGTCGACAGCTCGGGCGCAGCACGCACCTAAAAACCGCTAACCGAGCGAGCTTGGCATCGGGTAGACGGTGCTAATTACACGCCCCCGACAAAGAGGCGTGGGTGTGTGTGTGTACATGTGTGTGTGAGAGAGGAGGAGTGGACAAGAGAGGATAGGGTTGGCATTTCAGCGTAAATTAATTTACAGAGAAACTCGACAACTTCAAGCAGTTTAGAGCGTAGTTCAACCTGCACTGGATTGTCGACCATGAAATTCGATTACCCACTGTAGAGAAGGGGTACGGGGTTGAGCAGCTACCCTAGGTACATGTCAACATGTTGGGTAACTATGCTTAATTAAACAAATTCCTCGTGTCGCTTCACATTTTGTATGCATCACGTCGACAGCATTCCATGGAGTTGAGCCTCGCTGGCTTCCGCTTTCTGCTTCTTCTTCTTCTTCTTCTTCTTCTACTGTCCTTGCCAATTTGGCAAACAACATTCCTCTAGATTGGGTACGCACTTTTGCCTAATGATGTCTATGCTCAAGTCGTGCATAATGTGCCAATCGAATTGAAACCCACATGGACACGCGGATGCCACTCGCCGAAATAGATTCTGCTAACACACACACACGTACTTCGCCTGGCATATGGTTTATATATAGCACACGCTTGCTTGTTGCCTGTCAACGCAATAATCCAAGCAGTTGCAGACATGTTAAGTCATTTCGTAGGCACCCTTGCCACGCCCGGCTGTTTATTTACCTGGCAAATTATACGTCTCGCATTCGCCTGCTGTGTGGCATTAGTTTAAATTAATATACCTGGTAAATAGCGAAAACGAAAGACAATCCCCAATCGAAGCTGTCTGTGCCCCGAGGCAACCTTTTCTTCCACCGTCGTATTTGAATTACAAAACCTTAATTGGGTATCTGGGAAAGTTTGCATTTGTCGTGGCTTTGGCTCTAATGAGCTTTATTCGCAACCAATTTGAGGACAGGGCAGGGCAATTTCGATTTATTCATACTCGAACTCAGATTCATGCATATCGGGCTCGTAGACAATTCCTCGAAACTCGCAGAAGATCCTGAATATGAGCTGCTCCTTCCTCTCGTAATAATCGTCGGCATTGCGATCGAGTGCATCCACCTCGGCCTTGTAGAGCAACAGTTGTTGGCGCATCCGCAACGTATCCTCGTTGCAGTTATTGAAGCTATCGATGGAGTGCGGCTCCAGTGTGAGCAGCGACAGCATGAACGATAGATACAGCTGAAAGTACCAGATCTATCAATATGTTAAGGTGCTGTACATCATGTTCTCTACACAAATTCTTGGTCTACCTCCTTATCCAGCGGCAGCTCGTGTGTCAATATGTTCTCATCGTGAGCGTGCTCCACGGCATACGTGATATCCATTGCGTGGCAGGGGGTGCTATATACAATATATGTATATTTATGTATATGCAATTTTATCTGTGCGTGTGTCTGTGTGTGTGTGTGTGCGTGGGTGGCGCGTTACTCGAGCGTCTAACGGGTGCGGCTGCCAGTCGGCGACTGTTGCTGCTCGCCTCAGGCTCTTCATATTTTATTGCCCTGTTTACGTTTATATGCATATGTGTGTGTGTCTGTGTGTGCGAGAGAGATAGAGAGTGTGTGTGTGTGCGAGTACGTTTTGTATATGTAAAGACTCAAAGAACAGCACTTTGTTTATTTTTGTTTCTCGTTTGGCGATTTGCATCGCACTTTATCAATGTAACCCTGTTAGCATTCACGAATAGAATCGATAGAGATGGGAACTATATATCGAAAGCAAGAGGTGCCTGACAGTTTACAGTTGATTTTGCTGGCTTGGAAAACTTTTAATTTATGTAGCAATTTTTATAGCTTTCTCGGGTTTTATAGTTTTAGCTATGTGTCCCAGTTAGCTAGTTTTATTGCCTATCTGCCTGAATATAGAAGATAAATAATAAATAATAAATAAATAATCACTTAAACTTCAAGTATCCACTCTAAGGTAGAGTGCCTTCAAGTTGAGTCCCTCACGTTTAGCCATACATGCACAACATATACTAATGCCAATATATTCATTGTATAAACACATAAGCAAATATAATTGTTTTTATATTCGCTACCCATCGAGGGGTATTATAACTTTGTAACAGGCAGAATGAGGAGTGACTCCACAAACAATATACATACATATATTCTTCAGCATCAACAGCCGAGTTGATATAGACATGTCCATCTGTCTGTCTGTCTATCCGACCCTATGCAAATCTAGATCTCAAACATAACTAACGCAGATCGAGTTTGTTTGAGAATTTGACCAAGCAAAATTAAAATTAAATTAATTTAAGGAAGATTAGTAGAGCTACTGATTTCTAAGTCACTCCCTGAAGATATGCTACGCAAATTATGTATATTTATTAAATTATATTGTGTTATTTATTTGTTAATTGCGCTGTTATGTAACTATTACTGCATTGTATGGATTCATCGCAGCTAATTAAATTAAATTCAAAATTAAATTATATTGGTCAGGTGGATAGAGGGTATATCACAGTCGAGCACAGTCGACTGTAGCTCTCTTACTAGTTGATCATTGTTGACTTTGCCACTTGCGTTTACAGATACTCTGTAGTACAAAGTTCTCTTACTTGATATAAGAAATAAATTGTCAACTTATTTGCAGAATCTTAAATTATTCAGAAAATATATATTCCTTCATTTTGAGGTTTATTCAATGTTTTTCATATTTATTTTCGTCCTAAATTCTTTTCACACTGCCTGAATTTAAAGACTACAGGGTATCAATGTACGCAAATAAGATTTATAGTTGCGAGATCATATGACAACCGAAGACAAAACACAAATGTAAGTACAAGAGAGGTGGGGCCAGAACTGCTAACAGTGCTGGGCATATAAAAGTCAAGTTGGTGCAGTAAAACGGTAAATAAAATTGACACCCGCACAAAGGGAGAAATATAAACCGAAATAGTGTAAACAAACAGCAAGCGACGCTTAGGCGAATAAACATTGCAACGAGCAACGAGGATGGAGAGACCGCAAACACCAAGAAAGAAATAGGGGAGAGAGGGAGAGAGACAGAGAGTGGGTAGGAGAACAGTGGAGAACCGAGTGGAATAGAATGAAATCCGATGCGGTATGCTTGAGTGTACAGTGGAGGTAAAAAATGCTCGTTCTCTCATTTTTTATGAATTTTACATTTTGTTTACTTGTATTTTTATGGAGATTATGTCGAAAATGGTTCGCAAAGGCTAAGCCCGAGAGCAGGAGCAGTTAGCGAAGAGCGAGCGAGCGCAAGGTGCTTATGTGTGTGTGTGTGTGTGTGCATTTGTGTATCGATGTGTGTGCCGAGAAGCACGCGTACGTGCAGCACAGGCTGCATAAGACGTTGGGTGTATGCAGTGTAATAAAACTTAAGTGCCGGATATTGAAAAGCTCGTGCTGATTCCCCTGGCTAATGTTAGTAAATAAAAAAACAGCTAAGATAAAAAAATATAGAGAGAAATTCAAGGTAAACATTATGCGGCGGTTTCTTTAAAGCTTTTCAATGATTAGCTTAGCTTAGCTCGTGAGTAAATTAGAAATCATTATAAGCTACAAACGGAAACTTAAGAAACTGCGTTGGATTTGCCGTTGATATTTACAAAAAAACGATGCAATATTCTTTAGCATTTCTGTGGAACTACAGAAAATAATTTAATATTTATTTGATGTTCTGTGCAATTACTGGGAACATTTCCCTATCAGCTTGTGTCAAAGAAATCATTACTCTGTTTACATAATAAAAACTATTTAAATTCTAAAGAAACACAAGTTTTGGGAGATGTGGCAACCCTCTCAATATGCCAAAAACATTTTTTTAAATATTCACTTTAAATAGATAATAAAATGTTTTAATCATCGGTAAATAAAAAGGTCTTAAGTATGAAAGTTAGTTATTTAAACTCTCTCGAATAAGTTATGTCACTAACTAAACATAATATTCTAATCAGATACTTTCACTGAAATAGTTTATCTCTATTTGCTTATTTTGTATTTTGTTCTCGACTTTCTTCGTGCAATAATCACTTACAAAAATAATTATTATCCCAGGTAATCCCATAACTCCTTAAGCAACTCCCTCTCTTCTTCTCCCTTCTCTCCTCTTCCACTCCTTTCCTCTCTCTCTCTCTCTCTGCCCCCCATACGCTTTACAATTCAGTAATTCATGAAATATTTTCACTGCAAATCGCTTTGGGGCGCAACTCTTCACTGGGAATCAGACATCGCAAATCGCTTAGCGATGTCACCAAGAAGCGGCGGTTGCAAATAAATTTAATTAAGCAATCAATGTCTTAATTAAAACAGCAAGTGCCGGCAGAGGCAGAGAAAGAGACAGTGATAAGGGGGGGAAAGCGTTGTGCCGAATCCGATGGCAGAGGATGAGTAATGAAATTTGGTGTTGTCATGTAAATAAGCAGGCAGATGCCAACGCGACTTGCTCTCCACACACATACTATGTGTGTGTGTGTGTGTGATTCACAGTCAAGGGTAACAACGCACAGACGTCGTCGCAACCGTCGCTGTCGCCGTCGTCGCCGTCGCCGTCGTCGTTAGCGCATATCGAAAATGAAGGAAATGAAATAAATCAAGACTCATTAAACCGCAGAAGGAGCAGGGAAAACCGCAACACGGCAGCTGCCACGGTAATCGCGCATATGCGTGTGAGTGGGTGTGTGCTGTATATGTATGTGGTGTGGGTGTTTGTCAGCTGTGTGTGAGTGCGTTTAGGTTATGTCAGCGTGCGCCAAAGCAAAGTTGACAGTTGTTGTCAACTTAATCATCGTCAACCCCCGCACACCCTACCACCCAAACCATACTTGCTCACCCTCACATACACACTCGCTTCACCACACACACACACACACACACTTACTCACTTACATTAGATTACTTATGCATTGACAAATACTTATCTACGCGCCAAGTTGAACTTAATTTCTAGCGATAACGATAACTCGACATATTGCCAGCTCATTATGTGACTCTCGCCTGTCACTGTGTACGTGCGTGTGTGTGTGTGTGTGTGCATAGACATCCATACATCTATTATGACATCGCCATTTTGGTGGCAATTTCCTTCTGTTCAGCGTCTTTTGTTGTTCCGGCTCCTTCTGCTTAATAATAGCAAATTACACAAGTAATTAGTCACGCATTTAATTATTATTTATGGCTTTCCCGTCCATTGCATATGTGGGTATGTGTGCCAGTATGTTCCTCTGTATGTGCTATGTGTGTGTGTGCGTGTGACAAAGTTTTCTATAATGCCTTGTAGTGTGGTGTTGCGATTTAGCTGGGCTTGTAATTATCTACTCGAATGCGTGTGCTTTGCTTTGATGAAATATGCATAAGACAATGGGAAAATATTAATATGCTTTCGGTGCCATCGTAAAACTCCTTTGTCAGGGCTTAAAGAAATCCTTTAGTAAGATTAAAGCACGGTTTTGTAGGCAATTTAAGCAGTGGCAACGGATTTTGTGGAGTAATGCAACTCTCCCAGCTCTTCGATTCTGAGAACAAAGGGAAAATCAATTCATAATATTGAAAATAATAATTTAATAAAGATAAATAAAAAAAATATATATTAATAACAGGAGGTTGCTGATTTAAAAATAAACAACAAATTTAAGACACAACATCAAATTTGAAGAGCAATAAAAAATAATATAAAAACTTACAATAATAATAAGAAACAAAGAACAGTTTTTTGTGGGAAAACTCAAATAACACTTTGTATTACTGATCAATCTTAGCTTTAATAAACATCAGTAAGTAAATAGTTTCACACAAAAGGGTTGTCTCCTGATCAAAAGGTCATTGATTTGACTTTTGACAAAGGGTTGGCACATCTGCGACACACAGCAAATTGTTGAGAAAGGCTCCTCGAGTGAACAGGAAGCCACAACAAGTCAAGGAATGCTTTTCATAATGAGCTTTAAATTGATTTAAACACGAACCTTTTGAGCTGAGATACGCAACATAGAGAGAGAAAGAATTCTTGTCATGTTTGAAATGGCCAAACTAATTAATTATATGTGCCTATATTTCTGACAAATTGATGTATGCGAGCTAGCGAGCAGCTGTTGCCAATTAGGTTGAAGTTCGCATCGGTCGCCTGGACCAAAACTCGCTCACGTAGTTAGGCAAAAACTTTCATCGATTAAAAACTTTTGCACCCAGAAGTATTATCAGCTCTTTGTAATATTCTGCGTGCCTTGTTGTGAATTTGATTTTTGTTTGTTTTTCTCTCTTGTTGGTCACAACAAACTTGCGACGACAGCTGCGTCAAGTTTTCAAAAACATATTAGATTATTTGTTTGTTGCATAATAATTGGAAAAGTGGCAAAGGGAAGATTGAAGTGCCAGTTCGACAGGCAAAAAAGGCAAACAGGCAAAGAAGCAAAATCAAAGCCAAGTCAGAACCAAAACCGAAACCGAATCGAATGAATGCGAGCAACGCGTTTGGCAATTGCCAATGGCGTCAAGGCATCATTGAGACGAGGCAAGGTCGAATTTCTCTCTCTCTCTCTTTCTCTCTCTCGCTCTCTTTATCAGTGCTGATTGCCCTGCCATCCCTTGTAAGCTGTTTATTGGGGCGTGATGTAATTAGCATATCCGAAAAGAAATTGCCGCCAAAAACAAAGCAGCATCGAGTACGAAATGAAGCATCAGCGGAGGCATCAGTAGCGTAGTCAAGATTAGACGCAATTTGCTTAATGCCAAAACTTTTAATCACTCATACGCTCCGTGGCACCCGCAATGAACAAAAACTTTAGCTCCTGCTAAGTTAAATATATAGTAAACAAAGTGACTTGCGAAATGAAATAAGTGTAAATACGACAACAGCAAAAAAAATACAACACTAACACACACACACACACACGCAGTCATAAGCACACATGGACTTAGCTACAAATGCGCACTCAAATATGTATGTATGCGCATCTGATTAAACATGAGTGTGTGTTCACGAGTGTGTGTTGGAGTGCGTGTGTGTCTGTGTGTGTGTGTGTATGCTGGTTGGTAATCCCCCCAAGATGCGAGTCACAAGCGAGAAAGAACTGAAATTTCTGCTTCGCCTTAATCTTAAGTTTAATTTCTGCTTTGACTTTTGAAGCGCACAAACACACACACACACACACAAACGCACACTTGCGTATACTCATGCAACAACAAATTCAACTTTTAATGCATATTTTCTTAGCCTCTTTGCATACCCCATATAAGGTAACTTAATAAAGGGGTATGACAGGTAAGAGAAGTGATTAAATAAAGAGAAATCAAAATTAAAAACAAGAATTTGCGCTTTAAGTAAACACCTGAAAAGAAAAGAATATACTCCACATAGTATCTGCTAGTCAGCTATTTAATCTGTTAATCATAGCATTTCCCATATAAAGTAACTTAATAAAGGGTCAAGAAAAGTAAACGATTGGTTAAGAAATTCGAAATTAACAAAAAGAAATTGTACCTTAAGTAAACTTCTAAGGTGTTTGCTATCCATCTTTTATTAAAAAGAACCTACAGGGTATTTGCTAGTCACTTCTTTAATCTGTTAATCAGCTCTTCCTGTTTTTCAGTTGGCCAAATACGACGACTACAATGTAAGCTTTAGCGCGTTAAAGTGCGACAGTGTGTGTAACTGGGCGACCTATTTGCCTAAACACACTCACACACAGACACACCAAAGAACACACACATGCATATACAACAGGGAAGCCCTCACGCCCTCTGCTGGTTAACTCTCACTTGGTTGCTGGGTTGCTTGATCTGGTCTGGTCTGGTATGTTCTGCTTTGCTTTGCTTTGGTTTGGCTGGTTTGCTCGGCTGACTGCCTCTCATAACACATTAGCGAAAGTGAAAGCCTCCATAATGACTGCTCCCAGTTGATTTTAATTTGCTGTGCGTGTCTGTGTCACACTGTGCGCTCTTATGCCCATAAATTTATATTAGTTGGCCCAGGCAGCATCAGCCATGAGCCAAACGACATCGCGATGCAGATGAAGATGCTGTAGCTGATGCCCAAGCTGTTGGGGCGACGACAGAAGACTCTGTTGAGCTGTGTGGCCCATACTGCTTATTTGCTTTAGCATGTTTATAAAGATTGTTAAATATTTCAGTGCTGTGTGCCTTATTTAGTAAGCTGCTCGAAATTGTCTCGACAACGAAATTGGAACAAGACAAAAAGACTGGAGCAAATCGATTGTTGTCTTAGGGCTGACTTTGGGGAAGGCAGACATTTTAAGAGCTTGCTAAGGAATTAACTTGATATTTGATCGAATGAAAATTGAAAAACAATTTGAGATTTAATGAGTTTCTGCTAAGACTATTCTGGTTCATGGAATTGCAGTAAAAGCTTTGACAAGCTGAATTGCTGAATCTGCTTAGGTATCTTAAATTGTTAAAATTATTATCTAACAATTAATGAAATAACTAAACTGAAAAGGCGACAATCATGCTTGGATTATATTTTAATAATTTTTTTGTATTTTAAATAAACCTCTATAACACATTTGTAGATATTTTGGATCACATTAAATTATGGAAAATACAGTTGTTATTAATTAATGAAAAAAGTCTTTGAAATGCATTTTCATTTGCTTATTTTATGAACTGCAATATGCAAATGTCTTCTAAATTTAAATTGAAATAAAATGACGAAATCCGAATTGGAATTCTTGCTACCATTGCCAGCTGCCAAAAAAGACTGAGCACCATATCAACATACTGAATGAAATCGAATCGAATCGCATGTTGAATCGATTTGGACTATGGGCTGTCCCTGGTCTGTCCATTAATTAAAAAGTCTGCTCGACTATTTTATTCAAGCGTAATAACTGTTTTCCGCCCAAAGCTAAAGTACGAAAATAATATTGAAAGCCATTCGCCGAAAGTTTCAATTTAATTGCATTACCAATGCATACGAAGTGAAGATATCGTATCGTATCTATCCCAATACCGATTATTCTTTTCCTTTCGCCTTTCTGTGTGTGTGTACTTGAGGGTTCCCCCCAAACAAAATTTTATATAATCTGAGCACATTACAAAAGAAATAAATGGCAACTGCAAACTGGCAACTTTGATTTGACTGGAAAAGCTATCGAGAAGCGGACAGGCGAGACAGACAGAGCGGGCGAGCGGGTCGAGGAATTGCAACTAAGTGTAGCTGAGCCGATTCAGACTTTGGCTCAGACTTTGGACACATTTGAATTTCATTTGCAAGCTTACACATGGATGCATAAATATTTACGACTATTAGTTGAGAGAGAACTTGAAAGTTTTTCGATTTGCCTGCACACGCATTTGCATATCGATGGCCATGGTGGTGATCCCTTCCCTTCTCTTCCCTTCTCTTCACTTCCACTGCTACACCTTGGAAATACAATTAAAATAAACTTTACAAAACGTTTGCACTTTTTATGTGCATGTTGCTAGAAGATTGTTTTAAATATTTTATGCTAAATCTATGTAAAAATATTTTGCTGCACGAATTGAGTCAACAAAATGCAAATTAATTCGACGGGGGCGACAACGACGTCGTTGAGGCTGAGTTAGGACAACGAAAACTGCCAGAAAGTGGCATGTAAATCAGACCCAAAGAACAACAACAACAAGAGGAATATAACAAGACCAACACCCGCCGCAACAGCAACAACAAGAAGTCGAACAACAGCAACGGAACGGAAACTGTTCGTCTTTTGCACGTAGCCCATCATTATGAGTATCCCGCTCAAGCAGAGCTCGCTTGACTGCCTCTGGTCCCCTATGTGTATGTGTGTGGGTGTGTGTGGGTGTGTTTGTGTTATTTATTTATTATTTATGTAGCTCAACTAAACGTTTTGCCACAAAAATTATAACATTATATGTCAAAACGCACAAAAGACCCTTGTTTTAAATATGAAATGCGGAACGAAGGGTTTGACTGCACGAACACTGTATACCCTAACAAATTAATAATGATCTATTGAGTTGCCTCAACTTGTTGGTAATCATCTTAGCCAAAGTGAATGTGAATTTTGTCTATCTGAAATTCCGCTACGAACTGCTTGACTTGACTCTGACTTGTATTTATATTACGTATACGCCGAGTGGGCGTGCTGGTCATGGTAAGCACTTCTAAGCCGCAGCGAAACGAAAAACTCTATAAATTCAAAAGCCGCTATTAGCTGCGACTTAGTAGCTATAGCGGGCCTCATAAATTCAGCGCAACAACAACAAAGTGGATTCCCTTCTCCGCTTCTCTTCTCTCCTCTCCTTGTTTTTTGGGCTGTTATGAATTTAAATGTGATGAACGAGCGGCGGCTTCTGAGTCACTGTCCAGTTATGGCGAGCCGCGGCGAATTGTTATGCAATGCACGAGATGCTTCACCTTAAATCATTTGCCGCATCATTTAAAAGGCGTGTGAGGCAGTTGCGGCAATACGAATGGAATGTGCGGTACACAGCCGAAAAGTTGCCGCTGTTGTTGTTGTTGCTGTTGCTGGTCCCCCCCTTTTTTCCCCTTCAACCTGAATGCGCCCCCCTCCAGTTTTTCGTGGCTGCGCGACTGTGGCATCCTTACTGGTTGTAGATGCCTTTGTGCGCGAGTATTGAAAAAGTTTTCAGTAGTTTTCAATGCGAGTTATGAAACCACTTAGGCAGCGGCAAGCTAACGGTACCTAAGGCAGAAGTTCATTGTGAAGTTGACGGAAGGGGGAAAAAGAAAATGAAAAGGGAGAAGAAAGCGGGAGCAAGTTATGCAAAAGTCGAGTTGGCTTTTAAATCATCGACTGTCAGCGGCACACGCACCTGGGCAGCTTGAAAAAATTAAATAAAATAAAATCAAATTTATGCCCGTGCGTGTACAAGCGTGTGTGTGCGCCGCAGTGTGTGTATATAGAATCTATATTGACTTTGGCGCAAAATAATGGCAGGCAATTTGTAGAGCCTACTTTTTGCTGGGCTGCAGACAATGAAATATATTTTGGAAAACACATGCCCCAAATTGCTGCACGTGTGTGCATGTCACCGTATGCGCACGTGTGTGTGTGTGTTGTGTATGCTTCTAAGCACCGTCATCAGTTACAAGTGTGAACCATAAATTGTCATCAGCTTTGGCCCGTAGACTTTGCTTTGGCTGCTTCAATTTATGGCGGATTTTCAATTTGTATGCTCCGCGACCAATTCGGAAGAACTACCCCGAGAGAACCTATGCCAGAGTACCCTGCCAGGCACATATGTAGGATGCCCCACTTGATGTAGCAGGCTCTTCTTTTGCTCAACGCACATAAGTATGCTATAGAATGGCGTGTGACCCCTCGCGAAAACATCATGGGAAATTGTCTTCTCGTTTTCGTTTGTTGTAGCTGCTAGCTGCTGTTGTTGTTTGCTTTGTCGCTGCCATTTATTGCGCACATTCGCTGCCATTGATTTTTTATGCGTTTTTGAAGTAGTTCAGTTGGCGGCGCTCATAAGTAGGCAACGCTTTTTTCTTCAATTTCTCTTCCTTCGATTTTTGTGAGTTTCTTCATCATTTTATTTTTTTGCGGCAAAAAGTGATTATCATGTGCGTGTATGCGTGTGTATGTCTATGTGTTTGAGTGAGTGTTAGCGTGCGTGACATACTTTTGACATTAATGTTGTTGCTGCTGTGAAGTTGATTTTAATATGGTTTACGCTTCGCCGGAAACTTAATAAACTTGATTGTTGTTGTTATTCTTTGCCAGTTAAAGTTGTTGTAGTGTGTGTCAATGAAAAACTTTTCACATTATTGACTGGCAAAGGCAACGGCAAAGGCAACGACAACGGCAACAGCAGCAACAATGGCATATATGAAATTTATAGGAACAGTATAAATATTATATGATTTTTGAATTGCGTTGAAAACTGCATTTTTACTACATGCGAGTTGAATTTAATTCCAAGAAATTATAGTAAAAAGAGAGAATGATTCTTTTGATTGACTTTTTAGTGTCGGTAGCAGTAAAAGCTGCAATAAAATTATAGTGAAAATAATAAAACAAAATCGGTTTTTTATAGTGCCTAGAAATGTAAAATTGCTAATTAATTTTCAGCAGTTTATCGTTTCTTATGATGAATAATAAAATAGTTAGTTTGAAGTGGATGATCATTTATTACAACTGCAGACAATATGTTCAACTGCAACTCTTAAAATTGCCAACCTAACATCAAACATTACAAATTCTCAAGCGAACCTTACTGAAGTTTAGCTCCTCTGCATTTTTAATGTCAATTGCAAATGTTTTCTAACACCATTCAAATTTTCCATAACATTGTTAAATGGATCCGCAGCTCTGTCGGGGCAGCAAACTAGATAGAATAGAGTTTTACAGTGTTTAAAATATAAGAGACGGTCTCAAAGGCGAAGTAAGCTAGCTGTGTGAGAGAGGGAGGGAAATGTTTTCTATGCAGTCAAGTCAATGCACGTCGGCGACGCCATTAATCTTCGTGCTACATTGAGCTGCCGTCGGGGGAAAGTTGCAGGAGGTGGGAGAGTGTGAGAGTAGCTGTCATGTAGCGACACTCGCAAACAGCCGCCGGGCAATGTTGCAGTTTGACTTGGGCTTCAGTTTCAAGTCTGCTGTCTACAGCACGTTGTTCGATGAAAATATTGTACGCCTATCTTGGGCATCTTTTGGCTCAGTCTATTTGACTGGCTTTTTAACGCCTGGGGTATATTTGCTTGCCCAGTACAAATTTCTATGGATCCCAGGTCGGACCAGTCCAAATATGCTCTGCAACGGGCATTGGCCGTTTGGCTAGTGGCACACAACTTCCCAGTGTGTGTGTGTATGTGTGTGTGTGTATGATGAGCCCCATTCCCCTTCCGGATCCTACTTAAACAAATTTACCCTACGCTTGAACGCCATCAAGGCCTTTGGGGGTCCGGCTGGTAAGCCTGTTGTTGCCATAGACGTGCCTCCGCACATGTACAACAAGCCACAGACGCCTTTTGATATGCAAAATAAAATTGTGTACAACGATTTTAATAAATATTCTCAACATACAAAAACCAACCAAACATACAGATGCCTCGAAGTGACGACAACATCGGCAATGGACACAGACGATGACGTTGCCACTGAGGATGAACAGTTTATTGAATTTTTTTTCAAGCCTTTTACCACTATCGCGTCAATAAAGTATTTCTCTAAGTTCGCTATAAGTTGAAAACTTTAAAGGAAGATTCCAAAGGAGCTTGTCATACTAATTGCTTAGGTCTACCAAAGAATTTGTTAAACAATCAAGAGAACATTATGTACAATCTCAGACTACAAAGTTTGCTAAATAAATCAATCGAATTCCCAACACAATTTGAGCTCAGGCATTTTTGCTGTTTCTGTTCTAAGTGCCATAACCTGAAGGCAGATACAAAGCATAAAAAAATACATATAATAAAATACTTCAAATAGTCTGTATTTAATTTGACACTCAAGCACTTCTGCAAGCCTGCCAGTATTTTCAGCAATTAATTTTTCATATCCCTACTCTCATATTTGTCTCTTAAATCTACTATCCGCTTACAGGTTTGTATAGGTCCCAAAGTCAGCTTTGCTTTTTATCCACTACATCAATAAACAATTTCGACTGTATGTGTGTGTGTGTGTTGACAACAAATCAACTGCAAATCCCCTAAGCAGCTTAATATTCACACCTAACCGGGCATATTATGATCCGCTAAGCCTGAAAGTAGTCAATAGACTTTGCCTTTGTGCCAGAACATCCAATCAGCCAATAAGCGAGACAAACAATACGTTGTCAAGGTCAATCAATTGCGAGCTTATTGCAGCTTCAAGCATTTTCTCTTCACGTATTTTATTTACAATTTTATGAGCCTTTGATGAAGCTGATAAAAATCACTTTGTTTTTTACGCGCCTCGTTGCAGTTAAACTTAAAATAAATAAATTGCCAGAGCAAAGCCACATGAGGAAATTATGCAGCCGCGCAGAAAGTTTACAGCCAACAAAAAAATAAAACAAAGAGAATGAAACCAAAATGCAAAAAATAATATAATGGAAACACTCAGCAAATCCGAGAGTCAAAAGGCAACTATCAACCGCAGGAAACGGGCAGCTAACCAACCTGCAGACCGGCAGAGGCTCTCAACCAAGCAACTCTGGCAGGCAACCAACCAACCAACCAGCTAACCAAGCCAACCAGTCATTAAGCTCTGCCCACCGTGCTTCCCCCCAAACTGTAACCGCACTTCCCTTTATCCCCTCCTCTAGCCTGCACTCTATCACGTTATCAAGAGCACAAAAAAGTCGACCGTTAAAACAAAAAGGCGCATTCGAGTGCCTGCAACATCATTAGTTGCAGTTCATACACACTCAAGCGCAAGTTATGACGCAGATAGCCTTCTTTTAGCCAACACGCCTCCCTCTCCCCATATCCCCATCGTCATGTGGGGACAGCCCCTTGCCAACCACTTTCTCTCTCACGCGCACTTTTTTGTGCGAGGTGTCCAAATTAAATTTGCATCAGTTGCTCGGCGAGCATCTAAATGATGCCAAAAATGTAAGTGTGTGTGTCTGTAGCATAAAGCCAAACTGCAACAAGGAGCAGCTGCAGCAGTCACAACAACAACATCAACTACTCACTTTGGCGCTTTTGCATGTTGCTTTTTTTTTCCGCGTGTAGTTTACTTTTTTCATATCCTGTACATAACGTGAGCTCTGAAAGGGTCTGACATATGGCTGGCACATAAATTGCGCCTACAGACAATAAACTATATTTACATTTTTTATAGTCATATACATATATATATTCGCAATCAGCATCGATGGCTCAGTTTTTTCCCAAATGCTTAAAGTCACTCGGCATAAAATATGCCACAATATTTTTTACTTCCTGCGAATAAGTTCTTTAAATTGACAAAAATAAGTTAATTTTACTAAACTATTCAATGATTTAAACTTAAGTATTTTTTTGTTTATTTACTTATTTATTATTTTCTATTTATTTACTTATTTAATTACTTTTTAATATATTTATTTGTTTATTTTCATATTTATTTCAAATTAACTTCTCCAATTCAATTTATTCCTAATATCTCTTTTATATCGCATCTGGTCTTCGATCATTTATGCACTCCAACACTTCTGGCGCATCACTCTGTCTGTCACGCGCTCTTCCTGTGAACGTGTATGTGTGTGTGTGTTTGTGGGCACTTAAATAATTTAGATTTTTGTGTCTAACATGCACAAGTACCACAGCGGCCCAAAAGATTCAAGTGCAGCGGCAGCTGCCAAAGTGAGTGACCCAGTTAGATAGCTGGAAGAGAGTGCGAAGCTGTGAGGCAGGAGAGGGCAAGAGATGAGATGCTGTAGGGCACCTGACATGGAGCAGTCGCATGTGCCGAGAATTATAAGTGTCGTCAACCTGCGACTCTGACTGCCAGGGTTGTCAGGGCTGCCAGGCTGACATTATGCACTCATTAAAATGTCAAATAAATTCAAATGCAAAATGCAAACTGCAAAAATGCAAAGAAAATGCAAAAACACGAATGCATTTTACTTTGGCATGCAAAGGCGAGAATGGCGACATAACCGACGACAAGTGTTACACTTAAAACTGGATAATGCATGCGGAGATTTAAGTCAAGGGAAACTGTGTGTGTGGATGTGTGGATATGCCCTGTTTAATGTGCATATTTAGCGCAGGGTGAACTTTGAACTTTGTTAAACGGTCAATGAGGGAAGCCAGACGGAGATAAAGATAAATCCCAAGTGCACTGGTATAAATATATTACTACAGCTGCATACATATTCCACAATTTAATTGATATAATTACTACATCTACATACATATTCAACTATTTAACTGATATAATACGCTGCGAAGTTGATTGTTAGCTAGATTCAATTCAATGTCGGGTACAAATTTCTGGCCTTTAGTGGAAAGTAACAGAAACTTAAGCGCCATCAATATTAAAGTGCATAAGTGGGAATCTCTCTCTTCAATATAGATGTATAATCATATTTTTTAAAACATTGTTATGAGTGTCACGTCAAGAAAGGTTCATAGAGCGTATTGTGCTTTTAATACAATTGCAGAGGGTATATTTATTTTGCAACGCACCTTAGGAGACATCTCTGTTCCTATTTTGAATTAGCATTACCTGTCAATTTAGTCATGTACGTCTGTTCCATCTGTTTGTCCGTCTATCCGTCCGTCTCATCGTCTGTCTGTTCGTGCATTTGGCTTTCTAATAAAACGCTTGTCCAATTTTTTGTAATTTTTCAAGATATTATTACCAATCCTAATACTATCTCACTTTTTTTAATAATATGCATATACAATATTATCAAAATCGCATCACTTTTACAAAAAAAAAATGCCCTCAAATGCTTTTTGTAAGAAGACTAGTTTTGATTTGATGTCACACTGCCAATCAAAGATAGATATAATATTAAATACATACAATACTATACAATTCTTCACAATTATATATCACTAGTATAGGAACGATAATATTATACATAACCCTGCAAGGGATATAGGTAGCCTTTTTTCTGGCTTTGAAATCGCACTCCTGCCGTTGGTTTATGTTTGGCACTTCCAGCGGCGAGGCAGACATTAAAGCTGTCATTTATTTTAATTAAGAACAATTTCCGCTGTTTAGCTGAAGTAGCCAAGTGCGCAGAGCACGGGGGCAGAAATGCTAGGAAGTCGTTCAATTGTTGGAGGCCGTTAGATGCGCCTGTAATTATTGCGAGTGCGAGCGCGTATGACGAGCATTTTCCGCACGTCACTCGGTTCACTCAGCTTCCGTTGCAATGCTCTTTACTCGCATTTTGTCTTAAACGACAACTGTGGTGGTATATTTAAAAGGGGAAGTTGGGTTAAACGGGAGTCTGTTACACACACAGAACAGCTATTTGACTTAACTCACATGCTCAAGAGCTGGCATTGAGTGGCATTTAATTAATTTGCAGTTGAATGCTATAGGTTTTTTCTTGCACTTTTTTATAGTCGAAGCGGCACTCTTTCAGCATTTTCTCGTTAGCTTTAAGTGGTTTCTCTAGTGTGTTTTATGTGCCACACACAGTCTGTGTGTCTAAGCTGTAAATGAAGTTTTGCCTAGCGTATCGATATGGGTCAGTCTAGAATACGAATGCGAAGGCTTTCTGGCTGCGGCAATTCAATCAACAATTCCAGCACTTGCTTATTCATCGCAATTCTTAGCTCGATTCTTAACTTTTCCCTCTCTTTTCACATTTTTTGCAGCTGCCAACGTCATGGACAACGACTTGTTGCCCTCCATTGCAGCCGTAGATGATGTCTACATAGCCTCGCTGGTGCCTGGCCACAACTACAACAGCAACAACGGGCATGGGAATGGCAACCACAATCTGGGTAACCACCATCTGCACCACAACAATGTGGCACAGTTTGAAAATGCACTGGATGAGTCCGAAGACTCTGTGGATGAGACAACGTATCCACCGCCTGTCTTTGACTTTGGCATGCCCAGGAACATAACAGCCCGGACGGGGCACACGGCCGCCATCAATTGCCGTGTTGAGAATTTGCGCGATAAATCGGTGAGTCAAATGGAGAATGCTTATCTCCCAGAAATGTTTTTTCTTACGTATTCATGGTTCGATTTTATGCATTTTTAACTATCGCTTAAGCAAATATTGACCCTGACTGAGGAGAGTAGTCAAGCTGAAAATCAAGTTACCGCCAAAGTTGCCAAGCTTCGGTCTCGTTCTTTTGTCAGTTTGTTTTTTCAGCTACTTGCATCGTTTTCCGGTTCCGCTCTCTTTGTCCTTGGCATCATCATCTCATCTCTCATCACATCTTTTGGTCATTTTCTTGCTCGAATGACAGAGTTTCAGTCAGTTACCAGTTACCAGTTCCCAGTTCAGCTGCTCCTTCGCTGCCCTCGTCTGCGTCTTCCTCTTCCTGTTAACTATTCCTTTGTCCATCCAATGGCATTCGCCACCCTGCTAAGTTTAGTTTATGGCTTTGCATTGTGTTTCATTTTTTTTCTCGCTCTCCCTTGCTTCATTTTTTAATTTTGTTGCGTTTTTTTTCTTTTCTTGCTTGTATCTATTGATTGCTCCGCTGCTTCATCAACTTTAAACTTTATTTTCTTTCGTTTTTCTACGCGCTTTGCTGTTAATTTTTCGCTCTTTCTTCGCTTTGGTTTTGGTGTCCAGAAGGTCGTTTGTAACTTAACTTGCTCTTCAATTGCTGCAAAATGTGTGAAATTTTTTCAAGTTCCCGCTGTGCTTGGTGTGGGGGTGTGAAGCTTAATCCCCGTCAAATTTGTTTTCGCTGAAATCAAGCTCAAATTGTTGCATTTTATACCTTTCTTGGGAGTGCTGTAGAGTTGCGAAAAGTATTGTAGCACATTTTAGCAGCAAATTAAAGCTACTTGATTATATTTCTTAGGAAGCATATAAAGTTGATCGAGTTAAAAGTAGGAGATAAACAACAAATGTAGAATCAATAAAGAACTTGCCATGTTGATGAAAAGACTCTCTAGAAAGCTAAATTGTGCTGTTAGTCCTAGTTGCAATGAATTGTTTTCAAATCTAGATTTTAGATTATAAGAGTTTCAAACTAGATTTCCACACTTAAATTTGCTGCAGTTTTTATGGCTTTACTTAAAACAAAAGCTAGAAATTTTTTAAAAGTTTAAAGGATATATTTGCGGACGCCCATTGTAAGTTATTTACATGCCAAAAGGTTCGGTTCAGCCATTGCATCATTAATCTAAATAATTTTGCAGGTCAGTTTAGTGAAAAGTTTGCCACTTAAACCCAATGAATTTCTAGCATCTGTTTAGGTAACGGTGCCTCCAAGTTCTTAAACTTACCTTGGCAATTGCTTCTGACACAGTTGCTTAATCTATCATTGGAATGCGTCGGCTGCTTTACATACAAGCTCGACCATTTGGCTGCCAATGCCTTCTTCTTCTTTTAGTCTTCTTTGGCCTTGCTAGGCAAATCCACTTAGAGCAAAAGAGAAACTGTTGGCAAACACCTATCGCAGTGCTGCGGCAGCAAAGCACCTTAACTTCGTCAGCGTTTGAGTCGGTCTCAGGTTCAGGCTCGTCATCATCTATTGCCAGCATAGAGCAAGATTTAGTAGCACCTTTTCTGCTGTTCCCCCACCCCACCTTCTTTTGAATTACGATGGTTTTTCCTTTTTTTTTTTGGGCTGGCCAAGCATCGTTTTCTTTTGTCACTTTGACACTTTTAGTTTCGGTTAAGTTCAGTTTCGCTTGTTTTATTTTTCCTCTTTCTCCTTTTTTTTGTACTTTTTGTATTTCGTCTCTTTTTGGAGATACGAAAAGTTGTGCTCGCCTGCGGCAGGCGCGCAGATTACTTTCTGGCTGCTTTTGGGCTGTGCAGCCCGTGCAACCAATTTTTTTTTTTTTTTTTTTTTTTTTAGGCTTTGGCAACTTTAAGCCGCTGACATTTTGAGCACGCACTTCGTCGTCGCCATTCGTCGTTGTCCTGCTGCAAATCGCTTTGTCTGCCGTCGCCGCCGCCGCCGCCGCTGTAAGAATATTTGACAAAGTTTTTTAGTTCTCTTTCGTTCATTTTTTTGTTGGCGCAACACTTAGTTCATTTTGCCGTTTGGTTTATTAAATTTTCTACCTTTATTTCGGCCAGGTCCTTTTCGTCTGGGGCCGAAGCAATTTTAAAAATTGACTTAAGCGCTCTTTGTCCCTTTGTCCCTTTGTCCTGTGTTGTCACTAAATGTCTCTCTCACTTCCTTTTTCTCTCTATTTACAGGTATCTTGGATAAGGAAACGCGATTTGCACATTCTGACTGCAGGCATTCTGACCTACACATCTGATGAGCGCTTCAAGGTGCGTATACGTAATCTACTTATTTACCCTGCTGCCAGGCAAGTCTGCCTGCTGCTGCCATCCCGTTCCGCATTGTTTGTCCGTCCGTCTGGCTTATTAAATGGCCACGAGGCATGCCTGCACATTTGTAAGCCAAGTCAGCTTAATTGCGTATGCGATTCGACTCTCCTGGCTCCTGGTGCACTCCCTGCCAGGCTCACCAAGTTGCCAACTTGTATGCATTGATTAAATTTGCCCAAGGACACGCACACACAGTTGCCAAATGCAGCCTCTGTCTCTGTCGCTGTCTCAGTCTCTGCCTCAGCTGGCAGCACTCAACTCAGCCTCAGCTTCAGCTTCAGCCTTAACGATTTATCTATGCATTTCGCTTGCAGGTCGTACGCACCGCCGACTCCAAGGATTGGACGTTGCATGTGAAATATGCGCAGCCACGTGACAGTGGCATCTACGAGTGCCAAGTGAATACGGAGCCAAAGATTTCGATGGCATTCCGCTTGAATGTCATAGGTGAGTACAGCTGAAAACTTGCAACTTGTTGGAGAATTCTCCATCTTTTCTCCTTCCCTTAGCAATCTCCCCTTGGCTTGCGCATTGTCAGCAACTTGTCGCATGCACGACTTGCAGCTCGCGACTTGCAACTTGCCACGCGGGGGAAACTGACAACTTTTTCCTCTCCCTGGCAGAGTCTTATAAATTGGGCACAAAGTTTGGCCACATGCAACGCGAACTTCTGTAAATACATTAAAGTTTGTGCATGTGTGTGTGCAAGTTATTTACATATGTTTTACTAAAGCTATGTAGGGGATATAACTCATGGAAAAAAACATGATGTGGGGTACAAAAATGCAATCAATTAGATTAATAAATCACCCGAGAAAAAGAGAAACATTAATCTGTTTTATGGTTATAGATTTTTCAGCTGAAGTTGTAGTTTTTCTATAAGTGATGTTTCCATTTTTTGAATACCATAATTTAGAATTTTTTATATTTTATTATGGTGTAAACACTTAGTAGAATACTGAATTATTAATATACATATACATAATATAGTATGTAATACATACATGATTATAATAGTTTGGAAATCAAGCTTATATAATATTTATGTTGCTGAGCGTGCCAAATTTGTTTGCGCTAAACCTGTGAGGGTAAAGTGTACATTTTATTGTACTCCGTAAGATGACCGTATTTTGTATATTAAATTGATATGCTTGGGGACAAGAGCCTAGTAAATACTGTTGAGGAAATTTTCGTAATGAAATTGATCTGTGCACCATTTTAAAATTGTTTATACTTCAATGTAAGGATTGTTTCTTTGAGCTGTATTCGTTATCTCTCCTTAACGTTTTATAAACTCCCGTCACACTCGCTGGAAATTCAATAACTATAATCAACTTGCCTCCTGACACCAGAAATATTTGGCCGTGTAGTATAAATAGATTTTGTTTTAAAATATTTGTATTATTTTCAATCGTGTAAACATTTAATATAATACTTACTAAATCAACAATGTACATAATTATTGAATATGTATAATAGTATTATAATAATTTATGTATCAAGCTCAAAATTCTTTAGTGAATCTTGCAAAATGCCCAAAATTTGTGAATCAAAAAAATTAATTTTAATATTACTTAACAGTTTACTAGCTTTCTGTGCAGCACACAATACCCTTTTCTTATAACAGTGCACAAAAGTGTATAACAGTTTCTTTTTTCACTTGCACCAACTGCTGAGTACATCATCAATTACAGTTTACTCAGCATGACGCGTCGCTGGCGAACTTAATTTAGGTCAACACATTATTGAGGGGCATATCAACTGCTGGCTTAGTATAACCAAACACTAGCTAGGGTATACCACTATCTGTGTGTGTATGTGATTGTGTGTGTGAGTGGCAGTGTTTGTGTCGTGTGTTACTTTTGTGGTGCCCAAAACTTTGCTGTCTGCCATTTTTCTACACGCTTTGCATACAAACGCAATTTGCATTTAAATTCAATACTAAATTCATATGCTGCCTGTAATACACACCGGGCAATGAGACGAGGGCGTGGCCCCGAGGGCGTTACGCTGTCTGCGTGTGAACGCCAGTCTATGCATGCCTGCTGTGCTGTGCATTTGTGTGTGTGTGTGTGTATGTGTGGCTTTGAGGTGTTTTTTGCACGTTTACGCCACGCTCTCGTTTCATTGTTTTGGCATTTTACAAGTTTTCTACAATGGATTTCCGTTGCAGGCAATATTTTGCCTTTCAGCTTCAAGTCTTTGCCTGCTGTGTATACTTCGTGTGTATATGTGTGTTCGTGTGTTAGTTATAAATTGCTACAGAACGGCATGCACGTTCATGTTTCATTCATGTACGTAAAATTGATTTGAAACTTTCCTCCTTTTTCTTTTTTGCGGCAGCAGCTAGAGAAGTTGCAGCCCAGTCGAATGTTTGTCATCATGTGCCAAAGTTTTACTACGTTATTTATTTATTTTTCTTGCTTGCCTCCTTCTGTTGTGTCTGTGGGCATAGTTAATTGAAATTATCAAATAGTTTGGCCCAAGACTTGCAGCAGTTGTGTGGTTGTTTGCTTGTTTGCTTGTGATTGCTTTAGTTTTGCTTTTGATTCGCTTTGATTCAATCGGCATTGGTTGTGTAATTCATGTTCCATGTATTCCCTAATGTGCATTCAATCGTTTACTTGACCACTTTCGGCCCACTCGACAGCCATTCACGTAATTCAATAACTCTGAACTTGTTGTGTGAAATTTGTGAAATTCAGCGCACAACAGTGCTCAACACGCTAGATTTAGCAGCAGCTCAACTATATATGGCTAGAGTCTGGGGATTTTCAGCAACAAATTGGCTGTCAGGAGCAAACCTGAGTTGCTTATTTATAAACGAACTCAGGCGAATCTCATCAACGTCTATAAAGTCAAATCAACGCCGTGGCTTCCTGTTGCCCCATAACATCCGTTACAGCTTGCAACCTGCAGCACAACGCACTCCGTACACACACACACACACACACTACAAAATAATCTATTTTTACTCCCCACTTCCTCGCAATCCTTCACAACCTCTCGCTTCATCTTCACTCCGACTCTGGCGACGGGAAGTCGCGGCAATGTTAAAAAAAATGTATGCTAATGATTTGAAAAAAGGTTCTGTGCAGATTTTCGTTTCTACGGTTTCCGTTCTGCAGTTGGCAGCGTGATAAAATATTCTGTCACCGGTTTCACGCGCTCCACCAACACGAACAGGAAGGATTCCCTTGAAAACGAACGAACAAATTCCTCAAAGAGCGCAAAAGGAAAACAAATAATTTTTTAGATTTTTCAGTAAAGTATGCTGCTGAGCGTGCCGCCTTCGTTTGCATAAAACCTCAAGGGGAAGGGACAGAAGCTGGATTCTATTGTATTCCGAGGGTGACCGTGTTTTGTATATTAAATTGATATTCTTGAGAACAATAGAAATAGAAATCTTGTTGAGGGCATTTCCTTTAATGAAATTGATCTTTGCACCATTTTAAAATTGTTTAAACATTAATATTTTCCCCGAGGAATACACCCTTACATTTCTTAAACGTATTATAGACTCCCTTAACGTTGGCAAGTAATTCAATACCTTTAATTAACTTGCCACTTGTCACCAAACATGTTTGGCCATGTTGTATAAATAGATTTTCTTTTCAAATATCTTTAAATGAAATCTGGTTCATGAAGAGTATCCCCAACCTCGGTTCAGGTCAGGTGGTTATTACGTGAAGAGTCAATTTCGTGGAATTGTTCTGTCTGGTCTGTGTGTTTTTGCCTCCCACAACAGCCACATAATAATAATAAAAATGAAATTGCCAAGCTGCTAAGCTAGCAGATACTCTGCAGAGTAAGACTAATACAGAAAAGGAGGGAAAGAGGGATGACATTTTATGATATATGACTCTGTTTACTTACTCTATACTATATACAACTTATAACTTCGCATATCAAAATTGATTTTCAGCAATTTGACCCGAAAATGGCAGAATTTCATTAAACGAAAGAAACTGATTTGCGTACGACATAAGCGATATAGTTAAACTTAATGTCTTGAGGGTTTAATGTGGGGTGAATATGGTTACATACAAAGTTAACTTAGGGGTTGTCCCTGCGTTGGCTTTTACTTTTTATTAGAGGGTATAGAAATAATAAAAAAAGAACAACAGAAACTAAATGAAATGGCAAAACTAACACATAAAAATTTGTAACCACAAAGGCCTAACACACTTTCGACTGGCATCGGATTAGGGGGGTTGTGCTACAGGCTACGCTGGGGCATGATTGAGGGGAGGGGCGGGGTGGTGATGCTGCTACAGGCGTATCATTGACCCATTGTTTGGCTGGGCGTGGCTTGGGGCCAATGAAGCCGTTGAGAGCGGGTACAATTCTTGTTGCTCTCGCGCATTTTACACACATTTTAAGTGTTGTTAGCCCGTTGTTATTGTGACTGGCGGGGTAAATACAGACTCACATGGGTAGCACATGTGTGTGTGTGTGTGTGTACGAAGAGGACCATTATGTCCACAGTGCTGCCTTGATGGTTGTTGCCAGTGCGTATGTGTGGTGAGTGCTTGTGTGTGTGGCTTTCTAATATTGGCCATGATTTTGGGGTCGAGATAACTTGTTGTTGCTGCTGCCGCTGCTGCTGCTGCCCATTGCCAAACCACCAGCTGCGGCAGACAGAGACAAATGCGCGGTATTCTCGCAGTTGTATACCCCGCAAAAGGGGCCCTCACTAAACCTCACTCGGCCTCACTTATAGGCACTGAAAATTGGTTTAATGTTTTTTCGAGCTATTCACCAACTGTTTTCGGCCAACAGCAGCAGCAGCAGCTGCCCGTCGACAAAGTCAAATGTTGACGTTGTTAATGATGAGACTCGGCCCGGGAGAAGGGGCTGCAGAGACGCCGGGTGACGATGTCGAGTAGCTACGCTGCAGACACTAAAGCCGATTTCAGTATGCAGTAAACACACACGTACACAAACAGCACAGATACCATACACATAGATAAACAAGCGGCCAGACGTTTGCTGATGCTGAGTTAGTCGCCACGTAACGGTTCAGTTAGTTAGTTAACTTGGCTTAGCTCCGGCCCAGACACAGCTCATTTACAGCGAAAGAAAATTGCATTTTGGCCAGCAGCCATTGAAATATCGTAACCTTGCATTATCTTGGCTATTCCAAGTGCGTTTTATGTGACTGCTTCGATTAATATATTGCCAGACGGACGACAGACAGTTGATACAGTGAGCCACATGCTGAAGATTAACAAGATTTCTATTGATCGTACATTTAATAAGATTGTGGCTTATAGATTGGAAAGACAATGCATGAATTTAAGAAGACCTGCATAGCATAATAACTTTTAATCGTGGCAGCTTCGTGCACAGCGAGCAACCACGTCAATTTCACACAACACCCAAAAGTAGGCAATGAAATTTCCAAGTGCCGCTTCATTCATTCACTGAGCAGCTCTGCCTGCCTGGTGTTCGCACCTCTCTGGTATAAACATTTTACACTGCTCTGGTATGCAGGTGCTGTCTTGATTCATTGAACGTAATTGCGAATCGTCCATTGAATTGTCCCATGAAATACGCGCTGAGGAACCACAAGCTCAACAAGCGAAGCCACAACCGTTTGAGGGGGGTTGGTAGCCAAGTGAATTGGATAGATTCCCTTACGCTCTACTCGACTACTCGATTAGGGTACGTTTGTGTGAGGGGAGGGAGGTGGCGAATGTACGGGAGACCACCTAGAAATGCCATTAATCAATTTTGTGCACGTTCCATTGGCATTTGCAGTGACGCCGCCTGATGCCAAGGCGATTATAGCCGGTCCATCGGATTTGTACGTCAAAGTGGGCAGCGTCATAACACTCACATGCCATGTGAAACAGCCGGCAACGGCTGCCCAGGATATTGGACCAATTTACTGGTATCGCGGCCCCTACATACTAACGCCCTTTGTGGCGCATCCAAATGATGCAGCCATCGATTTGCAGCGCATCTCCATGGAATCAACACTTGCCGAGAAGCTGCAGAGCAGGTAAGCAGTAGATGCCTTGGGTTAGCAATGTGTTCATCATAATCACAAAGAATCAAACTGAAAGCACGCCCGCCCTGCCGCCATGCTCAAGTGGTTGTTGGTTTCCAGCTCAATAGCATGCTTGGCATTCTCAACTTTGATCAATGAAGTTGAATCCATGTGGCAAGTGTGATTGGCCCCAACTGGATGCTGATGGTTCTGCTGCTGCTGCAACCCACGCAGGCAATTGCTTTAATCTTTGCTTTAATGTCTGTTGCAGATTGAGGATTGCGAATGCGCAGCTGCTGGATACGGGCAACTATACGTGCATGCCGACCACGGCTGAAGCGGCCAGCGTTGTGGTCAATGTCATTAATGGTAAGTGGGTGCAGGAAGGCAACGGGTGGGGTTTGTTGCAGCATGTCAGATGCATCTTTTCGCATCTTGTGCTAACTTTCCCAAATCATCTTGTCTTTTCTCCCCCTCTCTCCCTCGCTCTCTCTCTCTCTCTCACAGACGAGAGCCCGGCGGCAATGCAGAAGAGCGGTGCCAGTGGCAGCTCCCTCAGAAGTAGCAGCCTTAACTTTAGCCTCATTCTGGCGTTGGCTGCCAGCGCTGTGGTGCGATGGCCCTGGCGATGGATGGGTTTGCTTCTTGGCTCTGGCACCTTATCCTTAGTGCATATCAATTATGGTGGCAGGCAATCAATAAGTAACACCACTCCACGACTTCGACATCAGCAGCAGCAGCAGCACAGACGCAGCAACTACCGATGACGATGGACTCATGATAATTAAGTGAGGCGCATTCCTTGTACATAATTATACCGTTAGATAACGATCATTGAGGCCCCATGCGGAGGCTGCAACGTGTCACAATCGAACCATGGCACGCAATAATCCATTGACATTTAGTGTTAATTTTATGCATAGCGTAAATATATTGAATTACGTTAATTACTAAAGCAAATAAACAAATAAAAAAAACCAACAAATAAACATTAATCTAGGCTGAGAGGAATGAAAAGCAAAAAATACCAATACCAGAAGAAATCGAAGAACAAAAAGTACATTAAAGAGAATTATCAATGTAATTGTTTCGCATTAATCGATGTACTTATTTTATTTCAAACACTTTTCCCTCTGCACCAAGCTTTGAATAAAAAACTGATAGATAAACTAATAAAAGCTAATAAGAAATTATAACGATGTTAGGTGTAATCCGTGTGACGAAGGTTGCATACTCTTTCAAATAATTATTGAAGGATTATTATTATTATTATTTGATTTAATTAATTTTATTATTTCTGTATATAAAATTCCGACAGCATGTTCGTCTGCTGTCTGGCACTTAAGCAACCTTTGGCTAGGGTATTTTTAGTCAACATAATGATAACAAATAAATTAATTGCATTGTTAATTTGCACCTCAACAACGAAACTCAAATAAAGCAAATGAAGCGGCTCCTTCAAATGTAAATACCAATTTTAATTTCATTTTATTTCATAACTTTTTGTTTCCCTTAATTAACTGATTGCATTTTAAATTCGGTACACAGAAAAAGAGAGAAAAACATAAACAAAATCTGCAAAGAAAACAATTATAATAAAAATAAAAGCAAAAAGAAAAAATTATTGCGAACTATATATGTAACTGTAAACTAGGCTTAAGTAATTATTATAAACATATGAAACATATGCACATGGAACCCTCACACGATCATGACGATTCCAACTTATTTACAGCATGAGTAAGCAGTTCTATGGGCTACAATAAATTGATTTGATTAAAGTAAATGTAACACGAGCTGTTTGCTTTCAATTTCATGCTTTTTGGATACGTTTTTTTCTCAGATTTAAAATTATATTCAAAAGTGTTTACGCGTAATTTTAATTAAATTTCGTCGCGCATGTCCATTAATAAACGGATTGTAATTTGTAATTATTGCAGCTTTGCGCTCAACGACATAACATGGCAGGGATTAACAGGGCAGTCTCGGCACCGGCACCGGCCTCGGTTTTTGTTTAAGCATGAAATCGATAAATTGCCGATATGGCTCGAGCCTAATTTCATTCACATCGCATGCAAATTAAAGCCGACTGCCTGCTCAAAGTAAACGAAATCGTTACAAATTAAGCGCTTCAGATTACCCCAACGACGAGTCATTAATTCACACTTGCAGAGCGTGTGCACGGCGCACGGTCCACAGCGCGTATGCGCAATCATCGTGTCGCCCCTCAGGGCCAAGGCGTAAAGTTTTCGCTCGGCCGGACCCTGAGCGCACAACTGCGGTCAACTAATACGGACTGTTGATGACCTTTCCCTCCAACTCCGTCTCTCTCCCTCTCCTCTTCTTCAGCCACAACGCGTTGAGTGAGCAGCAAAGCGCGACGCGTTCTAATTTCGGGCTTACGCAGCGTATGAGTGATGTGTGTATTATATTTGCAGGCGTATGTGTGTGTGTGTGCGTGAAAGTGTGCGGTCGCATAATTACTCGCAGTTGAGTTGTTTAAATGAAATCATAAATTATATGCACACGCGTCACTGTTTCAGTTAATTGTGGGCAAATATTTCGCACGCAAGCAATTTAAATGATTGACAAATGTTTCCACTGGCAGCCAGCTGCATTCACTGAATGCGCATTTCTCGCCTAATTTACAGTGTGCGAATATAAAATTGGTATTTAATTTAAAACGAAATTGAATGAGAATATCGATTCCAGCTAAATTACTTAAATTGCTGATGAAATTCCAGCTGAAAATTCTCTACTAACTTTTCGCACAGAATACTCCAAAATTTGAATCTTTAAGGTAACCGATCCTGGGCAGCGACAACAATCAGCAAACTATTCAAGGGGCACCAAAATGGAGAGCCAAATAAAGTTGACAGTTAATTAGGGCTAGAGTCACAGGCATCGCCAGTGTGACCAACATCACATGCCGCAAGGGGTAACAATTAAAATTGGAAAATAGTTTCGAGAGAGCGAAACAAAGTTTTCACATTTTTGGAGCGCTTCAATTTTTGCTTAATTTTGATTGCACCTGACGTCGAACGTCGTTGTCATCGTTGCTGCTGCTACTGCTTTAATTGTTATTGTTGTTGTTGTTGTTGTTTTTGTGACTGTTGCCCTGGCGTGCTGTTTTTGTCATATTTTGTAAACTGTCGAGTCAGCTGGGCAGATAAATTGACCCATTAACACGGTGGAGTAAAAGTTGTTCGTAGCGCGGTTTATTTCCATTTGCGAACAACGCAAAATGGCTGCCATTCTCAACGTTGTCTACCGTTATTGCTGTTCCTCCTGCTGTTTTTTTTGTTGTAACTTTTACCATTGTTATTGTTGCCGTTGCTCGGTTGTTGTTTATTTATGCCGCCAACTTGACGCAACCATTGAAAAATCTCCGCAGGCGAGTGAAAAATTCAACTGCAAGCCGTGTTGAGACTTCGAGACGTCAACGCTGACCCAAAGTAAGCCAAACCCGTTTTTCAATTTAAAAGTGGTGCTTGGAGGTTGGTAGGTCAGAGGATAAGTAGTCGTTTTTGTGGGCGTGGCACGTCGTTGGGTTTTCTATGCAGCAAAAGTTTAATTGTTATACCCAGCACACTTCGAGGTGACAGGAAATAGTATAACCATTTGCACTGTGCTTGCTGACGGTCACAGGGTCATGAACGGCGCTCTCGATCTCGTTAGAGCAGCTACGGCACGTGGCAATAAAACAAATCCTTTAAAGTCAGACGAGTTTATTGGCACTCAGTGTAGCCACAGCAAAAGCAGTGTGTGAACAGCAGAAAGTACTGTGGAATAATGTTAAATTTATTTTAAGGAAGGAATAAATCTATTAAATATCTCAAAATATAAAGAAATAATAAATTTTATTAAATTTATAAACATATAATAACTAAACAGGGTTAGACTGTGTTATTTATAATGATATTTAAAATTTGCAAAAGTTCCTTTATGAATTGCAAACTTATTTGATTTACTTTTACTCAATGCTCTCTGTAAACTCTCTTTGACTTTCTGTCTGCTACAGGGTATTTGCTAGCATTGTTCTGCAGTTGAATTGCTTTTTGTTGCTCCTTTTATCGGGTAAAACTAAAATTCATATTGTTATTTGGCCGCACACAAAACAAAATGCATTGCAAAGGGGCAGCTCATAAAAAGTTTTTATCGTTTTAAAGTTGTGCACAATTTTAAGCAAAAGTTAATTAAACGCCGCAAGCGGGTCGTACAGTGCAGGCTGTGCGCGTGGCAAGTTGTTTTTTAAAAATAAATCTTAAAGTCAGTTTTACTTTTGTTGTTCTTGTGCTCATTCTTGTTGTTGCTCTTTTGCCTTTCCCTTTTGTTACCATTGTTGTAGCTGCCTCTGTTGTTTCGTCTTCTTCTTTGACGCTCAACGAGGCGTATGGTTAATCAGCGCTTGTGGTTCTTGCTGTTGTGGCTGTTTTTGCATGCGTGCAAATGGCGCAGATACAAATCACGTATTGTTAAGCTCTTCGGATTAGGTAAACAAGAGTGTGTGTGTGTGTGTGTGTGGGAGCATGCGTAAATGCCATAACGAGGCATTAGCCAGAAAGTATGCCATGAAAATTTGCATATCATGCGACATTTATATTTCAACTTATTAATATGATAGCCCGCCCATTACCGTTGCAAATTGTCGGACCCAGAAGCCATATGCCATTTACGGAGTTGACCTCATCAAGCATCAGCCACTTGACACCATAATATCGTTATACGCACACAAGCAGAAGCACACATATCATCGAGGGAAAGAGAGAGAGAGGGGGGGAAAAGAGAGAAAACGAAAGAGAGTCTTTATTCAGGAAAACCACAAAATGGCCAAAAGAGCAAAATGAAAATGCTGTCCGTGCTACCTCCTCTTCCTTGTCCTCTTCCCCATCCCAATAAAGTTTTCAGACGCTGTGCAACGAGCCGGGAAATGCAGAGAGTCTTTGTGCCATTTAATCTAATCTGCGTCAAATGAAATAAATTAATCGACGACCCGGTGTCGGTCCAGGATACAGCCAAACAGTTGTTATTGTTGTTCTTTCTTTGGGCGGCCTCTTTTTCTCTCTCTCTCTCTCTCTCTCTATGCGTGTGTTTGCTGCCTCTTTTGTTGTTAGGGCTGTTTAACTTTTACCACTAATTAAGTGCTTACACGAAGATTTCCGCATAAATGGCCGGACGAAGCGAACGTACATAGAAAGAAATGCTCTGCTCGGCGTCAAGTGAAATTGAAAGAGCACAACACAAAGAGACTGCAAGAGAAACCAAAAAAAGGAATAGTGAGAGGGAGAGAGAGAGAGAGGGGAAGGAAGAGCGCAGCGATAGCTGAGCAGTTGAAAAAAGTGTCGGCGTTTAATTATAAATTTACACGTTTCAACAGAAAAGAGCAAGTTTGCTAAAAAGGATGGACACGTCAGCAACACACACACACACATACATACTAGCCTCACATGAACACTCACACATATGCTTTAAGTCTTTGCACCCAGCAAAATTAGTCAAGTGAAGCCTGGAAGAACTTCAATAAATTAACAAAAATCAGTTAGAAATTTATAAAATTAATAAGCTTCATAATTTCATAGATAATCTTAATTTTAATTATTTAAAAACAAAAGTCTTATTATTAAATATAAATAAAAATATATGTTGTACAGGGTAACTGCACGTTGAGCAGCTGACTCTGCCAACCACTTAGTAGTTTTTTGCTCTTTTTTGGGGGACTTTGCACTGTACACTTTGGCCCTATCCGTGCCCAGACCATTTGAGGTACCGTTACCGGACCCGGCACACACACACAGACGGCTCGAGATTGGGGTAAGTGTTGGGCTAGGGAAACGTAGAGTACGGTACCAGCTTGAGTAAGGGTAAGTGTACCGGGTACAGAGTACAGCCGGCACGTTTGATGTATCTTGTTTGTTTGCCAGCCATGGTTGGCATGCATAAATAAAGCTATTGCTCTTCTGCTATTTGCATGACCATGAGGGGCGTGGCCATCCTCATCGTGGACTGCCCCTTTTACGCACGTTGGCAAATAAATTTGTTAAAGCCCAAATGAAATATGTTTATGTGGAACAGCAAAAACCGAACAATAAGGCGGGGCAATTTGTAGGCATTTAAAATTCACTTAAATAATACATTTGACATGTGTGCACCATAATCATTTACTATAAATAAGTTTTTCACAATGGTCAGCAAAAAATACTCAGGGTCTGCCATGCCACAATATATCTAGGGGTGAGGGAGTCACACCCACACCCACACGTGTCGAAATATGCCGGAGCAGCTCATTAAAAATGTTAGTGTTCTGTATGTAAGGGATGGCAACATGTGTATATGTTATAATAATCGTATGTTAAATTAAAGTGAAGGTTGCAAATCGTTAGAGCGCTATAAAATACATGCCAAAATAAAATTAATCATTACAATAACTATTATAGATGTAATTATATCATATAATAATATATGTATCCATTTACCTAAATACAAACATCAAAAAATCTATTTTAAATGCAGTAAAAATCCAGGAACGAGTTCTAAATCCTGTTTCATTCTCTGTAAATACCCTTTTCCTGAACATAAAATAATATTCTATAAATAAACATCATTTAGAATTGTAAATAATATGATATATGCCAAATATTTGCACTCAATTAAGTCAGCTTGGGAGAAGGGGGAATTCTTTTTCTGCACAATTGTTTTATATATGTATATATTTTTATACAACTCCCATTGAATATGATGTAATGGGGTATGTTCAGTTGGTTATGCAGAAGAAATTACTTGAAAGTGGTATTTAAATTTTCCATGCTTTTCCATGACAATGAACTACTTATATAAACTTCTATATACGTAAATATTCCCGTGAGTAAGTAAAGTACAGGATATCCTGGAGTTGCACGCATTAAACAAACAGTTGCATGTTTCCACGAGCACTGCGCATTGTGCTAGCTGCCTCAGTGCGGCTAATTACATTCACAGTTGGAAAAGTAGAAGTTTTGCATAATGCGCATGATGGTCGCCAGGGGGCGACAGCTGAAATAGCAGAGCCATCATTACAAAAGTCATTTAATGTGCATTGTAGAAGTTTTACGCGCAATTATTTTCAATCATAGCGCTGCAACAGAGAGAGAGAGAGAAGTAGAGAGACAGAGAGGGAGAGAGACCCACCGACAAGTTGTTCGGCATTAAACAATGCGCTCAATTTGACATGCAACTTCCGTGTCATTGACGAAGCTTGGGTCAATTATGACTATGAAATATGCATGGGCCTGCATCTCATTATGCCAGGCAAAGAGTACGAGATGCGAAAATCTGAACAATGTGCGAAATTCAATTAGAGATATGATATGCTAAAATAGCAATCGGTTTAGCAGCTCTAATACCCTGCTGTGGAATGAATTTACCAAGGTCAAGGAGAATCAGCGAGGTACATATATAGTGTATATCTTCTTGATCTACATCAACTGCGCTTAGATTTAACCATCTGTCCAATCCCTATGACACTTCACATGGATTCTCCTCTTTATTCGACACGAGCTCCACCAAGTGATAAAATATTTAAAAACAATTGCAATTTTGTTGCTGCGTGAATTTGTAATTCATTGAATTTTGAGTCGTATCTCATCCAACGGAAATAGAACACGCCTTTCGCATATTCATATATCGATGATGTGTCTGGAATTTATCGCCCCTATTTATATACGCTACATACTCTGTGTATCGGGGATAAATAACTTGCAAGAGATAACCCCGAATCGGACATTAATATGAACGATGCAAAGTCTGGTATCACTTTGTCAGGTCGTCAGTCAATGTTGCACTCGCTGCCAGTCAGTTTGTCACCCGGCTCTGTCGCTTTGAAAAGTGAGAAGTGAAAAATCATGGATGCAGCAGCAGCACAAGCAAAATATGACAAGTAAAGAGATGCGCATGATAAATGACGCATAAAGCGACACAAAACTGGCGACAAAGGCAACGGCGACGAGGAGACAGACTGAGAGACTGAGAGACCGACGAATTGGCCAAAGATGTAAGATCGCAACCAAGACGATGCTCATGATGATGCAGCCTGTCGCGAATAAAGATTTATGAGGCGCATTCGACACAAGAGTCTACCAGATATTTACGTATCCGTGTGCGAGTGTGTGTGTGTGTGTGAAGTTGTATCTATGCGTGTCTTTAGATAGTTTGCAACTCATTAGAAGTCACTTCATTTAGCCAGCAGGCAGCAGGCTTGCTGACTGCATGAGTTGGCGGCGTAATTGCAATAGTTAGTTGAGCGAAACTCTTAAGTAGCAACTTGCAAATAGCATTACTCATACACAGCGTGGCGCGAAAAAGTTTTCCTAGAGAAATGTGCAATTTCCGAATTCACCTTTTATTTAACATTTGCATTGTTCTTACTTAAAAATTGCTTCCGCATCTTTAAAGAGCTATCCGATTTGTCTATTTTAAAGGAAAACGAAATAAATTACCTTAACAGAATAAAACTCAAAACATTTAAATCAAACACACAAAGAGACCAGGGACATCAGGAAAAAAAAAAGGTCAAAATGATATAATTGAATTTTTTCTGTTGAGCCCCCGTTTAATTTCTGCCCTGAGCGCCACAAACCGCACCCGCTGCTGCTACTGCTCAGTTGACAGGTGTAAAGGAGGGTGCTGGGGGAGGTGGAAGCGAAGGTGGAATGCCTGCCAGGTGGGTTTGCTTGCTTTGTGTTTACATTGTCGTTTCTTTAATAGAGTTGTTGAAATGAAATGAGCGGCATTTAGCGTCAGCACCATAACGAGCCAAAGCCGAACTGTGTAGGCCGCTCTCATTATCATTCGTCCAGTCATTAGGCTACATATCTGCTGGCTGAACTCATTCTTAATGGCTCATCCACGCTCTATAATGACGATATGTACTGTATGTATGTATCCCTCTCTAGTGCAGCTAATTAATAAAAACGCCTTGAAAGTGCCGAAAATCAAATGAGTTGAGGCTAATGCCACGATGGAAGCCAATAAAATGAGCTCGCTTCATTCGCCTACAACTTGATGCCTTACAATTCATGAAAATTGCTTCATTATAGAGCTTAACAAGTTTTTAAATTTGCTTAAATACTTAAGGGCGCTTTGCCATAGCATCCGTGGCAGCTCGAGGATCTCCAAGCACCTCCACTATCGCCGGAATGGAATTAAAAATGCGAATAAAAATATAAAAAAACGCCATAACATTTCTGCTAAGGTCGAAAGCGTAGCTTGAAATGCTATTTTTCCTTCTTCTGGCGGCGCATGCGTTGCGAGAAAAAAGTTACCTTAATCCTTTATTTAATCCGAAATGAATTTCATGCTGAGATTTGACTGCGAACTGACAACAACAACAACAACGGAGACATCCTGACGACTGGTAGAGGTGGCAATTTTTAACTGAATTAACATTTGGGGATTTTATATTTATGCGTCGAGGACAAAGTACATAATGGAATTGTGCTGTAAGTGGACACAGTAAAGGTGTAAAGGACGGTGAAGATGAGGGGATATCAGGAGACTCATTAGGCACTGCTTTATCTAATGGGCAAGCCCTTCTGATCTCGTTATTGAGCGTGTAATTCTAGCAGAAAATATTCTGTAATTTTATTTAGAGATTAACAATTTATAGGCAAGGTGATGCAGAGTTCTTCAAACTGTAGGTTAACTCAAGCAAGAAAGCTGAGCAAACTTTACTAGATGAATTGTGAATTTTTTAAGTCACTATAAGCAAAATATACACTGTGTTCTCTGCCAATGCCAAATAATGATATTGAATAAAAGCTCTCTTCTTTTACGCAACTAACATTTACGCAATTTTGTCAGATTTTGATTTATGGTTGGATTTTCGCAGGCACAAAAACTATGCAAATGGTTAACTTCCCTTGCAAAAAAAACAACAACAAGATCTGAACATCGTGAGGTCGAAAAGTTACACTGGCCACGTTATTTAATAATATTACGGTGCAATTCACGCCCTATTGGACGATTTCAATTGGATTTCGTGCTCTCGTGGAGGTCTCATTGTCAATGGAACTTTCGGGAATGCAAATTCAATCCATTGAGAAGTACGAAAAAAGCCACGATAAAGAAAATGTTGAAGTCAGAAGAAAAAATAGCTAACAAGCAAACTGATTGTGTGCGGCGTTCAGACAAAAAAAATAAAAAGCCGGAACCAATTTTTTAAGCAAGTAAAAAGTCGAAAAGAATGGAAAATCAAGAGTTCTGTAGTTAAAGAATTATGACTACAGAACACCCAGTACTTTTCCAAAACGAAAATAAAACTATTACATAAGATTCAATAAGTGTGTATGCATATTCTGAATAAGGGAATTCTTAAGAAACATTATAGTATTTCATGAGAAATTCTATAAGAGGGGTAACCTATATCTAGAAATGACAGCAGATATTTATTGGGTTATCTCTAATTGGTATTCAATAAAATATTACGTGAGGCAATGAAACAAAAAAATAAAATTTATATGATAAATGCGCGAAAATTTATACCAATTTATTATACATAAGAATACAATAAACACAATTTAATGCATTTGGTTTCACGTAATTAAAACGAAGTAAAGGTTACACTCGAATATAAGTAAGGCATACGTAGACCAAGTTTATTTTTGATAAGAACCCCACCGATTTAGCGAAGTACTCTACTTAAGGTACATTCTCTGCTTTGACATACTCATAAAAAAAATTACTTTTTTTAATACTATCATATATTTTTATTTAAATTTGAATAAGATCGGTTTATAAAACAAAAACTATTGAAATTTCGCTACTTCGCATAGTTTTTATGCTCGTGTGTGTGGGCGAGAAAAGGTAATGGAGGTATCATAGGAATTTGTTGTTGGAAACTATATAAGTGTGGTAATGTGCTTGCAATGGCTTTCAGCTTTTTTACTTATTTTGTATTTGCTTGCTTTATTATTAATCAATTAGTTGGTTTACATTGCATAATCAAATAGAAATTACTATTAGTATGTCTGCTTTTCAGTTGTAGCTTCAGTTGTTTCAGCAGGCGCGTCAGTTGAAGCTGCAGTTTCACCGCTTTCGGTTGGTCCAGTTGAATCGGTTGTAGATCCAGTAGATCCAGTAGCTGCACTGGTTGCCGCATAACAAGCGCCGTTTGAACTAGCATAGGTTTTAACGTCGGGGTTGAAAGCACAACCCTGATCACCTTCATTGAAATAGGTACCCACAGTTTTGCATGTCACCACACCGCCAGGCTGACCATCGCTGTAGCAGTAGTAGTAAGAGCTGCAATCCGTTGGGTTGGCAGCATTGACGAAACTCCAATTCGCATACTGACAGCGATTGCAGCCCTCAGTTGCCTTAGCAGCCTTGCGGTTCACACATGATTTCAACTCTGTATCGTAATAGTTTCCAGTAGCGCATTGCTGTGTCTCGTAGATACCATCAGTGCATACAAGGTAGTTTCCACAAATCGATGAATCACCCTTGATAGAGGGATCAGAAGCACCGGTACATGATTCACCCGACGATGGTGAATCAGAAATGACACGGTCACATGCGCCTGCAGTGGAACTATAACCGCAGGATCCAGTTTGGACAATAAATGCCTAGAATATGGAACCAAAGGAATTGTGTTAATGTTTGACCTTAGCTCAAGGAGGATACTACTTACACTTGTACTGCATGTGCCCGTGCTCGGTGTGGATGAACCCGCTTTGCATTTGTACCATGTCGTACAATTGGACACAGATCCAAAGTATATGCCTGGTGGCACCACTTCGCACATGCTGTTCAGTGTAGGACCGGAATCACCGCTGGTAGTGCCGCAAAGGTTTGGATTTCCGTAGATACAACTGCCCAGGGTACCAGAGAAAATCTCGCCGCTTCCACAGAAACCATGGCCGTCAAGGGTAGTACCAGTGCAGTGGTACCATCCTTGGCAATTGCTTTGATTGGGTACCCAGCCCTCGGTGCCGGCCATGCCAGCGCATGGACTATCCAATCCATAGAAGCACTTAACTTGGTCTTGGGGAGCGCACGATTGAGTCTGGTAGTTGTAGTAGTAGCCACTGCCACAGGTGTTCTTCACGGGTCCTGACGAGGTGCACTGATAGTAGTCGGTACAGGTCGAAATGCTACCAAGCTTAGTGTTTGTCGGCACGGTCGTGCAAACTTGCGTAACATTGTAGTTTCCTTCGATCACATCAGCGCCCAGAGCGTTGCTCAGAGCCAACAGCAGGATACTTGCCAAAAGGTAATTGCCTGTAAGGCAAGTGTTGTTGATATTGTCCATTGTACGTTGTGAAATCCATTTTGTAGTACTATAACTTACCACCGCCCATCATAGCTAATCGAATGCTTGAATGTGAAGCGAACAGAGAAGACTGAATGATTTGGCCTGTAAGCTTTGTCTTTTATAGTTCGAAATTTAGTATCAAGTTCAAATCTATTGCTTCATGACATCATATACAGCGGATAAACGTTTAGCTGCAACAACAACAACCTACGAATTCTCACTCAATTGACAATTTTATTAAATACGATAATATTTTGACATCGCGTCGCGCTTGTCAACCGACTTTTAATTAAATTATTATCTTGCATTCTTGTTCTTATCAAATTTTCATTTATTTCACAAGCCACAACGCTTCACCCAGAGATAATTATTTTAGGTATTCTTTTTATTCCAAGAATTAGTTGGCATTAGATCAATTTATAGAACATTATCGAAATTCAATTGAAGTGGGAAGCTACAGTTTATTTCTATAGTACGTGGACAGTAACTAAATACTTCCGCCAAATGTTATCTAAAGTGTAATAAAGTGGCCTGTTCAATGAAGGCTACTTTAATAGAGATTACAATTTTTGGCAACAATACTATGAATTGAAGGAGAATTCGTGTTGACTCTGATATACCCGCTACCCAGCTGACCATGATCATTCTGCGGATCGATTTGCATGACTATTAGGAGCTACTGTAGTGCCTTCAGGGCCCTCTGGCCACTAAGCGACATACAAATTGTTACTATTAGTCTATTAGAATTGATTGAATTATAATACTTACAAATATTTGTGATACGCCTTATGGAACTGTCAGTGCCAGTCGCGCAGAGTGTTTGCTATCGAATATATAAACAAATCGTCGTCAATAAACAGTTTTTGGTCTAAACAGCTGCACAAGCTACAATGCCACAAACTGCCCAGAGCGGTTTCCAGCGTATGCCGTGCTTCATTTGCCAGCTCTTAGCCGGCCCATGCAGAGCCGCCTGCTCATGGAATACTTAGTGGTGCAACTGCTTGTCATCGTTTTGGCATTTGCCATCAATTGTACACACGGAATTGAGGAAGAACTCCAGCGTCAAAAAGATATGTTGGCCTATTGCCGCACATTGCAGCGATTACAAGAACAATACGACGACTCGAGCTGCGCCCAAATACTACAGGATGAGTTAACGATGACGGGTGAGCTGCTGATGGACACACAGCGACGCTGTTGGTGGGGCTGGGAGCTGTCCGGACGACGTTGCCGGAAGCGTGTCTAAAACTCCATAGAAAAGTGCAAAGGAAATCAAAACAAACAGAACATAAATAAAAGAAAAAGCCAGAAAAACCAAGAAATAGTATAGTATCAAGACAGGTTCGAAAACCATAAACATAAAACAAGTCACATCACGGCCCCATTTGATATGAGTTAAGCCTGTTCACTTGTTTAACAACACTCCAGACTGACTACCATAAAAGTCAACTAGCAACCATTTGTCCAGAGCTTATGATATATAATTATTCTGTATGTTTTTGAAGGGGTTGCTCTTTGAAGCGCATCGAAGTTAACCCCAATCAGTGAATCAAAACAACGTGGTGAAGGCATAGGCAGACAGCTCTGCTTGATGTCTTTACTTGCTGCGCACTGCGTATACGCAACCTGTGCTGTGGTCCATGCAAATGCGTGTCCCACAACAACAACAGCGCGCAGCAGTAGCAAGTGTGACTGAGAATAAAGGCAACAGCAAAGGCAAAGGGAAAACATCGCCATTTTGTGTTTATCAAACTTCCGTATGCGAAAAATTGTACAACAAAAGTCAATCAACATCCGCAGCCATTTCGTGCTCTCTTTGTTTGTATGAGGTCGTTCTGTTAGCAATTGTTGTTGTTGTTGTTGTTGTTATTACTGCTGTCATGGCGGGTGTTGTTTGTTAGTGTTGGCATTGGCACTGTGGTAGTTCTGCCATCATTGTTTCCTCTCCTTGCTCTGTATGCTTCAGTGGCTACTGCATCAAGTCTGACGTGGCCGTCAATCACCGACCCCAACAACAATAGCATGAATAACAACAATAGCAACAACAACAACGAAAATGTCGTCCATTTTATACAACAACACTTACCACATAGGAATGACGGTTCACCTGGTCTGCTTGGTGTACAAACGATTTGACACGTGTTTAAGTTGATTCAAAAACTAACAACAGGCAAAGGCAGAGGAGAAATTTGGGATATAACATGAATATATCAGAAGTATGAGTTACTTGTGCTACCTATTATGGTTGCATATAGTCTGGTTAACTTGCTTAGGGTAATATGTTTTCTGAAGACTCGATTTATTGGAGACGAAGCTGACTTGCATGAAAATATCATGTTGGCCATGACTAAGCAGTTTCAGTAATAATGTATGTTCATTCGTTTAAGAAAAACCATCTAAATTCTATCGGCAATATCCCAACTAAAGTGGCAATTAATTTTTGAACATTTGAGAACATTATAAAGACAACTTTAATTAATGTTAACATGTATCAAACCGATGCAATATCATCTTGAAATAAAATAGAAATGGTATAAATATGTTGATACCCTTTATTTGATGGAACTTAATTTATGTTTTTATGATAAAATCAGATAAACACTCAATTCTTAGAGATGTTTGGTTAATCTTAAACTGAAATCTGCAGTGTCCTAAGATTATTAAATTTTAAGGTATCTTGAAGCAGGGCATATTTAAGATACATCCCTCATGTCATTTTCTGGATATTACTATATGTCATGCCTAATTGTTTCCTGTCTGGAACTGGCAAGCTACACTTTTAACTTCTCAATGGCAAGTGAATTCGATCAGTCTTCTCTCTTTGTTTATCATGTGTGGTAAGTCAGTAAAGAAAATTGTGAAAAAACCTAAGTGACAAACAAACAATATGTATTTAACAGGCATATATGCTATGATTTTATTCGTACTCCTATTTGTTGGTAGTGCTCTGGGTGATTCTCGCATTGTAAGTGCTCCATTTTTGGAAGGAAGAAAATGTGATTCCACTAGCCCTCCAATAGGGGATAGTTCAGTTTGTGGAAACTTCTTTTTTATGTTTCAATGGATATTACCAGACACAGTATTGTGCCAATGGAAAATACTATGACACAGTTAGCAAATCTTGTATCAATCGTCAAACTGCTGTAACAACTGAGGGCTGCAATCGCTGTCAGTACTGCGATAAGACTTTCGCCAATACGGCCAACCCGACTGATTGCAGTTCCTATTACTACTGTTATGGTGGTCAAAACGGCAGTACTCAGAAATGCAAATCTGGGTACTATTTCAATGAGGAAAAACAGATGTGCACTGTTGAAGCAACATTAGCACAATATGCTGCAACTAATGGGGCTTGTAGCAAGGCAGGACAGCAACCTACAGATGCACCTACTGTGGTACCTACTGAAGCACCTACAAAGGCACCTACTGATGCAGAGGCATCTACAGAGGCACCTACAGAGGCACCGACGAAACCAGCTACTGAGCCACCTACAGTGGCATCTACTGAGACACCTGCAGTCCCCGATGTTCCTGATACCCCTGCTGAACCAGAAGACATATGCCACTTCCTCAAGAACGAGCACCATGAATTATAATCTATTAGTTGTACTGTTTTATTTTGCATGTACAATGAAATATAAGGTTCATTACCAACTTTGAAGCATAATAAACAGGGAAAATCATAAATCTTTGTAGATGCTAAACACAAAACAGATTAGTTGTTTGTTTTTTTAGTTTTTGGCCATATAAATCGATAAAAAGCGAATTTCAAGCGTAATTTTAAAGCTGGAGAGTTAGTTTTTGGTAAACACAATAACTATTAATGTCCAAATTACTTCTGAAAATTTTGGAGAAATAACATATAATTTATTTAAAATAAAATTTTAAAGATGTATTTCGAAACGGCTCCCTGCAAAGTATGCAACAGAAAATACGGTACTAATAATTATATTAATTATTAATATAATCTTTATTTATGAATATAAAAAACAGCTTTTATGAAACTCAATTGGCAGTTCAACGAATTAGACATTTAGTTAAAAATATCATTTAATTGATAGCCTTTTGATTACGGATGTACGTATTTGCAGAGCAGAGTATAAACACAGATAAGCTATCAGAGAAAGTTTCAGATAATCGAAATTCATTGGAAACTTTGTCGAAAATGATAGCAGAGAAGACATGAGAAGTTAGAACTAGAATATCTTAAGTACAAGATAATTTTAATTGAAATTTGTCAACTAGCAGTGACACAATGTTAACAGATTATTGCAATTAACGAAAAAATGTCTGTGTGTTTATACACCCTGTGATTGGTGAATTTTGATCGAACAATAAACATAGAAGATATTCAAGAAAGTATGAGCATAAAATGAAGTGCTTGTGTCAGCCAACAAGGGAGGCAGGCGAACCCCATCTGTCGAGAATATTTTCAAAGCATGAATGAAACATAATATGTGTATAAATTTAACATACTAAACTATACCGACACATAGGTCGAAGGTCGCGTGCCGCTCAACTGTTGCTCTTGTTTTGAAATAACAAATTGATTATTGAATGCCCCTGCAAAGAGTTAGTAGATGATTGTGGAAGCGAAAAGCCAACACTGTGTTTAAAATTAAATTAAACACAGCCACATTTCCAAAATAGTTGCAGAGGAACATAATGAAAAATGCTGTTGCACAAACCCAAAAAGCCAACACAGGCGAACAGCAACAACTGCAACAAGAGCAACAATTGCGAAAACTGACTGCTTTTTGGGGGCAAGTTGGTCCACAAAACGTTGCAAAGGATATGCTTGAGTTGAAGAGATAGAAACAGAGAAGGGGTAGAGGAATAGGAATGGAAAATGGGGTCGGGCATTTCACTGCCGATTGCCCAAACAAAGTAGCACAACGAGCTGGCTGCAGAGACAGGTGCGCTGACAGTCGACGGCCAGGCTTCACGACAGACATCAGGGACGGACGACAGACACACGTGCGCCCCGAAAACATTTGATGCAACATTATCTGCAGTGACATCCGTTGTTGGCTGGCGGGTAAAGTTTATGCAGCCAAGCCCGATGCACGGCTCCAAGTCCAGGGCAACTGACGGCCCTAACGAAGCAGAACGGCGAACAGTTACGCAAAATTGCCAACGACTGCGCATTGTTACGCGCCACGTGCTCCTACAAAGTTAACGCGACTCACCTCCTCAAACCGCCCTCTCCCCCAAAACCGTCTTGCCACAGCTCTACGCTCCCCTCATGCAGACACTGCAGAGACTTTTGCACCACCGAAAGTTTTATTGGCACAAAAGTGCAGTCGCGCTGGCAGCGCTTAAAACTTGACCCACAAAAGTTGCCGGCTATTAGAAAAACTTTGCCAATAAGCATGCGTAAGATGGTTCTAGACTAAACATCGCCAGCGCTATAGATATTGCAGCTGCCCGTACTTGAGCCGGGCCAGGGCGAGTGTCAACATCATAAGAACTGTTCCTGCTGTTTATGTGTTTTAAAATTCAATCAGCGAACTGCTTCTTCTGGCCACAAAACAATTTAATATACTACTACCTTTTAGAACATGTATTACAGATTTACTTGCACTACATTTATGGTTAGCTTAATTTATACGCATTACCAAAGGGAATTTTATTATTTTATTTTATTTTTTGTGGAATTTGTTGCATTTGCACTCAAACTCAACAATCCCAAGGAAAGTAATTAAGAAGCCAAGAGCTTCTTATTACAAATTCCAATCAAATATTTTGCATTATAGCTCAATTTTCAAATGTGTAAATACAAAATAAACAGTTCCATTGGGTAAAACATCCCATGTAGAGAGAGAGTGAGACGGGAGAGAGAGGGAGCTACAAAATCGAGCACATATAGCTCAATGCTTACCTTGGATACACACATATGTTTTTGCATTTATGATTATTTATTAACCTAAGTACCTGAGTATATGTGTAACATATTTATGAGTATTTATTCACGTTTCGTATCCCACAGATATTGCAAATAAAAAATCAATTGAAACGTAAATACGGCGAGCTGGTAAGAAGCTTGATTATTTTGTTTGAGTGATTGCAGTGTACTCAATGTTTCTAACGGTGCTAGGCATGTGAAAATACTAAAATCAATTAACATATTTCAAATTATAATTAAAGACTGCTATGAGAAATCTGTAATTTTCGATATAAAGATTTAAATTGTTAACCAGTAATGTTCGTAAACAATTGTCAAGTTATTAGTAAATTTTTGTGAACTAAATAGAAAAATTACGTGTAAAACAATAAAATTCTTTTGGGAGAAGTTATGGAGAAGTTCAGCTTAAGTCTTTAATACATTTATTAAAATCTAATTGGTTTTAATTATAGGGATGTTGACTACAAGCCGGGGGATCTGATCTATCCGGAACAAGATAAGCGAAGCAAATTTTGCAAGTACCATAGAAAGGGAGCTCTTATTATATTAATTCCCATACTATGCTTGCCCATATTATTAGGTCGCGAAGTTATTGTAAGTTTGTGTTTTCTCTTAAGTCTTTATAAGTGTAAGGTGACCACCTTTTAGGCATTCCGAATGGCTTACATAACGACCGTTGTTTTACTTTACTATATCTTCAACGTCATGCATCAAGGTGCTATAGCATTTCTGTATGTCGTTTTTCTTCCCGTTTGTGGGATATCGGTAAGTGACTAAACTTGAAAGCTTACTTAACCAACAGTTTACCTTAAAATATCCTGCACTCTACAGCACTCGAAAGAATTGAGCGTATTTTATTACTGCGAGCTAATATTAGTAACCTATGGATGTATATTTATAGCCATAATGATGGATGTTTCACAGCTAAGCGATCGCCTAGCCACTTATGTAATTGGCATCTGTGGAACCAGCCTAAAAAAGTAAGTTTTCCAATAACAAGATCCATTAAAATATTGATCTAATAATCTCGATAGACTTCAATTGTTCTTTTTGGTAATCTGTTGCTTATCTGCCATTGTTATGGAGTCAACCTTTGTTAGTGCATTCTTCGTAAAAATTGCTCAGAAAGTATTTACAGAGTATGATAAAGTGAGTATGACATGTACGTTATATTATATTATATTATTTTATAGATAAATGTGTCATATTGTAGAATGGCGTATTGAAGAAATATAGTGATGAAGAGACCTACGAACAACAAGCGTAAGTTGATCTAGAAGATTTAATAATGTTTGTTGGGTATACCATTTGCATTATCATTAGCCCACGTTATCCAAGGCGTCCTGCCATTGGTATATACCTTACGATTTGTTATGCAACAACACTCGGTGGCATGATCTCACCAATTCAGGATCCCAACTGTATAATCTATGACGTCTCTGCGGTGTTAGCATCGGCTATTCATAACAGTTGTTTCGATAATTCACTAATCAATCTCATATTCCCACAGTTTCTTGAAAGCGGAAATACTATCATTTATGTTTCTTCCGATTGCTATGATTTTAGGCCTTATTGTAGTTGCAGTTTGGATTCACGCAAAATTTCTTGGTCTATTTGGTGGAAGTGTAGCTGATGAAATCAAAACAGCCAGTGAAGGTGCAGAAAAGATGAAAGAGGCTATGGCTGCGAAAAAAGATATAATGGGTTCTTGGTCAATACACACAAAGCTGGCTTTGTTTTTCATTATATTGACAATAATATTGATTATATTGCGTCGCCCAATAGTTACAATGGGCTTGCTCACACCGAAATTTACTTTTGGTGCATCAGTGACCTACATAGCCGTGTCTATCCTACTTTTTTCTGTAGCAGCGAACTATTATTTTTGTCGCTATTATTGCTGCCGTCTTCCAAAAGTAAAAAAACCCAGTGCTTCTTTGACCAACTGGAAGTCTACTAACAAATACACACCCTGGGCTCATATATTCATGCTAGCATCCGGTTTTGGATTCATTCATGGTCTACGTGAATCTGGACTACTTAAATTAATACAAAACACTATAGTTGGAAGGAATCTTGAGAAATTTGACTGTCACTTCTGGGCAGCTCTCCTGGGTCTCATATTTACCTCGATAGCACCAGCGGCAGGATTTGCACAGTTTACATTGTTCGACATTTTTAACATGGTAAGAATATTTAAAATGTGGAACAGAAATGTGAAGCACAATGAAACAAACATTCAACATAAGTTCTTTATATACTCTCGTCTTTCTCGTCTTTTCCTTTCTCACCTTTCATAGAGTAAAAGCATAAAATCTGGGCGCGGCAGCATTGCAGTTCCTTATGCCATTCAATTACATAATCAATTTTTGTTGCCTATCAGCACGACGGCAAACACAGTCGTTGCCGGTTTTTGTAATTTACGCCCATTTCAATTTGTAAGTATAATAGTCGCTTAGTACTCAGTACTTTTCCAACAACGGTTCTTCTCCCATAGCTTATTGGCGGCATTGTGCCAGCATTATTTATGTTTGTGATCCTGGGCTTGTATACGTATTTCCTAGGTGAACAAATCTTTCCCGACTACTTAAAGACAGATGATGCAGAGCATACTACTCCAAAAATGTTAGAAGCCATGTAAATCCCTTTGTTTTGACTCAGCATCATCAGAATCCATGTAAATCATTTGTTTGGACTCAGCATCATCAGGGGAGTCGATCTAGCCATGCCTGTCCGCACGTCCGTCCGTCTGTCCGTCTGTCTGTTCCAACGCAAACTAGTTTCTCAGTTTTAAAACTATCTTGATGAAACTCTGTATACATGCTTCTTTTTGCTGCACGTTGTAAATAAGTCGGAACGAGGCGGATCAAACCGATATATTGATATTGCAAAATATTGCTGCCAAAGTTACTTACCAATCAAATATTACACAAATATTACAAATATACACAATACCATCCAATACTGCACCATTATATATAACTTGTATTGTAACGATCTCAGGAGATAGGAACCTGTCAGTGTATAAAACTTTTGGCATGTCGAAGATATCCTCGTTTTTTAAAAAAAATTGAAACTTTCATACAGTTGGTCGCAACTTGTTTTTAGTTAGCTGCTTCAAACGTTTTGACATGCCTCAACTGACTACAAACAGCGGCAGTTATCGATCTCAAGGCGACATTGCCAATTGAATCAATCTCATCCTACATACATATACAAAAACATGGGGCTTTTTTTTGACAAAATAGCGCAGTGCGCATCGCAAAAACAATCGTAAAAATGGAACCCAGCTGACCTGAACGAACAGACTGACGAGCAGAAAGACGGCAAGACTGACTTACAGACAGACAGAACGACAGACAGATACACAAACAGAGAACACAGTCTAGCAATTTAGTTTTCGATAGCGGGCAAAACCTAAATACAGCGACATCCCAATGTGCACTGAAAAAAACATTTATCCTGTAATTAAACAATGAAAGTATATCCATTATCTGAGGGTAGAAGGGCATTATAACTTTGTACCCAACAAAAAATAAAATTACTAGGCAGAAGGAGCCGTGGCAGACCCCATTATCATTGGAGTTATCAAAGAAATAATTTTAAAGATGTATTGATTTTCAAGCCCCGCAAGGTATGCAACAAAAAATATATAAATATAAAAAATGTTGCACAATTAATAAATTGTTTTGGTCGGGTAGCTTTCGTGAGTGTTTAATGTGAGAAGGTACATAAATTTATTATTATATACCGAATGTCACAGGAGGATTAATGAAAGATACTTCGTAGTTTATGGCACTCGACACGTTCTTTAAGAACTTTTATTAAAGGCGGCCAAAGCGTGGCAAAAAGCATTTGCATGTGTTGCCTCCTGTTCGGCTACGCTTTTAACCAAATTACACAGTTTCGCATTTAAGGTAATCCCCGCCTGGTCATTCGCACCTAATTCGCATTGTTGTAAATCCAAACATTGCCCACGAAACTGTTTGTACTAAATAATTCATTTGTTAATTTAGACATGCCCACCCCGTCCTATAGGAAAGGGACGGGTATTTGAAGGAGGTGTGGAAGTGGAAGAGACCTGCGGGGGTGTTCACACAGTCCGACACTGTGTACTTTTGGCTTAGTGGCTTTGCTAGATGGCCAACGAAACAAACTCACGGAGTCTTTCCCAACTGGCCTACTGTCTGTGCTCCATTGAACTGGCCCGGCCATTTGTGGGCCCATTTATATTCAAACTATTTCATTATTAAATTCTGTGCGTAGCACTTCATGAATATTCATTTAGCCCACGACATTCAAAATTTGCCATTTAATTGTTTTGTTTTGTTTTGTTTGCTCTTGTTTAGTTTTTCTTTCGCTTGAAGCAAATTGGTCAACAGGTCGGGAAAATATCGTTTCAGTTTAGTTTTTGTATTCGTATTTTATTGAAAAACTTTTCACAGCTCTTCGTCGAGTTAGCACTATAAACAAATGCTTGTTTATATTTTATAAATTGTTTTTATACTTATCATAAATATAAAAATGAAAATTAGAGTATTGTTATAGCAATAGATACGAGTTTAATAAGACATAGTTCGCATACAGTTGATTTAAATAATTCTTAACTTTTTTACTATTTTATATTTCATATAATATAATTTTATCATGATTAAATATCGACTTGCTGACTTAAACAATGTTGTATTCTTAATTATGAAGAGCGCTTAAATATTGATATCAGGCAAACAAATCGATGTGAGTTTCATCATAGAATAAAGTCACTTCATATTTTGCCGGCATTCTGCGAATTACCCAAGCAACAGACAGAAATTTAAATGTAAAATGTAATCATAATAAGCTAAAACATTTCTGCCGAAATTTCAAATTAACCTACTAAGTCGGGGCATTTTTTCATCATCATCTGCTTAGCGCTTTAAAAATGAGGGGAGATGGGGGAGCAGTTGAAAATTAAGTTGCCTTCCCTACACCATTTTCTGCAGCAGCAACCAATTGTCAATTTCATTCTACTTTGCCTGCCAGTCATGGAACGGAAAAAAAGAAGGAAATATACGAGTATGTACATTAGGGTTCGGCTTATTTGTATGGAGGAAAAAAAATTCGAAAATTAAAGGTTTCATGGTCTCAAATTGTTCCTTTGGTGTAAAACTTAAATTTGTAAAATTTAAGCCCGATCGGATAATGTTTAGAGGTGCCTCTCTCAACCAAAAGTTTGATATAGGCATTTTTGGCTAAAATGTTGTATTTTTGGTTAAAATTCTGTTTTTGGTGAGCATTTACGATTTTAGGTCGCAAATTGCTCTAATCAACTTTATTTTAGTTTTATATAATAAAATATATTTAAAATATATATGAATTTATTTTTATTTAATTTTTAAGCGATTTCTTACTGCTAAATGGGTACTTCTTTGTATACTCTTTGGACAACTTGTAATAATTTTGATATTCGAGCTCTTTAGTTGTTAATTTCTTATTATAATCTTGCATTAGTTTTACGCCACGCTCTGCAATATCATTAACAACTTTTAATTTTCGACAATCTCAACAGCATTTTTAAAGTCTTCGTGATCATGCCACTTCGATGGATCTATGACTAAAAAGGATTTCGATACATTCAACCGGTCGAAAAACTTAATACTATTTGATGTAATGAAATCAGATAATTTTTTGAAACAAAAGTTGACAAATCTCGTACTTTTAAATTAATGCGCTTAACGGAATGTTCATCCTTGTCGTATCATCCGCAAAGGCTAATAAGCGCTGTGCCATTTCTCGTTTTTCTGCGACAGTAACGTTATCATCGAATAGGGCCAATGTGATATTTTCGTCTGCCAGGTACCATAAATGATTACATGTCTTTTGAGCACTGCCATTGAAATCCTCTCGTCCACTTCACTGTAGTTGTACATAGCCCGAATAAATTGAAAGTCTCTATTAGGAGCTTCAACGGCCAACGGGGATCTAAACCACAATTGTACATAAAATTTCACTATAAATACAGACACATCACGCAAATACTTTCTTCGTGTTTGTTAAACGGAAGACTTCTCGAAAAAGGTAGCTTCAGTGTATAAATGCCTTAGACATCCAGCGAGCATGATGCATAGGGCCAGGCGGTCGGAAATTATGGCCTTCCGGAACTATTCCCAAAAAGAGAATTGTTAACTCTAATAGTTCGCGGTAGTCACTACGTGCATGATCTTTTCAATTGACATCGACAGAAATCAATGATCTGATTCTTTTCTTTGTTTATACGTGTGGCGACATAATCATTTAGTATACCAAATTTAAAGAGTTTTTGGTCAATTTTGGCCCATGCTATTTGAAATCGTTCAAACAGAGGGACACTAACGCTTGAAGATCCAGCACTTGATTCAAAAGCAGCTCGTAAATATAATTCACATATATGATGCCTGCATGGAAGATAAAGCAAACTGCGTTCCAATAACTGTTCTAACAAAACTGCCGAGCCGTTAAATCTTCCGGAATTGGATGCAGTTGTATCAAAACATGCAGCAACGATTTTATCCGAAATTCCCCACTCTGTTAACATGTTGAAGGTTGCACGAGATATTTCAACGCCAGTGGATGCAACTACTTTTGGTACTCCCAAAAGTTGTTCACCATCAGAATATGATATTACAATTGGTATTCTTTCGACTTTTTCTCGACCAGTCAATTCTGGGAGCATTTTTCCATCCCAATGTACCACTGCAGTCATCTAAAATTAACAGTTAAAATGCCAAAATCAACTTTTTGCAAAATTATGTGAACATTTAAAGAGTTGCAAGGAATTACCAAGTCTTTACAGCTTTTCTTCGCTGACTCAGATATTTTCCCTATTATCTTCTCGCAGCCGCTGCAAAGTTCTGGTATTGAATGCGTATTCGTTGACATCATGACCCAAAGCTTCAACAACCGCAGAAATCAAATGCATAGCTGCATTATTGGAAATCTGCCATTTGTCCAACGATGAAAGAACTCGATGTTAAAAAGCTTTTCCTGCCTCTTTTTATAGGGGATAATTCTAAATCTGAACTTGAAATGTCCATATCTTCTTGAACAGCAGGCAAAGCTCCTGTTGTGTCACTTTCAGAAGATCTAATACAATCTATAATATAATCTTTGTTATTATTTAAAGATCCCGTAAAATAAATCAACATGACTACCTTTGTCTGCACTATTAGCAACACGAATGGTTTCTCTAGCCTTGCGAGCTCGTTCCTTTTCTTCACGTGCTTCCTTCCGCCTTTCTTTGCCTGCCAGCGATGCATCTAAGCCACCTAAATGACCCTGACGTCCATTCTGTCGTTGCATTTCAAGGAATTTCTTATCCTCTTCAATTGACATCATATCCATTGCATTTGCATGTGCAATATCAAAAAGGTTGTCCAAATTGTCAATGAAAGCCGCTTGTTTGGAACTTGTTTTCTTTTTATTCTTGCTGAGATTTTCCATTCGTCAAAAAAGTTTTTCCAACTTAATAATACAATGACATTCTTGGCGGATAGGGATTCGGGCTTTCGACCAAAACGTGGCTGCTTCTTTCACTGCGAGTCTCGCGCTTTTGCGCACAGTTAACTTCAATTTCTTATGGTTGTAAAAGAAAACACGCATAACTTGCCTTATGCTTGGTAACTGCGATCCCAGAATATGAGGAGAGTCGTGGCCAAGTAAAAATATTACATCACTTGAACGCGATTTGGACATTTTGATTCGAACACGCTTTACACGTTAAGTCCCGGTTAAAATTGTAAAAGAGTTGCACAGATTTTGTGTTCACACAATGATTGGAGTTATCGATATATCGATACTTGGAAAATACTCATGAAATGCGGTAAAACCGCCAATTCTTAACCAATTTGAATAGTTTAAAGCATTTTGAAAAGAAAACTAAACGAACTACTTAAAATAAGGTTGATTGGAGCAATTTGCGACCTAAAATCGTAAATGCTCACCAAAAAACAGAATTTTAACCAAAAAATACAACATTTTAGCCAAAAATGCCTATATCAAACTTTTGGTTGAGAGAGGCACCTCTAAACATTATCCGATTGGGCTAAAATTTTACAAATTTAATTTTTACACCAAAACGAACAATTTGAGACCATGTAACCCTGAGAATTTGCACTTTCGCAAATAAGCCGAACCCTAATGTACATACACATACATACATACTATACATATACATAAGTAAGTATATTCAAATGGCATGCACACCCTAAGCTGATTTTCCACGCCGAAAAATGCCTGGCTTGCCTTCGCTTCGGGCTCATTATCCCTTTTGACATCTGCGCAGATTTCGCACAGTGAAATTGACAAAAAACTGTGCAGGTATTTCACTTTGAAAGAACGTAGCGCACAGGTGGCTCGGGTATGAATTTTAATTTGTGGCATTCGCTTTAACGAGCTGTGGCTCAGTTTGAGGTTGCGTATAAATGCGTTTTGGTCGGAGTCAGCCTCAGTTTCTGATACAACCTCTACCTTCGTCAATGCTTCAGTCTATGGCTTCAATCTACTTTACTATCCGTCCGTTCTGCTGTTCAGTCTGCGTCTTTGTTGCAGAATTATTTGCAAACAATTAATTTAGCAAAATGCAGTCGCGCGACTCATTTGTAGACTCCCCCGTTGATAAAGCCATACATGAAAGGCCCCATCTGACATATGTTATTTTCCCTCTCTCTCTCTGTCCTTTCTCTATCCCTATCGCCTGTCTCTGCATTTAGTGCACTAATGACCAAGGCACAAGCACAGTTGAAAAGGAGCAACAGCATCTAATGGCGAGACTAGATCAAGCTAAATGGAGTTAGCCACGTCGTTTTGCCTGCTTACTTGTTAAGTATACGCAGCGTGTGAATAAATTCGTGAGCTCTTTCACTCGTGCAGAATGTCGTGACAGAGGCAACCGTAATTTAGAAAATAACACTCTTTTTCTTTTGCGGATGTAATGCTCTTTTTTCGGTTTTTTCATTTATATTTATTGCGTCGTGGTCTGTTTGCTTAACGTCAACAACGCGCGATGCCGCAGCGTATGCGCAATATTAAGTAAACGCACCATTACAGTGCGATTCATTTGTCAATGCGAGGCATACGTAATGTGCCCGTCCGTAATGTTATGCAATGTAAGTTGGTAAATTTAAATGGGCGCTAGCAAGGTGGCTTCCGTTTTTAAAAGCGGCTAAGCCGTGCGGCTCACTTGGCGTATGCGCAATTTGTGCCGCCAAGCTTAAGTGTAATGCCCGATAAGCCATTTAGTCAGCTAATTGATTTGTTTGCTTGGATTCAGTTCCAGATCCGCAGATCCTGTCCCATTCTCTACCATCCTGGCTGACTCCTGTCACAGGCACTGTGGCAGAGTGAGTGCTGTGACTGATTGCATGGCGGCTGACAGCAACAAAATCAACATGACGACACATTGAGGTCTTCCCGACGAAAATGGAACAGTTCCGAACAAACCGCAGTGCGAACACAATGCAAATGCAGAAACTGAGCCGGCAGACCCTGCGCGGCAGCCAGAGCCAGAGCCTGAGCCTGAAACTGAGGTGGAGGCAGCCTGACAGCCGCAGCACAAGTTTTGCGAATGCATTGAAAATGCCACAGCTTGCTTGGCACAGTGTGCACAATAAGTAAACGTGCTGTCAAAATATTCACGCCAGCAACTAAGTAAATGACTCTTCATTGTCTGCTGCTTACCGGCCTCTTAAATATCTAAGTGCGAATATGAATACTCTGTGAATACTCTCAGCCTAAGTATGACAAATCTCTTGTCTTGTGCCGTTTCTGTCAGAGTTCTTTGTTGTTGCTGCTGCTGCTATTGCTACTACTGCTGTTGTTGTTGTGTTGGCCCGGCATTGTTCGCCTCGGACTGCCCTGAGGACTTTAAGATAACAAAAATGTCTTCGGTTGCACTAACAAAGGCAGCAACAGCAAAACAGGAAGCCGGCATGGGCAACCAGCTGGACTGACATGTGCAAAAATGTTGCCCAGCAGGCAAAGCCGGCACATTTACGAGCATATTCCACTGCTGTTGTTGTTGTCAATAAACTAAAGTATTCTCTCTATATACCCTGTATATGGCTTAAAAAAGCCGCACAAAATGGCGTGACTTTGAAGTGCCAAAAAGGAAGTTGAGTGAGTGCGTCAAAAGAAATCTTAAAGAGTTTCTAATTAACAGGAAAGCATCAGGTAAGTAATGCTTCTTACCTACACCAACTGAGACATTGCCTGCCTTACAACTTTTCGGGAATGTGGCTTAGGAATCTAGTGTCAGGCATCTGGCACCAAACAATCATGCAAGAGCCCTGGCAAAAAAAACCAATTTATAGTCGAAAAATTGATAACGAAATTAAACGTGGGAAAAAAACGTTCATTGTTTGCATTGCATAAAATCAATGTCCGACAAACGCATAAATGCCCGCATTAATTCAATCCATTATAATAACAATAACAGGGCCGATAATGTCAGATGTCCGACATTTGTCACAGTTTAACGACAACAACAACAACAGCGGAAGAATAATGATATGCAAATGCGTGAGAAAAATACAATAAAGATGCGTACAAACCCGAACGGAAATGGAAAAATTATAAAAACAAAACTAATAAAATTAAAAAGATTACATCCCTTTATAAATTTGAGTGCAATTATTACAAATTAATGCAATTTGTTTGGCAGCGCTTTTAAAGAGCGATCCCTGTTTACTAAGAGGTATTAAAGCTTTCTGAGGTAGTAACGATCAAGAATCTTTCAAGTGTTCATTAAAAACAAATTGATTTGATTTCATTTTTATTAATAATATATATTAATATAGTTTGAAAAAAAAAACTCAAAATAAGTAATATAAATTGATTGTTACATTTTAAATAAATAATAAATATAGTTGACAAAAAACAGTAAGTCAAATAAATATTTTTTTAAAGATTAATCGAAAACAAAAATATAAATTTCTTAATTTTTTACTTCATTAAAAATCTCTTATTAGCATAGATCGCAAATAATTGTTGACCGTTTTTCCCTTATCAGCGTACAGGGTATTTAATATTCAGTAAACTTATTCTAACTACACTTTTTCACTTCATATTTTTTTGTTGCTTTTTAATTTTGCTACCACACACTGAATGAAATGGTACCCTAATCAAAGGCAAATTCATTTGCCATTTACAGTTTGTAGCCGCGCCGCGAATCACACGTCCGTGACGCCATCTTTCAAAATGGCCACACGCTTTTTGTGTTGGTTTTTTATTTTGATGGCTGTGTTTGTGTTTGCTGCGGGGCTGTTTTCTGTCGCTGCCTCTGGTGATTAGCTGTCACGAATTGTGGCGAAAAACAAAAATGAATTATTACCGCGCAGCGTTCAAAATGTTGACATAGATTCAAATTATTTGTAACAAAATCAACGAACTGTGGCGGCATCTGCCCGTGTCCTTCCTCCACTCTCCCTCTCTCTCTCTCTCTCCCTCTCACTACTCTTGCGCAAAGCATCGCGCCCCAGAAAGCGACGCTGATTTGATTAGCTTGAAAATGTTTGCAAGTGGCTGTCAAGGAGGTTGGGGGAAAGAGTTTTTGCTCTTAAATTGCCCGTCGAGTTGTGCGGCACGTTTTCAGTTTCCTTCAACAACGACAACAACAGAAACAACAACAACAAGCAGTCAGCAAATAATTTGTGTAATTAATAAACTTTTGTGCTGGCAACTATTTCTTGCAGCCCTCCGAAGGCCAATTCATATTGATGGGGGAGAGTCCTTGGTCAATGCGATTGTCAGCATCGTCATCACGATGGTCATCATCGTCATCTTAGCTCCCCTCGCACAGGCACATAATTAGGCTGGGCGTGCTGCTGTACTACTACTACTAGTAGTAGTTGGTTTTTATTCTAAGCATATTGCCTCGGGCTACCACTATAATGGACAATGTGGTCAAGGCCCAGCTTAGTCCTTTGTGCCAATTGCTCTGTTTGCGCAAGGTTTTTGATTGTTGTGCGCTCTCTTTGATTGTGCCGGCTGCCATTGTACGCCATTGACTCATAATCGAGGAATCGCCTCGTAACACACACACACACAGCAGAGTACTGGACTCCTCCGGGCTCTGGGCTCCTCAACTTTCCATGCCGGTGCACAGACTGAACTTGGACTTTAATTCAAGTAATTTTTGTTAATTTTTCGGCCCACAACTTTGCTCGTTAAACAAGCTTAACGATAGCGACGACAACAGCGACAAAATATCGACAAGAAAAAGGAAAACTGATGGAGTACAAAATAAAAAAAAGAAACGGGAAAAGCGGAAAGGCAAAAAGAGAGAAAGGTCAAGCGAAACCCCATCGAGTGCTCTGCAATCCACGAGCGGGCGCGTGCTGTCGGTTGGTCTGTTGTGCTGGCATTAATTTCTGCTGTGTAAGCAGATAAATTGCAAAATCTCCCTGAGTTGCTGACAGTCATGGGCATTAAAATGGATACAGCATCGTTTGCTGAACTTAACTTTTCACCCAAAATGCGGTAGGTGTCGATCAAAGCACAACTTGAAAACGGTTCATAAACAGTTTGCACCCACACGGGCACACAGAGAAATTAAAATTGAAAAGGTCTACGGCCGAGGAGGGTCGAAAGAGTATCGAATAAGAAAATTATTAAACGGGAAGCAGATTTAGACTCCCCATACACCGCACTGAAATAGAAACTTACAAGTTGCTTTGAGGGGTTCGAGACTTGAAGCCATTAGGGGACCGAACCGAGTTGCCCATCAATATTCATAATTATTGCTTGCAGCATTCGCTGGCCCACGGTGCGTATTAGTAATATTAACTGCGGTAACAAAGCATCGCGTCGCTGTCGACTGCTCCGCTCAGTTTCACACTCAACAATCAGCAGCCAGAAGGAGTCGACAATCAACTAATTATGCCTAATTGTTGCGAGTGCCACGGGCAACATCACATTAACTAATTGGAATCACCTGGGCAGTGTCTCAACTGCGCTTAGCGGGAGGAGGCAAAGGCGGAGCATTTAGCGAGCCCCCAAGGAGTCTTAAAAGTCAACACAGAACATGATTATGAAATAAAGGCCAAGTGCAGTTTCAACTACTGACTGATCTTAGGTAATAGTATATACGTTTATTCCATATTGTACAATTTTAACTCAATACAGATTTAAATAAGCAATCTCAGCATAGGCTGTCATTCCGTAATGCTTCAAACTTTAAAATTTATTGTAACTTTTCCATAATAATTCTCATGTTGCACCGAGTACTGAAGGGTGCCACGAACCTTGCTAGTTATGGCCGGCGAAAGAGCAAATTGTGGATACCACGAGTGGTGCCGTTTCTCATATTGCTTGGTTACCTAGAGGAAGCTTTGCTGGCCGCATTGCATCTGCATGTGCTCGCAAGCTTGCACAGCTTCAACGTAATCGACAGTGTCTGCCAACTAGCGAATATCGGCATAATTCTAGCTGGCACTGTTCTCACTCTGATTGGATGGCACGCAGAGAGCGGTGTCTGCCTGTTGCTGATGCATCGCAGCGTACAACGTTTCTACGACAGCGGATGGTGGATTACGGATCTATTTGAGCATTTCGTTGATGTTGGTTGTTTGCTACTGCTGCTGGCGTTGCGGCTAAGTCAACGTCAGACGCTCGACAACAACAGCAAAAGCAGCAGAATACAGCAGATTCAGCTGCAACGTTGGCTCCAGCTTGGCCGCATCGCCATGAGCTGCGAGTTTCTGGTGTGGTTTTTCGAGAACCATCAGGTGCGTTCAAACTGCGCTGCGCTGCACTCTTTAAAATGTATTTTGATGCCACGCCTCCCCTGCAGGTAATCAACTATCGATTCCTCTCCCTGGGTTGCTACATATTAATGCTATTTGGGGATACGCTGCACGTTGATGTCCTGCTTGGCGGCACTCTATCTGTTGTGGCGCGACTGTTGGCAGACGAGCAGAGGGCACTTTTTCGGCTGGAATGATCTAACAATTAGCATCCAGCTGCTGAGTTCCCTGCTCAGAAAAGTGGCTGGATTTGTGCTGCTGGCGCATCTCAACGCCTGTAAACAGTTACTGGATTCGCAAGCACTTCACCAATACCACACTATATAAGCGATGCCAATTCCAACGCGTCCTTCGTCGGATTAAGACGTAAAAGTCATTAAGTGTTACGAGTCGTAGTCGTTCATCCATTTGGTTTCTTTCATTCGTTCTTTCTCTTATTCGCTTTCGCAGCTTAACTGCTGAGGGATTTACCTGCAATTTGATAGGAGAGGGGGGGGAGAGGGGAACAACTACAAATACACCTACAGCGAAGGCTATTTGCTTTTATATCGGACTCCATCAAGTCCATCTATCCGGCACCTGGCTCATGATGTGCACCCAAATGGCCTTTGATTCGATGCCTGTTTCTTCTCACTTGTTTCGTTTCGTTTCGGTCTTCTTTCTTTTATTGCGTAAATTATTGAAAAGTCTCGAGCAGCATCAGCAGCAGCACTCGGCGCTTAAGCGGATTTACCTTTACTTCACTTCGGCTTTGACTGAGAGTATTCTGCTTTTTTTTTGGCTTAAAAGGAAACTGAAGACTTTCGCTGGGAACAGGGATGGACTTGGCGCAGCTGCGGCGTGTTAAATGCAACACAGAAACACGAGGCAGCCAACTGGGCACAAGAGCTAAAAGGCAACAGAGCCGTTAATGAGTTTTGGGGCACAGCCGGGGCACTGGGCATGCATTTAACAACCGCAGCAGAAGCAGGCAAGAGCAGTCGCAGCAGAAGGGGAAGGAGGTGGAGGGAGCAGCACAGTGGATGCGCTGACCTTCGCTCTTGACTTAAAACCCATTTGCATAAGCGCGTTGTCTCCCCAGCACGCGATGTCCTCGCTGCTGCCCAGTTGTCCGCGTTCGCGTCCTCATCCATGTCCCCGTACCTCTGTTCGTATTGCGGCCCGTCGCTTTTGTTTATCCATCCGTGACGTGGCCTGTAAGCTTGCCTGCAATGCGTTTCTTTAATTAAAAATCGGCAGCAATTTATTGACCGACCGTAAAACCAATTGACAGCGTAATAAACAAATAAGCGTACAGCATGAAGGAAAAACAGCACAGCAACAGCGAAAGAAAGATTGAAATAAGCTTTAGTGGAGTTAATCGTGTTAGAATCTAAAGGAGCTTTGTGCTTAAGACTTTTAAAAGCTGTAATAAGATAAGACGTTGCCGTGACTAGCGGGAGAACTAGCTGGAATAGACCTCTATAAGCTTTCAGCAGACTTAAAGGCAACAATATCATTCGAACAATTTAAAATACTCGTATCTGCAATTTAATCAACTTCAGTAAGAGTCTTTTAAGCTTTCAGCTGTATTCAAAGCTACCATATCCCATAGCCCACTACATCAAAAACTGTAATTTAATCAACTAAAGCAAGTTGATTTGCCATTGTAAGCTTTCAAGTCTAGCTTAAACTGTTACCTTTGCTATAGCTCACTCAAGATTAATCTAACTTAAATCGTATCTACACTCTATCAACGCCCATCATTATCGTTTCAACTACAGTCTTAAAAGTTTCTCGTGCATTTACCAGGACACCAACTGACCCTGTACAATACCACGAACTGCTCAAGAAGTGCGCCCTTTGCTGCATTATCGTACACAAGACAAAAACTTGTCATAAAAGTGCAGCCATGTAATTTTCTAAATGAAAACAGGCGAGCAGCCAAAAAAAATGTATTAAAATGCAGACCACAAGTACAACAACAGTAACAATAACAGGAACAACAGAAACCGACAGCAACGACAGGAGAAAACAATTCTAAGCAGAATGCAATTTTAGCAAGTTGTATTTAAAATAGTAAAGGAAAAATATACAAATAAACAACGAAAAATGTGGAAAGACACAGAGAGAGCATGCTCAACAGTGAGATATTCTATGTATTAAGAAACTGTTGTACAAGCAAATTGATTTTATATGCCTCAAACAGATCTTTAGAATGTTGTGAATCCTCAGTAGACCTGGAAGTAACATCGATGTCTTGCACTTTTTTGAAAACATCGATCCTTAATTTCCGATGTTCGATGTACCCGATATTTCCCATCGCTAGGAAAAACTCTGAGGAAACTCTGTAAGTGAATGTGTTCACCAACAAATATTTATAGTTTCTTACGAATTGCAGGAACAGAATTAATGCACTATGTTATTTTGTGAATAAATTAGATGAACAATCTTAAAAGAATATCGAAGTATCGATGTTTTCATCGACCTATCTCATGCTTTAATCCTCAGTAAATAATATCCTATCATTTTATCATTTTACAGTTTAATTTTAAACTTATACATATTTATAATTGTAAACTTAATTAAATTAATCTCTGTTTTATATTCATATATATAAATTGTACTTCTTAGTCAAATGATGAAACATGATTTATATATTTAAAAAAACTGATATACTATTGTAGTACTGTAACACTTACATTTGTTATGCTGACTGTGATTTTCAGTATTTAAAACTGAAATTCATTTCAAGTTCTTTTAGCTAACTTCCAACTCCACGCTCCGTAATTAATCGCTTCGTCTCACAACTTTATTATACCTTGTTTTGCGGAAATTCAGTGTGCAGAGTATTACAAAAAAATAAATAAAGCAACATGACAAACCGTTTGCTCAACAAGAAATATGCAAATGTGAATCTCAGCCGGCAGCTGCCTGTGCTGGTGAGCAGTAAAGGGGCGCAGCATTACGCGCTGCCGAAACCGAGGGCGTGTCACATATCGTATGAGCAAAAACAACACGCAGCGTTAGTCTGTGTGTGTGTCTACGTGCGTGTGTGCATGTGTGTGATATGTAAATGTATTTAATTAAAATGGTGCAACAAATGAAGGTGTGTGTGTGTGTACGTGTGTTTAACGGTTGTGCAGACTGCAACACGGCAAGATAATCTCGTCTCCCGTTGCCCATTTGCATAAGTAAAGCAAAGGCAAATACGCTTACACACCGAAGACAATGTAAGACCGCAAAAACCCCTGGCGAGCTGCGGCTGTTAGAGCTGAACTTGCCCCGGCTGAGCATTTAAATCTATTTACCTGCTTTGAATGCGACCTATCCCTCTATCCCCGTGCTGTCTAAGCAGTCTCTGCCACTGCTTTCTGTCGAGATAAGGATATGAATAGGTATACGAGTAATCAAATAGTCGTAAAGTTCGAGTGTGTATAATTAATTTGACAAAGCCTGAGAAAACAAACCACAAGAATGGAAACCAAGAGCTGACGAAACTTGCAAAACTTTGAGGTATCAACTGTCAGGTGCATCCGGACGTGTTCCTCAAATCCTTTTCATCTTTCAGTTACTCAATTTGAAACATTTGCCGGGTTATTAAAGTTCAATGTCATTTAATTTTTAGGCTATAAAAGTGTTATACAAATCAACTAGGTCTTAAAAAATTGCAAGTTGAATTTTATAGCAATACCATATAATCTTAAGCTTCCATGCGCCTTTCAAACTTTTATATAATAATGTGTTCTACTAGTAATCCATATAACAATTCTGCAACTGTTTTGCAAACCTATATATATATAAACTTAGCCTTTAGTATATAACTTTTCATTATGATATTTCAACAATACTTGTATTACAGTATTACATATTACCGTTTTTGCAAAGCTGAGAAATTGGCATTTCTTGTAATGTTTTTCTTAATATAAACTGTCCTACAATAAAGGAAAAAATATTTTTTAGCCTGTTATACTGAATAAACCTAAATGTACTAACTTTTACGAGTATGTGGCAAACTGTTATACTCTGAAGCCAACTGGCATTTTCCTAATGGTTTTTCTTAATTTAAACTGTTATACTGTAATACTGTTGTTGCCTTATAAAAATTTTTTAACTGTTATATTGTACATACCTATATATCTATATATCATAACTGCTCACTTTGCTACCACGTATAACTGTTGCTATACTCGGAAGACAACTGGAATTTCATGAAAACTTTCTCAAAACTTTCAACAATTTGTTTTTCTTAAAAAAAGTTGAACACACAGATTGAAGGCAACATGGAAATGCTTTTGGCCCGCTGTCAAATCGTAGGCGATTTCACTTGGCGGAATTTGATTGCTTGTGCGCTTCGCCTAATCCAAGCTATTTCACTATATCTTGCGTATGTATGAAAGCTTTAACTTTAACAAGTTCTGGCTTGAGCATTTAAATTCAATTTAAGGCTAACACACTCACACTCACGTACAGGGTGAAATGAAAATCATTTGGGAGCCGCATCAGCGACATCGTCGTATTACGTAAAAGCACTTTTACGGCTACATTTGCAGCACACTCACACACACACACACACACACATACACACGGGTAATGCAGAACATCCTCTCGTATGAGAGCATGAGAGACACTCACGTACGGCTACAACTCGTCACTTTGCGCCTCTCATTGCGGCACTTGGGCTCCAAAATGTAGACAACACTTGGATGGGGCTAACAGGTTGAACGCGGCCAGAGATTTTCAAGCGCGTGCAAATGGCTGAGAGACAATAAAGCTTAGCCACGGTACGAGTCGCTACTGACAGTGCTCTACTCGCTTATTACTTAAATATATATGTATGTCAGTGTGTGTACATATGCTTTATATGATTTACCCCTCATTCTCTCGCTTTTTTCCCAATATACTCAAATGCCAGCTTACTTTTGCGGCTTGACAGTAAATGGCTTTTCAGCCATAGAATTTCCTTTAGAATTTCTCTCCCGATTTAAAATGCATGCCCAAAATCGCATTACCAAGTCATTTTCACCATTCACCATTCAATAATAATGCCAGTTTGTTGGGTTATTAAAATGTCAAATAAACATTTCACGCTGACTTTGACTTTTGCGCTGAGTTTCGTAATTTCTTTCTCTGCTTTTCAGCTTTCTTTATTTTCTCATTTTTTCATCGCTTTTTTTTGGGCTATCACGATTTTTTGTTCGTTTGCTTGTTTTTGTAGGCGCCAAAAATGTCAGCAACACGTTCTCCTACAGCGGCAATTTATCATAAATATGCACAGAGAGATATACCATATTCCAGCGCACACAAACTGGCATATGTGTGTGCGGCTCTGTGTGTGTATGTGTGTGTGGCATATAAATCCGACGCTTGTTTTCGCCACCCGCGACCTTTGTGCGGCATCGCGTTCGGCGGTCGCCTTTTGTTTATGCCGCTGTCAGCGTTCGTTTAATTCAACATTAGCGCCTTGCGGCAGGTCCGTGTGGACACTCAGTGAGTGTGGGTGTGTGTGTTCGTGTGTGTTTATTTGCTGTGCGTGTGCGAGTGTGAGAACAAATGCGACTGTTGCGCTACATACGATTCTTTTGTGTGTCCCATGGCCATTTTCATTTTCACACGCTTTTATTTCTCTCGTTTTAAAATTGTCAAACTGTCAAATAAATTACACAAAAAAAACACATACATGAACAAAAGATCTGCGCCCTTACCTTTGTCATATGTGCTATATACACTCACACACACATTCACACACACTTCTGTATGCAAATAATATGATACAAATAATGTAATATGTCGACGCTTTTGTGGCCTGTTTTGATTGCTTGGCATGTCTGTGTGTTGTGTTTAGGTGCAGACAGGGCCAAAGGTGCCAGACACACGTGCTGTTATATACAGTGTTATACTATAAATAACTAATAGAAAAGTGTTTAAAATAAGAAAACGTGATTAATATGCTTGAAAAGCTAGACTTTACATATAAAAAATGTTATACAAACTGTTATACTGAACTGTTTTGTAAGCTTGGCATGAGTGCGTTGTTTTTAGGTGCAGACAGGGTCAAAGATGCCAGACACACGTGCTGTTATACACAATGTTATACTGTTAAAGATTAATAGAATAAAGTTTAGCTAGCGCAATGATAATTAAAATACTTGAAAAGGTAAACTTCACATATAATAGTGTTATACATACTGTTATACGCAACTGTTAAATGGAACTGTTATACGAAACATTATTAAAATACTTGAAAAGCTAGAATGAGCATTTAAAAGTGTTTTACAAACTGTTATACGAAACTGTTATACGCAACTGTTATACAAAACTCTTATATGGTTAGTTAAGCCCAAACTACGATTAAAACGAATGACTTCACACACTGCTCGATTGCCCCGTAGAGCTTGTATTGTCAAGACAAATTGCAAAACTTGAGAAGTGGTATAACTCAAGTGTGCTGGGAAGCCCAAGAGTTTAACAAGCATAAGCATCCAAGCAATGCTTTTTTTATGCCATGCTGAAACACCAACACACACGCACCGTCACACACATACACACACGTGCAAACGCACACAAAGGCTGCAATAAAGTCTTGGCCAAAAAGTCAAGCGGATTTTGGCAAGTCAAAGTTTGTCTACGGCAAAAGCCGCTTAGCCTAGTTAAATAAAAGTGCTGCGAGAGCGGACTCCACACACATACACACACATACACACGCATATGCAAATCTTACACACACACACACAATGATCGGTTTGGACGTTTAAAGCGTCGCGCTGCACTTCGATATTGAAGACTTTGCAACTGTTATATGCATCTGCGGGCAATTTACATTCCGTCTACACCCGAATTCCCCAAGGTCAGTTGCTGCTGCTGCTGCTATTAAATGATTTAAGAGAACTTTAAGCGGATTCTTGTATTCGCCCACATACACTCACACACACACACACATATGTAGCCAAAAAACTTGGGCTTATAGCTTTCAGTTCCCAAAAGGTATTCGCCATTGGCGGCGGCTTTTTATTTATGGCAATTGCTGCCAGCTGCTGCTGCTCCTGCTCCTGCTTCGTGCAACAACATACTGACTGCCTCAGCCAGTGCCTGCCACTTCGCCACTTGCTTCGTCCTTTCGTTTTTGCGTCTTGTTGCGTCTTGTTTTGTTTTCAGAAGGCATTTAAATATTTAAAAAGGCCTCAAAACCTATGCGGCGCCCAGCTATAAATATGCAATGAAGTTTCCACTTTTTACTTGGCCAGCGCTGACAGGCTGTTCCCTGGATGCCACACTCCCCTCCTCTCCTCCACCTCCTCGATTCCCTGTAGGACACCCGACGCAACATTTTTTCAATCAGTGAATTTTGATGACTTTTTAACTAATGCCCGCGCGCCTCGACCAAATGTGCAGCAGGTTAATTAGCAACAGCTGTTTCCACTGGGAGGAGAGAATTTAATTGGGCGTCGATTAAATTTCGGGAAAAACTGAACTTAATTCGAGGGGACTCTTGACTCCCGACACTGGACTCCGTATCCGAGACTTACGACGTGCTCTTTGCCGTGATAGAAGTCTCTTGTCTACGGAAGTCGTAAAAAGTTTAACGTGTTCTTAAAGCGAAGTTTCGCTTCGACTTCGACAAAATCTCGATAAAAGTTTTAAATTGTTACACGGCAAATGACACGCGCTGTAGTCATCTCTCTCCTTCTTTCGGCCTGTTGCCAACTCTGTCTGGCTGTGTGTGTTAATCTGTTGAAATTTGCGTTTTAATAGAAATGTGTGTAGGTATTTTTAGGATATTTTTGGGGACAACTTTTTGTCAACAGAGGACACTGCGCGTGGCTGTTTACAAAAAAAAACGAAACGCAAAGGAAACCAAAAAAAAAGCAAATGCTTATTGCTTTTAAGTACGTGATTTTGCTCTCACCGAATTTTCCAAGCATTTTTTTTCTGCCCTTTATGTGCGTCTGTGTGCACGTCGAGGATGAAGAATGAAGTTAAGGAGCAATGCGGCAGATGCATTAAACGTATTGGTTTTTACGATTGAGAACGCATATATGGGCACACAAAACGTGAATATAATTTAATTAGTATAATGGACAGCCTATCCCCTCCCTCTCCAACGCCCCGAGGGGCTACACTTGTGCGAAAACTAACCAAAAAGCTGGGCGTATTTTAATTTTAGGGCTCACAACGTATGAAATGGACTGTAATAATAACAGAAACATGCACCAAATAAACGTGGGCATTAAAACTGAAAACTGTTATACGTGCACATAAAACTGATATACTCTAAGGGAACTATATTCCGCTTTTAATTCTATTTGCATGTATGTGTTCGCCACAGTTCTCAGCTCGCATCACATTCATTAGATTTTCCCAGAGATTCATTTCCTCCAGCCAAATGCAAATATGCTCTGCAAAAATCTATTTGCCCATTGACTAGTCAGTTAGTGAAAAGTCAAAACAATAGGAAAATAAACTGCTGTTTTTGGCTTCTTTCCTCCTTCCAAGTTTTTCTGTTGCTGTTGCGAAATTGAGCGCAGCAAAGTTGACATTGCAACGACGGGCAAATGAACAAACAGTGCACAACCGGGGAAGAGGAGCAGGAGAAATTTACATGCAGTCGAGTCTAATGGACAAATAAGCTTGAAGGATTCATTCGATTGTGAAAATTGAAATTTCAGATTTGTGATAAATACCTGAAGAAATAAAGAAACAAAAGGGACAGCAGGAAACCACACAGAGGAAGAACAAAAGAGAAGAACGAGAGAGAAAGGGGTGGAAAACCAAACAGATTGCATATTCAATTTGCAATAAGCTTGGATTGGAACATGTATTTAGCCACTTGTTTGCTGGCAATGCATGAAGTAAAGGTATTAAATATAGATCTAAAGCATAACGAGGTAACGGGGAAAGAAGGAAAGCAGAAGGGAAGTAGAGGCAGGAAAACTGGGAAGAAGCTCTGTAGCTGCCGGCAAACGTTTTAAATTTCATTTACTGATAATGCGCCTCCACTCAAAATTCATTTCACAACTTTGTCAGAACTTTGGAAACGTTACAACTTTTCCCCCACACACACACTCTCTCATACACACACACATACACACACTGGAATGACAAATATTGAAGCGCACCTTATGGCTTCAGGAAGATGTCGGGCTGCAATGCTGATTTGCAGCACTCAAAACTGAAGTAGCTGCAAAAAATGTGAGATGCAAGTGTAGTTGTGGGTGGGTGTGTGTGTGTGTGGGTGTGGCTGTTGCAAGTGTGTGTATGTATTTGCATATGTGTATATCAGGGCGCACGCCCTAGCACATAACTCATCATCAAGCGCAATTTGTGTTTAACAATCGTTGGTAATCTTTATTGGATGTCAAGCTGCAGTCACCCGCTTCGGCTTTCTCACTGCCTCCTTCTCTCTCTGTCTCTCTCTCTCTCTCTCTTTCTCTTTCTCTCTCTCTCTCTCCCTCTCTCTCTCTGTTTCTCTCTCTCCTTTTCTCTGTTGCTGCTTTGCTGTGCGTGTGTGACATTGTTGTATGTGCACCTAAGACATCCATTGCACTCAGTCTCTAAAGTTATCTACGTCAAGTGTCAGTGCGACACAGACAAAGCAGATACTCACGCCACATACTTTCACACACACCCACATACATACCTACTCACAGCCACACACACCTACACACATATGCAAAGCCGGGGCTCTGCTTTTGCTTTGCTTGCCTCGTTGCGAACCGTTGAACATTTTTTAGTGACAACGAAAGTGTAATTGAGTGCCACACAACAGACAATTCGAATACTTGCCGCACTCACAAGTGGACGACCCAGCAATAAGAACAACAAAAACAGCAACAACAACAGCAACAACAGCAACAACACAGCGACAGCAGGACAATCATAAAACAAGTAAGAAAAGCTACAATTGAGCATACTTGATTGCGAGTTAGATCGAACTCAACGGAGCAATACCCTGTAAAGTGCTACAGATAGCAGCATAGTCTAATTCTACTGCTCAGTTTATAGAGATTCATTGGTAAACCTCATATATATTGATATCATGTCTTGGAATATCACAAAGTATGTTACATATCTTGAAATCTCCATTTAATAATCAGATTTCCTTTTCGAATACCAAATTTACTACAATTTAAATACAGGGTATGTCAAACAGTTCGTTGCAAGCCTCCACATTTTACTGTGCCCACGTTCCATTCCATTTCATTTCATTCCGTTTTACTGCCCATTCCATTTCATTCCATGCGTTCGCCTCGTCTTGCTGCCTCCTTTAGCCATTATGAGTTGTTCTATTTGATTTTTCATTTCCGCTCACACTGCATGCAGGCAAGAAGCAGGCCAGGCCAGGCCAGAGCTGGGCTCGGCAGAGATGGAGGGCGGAGCTGGGGGATGCTCCGGCAACATGTGCATTGTGCTGGATTTGTAGCCTTTAGGCTTTAGGACGACGAAGGAACAGCAGAAGGACTCTGCCATAGTTGGACAGGTTGCACATGACAAGCGCAAAAGTTTTCAAGTGTTGCATGGCGGAGAAAGAGATCAAGAATGAGTGAGAGAGAGAACGATGAGAGGAGAGTTGAATGAATGGACGAACTACTGGACTGACGGACGAGTGGGTGCTTGGGTAATCGAGCACGACAGCATTTGCCATTAAGTTGAGTTAAAGCGCTTGAGTGTGACGCCGTCCCATCTTTCTTCTTCGTGGGATGGGATGTCGGCGTCGTTGCGGAAAAACCGGTTTTAATTAAAATGCCTGGCATACTTTAAGGCGCGCTCCTGTACGTAGTTTGCAAGAGCTTGTTGCATGAGTTGAAGCTGAGCGAGCTGCCAGCAGCGGAAGGCAATCGACCTCAAAGTCGTCAGGATGAAGGCGTCGACAAGCGGAAAACAACGCTATATGTATATTGATTAACGGAGCTTCTATAATGTAGGGAAGAGGGAACGAGAAAGGGAGGTGGACCGAGAAGAGAAGTTGGGGCAGTAGAGCGGGCGATGCAGAGTGTAATAAGTACATGTAAAAGAAGGCTCAATTTTAATATGTGGCATGCTTTAGGCTCAGACGCCTGTACGTGTGTATGTGCGTGTGTACGTGTGTGTACCCAACATAGCTGGAAAGTTGGCAAAAAATTTGTTTGCCTGTAAATTTTTAATAAATTAATTGAATGCAAACAAATTGTGCGGATGAAGGCAAAAGCGGATCGTCTCACATATCAGCTACAGGCTCATTATAAATTAACAACTTAATATGGAAGTCATGTTCTCAGCTTCAGTTCCGCATTGCAGATATTTTGCAGCGTTTTTAATTGTACGATTTTGGAAATAATTTCACTATCAAAAACTGCAATATGAGTCCCCATAAACTGACATCTGTCATTGTCCCATTTAAATAGCAAAGCAATTTGAATATCGTTACAAATTGTCAGCCAAATTTTAAACACACACCCGTCGCACAAATTTGACCTGTTTGACCAATCAAACGTTGAAACATAACCCTGAAACAGTTTGGTTTATGTTGACAGATCAATTAGCGAAAACCAAAGCATACAGATATCTGTTTACTCTCTCACACACACACACACAGGCACGCTAATACAATAATTGATTTCTGGTATTTGTGGGTTTAAAAAATGCAAATTTTGACTGACCCTCAAAAGTGGGACATGATTTTGGGGGTTTCTGATTTGTATGACATACATAACGGCGAAGAGGGCGTTAAATCTGTGCTGAACTTCGATTTGTGTTATTCATTTATGTTTGTGGACGTGCCTCGTGTGCTGCATAATGCGAACGCTAATTCGAATGCATTTGTTGCAAACTATGCACAATTTCAGTATAAACCAACCACAAAAATATCATTAAAATAGTGATAAGCATAAAAGTGCATACCGTATAGCATTTAAGGGTAATATAAGATGTAATAAAGCAGAAAGAGAATAATCAATTAATATTCCCCATAGTCAATTTGAAAATATATGTCTAAAGTATATAGAAAATACGTCGCCACGGTAAAAATACTAGATATGTTCGGTAAGCATATCTTCATATCCCTCACTGCTCTTTAATCTCAACTATGGCTTAAGTTAAATGTAACACTAAGCGTTATATAAAGATCTAATTCCGGTAGTCTCTGCAAGATTGTATGTATGTTAACATATGTTTGGATGGGAAGCGGACAACAATAACTTAGTTTGGCTAAAAGCTTGTGCAAACGCTAATTGAGTTTTCTATGACCATGTTAGGCAATGTTTGTCCAATGCTCTAGCACCAAATTGATGCCCCAGAATCAGCCCAACCCATACCCTTCCCGTCTTAACCGTATGCTAGCACTTTATAACTCGAGGTTGCCCAGTTTGCTGACCGAAAAATGCAAAACTGCTGACGAATATGTCACACGCAATCAGCGCTCGTAGTAAGTGCTTTAACCACACCCCCTTTAACCTCCATATATTTCAGTATAACCCCATCACATATAGTATGCCCATGAATTATGGAACATTCGATGTTTGCCACCAGCAGTGTGACGGGCATATTTCAAGTTCCGCTGCTAATGAAATTTTCCGATTTGTATAGAGTTACTGGATTAGTTGACAGCAGTCAAAATCATTGCTGCAGCTTCCCCACGCTTCTTCTTTTAATCCCTGTGCCTCCCTCTTTTTCAAAAATTTTATTAAGCCGCAGCGGGAAATTGTTTGCATCATTATATTATATCTATATCTATCATCTATATATATTTGCATTTGATATGCACAATAGCATTTTTCTAAAAAAAAGCCCTAACTCAGTGGAACTCGTATGGCTTTGTGAGAATGAATTTTTGCCTCACTACGATGAAATGGAAGATTTTTATTTTATACTATTCATAATTGTTCTCTACTTTCAAACCAATATCGAACTGCTTCATCATGCTTAAGAATTTATAAATAAAAAAATAAAAATACATTTCATAATTGCAGGCGTCATGCAAATCTATATGCCCACTCATATTATTTCTTGAATAACATCTATGTTAATTATCTGCTCGACACCAAATTTCCCGAAATCATCAAACTATGAATTAAAATTGCATTAAAATTAGGCCTGTAATTCGACATTTATCAATTTATGGCTAGCGGGCAAAATGACAGAACTCTGATAGTTATTGGGAAAGCTTTGAATCTTGAAACTGTAGAATCAACCCAAATGCATACGTATACATACAATATATTCCGGCGTTGCTTTACGTGGCGTGAAAATACCGACTTGATGGAAAATAAAAAAAGCTTGTAAAACTTTAATACGACACTTAATGAATAAGCACAAGAAGGAGAATCTGCATCCATTAAGCAAACTGAGCGAAATAATGAGAACATAAAATAGCACGAGAACAAAGAGCCTGTCGAACAAAGAGATTGAATAGCAGAGAATAAGAGTAGATGATTGTATATACTACATAAATCGAACATTGATTTAAGCTGAATATGAACGCGATAGCTGCAGCTGTCGAGAACAATAAGAAATGAAGGAGCTATACAATTTAAAAATAATAATATAATACACTGAAAATAATTTCATTAAAATTGCAGTGCATTAATGTGGAGCACACAAACACACACACACAGCAACTGTGCGAATTGCATCAGAATGAAATTAAAGAAAACAATTACAATCGAAATTAATTAAATTAAGCAATAAAGAGCGTTATTAAAATTTTCCGTGTTCGACCGCAGAATGACAACAAGAACACGTGGCAAACAGGTAGTAATGGAAAAACAGTAAACTGGAATTCTTTGGTCTAGCTAAAAACGTACATTAATTAATAGCTTGTCCCGTTTTTGCTCGACGTTTGTGGCTGCAATTAATACTGGCGCTGGGTGAACCGAATTGGTTAGTCTTTGTAATTGATTTTTAAAACTGAATGCATTAAACCAACATGTCCTACAATAACAAATCAGGCCAGGATCACGTCAATGACAACAGACGTACGTTTTTTCCCGAAATCGCCAATTACAAATGAAAACGAAGCATGAGCCCAAAATAGCAAACTATCTATGCCGCGAGTGCTCGTCTAGAAGATACTCTAGAATATATGAAATTTCGTTTTCACTGTTAGCGCTGTAGAAAATCTTCTGACATGTTTGCTAATCTTTCAAAATGTATTTTTAATAGGCCTATACCCTCTTCACTCGCTTCACTCGTACCGTAAAGTTTACAGAGTATACTGACCAATTTTCCATTTAAAAAAAAATGTATATTCAATGCAAAAATATCAAAAAATCGTATTGAATGTGCAACTTTTTTCTCAATATTCTTCGTTATGGTTTTGTTGGTGTACTTTGAAATTGTCGCATTTCACATTGATGAGGGTCAGGCAGGCATACATGCTTTCATTTTTGTAGTTACATGTGAGTGTGTGTGTGTGCGTGTGTGGCAGAGAGAGAAGGAGAGAAATTCCTACTGGCCTGGATATTTGTCAAACAAATTGGTTAGATGTTTAAATATATTTTTCAATTTATATTTCTGCTTCACATTTTAGACAATTTCAACAAGAGTTTTTTCACTCTAATGGCAACTTGCCGCATACAACATGGCAGCATGCAGCATGTCGCGTGCAACATGTGTGTGTTTTTGCCATTTAGATTCGAATTACCCTGTTTATAGATTGTAATGTGATTTCAATAGAATTTGCATACAATGCAAATTCTCAGGTAAAGTCACAAAATCGATTTAAGCACTTTAAATGCCCACAATATGTGGAAAGCGCGTGTGTGCACACACTTATTGCAGCAACTGTTGCTGGCTGGGTTTAGTTAAATGCCCAATTATATGCAGCTCAATTAGACTGTATTAATTTGTTTATCGATATGTTGAATTAAAATTTGAATTAATTTTAATTGAATATTTCTGATATTATGTTACATTTAATTTTAATATTTCTATAGGTAGATAACTGATAGAAATTCTACTGATTAATTAAGTAGCTTCAACATCTACTTAACATATTATTTATTTTATTTTATTTATCAGCTTGTGTATTATATATTTTAAAGATTCTTCGTTTTCTTGATTATAACTTATCTTTTCAGCTTGATAATTATATAATATCTCAAGAGTTTCCTTATAAGTTCCTACTGTATTATCTTCAACCAATAAATGTTCAGTCTTTAAGCTAAGCAGCTTCATTCTATTCGCATTTCAGTTTATTCGAGTTTATCTTCCGGCAAAGGTGCACAATTCTTTATGTCAAGGTAATTGAAATATTAAATTACAGAAGAGAACTCTACATAGATATCTTGCATAAGCGCAGTCATAAAGATTAACGAAGCGAATGCACAAGCACGGAGCATTTCGATGGAATTATACAACTCACTCGCCAACGCATGGCGATGGCGATGGTTGCAATTATAACTACGACTCGACCCCATCTCCTCTTACGCGGCTAACGTCTTTATTGTCTGTAGTCGGAGTAAATACGCCACATTGTAGTCTTGTTTAAGGATTATTTGCCGTCAGCTCGTAATAATGATGTGCAGTTTGCTGGGGTTTTAACTTTCACGAGCTAGCGCAAATAATTTTCTGCCTGCGCGCAGCATAAAAACTGCGAGCAGCACTCATACGCCACGTGGTGTGGCTGTGGGTAAGTTATGTGTATAAGTGTGCCATGTGCTGCATGCGTGCGTGTGTGTGTGTGTGGGTACAGGTAGACCATGGGGCACACGTGTGTGTACGTTTTTAATTATGCGAGCACACAGTGAAAAACTGAAAACTAGCCGTGAATTTTGAGCGGCAGAACTAACTTATTAAAACAACATGGCCTGCTTGGCTGCTCGACTTCCGCTGCTCTCCGCACTGTACATTGCAAATATTTGGTGAACAAAGCGAAATTAAAGCAAGGATTGTGTGTGTGTTTGGGGGGGCCAACAATGGGCGGCCTAATCTCTGGCTGACCATCTTTTGATGGTCGAGTTACTCAGCCAAATTGGCGAGCGATTTGCATGACGATAGGCAGCAACAGCAGCAGCATCGCAAGCTGTCAAGGACGGATCCATCGTGCCCCCGCGGCGACTGTTGCTTTGTACCGTATTAAAAAAAAGAATCAAGAGAGAAGGAGAGAGAGGGAGAGCATAGAAGAAGACTGAATACTAGTTGTAATGCCTTGTAAAGAGCCACAAATCCTTTTTGTAATCCAGCTTTGTGCCCTGACGATGATAACCTAAAAGTGTGCAAAGCCGATGAAGCTACAAAAAAATGTTTGTGAACTACAAATGCGGCGACTAACTTTCATCAGATGTTGGAAAATTGCTTAATTTTCGCAGCAGGACAAAACGAAAAATAAAGAAACGAAAAAGGGGGCTGAAAAGAAAAAGCAAAGCAAGCCTAAATATAAATCGCACGGCACAGTAAGCCGCCCGGAGAAATATCATTATATGGCTCATTTGTTTGCGCCTCTTGAAGAGCTGCTTATTATACTCTGATTATTTTTGGCACGCGTGTTCTTCCAGCACAACAATGAACAATAGAAAACAAGTTTCCAGTGCCAGCAATGGAAGTACGAACTAAAAAGACACCCCGTTAATTATTATATATATATAATATATAATTATTTATAACATGAACTTTTATATTGGTAAAAGAAGAGGGAGAATTCTGACAGCTACAAATTTTAAGATCTGAGATAACTTATATTCCCTGCTTCACTGATTATGCCTACAGGGTATCAGAATATATTCTCCACAGACTTTCCCCAGTTGTCCAGTTGGCCCGTTGTAAACAAATTCATAAATATACATGCATACTACAAGGACCTGGGCCTATGCCTTGTTTCGCATAATTTTTTCATTTCATTTCTTATGCCTTGCTATGTGCGTGTATGTGTGTGTGTGTGTGTGTGTGTGGCACTGCTCGTTTGGTCTCCTTTGTCCATAATGAGATATCTCTATTTCTCTTTTGTTTCATTTCAACATTTTACTTTTCGTTTTGTTTCGTGTTTTTTCTGCCAGCTTTTATTATCATTGTGTACGTCTGTGTGTGTGTGAGTGTGTTGTTTTTGCATTCACCAAATTCCGCTGGGAAATTCATGCAGTGTGCTCGAAAAAATCTAAGGGCTCAACTAGCAATGATGCCGTCGACGTGGCCTTATTAATTAAAACACGCGCCTGCGTTTTTTTCCACGTCAATCTTTTCCCCCTGCCCTACGTTCTCCTTCTCAGTCTGAATCCATGCATCTATCAAGCTCTTCCTCTCTCTCTTTGTATCTCTTTCTCTCTCTCTCACACTCTGACCTTTTGTGTGTGCCCTGAACGAACACATTTTTGGGTAATTTAAATTCATTGCAATTTTCGGACACTTTGAGTGTCATTTGCATATGAATGACACGACGAGCGAAAGAGGCGCAGAGAAACGACCAGGCCAGACCTGAATGAGAAGTCATGCCAATTGTCACGCCCCTCATATTTAAGCATAATAAGCTAAAGTATCTTCACTCAACCGAGATGAATTCGAAAAAATCAACTCTGTGATCTCTTGAAATAAAACAAATTATAGAACTTGTTAATGGTTTGATCGAAATGTATGTATATTAAAAAATAAGTTCACATTTGCCGAGTTGGAAAATTATTATCTAAGAACTTTGCTTAAAGATTAAACTGAAGAACTATATACTAAATTTGATCATATATAATTAAGGAATTATGGTAGTGGCAGCGTGATAGTACGGGTGGCAACGCAGCAATTATCGATAATATGAGGGTTGCATTTGAAAGGAATAATCAAGTAGTGAAGTCAGTCGTCAAGTTGAAGTCAAGATTAGGAGTTGAACTTGAGAGTCGCAGATAAAAAGTTGCACAGTAGTCGTTGAAAGAAGTCGTTAAAGATGTTGTTGGCGGATAAGTCGGTTATCCTATAGCGGCAACATTATGCCACCACTAATATCGATAGACAATAAGTGCGATCTCTAATTTAGAAAGCGACGCAATTAATTTTGACATTTAAATAACTATTTTTGCCGTATGGACTGTTTCTTTTAATATGAAAGATTATTATAAAGTATAATACTGCGACATCATCATCCGCAATAAACCATTTGGAATCGTCTATCTAATACGATAGAGTTTCTCAATGTAAAATTGAACGTTATCAACTAGCTTGTACTAACTTAAACTATGTGAGTTAACTATGATCATTAATAATTATTTAGTACTTCAATAAATATTACAAACATAACATGGAATCATGTTAATCTTCATTAATGCCAAATTTGCTGTCCCTAGTTCATATAGTTGGTGAGTTGGGGACAAACATACGGATATTGTTATTCTGATCATTTTGAATGCTCGATAGATTTAAAAAAGCGAAACAATATAACCGTCTTTAAAAATATAAGCAGTGAAAGATTATAGTGTTTACATTATTTGATACAATTTGTATTTGTAAATGCAGTAAAAAATCTAAAATATTCACGTAGAACAAGCAAGAGAGACTGCCTTCAATCATTTTGGAATCGCTATACATATTGGTGGTTTAGTCATCCCTTGCCGCAGCCGTCTGCTGGTTTGCAGCCGCAATATCCTTCTCGATGGACAGCTTCATCTTGCGTAGATCCATCTCCAGAAAGATTTTGCGTTCGTATTTGGTTGCGAGTTTATCGATGATCTGCCCCAGATGCTGTCTAAATATGTCCACATGTTCACTCTCACTGGCCATCACTAGTTGACCGCTCTGACAACGCTGAAATTCATCCTCAGCCAAAAGCTCCGCTAGCTTGTCTTCGACTTTATCCTGTTTCTCACGAATTCTGTTAATCTCTGTGTCCAATTCATTAAGCTCACGATTCAATTTATCATAGCTGAAGATCTTCTGGCCAAGTTCATTGCTGAGTACGACACCGGGATGTATAAGACGGGCAAAAATTGGTGGCAAGTTTAGCATTGTAAACAATGTTAACGACGAAGAGTACGAAAGAATAGTTGTGTCTCAAATTTAATAGACAATTTTGTTTTGTGTAATCGTTTGCCTTACGCCAAGCAATAACATTTGACGCAGTCTCTCAAGGCCCACTGTGAGCAGGGCTCAGGCAAATGAGATCAAGCAAGCAAGCTGTCGAGCAGCGCCAGCTTAAATCTCCATTAATAGTGGACGTCGCACTGTGAATGAAATTAAAGCCGCAGCAATCTCATTTCCGTTAATTTTTCACACACACACACACACGAGCGAAACAGCAGCTACGGCTTAATGTAGGCAACATTTGCGAGAGCGCAAGCGAAATGTTGCAAATTAAATTGCGTATACGCACTGTTGCCGCTGCGGTAACTGTATCCTCGTTGCCGCTGTGCATGTTGACTCTATCGTTAAGTGCATAAATTGAATAATGCGCAGCATCTGCAGCGTCAACTCTGCTCCCGATAGAGTTGCCAGATCGCGCGAAACATTTTCGCTTTTAAATTTATTGAATTTCCTCGACGTGGACGCAGGAAAACGAACCACATAAACCATCATTTTATTACTTTATCTATTAGTATGCCAGTTTGCAACCAGACCACCCCTTATCCACCACAAATTCGCCCCCAAAATGCAGCCCACACTTGGCGGTTATTTTTCAATAATATACCCTGGCAGATTTAATAGTTGGTTTTCTTTTCAAACTTAGACTACTGGGTATTCAATCAAAGTTATTTGAATGCACTCAAGCGGAATGCAAATAAATGCATTTAACAATTTCCTGCAAGTTGTTGCCAGCTTAGCACACAACTTAATTTACATTTATCCCCCCACTCAGAGAGAGAAAGAGTGCGGGAGCTGAGGAAAACTTTAACGTCTATTGACATTGCCGGACCACAGAAAGCCAAAGCCAAAGGCAAAGACAAAGTCGAAAGCGCATTGCGTACACAGTTTGCACTCGTATTTGTTGTTACTTACTTCGCATTGGGTTAAGCAAGTCGAAATGCCGCAAGCAGATTTCTTATATCTATAAGACGAACTGCTTTTGCTTCTGCTACTGCATTCTATATGCCGTATAAACAAAGCCATTGGCTTAGCTTCGCTTTATTTTAATTAATTAAATTGTATTGGCCGCTAGCCCCGCTGTCAATTCACTTTGTCTGTCTGATCAAATGACTAACTGCCAGACTGACTGACTGGCTGACTGGCTGAATGACTGAGTGAGTGAGCAGTCTGTAGCCAAACACTTTCCGCTTGACAATTTTAACAAACTCAGCTCAGACAATTGCAAATGCAAATTATGTTGCCTGCCCCTTTACGAGTATTTGCCCAATCGAATCGAGTCCAGTCAATGAGCAGGACACAGCACAGCATAGCACAGTCCAGACAGGCTCAGAACCAACTGCGACCCACAGCGTCCAGTGAGCCGAAAGTCACGCACTTCGTAACGTCCATTGGGTGCGATTTCTTTCCTTTGACAACTGCAAAACTCGATTGTCTTCTTTCAACTGTCTGCGCCAATCAAAACGAAATGTTCCCATATTAAACATCTGCTTAACGAATGCGCTTTAAACTTGAATTCGGAACAATTTCGACTTTGGCTGACAGTTTCAAGCTGATGTATCTAAATAAATTTGGAAATTATGAAAAATCTCGAATCAAGCATCGACTTGAAGTCAAGTTTAATTTGAAGATTTGACAATCATTCAATTATTCAGAGAGAGAGAGAGTGCTGGCCAATAAAGCACTCGAGACACGACACTCAAATGCGGCTCATCAAGAACAATTGCAATGCCAAAAGTTGCGCTAATTCCCGTTCGACACTCGAGAAAGAGACCCAAGCGAATGCAGATGGAATGAGGGAGCTCTGCTATGAAGGTCGCCCCTCTATTCACACTGACCGTCTGCGCCCGCATTTGGGCGCCTTCTTATGATTATGATAAATGGCTCGCCGCTGGCTGAGCATATTTCACAATGTGCTGAAAAATAGAATAAAGCGATAATGAGGTGTTATTAATATCAACTGGCGACTTATTTAGCGACAAACAATGGACAAAGCCCCAGCAAAATTATGCAAACTTTGTTCCCGACATTGACGACGAGTCTCTGTCTCTGTCTCTAACGTAGTCCCAGTTTTAGTCCCGTTCTAATGCTCTTGCTCGGTGTCTTAACCCGTTTTCGGGTCTTATGAAAATAAAAAATAAGCCGGCACTGGGCGCTCTTCAAAGTGTCAGGAAAACAAATGACGGTCAATTTCTTGCTTTTGCATGTCTTTTTTTTCTCTCTCTCTTCGCTTTTCTCTCAGCTTTTCTTTTAGCAGCCCAAAAAGTATCTGTTGTTTGCCATATACCTAACATAGAAGGGGATACTTGCCTCGATGAGTTTCCGTTGCCGGCAAGTGTTAAACTGCTCGTATACGCAACGTTGCCTTTGCCTCTTGACAGGCTCGAAGGACGCACCGGAGCGCTTGAGGCGTATATCCCTGAACGACAGGTTGGTAACTTGAGAACATAAAAGGGATTTGCGGCAGAGAGGAGAGCACAAATAGAGAGTGAGAGAGACTGAGTCTACGCATAAAAAAATAAAATGAAGCTTATTATGGCGAAAGGCAAGCGTCAGTATTAGATTTAGATGCCGAAATTAATGGCGACTTATCATAAATATATCGCAAATACGTATATCCAACAAGCACGAAAGCTACAGTCGAGTGTACTCGACTCTGCTATACCTGCTACAGACCAACACAATTTCTTAAATATACAATTTCTATGTTTTGCGTATTTTGTGTTGCATACTTTAAGGGAGCGGTTAAAAAATCAGTACATTTCTTTCTTTTCCCAAATAAGTTCTATGTAAATGATCTGATAGCAACCAAATTTTCGGAAAACCTTTAAGAAAATAAAAAAATTAACTATCGTGCATATTAAATACGTTTATGAAAGGAGACCAAGTTTGATAGTGCTCACTATTATAGTCTCTGCAATCTAGATTTTTATACGGACTGACAGACAGACAGACAAACAGATACACAAACATGACTATATCGACTTGTCTGTTGATGCAGAATAAGAATTTATTTAGTTTGAAAGGTCTGCCACGCCTCTATTTGCCTGTTACATACATTTTCGGTTGCCACAAACTTATTATACCCTTCTTCCCTATGGGTAGCGGATTTAAAAAGCGGACTTTAATTTGTTTCTGCCGCCTGCCGTGCCTGCTGTTGCCTAGCAGCGCATCTTTCCCTTCCCATTTGAATGCCCTGTGTTAAAAGGGCATTATGGGGAAGCCGTATGAGTATAAAGCAGACTGCTGCAGAAAATTACTAAATAAGTGGTTTATTATGTGTTTTAATTTTTATATATTATGTTATTGCCTTGAGGTAGTGAACACATTAATATTTAGGGTGTGATTTAAGGAGTAAAATTGAGAAAAAACTGCGACAAATTCATTAAGCTATGTGATTACAATTCTGAGTACTTTAGGAATTTAATAATAGTTTTCTTGAGATTTGAGATACGTAAAACATTTATAAATATTCAAAATCTACATCTAAATATCTAGCATTGGTCTTTCTTTGCGCTATCAAAATTGACTTCAAAGAATACTTTAAATAAAATTTCTAACAGGTACAAACTACAAATACACTCATCCTGCACACACAAACTTATATGTAAATATTATTCTTGAGCTCTAATATTTCTTAAAATTTGCTGACACAACCAGAAAAAAAATGAATGGAAAAGCTCAAGTGGAAAGTGCGTATAAAAAGGTACTGCAAAATTTGGAATTAATTAAACTTCCTGCCAGAACATTGCAAATATATTTTTAGGTCTTTTCAATTTGCCGGGCAAGCAGAAAAGAATCTGACGCTGACGCTGGCAAAAGCGCCAAGCAAAAAAGGAAAATAAAATATGGTCAGTATGATAAAAAAGATAAGAAAACTATGCCCATGCTCGGGCTGGATATAGAGTGCTCGACTGAATGTGTGTCAGGAAGAGCAACAGCAGCAGCAGTGGAGGCAACAATGGAACAACGCAGCCGTCACATAAATCAAAACAAAATTGCAAAGAAATACTTGCAATAAAAACAAAAATGGTAACAAAAATTGGTATTAAAATAGATGCGCTGAAAATACGAATGGGATAATAATGAACTCGGCAGGGCAACAAGGGGGGAGAGGGGGTAGGGGGAATTGCTTTCGGTGGCATCTACTCATCAAGTCGCCAGCAGCAGACGACGCAGTGAAATGAATCATCAGCCCGTTGAGAGACGGGTGGGCGGCAGGCAGAGTGGTTGAGTAAGGAATGAGTGGTAGGTGGCAGAGGGAAGGCTGGAGGGAAGACAGGGGGCGGGACGGTAGGTAGTTGGCCATAATGTTGCTCAATCATGTAAAACATGGGCAATTATCAGAGAGCCAGGCAAGCAACGCCCCGAGAAGGCTGCAAAGATAATGCACAGCGCCCAGTTGGAAGGCGTCATGGTGGCGACGTCGGTAGTGAGGGAGGCGGGAGCGTGGTGGGGTGTGGTTAGAGTATGAGGGGTATGGTGTAACAGCCATTTCCATTTGGCTTTCCCGGGCATATTGAATTTCACTTTGGTAATTTACGTAATTGCGCAACAGAATTATGCCGCAGCAAGGAGTGCGGCAAGGCGAGGCGAGGCGCGGCGAAATGCCACATACATAATTGCAATTATTATTAGTTGTTGCTGTTGTTACTACTGTTGTTCTTGCTGTTGTTGTTGTTGTTGTTGATGCTCTTCCTGTTGCCGTCACTGTCTTTGTGAGCGTGTGAACGGACGCAGTGCTCGTTGCAAAGCTGTCGAGCTAATTTACTGAAAGGCAGCTGGAGAAAGACGTGAGTTGTTGGTTGTGTTTGTGTGTGTGTAAATGTTGCATGTGCCGCACGAGTTGCAGTGCAGACAATTACACCGCAAGGCAGTCGGACAGCTGCAAAGACAGTTAGACATGACGGGGCAAAGATACGAGTTGCAGTCTGCGTCTGATTACACTAGTTAACAAATTGAATGTATAAGCTGAATGTTTAAATATTATAATGGAGCGTTAAGTAATTTTCTTCATTGCAAGCTAAAATATAAAAGTAAGTTACCTGTCTTCAGTTCTGTTGTGCAGTGTAATCGAGCATAACACTTCATTGGGCAGGCAATAGCTTAAAGTACGCAAATGCAGCAATTTGGGAAGTTATGTTTCTCAACTGTTTCTGTAAATGTGTCAAGGTAATTTAACTTAACATTTCCTGCAATAACATACAATAGACAGTTGCTTCTCTATGCGATTTTCCTACACTTCTTCATGGAAAAGTGCAGTTGTAAATTTTAGTGTAAATTCAGAAGAAAACAATAAGTAAATTCCACTTTCTTCAATAAGAAGAATTTAATTCCGATTCAGAATATATATGTAAATTCCTTTTAGGGTCGGAGATGTCCCTTAAGGTGCGTTGACTGGCCAAAACTAATAAAGCCTCTGCACTGATATAACAATAAGTAGGTGCCACTTTCTTCAGTGTCAATTAAACGATTGCTAGTTTTGTCGATATTTGTTGCCCCTTGAAAATAATCATATTTCAATTGAGATTCTCAATTCAGTAAAGATTCTCAATTGCACAATAAAGAATCAAAAAAGAGAAGGCTACAAGAATTAGCGAATGAGTGACAACTTTAGTCTACTTCAGTTCAGTCTTCATTCACTTCCGAAACACATGAAGGCCTTACAAAAACATCTTTCCGTAGACTTTTCCAACATTTCATAATTATAATGAGATAAGATAACTTTTGAGTTCATTGCTTCATTGCGTTTAATTACAAACATATGTTCAACAAATTGTACAAGCTGAGAGATTGTGATAAAAGCCTTATGTAATCTGACAGGGTATCTGCAAGCTGAGACAATGAAAAGTTTCAGCAACTGCATGTTGATTAATTGCACTAGATATTGCCCTCTACTGAGACGTTCACGCAACAGAAACATGTGCTTCTCTACTATCTACACTTATCTGCACTCTTTTATCTTGTATCTATCGATAGATGAAGCAGAACGAGCAGAAAATCCGCTAGTTGATTTACGAGTGCAAATATTTTTATGATTCGGACCTGCTTTAAGACGTCATAACTTTAAGTAGCATCGTTCGTTGGAAAGTGCTCACAGGGAAGAAACCCAGGTCTCACTCCCAACCCCCCTCCCACGCTGCCATGCTATACTCAAGTATTTATCCTTACCCCGACATTGTCAACGGAAAACAAATCGCTGCCATCAGTTGTGAGCGCAATGTTTAAAGAGTATTTTAAAATTCAGCACCGCAAACGGCAGTGAATGCTTCGCATCGTTCTCCTTCTTCTTCTTCTCCTCTTCTTCGTAGTTCTTGTAATTGTTGTTGCTGTTGTTATTGTTTTGTGTATGCCGGCATGTCTGTATATTATTTCATACGCACGTTGCTTAAGCATGGCAATAAATTTTGTGAAAATTTTCATATGCGTCGTCAACAAATGCGCCAACAGCAAACTCAAAGCGCACGCAGACCTCGACGGTGCCAAACGCGCACCCGCAACGTCGCACCCACGGCTCTGCTTAGCAGCCCCTCCCTTTAGTCTCTGTCTCTCTCTCTCTTGTCATCTTTTCCCCGTCCCTTCATGCTGCGCCCACATCACGCGCTGCTGTGGTTACACAGGCAATGAAGCAAGCATACTTCCAAGCCAGAGCAGTGGCAGGGAGCATACCCCTCTCACCGCCTCTCTCCCCTCTTCGGGTTACCCTTACTGCGACCAACTAACCGAAATGTAGCTGACATAAGACTAAGCCCTCTGGCAGAGAGAGAGAGAGAGAGAGAGCGGGAGGAAAGAGACCGCTTGTTTTGCGTGCTCGCTTCTGGTTTTTGTAATTTTCAATTTAAGCGCTCAACATGTTGCATGCCACATGAGTCGGGGCGTCTCTTTGGCGCGCTGGTGATACACGAGGAACGTTTAGTGACAAATTAAGTGCGCTCGTATGCGTGTTAATTTCGAAACGCTGCAAAATTACGCATACGCCGCGTCGTACCGCCGCCCTTGCCGCTCTCAACGCAATTTATTAAAAATTTCGCGCACAAATTGTTTATTTTGTTGCCAACTTTATGGCCGGTGCCAAATGCGCAATGATCGAAGTGTAGGGGACCCTTCCCCTCTCAGATTTATGAGCCCAACAATCGCTGCCCGTTTGCTTGGCCGATTAAGTGTCGACATTTTATGCCCCTCAACGGAAAAGGAAACATCGGACATTGTAATGCAGTCGAGAGTGTGTGTGGCAGGCACATTAAACGGGCGAGTGTGGCAAGTGGCAAGTGTGGCGAGTGCATTATGACATCATTTTTAATGCGGCACGTTCATAAGAATTTTAACGCACTGCCAAAAGGTGCGATAAACAGCTCGACAGCCTCTCGCTCGGCTGCTTCGAAATTACTTGGTAATTGGCTGCTTCTGCTGGTCACGTCGCAGCGTACTTGTCCTGCGTGCCACACTTGGTGGCTTCATTAGGCAACTGTCACATATGCTGTTGGCGGTTTAGACTGAAGTGTTCCGTTCTGCACCTATCGCAGCCGCTGCTCATTGCTGCACCCCCTGGTGGCAACCACAAATTGCATTCCATGTGCGAGCAGATACACGCCTTTTGTAGGTATTTAGTAAGCAGTAGAGCGAACAAAATATCAAACCAAAGAAACCATTAAGAGCAGCATGTTGCAAGCTGCACACTGCCCTCAACTTCAACTATTCTCCAATTCAATTTTGTTCCAACAAGCTGCAAAGAGTTTGTTGGGCGTGAAATTAATTGAAATAAATGGCACAGCACAGTAGGCACTCAATGGAGTGAACGTGTTTGTGCAAAACCTTTAAGAAATTTATTTTAATTGTTTTATTTGTTATTGTTATTATTTTGATTAAATTAAATTAAATGAAAATTTATTAAATTAATATTTACATTTTCATTACTATTAATAATTGCAATATTTTTATTCTTTTTATTATAATTATTATTATTTTCATTATTATTATTATTTTTTATTATTATAATTTTCATTTATATTATTTTTATCAAGTGAGTTGAAAATAGACGCCTAGTGAAACTCGGGGATAAGGCTGAATTTTCGAATCTTCAATATATTTTAAGCCTGTAATTTCAGCAACTTGGCGTATTGAAATTTTCAGTTCCCACAGCCTACGAGATATTGTAATATTATAGAAAAGTTGCCATCTGCAAAAGCATTTATCATTCTCAAAATGAATGCAAATATTTCGAAATGAAAAAGGTTTTGGGGAACACTTTATTTTTTGCTCCAGAACAAATGAAAAATGCAAGCAAACTGGAAAATCTACATGTGTAAATGCCAACGCAGGAGTGAGAGAGAGAGTGAGACAGAAAATGAGAGAGAGGGCGGGGGAGCGGGAGAAGGGCGGGGCAGAGGGGAAAGAGCAGGATGCTGGGACAGAGGTCTAACATTTCTTGACCAAAATGGCCACAGGACATGTTTCACTTTCGCACAGGCTCTAATATAAATATGCACTCAGACTGCAAGTGTGTGTGTGCCTGTGTGTCAGTGTCTGTGTGTGTGTGCCTGTGGTTGTGCGTGTGAATAATATGTATATCCGTACTTTTATATATCAAGTGAAACCCGAAACTATATTCTGCCGTTGGCTTTTTGCTACAAGCGGCCCCCTCCACCCTTTATTTCCTATACTACCCCCATCCTCCCCCTCTCTCTCTCTGTACCTCTCTCTCTCTCTCTCGCCATTGAAACCTGAAACGTTGCACTTGGCGTTGAGCAAACAGCGCAGCTGGGCAACAGACTTAAGTGTGATGCAGAGACAGAGCAGAGCTCAAGGGTTGGGGGAAGAAGGAGTTGCGACTGACTGGGCAGGCCCAGACAAAGGCAGACAGAGAGAGAGATGGACAGACAGAGACGGACTATCCAACGGAAAGCCAACTAACTGACCAACTGTACGACCGGCCTGAGTCCTAGAGTCGAACTAAGTCACGTCACGAATGTCAGAGGATGCTGCTGCTCATTGTTTGCAGACGTAAGTAAATGTACATAAAATTTATTCCAGCTCATGTGACTGGGGGCAAAGCGAGAGGTGGGGAGGGGGATGGAGTCAGTCAAGGAGCGGGGAAGCATGGAAATATATGCAGATGTGACCAGTTCCTTGACTTTGCCTTTTGTTTAGCAATAAACGTATAAGACCCTGATGCGCGACATTCTTGTAGTCGTACTCTCCTTCCCTCTCCCCTCCTTCTTTACGGAGGCAGCAAGCATAACACAAATGATAACGAGAAAATTTTGTATTCTCTCTCAATCAATGGAAAGTCGAAACAAATGCGCTGCATTTGCCAAATTCAATTTGTGTCGGGCGAGTTTTATGTTGCGCGCAGCTTTAAAGTGACGCACAACATACTCGTTCATATATTAAGTAAAAGATTGATGACGGGGGCAACCGAGATGTTGCGAAAGCAACTCAATTTACCAGAGCTTTATTGAGAAAACATATTGTGCAACTTAAAGAGGTACTTTGTGAGCCAAAACTTAGTTTATAATAAAATTTTAAATGCAAAAACAAATCTGCAGCATTAACTAATGAAATATCTATAGAAATTTCTAGAAATGTATAATAACAATAATAAAATAGATCTCTGTGATCATACATGCCTTATACACCCCAACAATATTGCCTGCAATTCCAAAAACCCAAAAGTTTCATCGAACTTTCCACAACGTTAGTAAAGTTTTTTGCATTTGTATTGACAATACAATTACAAATAAATTGATTCGTTAGACATATATTTGCACTTATGTATATGTGTCTGCATGGTGTACATACATGTCGTATGCGCAATATTACTTAGTAGCTTTTCAACTTATGCAAATGCAAATGGCGGACAGCAAAAGAAAGGGCAGAGCAGTAACAAAAAAAAAAAGAAGGAGCACACAACAAAAACTAAAAGTAATAAAAAATGCTAATTTGATGTTATTGTTGCCTGATTCCCTCACTTTGTGTGCTTTGACTGTTGTCTCGCAGTGTGTCGTGCTCTGTCGTGTCGTGTCGCGTTTTGCGTCTTGTGTCTTGTCTTTTTTGTCTTGCTTTTTCTTTTGCTTTGGGCCCTCAAATTGTTGCCGTCATCATTCGTTGTCGTTGTCGTTGTCATTGTCTTGCGGGCCGCTTTTATCTTTGGCACAAAACAGGAAATGATTTATGCAAAATGGCCGACGCGCAACTAATTTAAACTTGCCACACGCATACTGACAAAGACATTAGCAATCGCATACACAGGCACACACGCTCTCTTTACACATGAATAGTTCGCTGACACGCCCAAAAAGCGAAGGCAACACACAAAAAGCGATGAAGCATTCGTTGCGTTTTTTATTTTCTCGAATTTTTTTTGTGTTCATTTTTTTTCTTACTTTTTTCGACAGTCATTTGAGCTCATATCCTTTGGCTTATTGAAACTTCCGTAGCCGGATATTGAACGCTTTATTTATGCAGACCAGTCCACTCAGTCAAAGCTCGGAACTGCGCCTGGCACTGGGGCTGGGGCTTTGCCCCGTGGCGCGCATTAGCTAATTGCCTAATTGCACTGCAAAGTAGTTTAATAAAAAATAAAAATCACATTACCTGCCCGGCAAACTAAGAGGCAATCAAATTGATTGTATTTGATGGCCAAGCAAGTTGCAGGTTCCCAGTGCTCCCTGCAGCTCCCTCCTGCTGCTCCTGCCACTCTACCAAACAAAGCCCCCTGGCATAAGCCATAAATCTTGAGAGCACTTGGCCCGCCCTTGCTCTTCGCGCAGCTACCCTCCGCCTCCTCTTATCCTTATCCCTTCCCTCTCTATCCTTCACCTTTGCCCAGCTCGGCACCTGCGCCAGCCAAGCTGCAATTGCCTGAGTGTCCTGCGAGCGCAGAATGTCCAAAATGCACCGCAAATAAAAGAAGCAAAAGCAAGTGCGCCGAAGCAGCGACAAATTTATGCTCTATCCCAAGGTATGCGAATCAATTGGGGAGTAAAGAAAAGCCAGAAAACTCCAGCACTGCAGTCTTGGAATGCCAGTTCATAACTTGCAAGTCTTATATCAGACCAGATAAACTGAAAGTCAGCTAGGCAGTGTAAGCAGTGAGTTCGGAATTGAAGCAGTTTTGGGCACACAAATTGTTGCAATCTTTATCTGATTAGTTGCTATAAAATAAAAGAAACATTTTCAAAAATAAGACGTAATCTAAGCATTCGTAATTGATCAATTTAAACTCGATGTTATATTCGATGTGGATGCAATTACGTAAATACAGTGCGTATATTTTATTATACAATCTGATGGAGATATTTGATGTCTTATTGCATTAAAAAATGCACAACAATCAATAAAAATTAATTGTTATTAAATTTACGCATTAGTTTTTCTTCCGTAATATAATATATAAACTCCTGCTTCTTGTTGTTTTAAACTTAGTAGAAAATACTGAAAATACAATAAAAAATGAATTTAGCTTTCCCAACCAATTTCACAATAAGTTGCACAAGTATTCAGTTATATACCGTTGGTATTCTTGATCTCTTACCTCAATTTGCTCTCGCCCTGAACTCGAACTGCAAGTTATTATACTCTATTCTAATGCCTGCAACGAAAGTAATGCAACTAGGAGCTGCACAAAAAAGAAGAATCCTCCATCTCTCTTCCATCTTAGATTCCCCTACAACCTGCTTTGTCTCCTTTTTGCTTCTCCCGCAATCTTCTGCTGCCAACCAATTGCGGCATATTGCTTCGTTGCTTCTCGTTGCCGGGTGCATTAAAAATAAACGACTGTGGCCAGCGCTCAATTTGGAATGAAATTGGCGCAAATACCAAAAATTTATACAATGGCAAATGCAGCACAAGCAAACAAGGAACAAGCAGTGAACAAAAAAAGGACCAAAAGGAGCAGCGTAAAAGAAATAAATTGGAAAGGAAAACCAAACACAGCAAAAAAAGAAGGTGAAGAAGAAGAAGAACGTAGAAAGCAGAAAGGAGCAGAGCGCAAATTGAAAAGCCATACAAATCAAATTGCGTGGGTGTGCGGCGAGTTTATTTAAGCGTGTGTGCGAGTGTGTACTGGTGTGTGTGTGTGTGTGTGTATGTTTGCGTATTTGTGGGTGTGGAGTGCGCTTTTGTGGGTTATATAATTTATAAGCGGCCATCAGGAGCGCTCATTATGTGGCACAAAATAAGTAAGTGGCACTCGTTTATACACAAAGTAAACAACGTGGCAAAATGCCTGACAATGTCCTCGCTCACGCTGTCTCCCTCGCTCCCCATCTCTCCCTCTCTCTGTCCCTCTCTCGTGGGAAAATGCATAAAACTGACCAGCACGAAGGGCCATAAATGAGCCTTGAAACACTCACACACGCAGACAGCAGACAGGCAGGCATAAGTAACATACGATATATATCGCTCATATGGTACTTGAGTTTGTTGGCATGCTCGATTTTTATATGCCACGCCCCCTCGCAACTCATCTCTCCTCTTTCTGCCTTTGTATTCATTCCATTGTCTTTCCCTCGATAATGCAATCAATTTGCCTGTGTGTCGATTGTGCTGGGCAATTTCTACAACACTCGCAAGGGGCATCGCACAAAGTGTTTCAATATATCGAACATGGTCAGGGCTGCAGCATAGTTTCAAATTTAAATTTGAATAAGCTGCGGCAGTTCAATCGGGAATCCTTTAATCTTCCCTTTTTCGTTACTATATACTTATTTATATATATATATATATATATATATCTTTATATACATATGTTTATGTATATATGTTTCTATAGCTATCTCATTCTATTTCTGCTGCCCTGTGTAGCAAAGAAATTGCCAAGCTTCGAAGTGCCCAAAGCATTGCTGCATAAATTATTGCCAATGCCGAGTGTCGTGTGCCTCCAGCGCCGACTGCAAGTTAATAGATTTTTCGCTCTCTCTCTCTCTCTCTCTAATGCAAATCAAAGACTGCAAAGCACAGAGGGAATGGGAACGGGAAAGGGAGGCGGCAAAATCAAAGAATGAAATGCAAAGAATTTCGCGCAAAATTTAATTACTGACAGCGCAGCGCAGCCAAACTAAGACTCAAAATTGACAACGGGCGAGAGTTGCTGCAGCGGAACTGCATCAAAAGAAGGGAGGGAACAGAGGCAGGGGCGGGGATGTTGGTAGTGGCAATGGGAGGCGCAGCGCAGTGCAGAGTGAACTCAGTTTTGTTTGTTTATGTATATTTCAGTGGGAGGCGACGCTGTCCAGTAACAGTAGTTGCTGCTGCTGTTGCTGCTGCTGCTGTTGCTGCTGTTGCTGTTGCTGCCGTTGCTGCTACTGTTCTGTTGCTGTTTTAAATAGCACCCACTGCTACGCTTTGCTCTGCTCAGCTCTGTCTTAATGACCGTTCAGCATGCCGCCCCGCCCTTTGACCTTATGCCGCACATTTAACGAACTTCTAGCAAGCGACCCGATGGCAACTCGTTTGCATATTCATCGGTCAGTCCAACAACAACACTGCGCACGCCAAAAATCCACGCCTACACGCCCTTCAATCCACGCCCACATTCATCTCCATCTCAGTTGAACATCTTGCTCTCGCTTTGAGCGTAAATATTCCAAGTACTTTAAACAAATCATTAATTTACATTACAAGTTGCCCGGCAGATTCGCAGATTCTGAAGCGGATCCCAAGTGGAGAGTTTGAGAGGGGATCGGAGAATGGAAACCAGACTCGCCATGTAAATGGCATTGTGTACTTGGGAACGAAGTTAAGTACGTAATCTACAAAAAAAAAGTGCAGAACAGAAGTGAAAATTTAGATGATATCAGAATGCAATTTAAATTTGAACAATTTCACAAACTGCTAGAGTAAATTAGAATTGAAAGTTCTGTGCTACCGGAAAACGTTTGATTTATTTTTTTATTAAATAAATACAAAACAAATAAACAGAAAGATATTCAATAATTTTGTATGGAAACCTAATTTCCTATTTCAATAAAGAATTTTTTGGGGACTTGACAAACATTTATTGATATTGATTGTAATTTTCTGTCATTGCCAAAAATGCCACACACCCAATCAACCCATCTATACACCCTCCCCTCACCCGTTTCCCTCTTATTCTGCTGCTTTCAATTTATGCAAATTTCCTTTTTCCAGACGCATTTGGCAGCTCAGCCGAAAAGTATCCTACACTTTTTGTATCGAGATTGATGCTGAGGTGTTTCTGGCACATCAGCACACAAATTAAGCAAAAATGAACAGTAACAACAACAACAACAACAACAAGTGAAAAATGAGAACTCATGATGGTCATCATTTCAAGCTAAATGCCTCATCCATTGCCAGATAATTGCCAAGCAGCAGCATCCCAACAATAACAAATGCAAATGCTTTTGCTTTCAGCTGTCTGCGCTGCTTTGCTGATCTGCTCTGCTCTCCTCTGTACCGTTTTCCATTTGCAGTGTTTAATGGAAAAATCAAGCCATCAGTTTTTCAGCTTGCCAGAGTGCTTATGTTTTTCCACCCCCATCCGCTCTGTGATGCTGCTGCTGCTGCTGCTGCTCTCTGCTAATTGCAACAACAATTGCAATTGCACTAACTGAATCTGAAAGCAAAAACTAGGCCAGAGCCCCGAACACGGTCCCACTGCCCACTGTCCGCCTGCTCCACTGACGAGGGATAACAAGCTGGGTGCAAATTTTACAAATTATAATCGTCATTTGTCATGATGCCTCGCAGCAAGGACTCGCCCGGCCTAGCCGAGGCAGGCAGGCAGGCAGGCCTTCACCCACATCGCATTTTTATTGACATATTGAAATGACAAGGGACACAAGCGAAGAGACAGCGACAGTCCGAGATGCTCCTGCTACTGACGACGTTTTCTAACTGAATTATCAATGCGCTCAGGCTCAGTCGACGTCGGCCTGCTTCTCCTGCTACATTCTCTCTCTATCTCTGCCCGTCTCAAGCACGTCGCCTGCAACGCACACCAAACAGCTCCAAACCAGGTCGACATTTCTGCAGAGTGTCAAAGAGCATCGCACCAAATGCTCCGCGCATGGTCATGCTGAGATCTTCGATGCTGCCAATGTCACAGTAAGTCATCAGTCCGCTACCGAGCAGCGTTTCACATGGTGTGTCTGCAACAAGGCGTTGATCGTATCTGTAGACGGCGAGGCAAAGTCGCATCTGCTCGCGTTGCAATAGCAACGGAATCACCTGACGCCACTGCACTTGTGTCAGATCCAGTTCATCCTGCAGCTCCCTCTCCTCGATAAGCTCATTACTCTCCAGCAGCAGCTTGTAGTAGTCCTCAAATTGAGCATGAGCAACGCCCAGCCAGATGCAGCAGATGGTCAACAGCTTCAGGCGCAGTTGATACATCACCTTTAAGTCTTTTTGCAATTTTTTTTTATTATTTATTTATTTATTTTATTTATTTGTATTATGTTGGTTATTATTGTTTGTTTATTATTGTTTGTTTATTATTGTTTGTTTATTATTATTTATTTATTATTGTTTTTTGTTTTATTTGCGCAACACAGCGCGTTGCATTTCACTGAAGCTTAAAAGCAAACTGTGAGGTATCTGCGCCAGCTACGTGCCCATTGGGTCTTGTCTTTTGTGCAGTCTGATCGACGATTTTGCTTGCTGACATGCGGACAGACACGAGGCTTGCCAGTAATTCGAACTGCGTCAGACGGAACGTTGTAGCGCCAAGATAGATAGAAAGAAAGAGAGAGAGAGAGACAAAGAGGGAACTAGAAATGGGAATGAGCAAGAACAGTCATCAGTTAGCGGCTTACTGAGAGAAAAGAACCTTAAATAAACTGGCGAACATAATGGAATTAAATGATCTACCTAAATTAGCTACAGAATAATTATGGATATAGTTGGTTATTATAAAAATACATAAATAATAAATAAATTAATAAATGATATATGGTATATTCTAATAAAGGGTTTATATATCACATAAGAAAACTTTAAAACGAATCAACTAAATCAACTAAATCAAAGCTTAAATGATTTCTGAATATTTGATTGCGATCGTATAATTAATATAAAACTAATTTCGAAATAATTTTATGAGGTGCTAATTTCAATATCTTACAATATATGCAATTCAAAATAAATCGTTGTGGTCTGATAATTAGCGGGTATATCACAGTCGAGCACACTCGACTGTAGCTTTCGTGCTTATTAATTTCAGCACTCGAAAACCAAATTAAATTCTCAAAGTTTTCGAGTTGAAATTGAATTTCGAGCAGAACTAATCAGTGCGACTTATGTGTAGCCTCAACTCGACTCAAATATAGAATTCATGAATGCATGTATTCAATGTGAATGCAGTGTGAGTGTGACTGTGAATGTGAATGTTTGCTTATGTTTAATATTCGATGTTTGACTTGGTTTTAATTTGCAGCGCTCGCAGACTTGCTACGTGACTTTCGGACGGTTTCGGTTTCGCATGCTGCACGTGGCAGCAACTTTTCTGTTATTGCAGCAACCGATGACGCCCATTGGCAAATGACGTCAATATTTAGATTAGGCAAACAGATACAAAGCAAAAACCGAAAAAACATTACCCAAATTAGCCAGTCAAATTAATCACATTCAAAATTTATATTTATGCTGCAATTAAATTATTTGCAAATTTTGAATGTGAATATCGAAAAGATAAACATGACACGAAAATCGCATACGTTTTGAAACAAAATTTGGGCTACAGATTAGTAGGAAATGGAACAAATATCTATAAATATATTCTTTATAAAATAATAAGGAATTTTTAGACTAAACATTGAAAAAAATGTGTGGTTAATATAAAAAACAATTTTAAAAATTATAAGTATTTTGATCTTTGAATTTATGTATCGATAGCGATATATCCGATCCGGCTGGTTCCGACTTATATACAGCGTGCAGTAATTGGAAGCATGTGTGCCAAGTTTCATTAAGATACCTAAAAACTGAGAGACAATCACGTATATGCAGACGGGCAGGTCTAGTTCGACTCCTCCTACTTTAAAGTGTCGGAGATGTCTCCTTCCCTATGCAAGGGTATACAAATTCAATTATCAAATATATTCATTGCGAAAATCATATCAAATACCATTAAAAGCATTTTCAATTTTCAGCTCTTTTTTCGGAAAATTTAATCAGTTTTTCTAGCTCAACTGTAAATTGCTCTCATGCTTTATTATATCGTTAGTCTATCTGATAAAATGTTTATTTAAAGCATTTTTCAATTATGCATTTTTATTCGATTCAATCGCTCAATCATAATTCATTTTATGCCATTTGAAATACACAATTTTAATAATTGAGCAGGCGAAAGTTCCGTAAGAAAAAACTGCATGTAAATCTGTCAATTTTTTTTATTTGATTCTGCAATTTTTAGGGGACTGCAGTGAAACAATTTCGCAAAACGCCAGCAACAGCTGCAGAATTTGATATGAAAGGGTTCCTCCCTTTATTGTTGTTCTTTTTGAGCCATAAATCCCGTGGAAAAAGTCAAACTAATAAATGTAGCCAGAACATGCGAGCGCAGAACGACGCATTACACAACTAATTGGAGTGTGGCAGAGCATCAGGAGTGAGGACCCTTCCCGGGTATATGTCCTGGAGCAGGAAACAGGCGCAGCTGTTGCCTGTCGGACAGCAGCAACAGCAGCCGCTGGCGAAACGTGCCGAGCAAATCAAAAAGTGGAAATCAAAAATAAATGCAAAAAAGAAACAAAAAAAAATAAAGCAGAGTGCAAAAAAATGGAAAAGATATGCACGAAACGCAGCGCAGCAGACGAACATTTAAATTATAATTTTTTAATAATACAATGGAAAAAGGAATGAGCGAACAATGCGCCGACATACTGTGGTTAAGGGTACACAGAAATAGTAGGGTGAGGGAAAGAGATGTATGGGAAGTAGATGTCCACAGAATGGCGCAGCGGCCATTTGCCGTTGGCCGGAAACAAATTACAGCAAACAATTTAAAAAATGTTTGCAAACAAACAAGCACAACAACAACAGAAACAACAACGTAAGACAAACTACACAAAAAAGCGGCAGGCAGACGGAAATGTTATCTAGGCAATGCTAGAGACAGACAGGCAGAGGGACTCGCAGGAGCGACAGTCGGACATGGTATGGAACGCTTGGCCAAACAAGGCAACGCCCAAGATAAAAAGGCCCCTTTCACAGCCAGAGACGTTGGCTCCCGGACGCAATTCCAGCTCCAACTCGCTCTGTTGTCCCGCTTCTTCCTCTTCTTCTTCTCCTTCTCCTCCTGTGATATCCGCTCGTTGTGACCGCCAGTGCTGCTGCTTTTAACCTTTTCGTTTCACTTAGTTAAGCAAAAAATGAAATTTTTATTGCCAAAATGCATAAATGAATAGAAAATAGTTACACAAACCAAAGCACAGCACAAAACCCACAGCCAAACTAAAGCGAAACAGAAGCGGGACGAAGGAGAAAGCCGGATCTGAGCACAGACATCTGCACCTGCAGCACGGGGCGGAACTCTTTTGACTTTTTTGCTGCCCCATGCGATATTTGCTGGCTTCGTTTTTGGGTGTGCTTTTTCTCCTTTCTTCTTCTTTTTTTGGCCTTTTGCGGACTGCAACAACAACCGGCGCTTGCAGTGCACACCTCAGTAAAATGTTAACCTTAGCAGTAAATCTCAACTCGCCTAATAACTTGGCCTGCATGTTTGTATTCCATAATTTCGAGAATACCCTTAGTCCAAAAGGGCGCTAGTTTGACTGTTTGACTATGTTAGGCTAAGCTAACAATTGTAGAGAAGGAAGAAACTTATGCAAACATTAATAAAGTTAGTTTTATAATTTTAGAATCACCATGATTATTATACATATATGATTATTATGATTATAGCTATTTCAGTACTTTAAATCTTGAGTTCTCATCTAAAATGATAATGATTAGAACTGCGTCTATATATAGTATCAGTTTTATACTTTTAACCCATCAAAGCTCTGAGATATTTGTGTTCACAACTCTAAACAATATCAGGGGCCCTTATGTTTATTGTGATTCCCTTGCTTTTAAATTAGGTTAGTTCACAAAACATTCCGCAAAATAAAGATACTTAATACTAATTTTATCGATTCTTGTTATCGATTTCATATTAGCAAAATCATCAGTTCTTCTTCTGCATACGCCTAGTCACAGGCCTGGGTATGTGGTCCGGAAGATATTGAGTTATAATAAATGTAGATGAACTCTTACTATATTAAACTAATCGTATATGTGATTCAATCGCCCTATATAAATTGACTAATGTAAGGAGATCTGGCAACCCTTTGAATTTGCCAATCAATTTTATTTAAATTTTAATTTGCATAGATATTAATCTGTTATCGATATCCTTGTAATCATTGCTAATTCTTCCTCTTTCTATCGCTATCTGTCAAGCACACCACGCGTGCCGCTTTGTGACCTTTTAAAACATTTATTTTAATCGAAATAAAATCTTAAGTATAAATAAACATCCACTTCATTTAATTACATAAACATCTAACAAAACTATTGTTCACCACAAATGTAATAAAACCTCTTTCTATAAGGTTTATTTACATAGAAAATATAAATATAACTAAAATTCTATAAAATACAAGACCTAGCTCTTGCCAAAGTCATGAAGAGCATTCGCTATTCGTTGCACTGAAGCGGTTCACCTTTCAGCCTAGTTACGGTAGTTTGTTTCGACTGCTTCGTTGCTGCTGCCAAGTTTTGATGGCCTGCGATGATTTCGACATTAGGCGAGGGAGTTGCAAATGAAGCTGCCAGCGCCCCAATCAGGCTACTTGCCACGTAGTGCTCCATTGCCTCTCCACATCCCACTCTCTCACTGTTTTGGCTGACGATATATGCGAGTGTGCGTAACTTTTTGCAACATTTCAATTAACAAATAATAAACAAGCTGGCAACACAAAAAGCGGCTAACAGATCAGAAAAGGGAACGAACACTTGCAACACGCCGTGCCGAAACTTGCAACACACACACATATATAAAGAGAGAAGATGAAAAGTTGTTGCGAAAGCAAATCAGAAAGTCATCAGGCTGCCCCAAAAATAGCGGCAATGAAGAGTTTCTCGCCCAAAGCAAAACTCAAAACTCGTACGGGCGCACTTTAAAAGTAATTTATCTTTTTTCACAGTCTCTCACTCATCTCCTCTGCCCTCTCTCTCTCTCGCACCACTTTCTCTCTGTCTTCTCTACTTTGCTTGCGATTCCAGGACATAACATGCAATTTGCATACAAGTTGCATGAGTCTTTCTCCCTTTGGCACAACATCCACTTCTCTGGCATCGCCATCAAAATTGCAGTTAGCTAAAGGTTGCTTGCTAGCTGCCACAGTTCTTGTTGCTGCATTTCTTGTTGTTGCTGTTGCTGTTGCTGTTGCTGTGCTAGAAGGAGAAGTAGTACTTGTTGTTGCCGTTAATTGCAGCGCCTGCTTACGTTTAACTTGTCAATAATGCGGAAAGCATGTAGCCGGAAAATTCCCTTTGTGCCTGCATTCCCTTAATGACTTTCCATTGTTCTAGCCCGAAAAATGTGTCAATTTCGAGAACTCGCTTACTTGGCCAAAGTGCCAAAGTTGCCAAGTCGTCGTTGGGGGCGAGCGTGTGTAAATATGTTTAACGCTTCACATTCTCGATGAACAGCACTTGAGTGAAAGTTTTAGCGCACAACTAAGCCAAGAACTGCTACAAACTGATTATTGAAAAAGCAGGAAGAGTCGAGGGTGAGGGACGGACAGGGACTAGTATCGAAGCTAACTTAATGGAAACAAAGAACTTTCACAGAGCTGCTCGACATGATTTGCAGCGTTGCCAAGTGCTGCTAATTAGTTAAGCATGTGTGCTGCCGCCAGAAGGGAAAACGAAGAGAAGCCAATCGAGGGAAAATACTTATGCGCGTGTACATTAGTTGACGTTTCCCATGCAGCTTTCCCTTTCGAACTGGTTGGTTTTCGTGCGGTTTAAACATGCATTAATTAACGCTGCACTGCATCGAGCTGCTTGCCCGGAGGACATCAAGCTCTGCATGGTGCTTCAATCGTAACGCAGTTTCTATGTCTAGAGGGAAATATCAGGGAATGGAAACAACATTAGCAAAAAGTTTTACACAAGCTGACTGGGGGAATACGCTAATGTAAAAGTGAAAAAAGAAAAAAAGAAAAGCTAGTTTGTTAAAATAGATTGGTAGAGTAGAATGCAGTAAAAATACCTAAACAAAATACTGCAAAAATACTGAATAAATATAGAAATTATACCCAACTAAAAAATGCCTTAAAAACCTGTTCCTATTCCCGAAAACTTTTATTAATGTTTTTCCCAAAGAAGAATCATTTTGTGTCTGTTCTAAAAAGTATGCTACACTTTATGTTCATTATTCGAATGTACCTTCTGCGTGGACAGCAATGGCGCATCCTGCATGAGAGCATTACCAACACAAACAAATTGAACGCACGATTTGCACTTGCAGCTAAAAGCTAAATAACTCAACGCAGACGTCTACGTCACGTCGCCGCAGACAGCGACACGGCTTGTGCGAGAAGTGTGAGCTCTATATAAATACTAGAATATGTGAAGTGTGTGTGTGTCTATGTTTGTGAGTATGAATGTGCTCATGTGTGTGTGTTTGTGTAATTCCACTTCCAGCCAAGTTACACACACACTCTCGCATGTGCAGGATTGCATCAGTATTGACATTTGTTTGCTTTTCGCGTGAATGAGCCAATGAATGATTGGAGAGCTGTGAATGATCGAAGGCTTTGTCCGAGTGTAATTTAATTAAACAAATCAAAGCACATCTATGTGTGTGCGTGTGAGTCAATAAGCTTTGCAAGCGTATGAAGGCATGGAGGGTGCTAAGCGAGCGTTTTTCTGTTAATTGAAAATGTGCTCAGCGAATGCGAACAAACAAACAACAAATAGGAACATAGCCAGCAACGGGGAGATTCATTCATGGCTTTAAATAATTAACAGGCATTTGCACGTTTCCCATTTGCATTGTTATTTCCGATTGTTTACTGTTTGTTCCGTATTTGTGTGTGTCTGTATGTTCGTTTTTGTATTTAATTTATTCGCACACAACTCCAACCAATGCTATAAATATGAGCATATTGTTTCCAGCATTTGGGCAAACGCAATGAATAAAGTCAAATATATTAACAATAGCTTTCAACAGAAGGCGACAATATGTGCACCCTTCAAGGAGAAAAGCATATTCATTTACAGATAAAATTGGAAATAATACACATGTATGTATACAATCTTGATAAAACCTGTTCGGATTCAAGTGTTTCTACAGCCGAGCAAACAATCTGTAACACATTCCTTCAACCTTAACCTTAGAAGAAACTAATAAATCAATGCAGTAAACCTTAATTATATTTTCGGGGCATTTTAGCTCGAGTATATATAATTATTCATTTTCAGTTTTTTATATTTTTTTTATTAGCTCTTTGGAATGTTAAATGGTCTGCGTGCGTTGCATTGCGTATAAATCATACGCCACGTGGGCATTTAATTCTAACACAAGCGTGTGTTAAAAGTAATTACCATATTTTATGGCACTGCCATGATAATCGAAAGAAAATTCTGATTTATTCAATATTTATATTTGTTGAACGCGAATTAACACGTTTTATTATTTATTGCTTATTTTATACTCTCTCCCCTCACTCTTCCACGAAGTATGTAAATCGCTAAATTATTGTTTGTTTCCGTTTAAGCCGATTACCGGCAAAACAATGCAGGACAAACTTTAATTATGTCCCTGGAATTTTCAATTAATTATTTAATAAATTAGTAATTAATTACATATAATTTTAAATGCCTGCTTAGATATTTATTTGAATTTAAAATTTGGTTACTGATTATTGTATTTTAAAATTATCATTAAAAATTAAAATTCATAAAACACCTTAACAATGTAGAACAAAAAGACAAAATTTCCTATTCATTTTGTTATTTATATTGTGACATTTTTGCAGTGGAAATATTAAAATGAAAATAGGTTGCTATTTCACAAAGTTATGAGGACATGGATTCCATTCAGCAATCTATGTATATTTTAACAGACGTTTCAACTTTCTGTTCTCCGAAATAGTGTAAGCTTCTTTGACGAATTTAACATACCTTGCAGTTATTTCAGCCCCGAACAGCTGAGTCATCGCAGTCAGTTTAATTTTTTGTGCTTCTCGCAAATATTTATCTTGCTCTATAAACATTTTCCATCTGCAATTTTTGTATAAATTTATTTTATTCGCACCATTCCAAAAATGATATCAGTACATTTTTATTTACACAACGGAAAAGTAACTGGATAAATAACTGAATACATAAATATGTGAATTGAAATATTTTATTTAGCATATACGGTCTTGAAACGGCGTCCGCTTAACCTTAATCGCGGCAATCAAAATACGAGCGTCATCCACATAAATTAGAACAGAATGTAAAACCGCAAAACGCACAAATTTTGTCGGCTTTGTTGAGCAACTAAATAAAACCGCCGCTGAAAATCGACGAAAATTAAATATTTAACTGTCGAGGGGGATAAAAAAACAATTACAAAACAAGTTTTAAGTGCAAGCTAATGGCTGTCACATTCCCCGAAAGTGGCGCTGCATCCGGAGACAAAATGGCAGCGTGTGGCATTTAAAATGCAGCATGACCTTGTGCAAAGCAGTTATAAATAGTTCTTCACTCGCTTCAGCCAGCAGCTGCCAGCTACATATGCTGAGCTACTTACAAAATAATAGTCAGCAAATTTTCAAGAAAAAGAATCTACAACCGACGATTTGATGAACTAAAAGGTAAAAACTCTAAAGATATTAGAGATTAAAAATAAAATAAGGACCCAATTTATTGAAGAGAATTTATACTTGAAGAGCCGACGATTTAATGAACTAAAAGAAGTGAAAGATCAAAAGATATTGGAGATACTAAGAAGATGAATGACCAATCTGAAATTTTAAATATATTGTATATCACGATACAGTTTCCTTTTCAGTTAAGATATATTGAAGGTTACTTAAATTGTTGATCCTATTTTTAAGATCCACTTAATCATGATCTACAGTTTCATTTCCTACTCTTACTCACATTATGCAAATACAAAACTATGCCATATATGTAATAATACTATACAGTACAGTACCCACAGCACATAACCTAAATACCCGTCTAAAAAGAGCGTTTACAAACTGTGAAATTGGCTTAAATTGACAGCTCAAATTGCAGTTTGTGGCACACGCAGTCAAAGCAACGAAGAAGAAGGAATGTTACTGATAGAGCGGGAGAAAAAGGAGTGTGGGGCAATTTGGGGTATTCGGTGATGTTTGTGCCAGCTTTAGCTCTGTGCCGCGGCACATAAACTCGTCGTTTTCCTCTGACATTTCCGAGTTGCACAAACTTTGCCTACTACACGAATAGGATTTTCTCCTTTCTTTCTTTCTTTTTCTCTATTTGGGGCATTGCGAAAAAATCACACAAACTATTTGCGACTTATCGCTAAAAAATGGGCCATTGAATAAATATGAAAAGCCAGCGGTCATAAATATTTCTGATCGGCTTTTCATTTCCAGTTATATATCGTACAACAACTTTGTTTTTTCCCCTGCTACAGAGTTCTCTTTTTTATGCGCGTGCGATATTGCACATGGCAGGCAAAATATTTTTAGAGAGAAAGGGAGAGAGAAAGAAAGAGTGAGAGAGAGAGGCAGATGGAGTGCGAGCAGACAGACACGTTAAAATCATTTATGCCGCTTTAAAAGCCGCAAATGTCGGGCGAGCGACAGCTGAGCAACTTGGATTTTTGTTTTGTGAAAGGGATTTGCACGGCTGTAAAGCGGCCAGGCCAGTGTCAGTGCGTATACGCCGCGTATACTTTTACGACGATAGAAAACGCGACGCGAAGCTTTACGATGCCCGCATCATTTGATTTTATTGCAAATGGGGCAAAGCGAGGCTCGCAAGTGTCAAAAAAAGCGAACTGCAAAGAAAGAATGGAGAGATATTAAAGAAAACGACGCCAAAGAAAAAAAAAAGGCAGAGAAAGTTTTTCGGGCAACCCGCCATGTGGCCCCGGCCTTGAGCCAGTTGCGCCCTTTTGTTTGTGATTAATGCGCGCAGCATTCCAAACATCCTGAGAATGCAACGAGGCGCAGCACGTCAAATGCAAATAAAGCCGCCGGCTCGAATATAATCAAATCGAAATGGCAACAACATCAAAGTTGACGACGACAACGGAAACTGCAGCAGAGCAGCACAACACGCACACACAGACAGCCTCGAGAAATAGAAGTGTGTGTGTGCCAAGGCCAGAAAAATCAATTAAATTATGGAATTTCCATGGGGCCACAACTCGCATCTGTTTCTGCTACACGTTCCTGAATTGCAAACTGATGTCAGTAGGGCTGGGAGGGTTGGGAACCTACAAATGTTTTCACAAGTTTTCCTGTTTTATTGACATTTCCTATTTACCAAAGGACAGACGGCACAGACCGAATAGACCGACACACTGACAGGGCAGGGCGACAGGTTATTTTCCTTCTTCAGCTGGAGGATTCACAAAAATGTTGCATACTTCTCGGGGTGTCACATTAGCATATGACAAATATTGCTCGGAAAATGTATTTAGGAAATACATTTGTAGCTGTTGTGCTCGAGACGACAACGACGAATTGTTATTGGAAAGTCTGAAAGAATTTCCGCAAATTTTACAATGAGACGAGAAAATCGAAATGTTGGCAACAATTTGAATGGTCTTTGTAATAAGCAATTTCCGATTTGATTAAATGAGATTTTGCAGCAGGTACCAGGCAGTAACTACATTAATCTCTGTTTATGTAGGAAGTGAAACTTCTGGTTTGAAATCTTTTGAAATTCCTCAATATAATCACTATGTTCTACAGGTATTTGATAAGTGTTCTTCTGTAAATTGCGATTGCAGGCTCTGGGATCTAGATTTTCATACGGACGGGCAGATAGACGACAGACATGACTATATTGACCTGTCTGTTGTATAGTGGGTTGTTTTGTGTGTTTGTGGGCTCTGCCACGCCTCCTTCTACCTTTTACATAAATTTTCTGTTGGCCCAAAGCTATAATACCCTTTTATCCTATGGATAACTTTGATTATTCTCTGATTATAGGTGGAGACTAGTCAACTCAGCGACGCGACGTCAACAAATTATGTAAAAATAAACGAGGTTGAGATTTCGTCAAAAAGTCAAAGCAAATATAATGATCTCTATAGCGTCGTGCGATCCTAGCTAACTGCACACAACCTAAGTGCGATGGAGTCAAAGCACCGAAAGCGAAACGTTACAGCTGAGATTGCTCTTGCTGAACCAGATCAATGAAAAACATTATACGACGCTATATAAAGCTGCGCACACACGAACGACCTCAAATAAAAACGAGTTTTCTTTTTGTTTGTTTTTTTTATTTTTGTATTGTTGATTAATCAACCTTTTGCAGCTGATCAAGTTTTTAATGTTTTTTGTTGTTGTTTAAGTTGCGTAATGAATGTGTTTTGTTATTTCTCTTTATCATCGCATATAATTATAATAGTACAATAAACATAATACATAATAGTGATAGTGAATTCTCTCTCTCTCTCTCTCGCTTGAGTTATACATAATGTAGAATATTTATGTGGTATATATATATATAAATATGTATATGTGTTGTATAAATATCGATTTAAAACACACATTCTCTTTGCTTTTCTCAATTTAAAAACTTAGTTTTTTTTTGTGGGTTTTGGTTTAAGTGCGAAAGAAAGGAATCATTTCAGGTTATAGATAATTGGTTTTTGCAATCGATAGAGATAGTTGACCAGGGATTACACACTTCAACCAATAACTAGTTATAGTATATATCGATGTAATCAAGAACAAAACAAGCTTTAAATTAATTTCACATTGCATTTATCTGACTGAAAGTGTAGAGAAGGAGGAGGGAGGGATAAACCATTTTTTTGGCAAATAAAAACGCGTGCCACGTAAAGGAATTTGTTTTGAAAACGGTTTTACCGCTGCTGCTGATAGATAGGAATGTTATTTTTAACCGCATCGTTTTGCATCATATAACCAGGCGCACCTGCTGCAGCTGCCTGTGGCATGCCTCCCAACTGCGCAACCGACATGGCAGCCATTTGTTGATGCAACTGACTAAATTGATCGTTGTGATTGTATGGTGGTTGTTGCTGCTGGTGTTGGGTTTGTGGTGCCTGCTGTGGTGGAGCAGCCGCATAAGCCTGTGTCACTGGAGGAACAACTCCATTTGGTGCATAAAGCTGTGGCTGTTGTGCAGCACTGCCCGGCGGCAAATAGGCTTGTGGCAGTGGCGCCTGCGCTGTTACGCCCGGCGGTAAATAGCCCTGAGGCGGTGGCACCTGCTGCTGTTGCTGTGGATGTTGCTGCTGATGCTGTGGCGACAGGTATGCATGTGGGGGTGGCTGCTGTTGCTGGATTTGTGTGGCTGCAGGTGCTGGCATGGCGGCAAATTGTGGTGGAAGCGTCGGAGGTTGCAACTGCTGCTGTTGTTGTTGTTGGTCCGCAGGCAGTGGCATGTGATAGTTTGAAGGTGGCTGCTGCTGCTGTTGCTGAGTGGTGACTGGAGTGGGCTGGGCGTTATAGATGGGCTGGGGATGACTGGGATGTGATGGCGCCGAGACAGCCACTGCAGGCGACTGGGTCAGATGTGGCGGCAAAGCTGCAAGCAAAGGTAAATTTAATTATTCATAATGAATCCATAAATTTGGTTTTGGGTCATTTACAGCTCAACTGCGGCACATGTCCATTCTGGTATGGCATGGGCACTTGTCCAGGGTAGCCCACTGGTCCTCCTCCTGCTGCTGTTGTGGGCGGTGGTCCGGCGCTTGTCTGTGGCGCATAGGGTAACGAGTGCATGCCCGGATAATTTTGGACTGCGGGAAAACCACCTGCACTCGGATAACCAGGTGCGCCATATAGAGCAGCGCCAGGAAACCCGCCGGGCATGAAGGCACCAGCGCCACCAGCAAATTGTGCAGCAGCTGCACGATCATCACGCATCAGTGTGTGGTAAAGATTGATGGCATCCACAAGATCACTGGAGAGCTGTGTGAGCTGTGCATGCTTACGATCCACACGCTCCAGCTCTGCATCGATAAGTGGACCCATTTGATGGACATGCTGTTCCAGTTGCAGCATTTCATCGCTATCCTGCGACGGATCTTCGGGATTTGCTTCGTGCAGCAAATGCAGCAAGCGATCGACTTTGGCCTCATCGATTTCTACAGGCTGTGCGGCAGCCGCTTCAGTCTTTTGTTGCAACAATGCTGCCTCCTCTTCAGCAGCAGCTGCTGCCTGCTTTTGGGCATTGTTCTTGTGCTGCTGATTTATGTCCAGACGTTCGGGATCTACAGACAAGTCGGCAGTGACAAAGTTCGAGGGAAACAGTCCCTCGCCACGGTCATTGTAACCCTTCCACCAGTTGGCATCGCTGTCGTCCAGCACATGTATAATCTCGCCGGAAACGAAGGTCAGCTCGTTCTCCTCGGCTGCCTCAAAGTCGTACAAGGCACGCACGGTGCGTGAAGCGGCAGCAGCGTTGTTACTCGATGAGTTCCCATTGTCATTGCTCTGCGTAGCGGTGGTGGCACCACCAAAGGAAGGATACAGCGAGGGATAGGCACTGCTGGTTGTTGAGGCAGCTGTGGCTGTGGCGCCACTTGATTGTTGCGTCTGCTGTTTGGGACTGCTACCCTTGTTCTCCTTCAGCGACAGCTCAATTGCCTTGGCAATATCGTCCTCCTCCTGCTGGCTGCTAACCACATTGGGATCCTTGGCCAAAGTAGCAGCTGCAGCCTTGGCTGCCGCTGATTTGGCGCTGCTCTTTTCCCCGAGATTGCTAAAGTCGTAGCCTTCGCTGCGTAGCTTGGCATACAGCGAGGGTATCAGATTCAATTCGGGATCGTTCTTAAAGTCATTCTCTGCCCAGTTTTTCAGCACTTGACGCATTTTCTAGAATCGGAAAATAATTAGTTTGTTCACAAACGCGTTCCTTGATCTCTTTCTGACTTACCAATGACACCTTGGGTTGCGCTTTGGTCAGCAGGCGACGAAACTCGGTTTCAAATTCGCGTGAGGCCACTTCGAGGTGGAAATGCTTGCCACAATTGTTGGCGCATGCATCGAGCAGTGTGATGGCCTGCATGACCACATGGGGATCAGCATGACCCATGCGTCGCATCACTGCCTTGAGGCAGTCTTTGGCCAGGCGTGGATTGGTCGACACCTTATCGCACACATCCATTATGAAGGACCAATTATCATTAGTATTCGTTTCGCTGGTGGCTTTATCTGTTGATTTTCAAAACAGTTTCAGATGGTTATAAATTATGTTATCAGGATTAACAGCACGGGCTTATCGGCGAACGAAACAGTGCAACGACTTGTGCGGAATAGAAATCAGGCATCAATACATTGATGACTCACTGGTGCGAGCTACAATGAATGGCGATAAGCGTCAGTGCAACAAGAAAATCAATAGTATGGTTCGCAAATCACATTAAAGACTGAAAACAAAAGAGAAGCCTTCAACGAACTACGATATACCCAAAAGAGAGAGATAATTACAGCAAAATTTCAAAATTTCCAACCAGTTTTCTATGTGAGACACTTAAGACTGAACTTTGTACCATGACTAATTTTAATAACATCTAGTTGCAAGTAACAAGTACACGTTGTTTAAGGTAAACGGTAGAAACTATACAGTTAGGAATTATGACCCGAGAGCCTTATCAATCTGCGTTAATAGGTTCATTGACTCACTAATTAAATTGGCATTGATTAGGAATTGTGTGCTATAAATCTGGAGTGCCTAGAACTAACATAAAGAGGCTGATGTTCTTAAAATAATGAGGCAGATCTGATATTTACGCAGATCTCAAAACGTAAGAGGCATTGCCCCGACTATCCTACAAAGCAGCTCATCCTCCCCACCTGAACTAAACTTAGGCTATACAAATAAAGGCGTCTCCTGATACTTGTGTGCTGATGGGGTTGCGGGGGGTCACGTGCCCTCAAGGTCAGCGACAGCAAGCGCAGCTTCACAGAGGTTCAATGAACAGACGCAGCAGCAGCGCAGCATCCCGACTAAGCGCGACGCATGTGACCGACTAGAGTTCGTGTTCAATTTCATTTTCTTTGTTTTCCCTTCGTGTTCTCGCTGCGTTTAGCGATAGATAAGATAAAGAGAGTGAGAGTCTGAGAGGGAAGGAAGAACAGAGCAGAGCAATTATAATAGGACTGTTTGCTAAATCCAATTGGATTTGTTATTGTTCTGACAAACACACAAAGAAGAAAGGCAAAGCGAAAGAAGAGGAAGAGCACAAGGCAAAGGAAAGCGGAAGAGTGATGAAAACTTACCCACATCAGCGTCAAACGGCGACGATTGTCCAAATATACCCATTTCTCTGGCCACACGCGCACTCAGTTGCCGATGAACTATTTGTGTAATTGTTGTTGGCGGTAATTATTCTTAAGGAATTACGTCGTTTCTGCGTTGTTATTGTGGGCGCTGCTGCACTTGCACTTCTTGTCTTTGCTACGCAATCGATTTTCGTGCGTCACAACAACACGGAGAGAATCCCGTATTGTGTATTTTGTAGTTCCCCTTGGTCAAGCTCAATTGTGTGTTGCTGCTAGCCCACGTCTGTTGGTCGCCTGAGACTTGGTAATTTTGTAATTTGCATTAAATGAAACTAAACACTTCAATATATTTGCTGAATAATCTTTTGCACCGTTTTTCCCTTTGCTTTTGTGTAAAAAATGACTAATGAAGCTATCGATGTGCAGCGCATATCGATGACATTTCAATGCAGTCGAAATTCGATTGGAGAGTCGTTAAATCGACCAACCACCACAATTCATTGTTGATACGTGACTGCCGCCTTGTAGCCCATGCATGAATCAATTGAAAATAAATGACAATTGAAGATATCAATGATAATTTATTGACATTCCATCAAAGAAGCATTTCCAATGATGTCAACAAGTACATTTACTTACTTAAGTACCCTCGACCACGTTTTTTATACATTATAATATTATTATTTTTAATTGCCTAACAAATTGTCACGTGTGTGGGCTATTTCACAGATTTTCACCGACAAATTGTATAGTGTCTGGCCACCATAAAAATTTCAGGGTGAAAAATTTGTAATCGAAAAATAGCAACAAATAAATGCACGAAATTTCCAAAACTTTAGAATAAATCAGTTAATAAATAATCTGAGCTCGCATATTTAAACTAAACAAAAACACAACACTATCAAGTGTTAAGCGTCACTGTCCGCAGCAAAGCTGCTGTGCGTAGCAACAATTGTATCGCGCACTCACCAAACTCGGTTGCCCTCCCCTTTCGCTAGATGGAAAGGGCAGGAAAGAGCAGAGGCGACAAAGGCAGAGGAAGCTTCGATTTGTAATTAAATTACAGAAAACAGAAAGACAATATCGACATGGTGTTCATCCGTGATCCCTGCGGCGTTGCCTGCCTGATTGTCACCTATGGTGCTGTGCTCTATGCAGACTATGTGGTAATGCGATGGATAATCTTAACCACGATGACAGTGAGGTGAGAGTCTCCTTCAGGTTTCCATTACCTGCCACTTTTTCACTCCCTCTCTCATTACCTTGCAGCATTTGGGCTCCCATTCATGTTGTACTGTTCAATACGGTCGTCTTCCTGCTGGGCATGTCTCATCTGAAGGCAGTCTTTTCCGATCCCGGCGTTGTGCCGCTTCCCGCCAATCGCTTGGACTTCTCTGACCTGCACACCACAACAAATGGTTCGAAAGTCAATCCCGGCAATGGACACGGCAGCGAATGGACCGTCTGCACTCGCTGCGAGACCTATCGGCCACCGCGTGCCCATCATTGTCGCATCTGCAAGCGTTGCATACGTCGCATGGATCATCACTGTCCGTGGATCAACAATTGCGTTGGCGAGCGCAATCAAAAGTATTTCCTGCAGTTTCTCCTCTATGTGGGCATACTCTCGCTCTACTCCGTCGGCCTGATCCTGGGCTCGTGGGTGTCCCCGTGCACGGAATGCTCTCAGAATGTCATTGAATCCCAGCTGCGCATGTGAGTAGCAACTGAGATTATTTTTCAATTAAGGCACAATCAAGTAACCTTGTGCCTTGCAGGATTCACTCCGTTATTCTGCTACTGGAGTCAGCTCTCTTCGGGCTGTTTGTGACCGCCATTATGGTGGATCAGCTGCATGCCATACTCTACGACGAGACGGCCGTGGAGGCGATACAGCAGAAGGGCACCTATCGGCCCAATCGACGCAAATACCAGTTGCTTGCCGATGTGTTTGGACGCGGACATCCGGCACTGTGGCTCCTACCCTGTGCGACCCTCAATCACTCTGCACGCTACTACGATACGCCGCTGCTCAGTCATGATGTCTAGAAGTTGTGCAGACCAGCATCACCATTACAACCCCCACTAGCACCACTAGGAGGAGCATTACCAAGTCCATTTACAATGGATTCTATCTCGACTCACGCTCGAGAGTCTGCTCCACCATGTGCGCTCCACTTTTAGCCACCTATTTTATTACCTTCGTCCAGCTATTCCCTGATATTCCCTTGCTCCCAATTAAAATTGTTTCGTTTATACTGTATTCTATTGTGTAAAGATTCCAATTTATTTAATTAACACTTTAGTTGGTAATTAACTCAGCAATAACAAATTGATATTTGTTTGTTTATGTATTATTATTTCCCATATGCATACGTAGTCCAGATACTTAGACTTATCTATATATATATATATATATATACAGTTATATATAAATATATATGATTGTGTGTAAGTAAGCAGAATATCAGCAGAAGCATTTAAGAGCCCGAACAGTTCAGATACCAAAAACGTTAACAATTCTTCAATGTGTGTGTGCAGTAGTAGCTCGTATTATTTATAAGCCGTAATTATGGTAGATCGATTGTAAAGTAGTAAATCTTTGTTTTATTCTATTTGTATTGTTTTTTGTTGTTGTGTTTTATTTATAGTTCTCTTGCAATACGCGATGCACCCCGGAACAATAATTCTTATTTAACTTTATAATTATCTCTCTCTCTCTGTTTATATTTAAATTGTTTATAATCTTTTGTTGTTCCGGGGGGCATTGGCAACTCGATCAACTGAAAAACTGACACAAAGAAAGCCTTAATATGCAATTATGTAAAACACAGAGAATCAAACATGTTTCTATTGAACAGGCGACTCTCTCTCACTGTCACTCTCTTTCTCCGTTCCGTCGATGGAGCATCGTATCCTCAATAATATATATGATATGATATGTATAGAGACTTCAATAAAGCTAACGACGATATACATATGATAAGTACACATGGAGCACGCTCTCTTTCTGTTTCTATCTCGCTATCTATCTCATTTAGTCCAAGTCGCTGCCGAGTCCCTCGACGCTTGTGGTGAGTTGCTGCAGTGCCTGCCGGGCCACGCCACAGAGTATACCCTCCTGGGAGCTGGCATCCTCGTGCTGTAGTATCTCCACACACTCGCGCAGCAAATCAATGGCTTCCAGAAGACGTGCACGCAACTCGGCGCCGCTTAGTGTGTTTGAAATAAAGCCACTCTTGGCCAGCAGCACCAGTGGCACATGCAGCTCGTAGAGATTCATGGCACGTGCACGACTCAGTCCCGGCTCGAAGATGTTCAGCACACGCAGCACTTCGCGGCACAGCTCAGCCTTGCGTTCGAGCAGTTGATCCGTTAGCTGCACCATCTCGTAGCCACGCACTCGTCCATACATCTCGATTAGCAGCTGCCGTAGGCCTGTGCATATGTAATGCGATGGATGCAGCAACGACTTGTATTTGCGGAGAAGGCGCTCTGCCTCCTCCAGTCGCTTGGCGCCCATTTCCAGTGACTGCACGCCGTTTACCTCCGCCTGTAGAGCGGTCACAATCTGCTGCGCCTCCTCGCCGCTGGTGCTGCCACCACAGGAGCGACAATTCCAGCTGCTGTCCAGCTCTATGAAGGAAATGGAACAACGAGGCCATCAGGAAGGGAATTCGTAAGTTTCACTTGCTCTTACCCGTTGGCTGCTTGGGCAACAGCCATCCCTCCGTGCACTGACCGCACTTGAGGCTGGAGAAGTGCGACTGCAGTTCACTGGCATCGGAGCACCGCTCGCAGCTGCACTCGAAGTACTTTCCCTCGCGCAGATGCGCCTGTCGCTGTGCGGTGCCATCCAGGGTATAGGTGTAGCTATGCTGCAGCTGCTGTCCCGCCTCTAGCGGCACCATGGCCCGCAGTTGAATTCTGTCAAGGATGCCAAGGATTACAAAAGATACAAAAAGGAAAAGGCAAATTTGGACTCACTTATATCCCTCGCTGGGATGAATGCTGCGCGCCGTGTTGGGCACACAATTGTGCGCTAGGATGCCCGTGTAGGGATAGAGGCAGCGCAGCGGATAACCCTGTGTGGTTCTGGCCTCGAAGGCGTTCACCTCCAGCACGCCCACCACCTGCATGATCAGCTCCTCACTAAAGCGCTCGGCCAGTTTGCAGGGTCCACGCAAATATTGCGCTATGTTCACCCGATCCGCGTGCCAGACATCCCCATTCTCTCGACGTGCCTCCTCATGGTGTTCCATGGGCGCCACCTCCTGTAGCCAACGCTCTGGCTGCGCCTCCTTGGCCAACAGGACTCTGTTGAGGCACATGATGAATTTATTACAGAAACTAAGCTGACACATATGAAGTTAGGTTTGATTGTGTGTAGATGAATAGACACTAAAGATACTTCAAATATTATAGAGTGTTCCGTTTATAAGGAATAGGAGAAGTTAACATTCCTTAAGTTTAACAGCTGTAACCATTAACAGAGAAGCTTGGTAATTAAAGCAAGCTCTTTCAGGATTGTAAGGATTTTGTTTGTCATCTATTTAAAATTGATTTTATAACGATGGAACATATTTGTAATGGATCGGTATAGTATACGATATTTATATGCATTTGTTATCATAGTATAGATAAGATTTGAATTAATAGCTTAAATTTTAATTATATGTTTATATATAAATGTGTGTAGGTTTTCCATGTAGTTTAAATCATAAAATATTTATAGAAACTCTTTCTATAATCGGTTTCGGTAAAAACATGCAGGGTATCTTGCGGTCGTGCATAGAGAAATATTTTATATTTAATATCTACACAAGTTTTCCCATGAGCGATGGCAATTCCTGTTTTTTCACTTTTTTCACAGCTTCTAAAATTTATAATAATATATTTATATAGTCTACATATATATAGCTCCATTTGTTATCTATATATGTATTATCAATCATTCGTAATCATAAATAGTATTGAAAGTCTGTTTCTACAATGAATCTCTTTAAAAACAATCATGCAGGGTATTTTACAGTGGTGCATGGGGAACTCTTTGGGACTGTCTCTTGAAGTTCCCCGATGAGCGATGGCAATTCCTGTTTGTTTTCACTTTTTTCACAGCTGTCTTTAATTAAACACAACAAGATTCTTCTTGCTTTCTATAAAATATACCGATCTTACAACGAACTTGGATTATCGTACTATAGCTATAACGATGTCTAAGTTATAGGGGAACTTGCAGGTTTTTCACGAAGTTTCAGCACCTTGACGACAGATGTTCTGCTTTTGCTTTCGTATTTCTTTCCGTCAGAGGGTCAACTTGGGATTGCTCAGCGTATGTTGTTGCGTTAACAGCAGTTGGACATACTACGTGCAGGAACCATCTATCTATGTACATATATATAGGTAACTGGCTCGTCATGCAGGCATAGACACCATTTGTGGCATGCACCTCAGCGGCGTGATGCAGTCCAGCTGAGGCCAGTGCAGGCTGCCGTGGGGCATCTCATAGAAACGCGCACGAGCCGCAAGTAGCAAACGGCATTCGGCCTGGCCGTGGTGCCCCTGATCGTCGGCTTCGTCATTGCAGGTGCCGCACAGTGGCCAACCGCAGCGGGAGCAGCGCTTTTTGATATCCGGCCGGTAGCAGGAGAGGCACAGCACGGGTCCATTACATTTGGGACCAATGGCATAGGGCAGCTCCTGCACCAGCAGCTCGCCGTGCTCAACTGGCTCACCGGCGACCAGGAAGCGTCCGTAGAGCGGGCTCCATTCGACTGCCGTGCGATTCACTTGCAGCGCAGTCGCTTGCGTCGCTGTCATCGCGCTGAGACTAAAGATGAGGCGCAGCCAGAATGTTGGCAAGACATCAAAGATGAAAACGAGAACTTTTGGCACGCATTCAACTTTTATGGTTTTTGAATTTGTTAAGGTGTTGCCCCCGCCTCCAACCACGCCTCCCTGTTCCCTTGTAGTGCCCAGCAACTAACCTCAATGGTGTTATGCAATCTAATTGCGGGCAGACGCCATCGTCGCTCACATTGCCGGCGAATGTGACACGTGCCTCCGCAAAGACCTCGCACTCTGCCCGATGATCGTCATCGTCGTCGGCATCGGCACAGTTGCCGCACAGTGGCCAGTCACAGAGCTCGCAGCGATCCAGCGAGTCGCCATCCTCTCCGAACTGCAGGTAGCGATAGCAGCCGAGGCAAACGATGCCGCTCTCTCGCTTGGGGCCGTAGGCAAAGGGCCGCTCCTCGACGACAAGTTCACCGCGCTGCACCGGTTGCGATGTGACCAGGCAACGACTGTAGACTGTATCGTGTTCCAGGCGCGCTTTCAACATGACGATGGTGATGACGACCGCCGACGCTGCTGCGCTGCTGCTGCTGTTTACAATTGCAATTAAAGGGTCGACTCGATCACTTGCGCGAGTGATCGAGGAAGAGTTTTTTACATGGCATAGCTATTAATAGTGCGCATGAATAGTCGTACTTTAGGCACTGCGTTGTAGCACGTGCAATAGAAATATAATATTTATTGCCTATATTTTTAAACTATTCCAATATCAGCTTATTGTTCTATCGATTTCTACATAAAAAACCGTTTTAAATAATTTTACATAGACAGTTTGGCGCCATATATCAAAAAAGTATCGATACCATTGCACTCGCACACAGTATGCTGATCCACTGATCGCAGAATTTAATAAATCGTCAAGAACACTAAAATTTAATATTTCATAGTATATTATTTATTGTTTTGAATGTATAACTAACATTATTTCACTATATTCAATAATCACAACAAAAAAAGAACTGTAAATACTTTCGCCAGTTGCGCTGCGTACCAAACGCAATTTAAGTATTTTTACAAGAACAACTCTTAGTATTTTCCTTGTCTGTCGAGGTGGTAACACTGTCGTTCAGTTGCAAATCAATTTTGCGGTGTACGTTGTGTGGTCGTGGTCGTCTTGTTCTTGCGTTGTGCATTACTTTAAATCTTAACTAAAACTCATCAAAAGTAAGTAAAACATATTCAAGAAATCAGCAAGGTGTACATCAGTTCAACTCGCAAAGGTTGCATTGTGAAATACAAACGTGTACATGATTTTTCGTTACAAGTGATTTCATAACCTCGAAATGTGAAAAAATTGCAAGTAGACACGAAGCCCTTACAAACATACGCAGTCAGGCACATACACTCACACATACAGGCACGCGCAAAGGGATTGCCAGATTGTTGATACATTTAAAATGTCAATTAATTGATAAACTCTTTGCTGGCCATTCAATTTAATAATAAGTCAACCGGTAGACGCACACACACACACAAGATACACCAACACCAGCATCGATAGAGAGTTTTACAGTTGACTCGCAGCTGCCGGCAACAGAGCATTTTACTGTTACGTAACATGACTGTGCCCCTGCAGCTAAAAATTTGTTTTGATTAAATTTGAATATATATATCTTCTTCTCGGCTTCTTTGCCTGTTTTTTATCACTTGCATCTCTTATATGAGCAGTTTTATCAAATTCTCGCAGTACTCTCTAATTGTTTTGTTTGCTTTTTCGATCATGCTGGTCATGTGAGCGAGCAACGAGAGCGAGGGAGAGAGAGAGAGAGAGTAACTATAGGTTTTTTTACTTGTACTTGTGCTTGTGATAGGGGGTGGGTGGTGGTCTGACGTCACAGAAATCGATAATTCGTTCATTTCGTGACACCTTTTCGCGTATTTGCCCTGCAGTTAGTTAGCTATGGACTGTTTTTCCTGGACAGTATTGCGTAACTCACGCCCACTTTTTGCAGATGAAAATGCAGTCGACAGGGATGTACAGATACTACGGTAGACAGACACACACACACATGGGTAATTCAGAGTTTCCTCTACTGTGTCAAGGTCCATTTATTCAATCTGTATTTTATGCTTCGCCTGGTGAAATTCAGCTACCTGCTACAGAAGTAGTATGTACCTAAGGGTAGTCAGGTAGATACTTTGATTTTCCATGCTTCTTTGGCCTGTTACATCAGCGGCCCACAAGATTTCTTCGTCTGCTTGTTGCCGGGAATGTGCAAAATTCACACACACACACACCGTCTACGCCTTCCCCTTTTGTTATTGGTCATTTCCGCGCCGTTTGGCGCTTGTCCAATCTGCGGCTAATCATAAAAATGTTTTCTCTTTAACAGCACCTTTCATAATCGTCCGTGTGTATCATTATTATCACCACGACTGTAGCCAGTTGCCGTTGGTCTGTTGTGACGTCAGCTATGTAAAGTGCAGATTACATTAGTTATCCGAATGTAGATGCATTCATAGATACACACACACATGCATCTGTGTGTCAATGAACGCTTTAATGCAACGGGAAAATGTAAACAGAGACAGCAACAGCGATGAAACTACAGTGACGTACAGAAATATGTTGCACAGTTGGCCATGTGTTGTTTATAAATTAACGCCTAATTCATTTTAAGAAACAGTACGAAAATATACAATTCTATTTTTCTTAAAAAAAACCTACAGTACTGTAAGAGAGCGACTAAGGTGCAAAGAGGTAAAATGAGTTAGCACATAATTAAAGCGGATCATATTGTGACTTGCGAAAATTCTGGAAGAATACTTTTCATAGATTGTGGCACACGGTGCGCCGACACAATTGCACGATCATTCTCACGCTCACGCTGTCGTTTGCACGCTCTCTCTCTCACACATAATAGTGGCAGACGTGCGTTGACCCCCGTACATACACACACGCACGCACACATTGTGAGAGATGGAGACTTATAGTGGTGCAGTTTGGCTTGCCAAATGCGGGCACACTTCGCGAAACGTGGAGACATTTCACACTGGCCCTGGGGGGCTACCTTGACAAACAATTTGAAATTGATTTCGAAAAGGAAATTGACATTTAGCCAAAATACCTGCAAAGTTCTTTCACTTTCGCATTTATTTTAGGAAGATAATCACAATCGTATATACGATACATCGTATTGTACACAATTCACATCTAAAAATGCAAAGTTTTTTATTTATTTTAAATTGTGTTGCTCAATTAAAATAAACAAGATTTTAATCGAAATGAGTCAGAACTTCACATGTCTCAACGGGAGAACATCAGATGCTTGCTCTTTATAGTACTGTCAGGTAGATCAGTGTAGAAAAGAGGGTACGTCTTTTATGTATGGAACCTAATTGCCTACTCAAAATGACTGAATATTGCAGTTGTTTGTAGAGGTGTTTCCTAAAATTATTACTATAGAATCGCTTGCATTGGTGAAATATTTGTAAGCTAAGTAGATAAGATAAGAAGTTGTGAATCTAATCGCGCGTCGGGTTTGCGAAATTTCGAGCTGAACAAATGAAATGTATTTGTTTTATAAATGTGTGTATTCACGTTATTCGAACAATATTAACCCAATCTATTTACCCATAACAGATGGCTCCTCCTTCATACAGCGATTTGGGCAAACAGGCTCGTGACATCTTCAGCAAAGGCTACAACTTTGGCCTGTGGAAGCTGGATCTGAAGACCAAGACATCGTCGGGCATTGAATTCAACACAGCCGGTCACTCGAACCAGGAGTCTGGCAAGGTGTTCGGTTCGCTGGAGACCAAGTACAAGGTGAAGGACTATGGCCTGACCCTGACGGAGAAGTGGAACACAGACAACACCCTGTTCACCGAGGTCGCTGTCCAGGATCAGCTCCTCGAGGGACTTAAGTTGTCGCTGGAGGGCAACTTTGCTCCACAGTCGGGCAACAAGAGTGGCAAGTTCAAGGTTGCCTATGGCCATGAGAACGTTAAGGCCGATTCGGATGTCAACATTGACCTGAAGGGCCCCTTGATCAATGCCTCCGCTGTGCTGGGCTACCAGGGTTGGCTGGCTGGTTACCAGAGCGCCTTCGATACACAGCAGTCCAAGTTGACCACCAACAACTTTGCCCTTGGCTACTCCACCAAGGACTTTGTCCTGCACACAGCCGTGTAAGTAAAGGACTTAAACTGCAATATCTTATACAGAATTGATTTGAATCTCCGTTTGCTTTCTGCAGTAATGATGGCCAGGAATTCAGCGGATCGATCTTCCAACGTACATCCGACAAACTGGATGTGGGCGTTCAGCTGTCGTGGGCCAGCGGCACCAGCAACACCAAGTTCGCCATTGGCGCCAAATACCAATTGGACGACGATGCCAGCGTTCGTGCCAAGGTGAACAATGCCAGCCAGGTTGGCTTGGGATACCAACAGAAGTTGCGCGATGGCATCACCTTGACACTGTCGACGCTGGTCGATGGCAAGAACTTCAATGCCGGCGGCCACAAGATTGGCGTTGGCCTCGAATTGGAAGCCTAAATTAGTTCAAGATTTAAAGCTGAATGCGCTGCCAGCAAATATAGTATACAGTACTATAAACAACACCAACAAGAACATCAACAATAACAAGAAAAACATCTGCAAATAACAAGAAAATACAAAACAAAATGAAAGTGTAACAACAATAAAACACAAAAGAAAAAAAAAAAATTAAACACAACAAAGAATCTTCATGTTTAGGAGCAAAGCATTTGCCAACAAAGCGCCCCGGGCTGGGGATCTCTCGGGAACGGGATCGGACTCGGCTTAAATTTGTCTAGTACATAGAGCTAATCACATAACATACATATTTATTGTTGGCAAACAGTGAAATACATAATTTACCTATTAAAAAAAAAACCAAAAAATACAAATGTGTTGAGAAAGCTCACTTATTTTTTGCACCACACACCGAGAGCAATGTCAATTTGCAATTTCAAATTTGAGAGAAGGAAAGAGAGCAGTTCTGCCAGAATTTTTGAGCAAAAAAAGCTGAACTATATGGAGTTGCAATAAAAATAAACTGACTTGTATGAAGTTGCCGGTATAAAAAAAGTTAGAGCAATGTTTTCGATTTTTCCAGCTGTTTGACTTTGAATACAGCCAGATTTGACGGGAAAAAGTTTGACACTGAGAAAGAGAGTCGTGCATTTCATAATTTACTTAAAATAAATCGAATTTACACAAGCATTTTGCCTGCCTATCGAAAACTAGGTATCAGTAGGAATTGTTATCGCTAGTCTTGAAATCAATCGATACTTGGCAATTGGGCGGTTCACACACTTGGCGAATCAAAAACTCAGATTCTACGAAATGATTTCGTTCGTGGAAGACTTTATAAACAGGTACAACGATATTTATTTGTATTTTTGATTTTCAGGGTAATTAAATATTTAGCCACTAACCAAAATAAATAGCTTTCTGTATTGATTATTGTCAGCAAAGCATACCTTGGGTTTAGCATCAAATATTTATTGTATATGAGACCAAAATAACAAATTGCTCCATTTTTACAGAAATTTTGGTGATAGAAAACAACCCATAAAATTGAAAATTCCGAAAGCATATCAACAGCTCGAACTCTACAAACTATTCTTTCCAATTAAAATGTCGCCACCGATCTATACTGATTTAGGAAAGTTAGCTCGTGATTTATTTCGAATCGGATACCACCCTGGTGTATGGCAGCTAGACTGCAAGACCATGACCAGCTCGGGTATCGAGCTCTTCACACATGGATTTTCTAATCAGGATGCCACCAAGGTTTTGGGTTCGCTGCAAAGCAAATATAGAGTAGACGATTATGGACTGACACTCACCGAACGGTGGAACACGGAAAATCTGTTGTTCGGGCAGATTGCCATGAAGGACAAGTTGGCCGACGGTCTGATGACGGCTCTTGAGGGGAGTTTTCTTCCTTCCACTGGGTAAGTTGGTTTTTTATTTTATGGCTAACCATATATATGAAATCTTATAATTTGTCACGTGTATAGCGATAAAACCGGCAAATTTTGGTTTGACTATGTAAAAGATGCTTTCAATTTCTTCGGACAATTGGGAGTAAGAGGAAGCGATCCATTTGCGGGATGTTCTCTTGTGTTGGCTCATAATGAGTTAGTTGGTGGCGCTGCAGTAAACTACGATATCAATTCTGAGATTTTGGACTGGCGAGTTGCTCTGGGCTATGCTGCTCAGAGCCTTGTGCTGCATACAGAACTGTAAGTTGCTCTTTATAATTTGCTTTATCTATGTTATATAAATACCATTCCTTCTTCTCAGAATAAATGCACAGAACTGGCTAGCGTCGCTATTCAGCAGAGCCAATGAACAATTGGATATTGGCTTAGAGATTTTCGGAAGCCTCAATGAGGATTCTAACATTAATGCCGGCTTGGGTGCCATTTATCATGTAAACGATAGTGCCCTGGTACGTGCCAAAGTTAATCTGAGGCCCGAGATTGGTTTGGGCTATCAGCAGAAGTTGACGGACGGCATTATTGCGTCTGCTTCCACAGTCGTAGACTGTGCTAACATCTCAGAAGGCAATCATCGGTTTGGTGTGGGCCTCTCGCTGGCGTGTTAAAAGATTTATTTGGCCGCATTGGTTAAATTGCTTGCTATCATTAAGTTATTTGTTCTGTTCGAATCTGTTGTATATCACCTAGTTCTAGTGCATTCAATGTGCTAGAATTATAAAATCGCTTCCCAATTTTGTACACAATACTTGGATGGATTAAAAAAAATTATGTGTTAAAATTTCACCAAATTTTGTATATAGACATGATGTAATTATGTAAGGTGGTCTCTTTCATGATGTTATAAAATAAGATGGTCTTGTCAGCACCCAAAGTGTTTATTGAAAACAGCAGCGGAATATACAAAACAAAAGACACATAGGTGTGCGTACCAGGCTGATACATCAAAAAAAGAAGCAGATAATGAAACAATGAAAGAGTCCAGAGAAAATCCTCACAGAGCTATTTAAGGGATACTATGGGCTACCTTAGAAAACTAGGAATAGGAATAGGTCCGGCGTTGACCCATAAATGTAGTGCATCGCTAGGCAAGCACCTTCTTGGAATGAACGAGAAAATAATATTTCACTCTCTGTTTCTAGCAGGCTTTGATTCTATAAAAATGAACAATGTTTTAAATACATATATTTTTAAGTAAACAAAATTAAATCATTCCTTTTTGGCATATGTATCTAAATTAACAAAATTAACTCATCACTTTTTGGCCATTTTTAAAAAAAATTTTAAAACCATGTCTGTTTTTGATAAAATTAAAGAGCGTATGTATAAATGTAGAAAATCAAGATCAAGACACCTGGATGATAAAAAATGATATCGAGAGACCAGGGTTTACCCCCGGTTTCCTAAGTCACCAAGCCCATCTTATCGATCCACCAACTAGTCTGATTAAAGATAATTTAAAGAAACATGAATATGATATGAAACCTTTAGCATATAGGAGGGTAGATTATGCCAATAACAAGCAGGAGGTGGTCTCTGGTGCTCAAAAGAAGGCAGGTGAAGCAAAAAAGAAGGCAGAAGACCACGTGGATAAAGCAAAAAAAGAAGGCAGATGAAGAAGCCAAGAAAAAGAGAGATGAGCTTGCCGCTGCAGCAAAAAAGAAAGCAGATGAAGCCCAGAAAAAGAAAAATGACCTTGCCTCTGCAGCAAAAAAGAAGGTAGGTGAAGCCCAGAAAAAGAAAGATGATCTTGCCGCTGCAGCAAAAAAGAATACCAAGAATAAACCTGATTTAAGATCCTCAGCACAAAAGAAGGCAGATGACGCTAAGAATAAGCTAGGTCGGGGTAGCTCTGCAGCAAAAAAGAAGGCAGACAATATTAATAACAAAAAGGGTTCTGGATCACCAAAACAAATGGCAGATGATTCATGTAGCCGACCTCCGCATAGCTATAATATTCCATATTTAGCGAATCCAGCACCAGATATCGGTAGATTTCAAAATTCAAAAGAATCTCTAGATTCTGTGACAACGCCCGAATTAAATATGAGAAGCGGACCATTCCGGCAGTATAACGGCGGATTACCACCGTATTCTTATATTGGCAGAGAGGCGAAAAAGTTACTGAACAAGTACTGGAACTATGCGCCCTGGCACATTGATTGCCTAACTAAGTGCTTTGATTGGCTAGACATATTCTCCTATGGCGACGGTGAGCGTAAATTGAGGTCGGTCACGGGAGGTGTAGGTCTACGGGAAAGTTTTAACTACTTTGAGTTCTCTCAAAATTGGCAAACTGATGCATGGGTCGGCACAGCAGGTCTTCACGTCGATACAGGCATAGCGATATTATCTTCCTTATTACAAGTTGCATACGTAACCAAGAATAAGTGAGTGGCTCGAAATATTATTAACTATATGTTGGAGTCGAAAAATGTCTTTCATTACTTAGCCCTGGTGTTCAAGCGACTATTGATGCTGGACTCGAGCTATTTCCAATCAAATTGGAAGTGATCTTACCCATTAAAATGCCCATTCCAAAGATTACGGGCTATGCTGTTGTATATCCGGCAATGAACTTTCTCCTTGGCTATCGCGCGAGTTACGACTTGGATGGTGATAGATTTGACAAGCATAGTTTTGGAGCGTGTTACAGGACTGATGAAACGGAGTTGGCCCTCAAATTGTAAGAAATTATTAGATTCCTTTATGTACAATTTATTTATTCAGAGTCTTGTGCGTACGCAGAAAGAACTTTGAAAACATCAGCGGTTCTATATTTCAGCGGCTTGGCGAATTCTGGGCAGTCGCTTTCAAGGGAAAACTTTATGGGGAGAACAGAGAACAGTTTTCCATCGGCGCTCAATATCATATATATGATGAGTTATTGCTGAAGGCTAGGATATGTGACACTGGGCTCTTGGGACTGGCATTCAGGCATAGGGTCACTGACGGAATTAAAGCATTGTATCATTGTAGTTTTAATGTAAATTCACCGAGCTTTAAAGACAGCAGATTTGGAGTCGGCTGGAGCATTTTCGGTTGATTCCATTGAGGACTATAAATTTAGAGTCTCTACATTTTAATTGTCATTTCAAGTAATCGAATTTGGACTCCATAAATTTTATTTTTCATTTTTAATTATTTAGCGTACGTGTTTTTTACTTAATTTCTGGCGAAGTTTTCCTTGCCTCGCACATGGCCTTGCTGATCAAGCTGTGCGGCACGCAGTGTCATGCCGCTCTTCACCCACGGGTGCGTCATAACATCCACCAGACTGGTGCGATTCTGGCGACGCAATAACTAAAGATGAAAGAAGTAAAATATTAAGAGTTAATAATACAATGTCTATTGTGCAGCAAACTTACACCCGAGATAAGATCTTTGGAACCCGATGACATAAACGACGGATAGTTAATATTCAGGCGCCGGATCTTATCGTACGTATTCTCGGTCGTAAGGGACTCGAAGGGAGGCTTTCCCACCAGAAACTCGTAGCATAATATGCCCAAACACCACTGATCGATGCTGTCATCATAGGAACGACCATCGACCATTTCGGGCGGCAAGTAATCCAAAGTTCCACAAAGAGTTTTCCGTTTGTTATTTGGCGTATGCGCAGACCAGCCAAAATCGGCCAACTTTAGGTCATCAGTGCCGGTTAGCAGAATGTTTTCTGGCTTAAGATCTCGATGTATGACATTATTGAGATGGCAATAATTGAGCGCATTGGCCACCTGGTAGGTGTACTTTGCCGAGCGAGGCTCGTCGAAACGATGGTTGGGTGCATTATGCAAATGCCTAAATAGTTCACCCTCTGAAGCTATTTCCAGGGCCAGATATATGCGGGACTCGTCATGGAACCAGGTGAGTAGACGTAGTATATGCGGATGCTTCAGACGGGACTGTATCTCAATTTCACGTAGCACCTGTCGCTCCACATTACCCTTGCGTAGTTCCTCCTTGAACATCACCTTCATGGCGACCATGTAGTGCGAGTGGCGCTCACGGGCCAAGTAAACACGTCCGAACTTGCCGCGTCCTAGAGGAGCACCCATCTCGAAGTCGCGTGATGTCCATTCATACCTGCCACACAGGGTTCATATAGGAACTAACATGTAGCTTATGAATAAACATGTAATTTAATACTTACGGTTTGCCATAGGCATCATGCGACATCATTTTCAGGCACATTTTTTTCACTGGTTCCTGCTGATCCTCAGGCACATTGCTCATTAAGTGCGGCAAATGAGTTCTATTTGCGTGCTTTGTGCGTATTTGTGTCATTGCTAATGAGTCCTTAATGAACATACATATATAATAAAAATAAAAACAGACAATCTTCTCCTTTTTTCTTTATTTGTACCGTACCATCACAATTATTTGCGCGTTTCTTTCGAATGATGAGTTGTTTATACGATACTACTCGTTGCGAGTCATTTTGTACTCGATACCTAAGTGAAGGCACCCCAATGAATTCATTGTATCGAAATGTTGTATCGTCCATGAAAAGTTTGTCACCGATAGTTTTATTTTCAACAGCCCTACGGTGCATTTACATGATATCGATATTCTACGTCGTACGTCTCTGTCTTTGACACAAAGCAGCTCGCACAGTGAAAACGTGATTGTAAAACTACTAATTTAGTGCTAAAAAAGACGGATAAAACAATACATAATTATATGTATAGCATGCAAACAATTGTGCTCGTTAGATTTTGCATGTGTGTTAATTGTGCCATTAAGTTCTATGAGCTTCTATTACATTTGAAATAATATAGGCCACGGAGAGAATCTTGGGTAAGCCAATAGAAAACAAAATGGCGGACATGTTGGCTCATGCAACGCACTAACACACATACGCATTTATCTTGTATTTCGTTGCAAATTTGGAGTATTGACGACATTCCCTTATAAATTTTATTTTTCTTTGGCTACTCAAAAAGGTGCGGTAAACAGCAGTGTCAAACACGAAAATATAAGTAAAAGGTAAGTTCCTAAAGGTTAAAGTGCTCACAGACAGATACTCGTACTACGGTTAACATGTCCGATGCGATGAGCGCTCCGCCGCCCCTGATACCCCAGCTACAAGAGATGCAGCAACAACAGCAGCAACATCAACAGCAGCAGCAGCAACAGTCAGCGAATACTGCAGCTGCACAACAACAATGGAGCAACTATGCCTGGTGGCATCAGCATGGCGGTAATGCAGCCGCCTACCAACAGCAATATCAGCAATACTATCAATATTATATGCGCTACCAACAGCAGCAACAACAGCAGCAGGTAACTTCGACAATCAGTTCGTCAAATGCGCCACCTGGTTTCAGTGGTGCTCTGGCTGCCCCACCGTTGCCTGCGGCACCACCACCGCCACCACCACCCACACCTGCCCAAGCAGGTAACAAAAATCAACAGCAGCAGCAACAGCTGCAGCAGCAGCAGCAGCAGAAAAATTTCGGTGGCATAAGATTCAATTTGAATTTAAACCAAAAACGTTTGGCATCCGCGCCAAATCCTCTTCAGCAGCAACAGCAACAACAACAGCAGCAGCAACAAGTCATGCAGCAAATGCATCTTTTCAATAATAACAACAATGCTAATAATAAAAAGAAGCGCAAGCGTAATAATAAAAATAATAATAACAATAGCAACAACAACGTCAACAACAACATGAACAAGCAGCAACAACATCAGCAGCAGCAGACTGCAGCATTTGAACAGACTCCTGTCAATTATACAGGAATTCCTGTAAATCCGTTTGCTACACCACCCGTGCCACCCACGCCTGATCTGAGCAAGCCACCACCCCCTTACCCGCATTAGCAGCAGCAGGGATTTCACCTGGGGTTGTTCCTCCACAGCAGCAGCAGCAACAACAGCAGCAGCAAAAACAGCAGCAGCAAAAACAGCAGCAGCAGCTGCAGTCGCCATCTGAAATGGACTCACAGTCCAAGACGCAGCCACAACAACAACAGGCAGCCTTTAAGCGACCCAACAGTAGCTTCCAAATGGCCTCGAATGACTCATGGCCAGACTCACTAAATCAGTATGTGGCACGCTGCTACTCCAAGTGCACGACTGATTTGGATAAGGATCAGATTGACATATGCTTAAAGGGCAAAATCATTGCCGCAGCTAATCGCAATGAGCTGTGGACCCGCGACTGGGACAACGAGCCCATGCCGACGGTCCACAGTGAGCGCGATGGCATTGATGTAGTCCTGAGCAATGTACCGGCACCGCAGCCACAGCGTAGTAACTACTTTAACAAAAAACAGCAACAACAGCAGCAGCAACAACAAGGCAACCAACAGCAGCGTTCTCTATCTCCACAAAAGCCTAGCCAAAAGTCGCCAAGTGTTAATCAATTAAAACAGAAGGTGAACGCCTTCAACAAGTTCGCTAATGGCAGTGGCTATGGACATCAGACGCAAGCATCGCGCTACTCCCGGAGTCGTTCGCGGTAAGTTAAAAGTTAAAAACAATATACTAATATATTTAATTTAAATCATGAATATTATTCTGCAGCTCGCCCACTTCATCCACGTCTTCGGTTTCGAAATATAGTAACAGGAAACGTTATTCTCGTTCCCGTTCGCCACGGAGCCGTTCTCGTTCTCGTTCGCGTTCGCGCAGCAACAGTCCAAGCAGTCCCCCAGCGCGGAAGGTTATGCGCAAGTCTGGCTCAAATGATATGTTGAGCAGCGATTTTATTCCCATTAACTCAAACATGTCGAGAAAACAGCAGAAAATGTTGATGAAGAAGAATAAGCGTGCTGCCGCAGCGGCTGCCGCATCCAGTAGTGGTGGTGGGGGAAAAAATAAGAAGGCACCACATTTCTATGCCACACATTCATCGTCAGTGGGCGGAGCTGTTGATGATGACACAGCGCGTTTGCAACAGCGTGCGGCACGTTTCTCACAGTCGGCTAGCTCGACTAAGAAATCTGTCGTCACGATTGCAAGCTCACCGTTTGGTCTTAGTACGGCCAAGCATAGGAAAAAATTGCTGGCCGCGTCACGTTCAGTTTCCTCCATGTTCTGCGAGGATGGTGCTGCGGGATTAGATTTACTCGATTTGCATATTGTAGGCACTTGTAGGGATCTAGAAAAGTCATTCTTGCGCCTGACCAAAGCTCCATCCTCATCGGAGGTACGTCCCGTTGAGGTGCTAACCCATTCGCTGGCCAATGTGAAGGCCAAGTGGCGTTTCAATCAGGATTATCATTACGCGTGTGATCAGTTGAAATCGATTCGCCAGGATCTGACTGTGAGTACCGTAACACCCTAATTTACTTAACATTTCAATTGAACGGTTTTCTGTTTTTATTCTCAATAGGTCCAAGGTATACGTGATAAGTTCACAGTTGAGGTATATGAAACGCATGCACGCATTGCCATGGAAAAGGGCGATCACGAAGAATTCAATCAGTGTCAGACGCAGCTAAAGATGCTTTACTTGGAGCTGGGCAATAGCTGCAATTCGCTCGAGTTTACCGCCTATCGCATTATCTATTATATATTCACTAAGAATACCTTGGGTATGTGTTAAACGAAATTTTTTTATTTTAATATCATTAATGATTTTCTTGTTGTTTATTTGTAGACATCACAACTGTGCTGCGTTCTATAACAACTGATCAGCGCGAGAATCCTGTCATTGCTCATGCCCTGCAGTTCCGTTCCGCTTGGTCTCTGGGCAACTATTGTAAATTATTTGAACTGTATAAGACTGCGCCTCTAATGTCGGGTCACATGATCGAATGGTTCCTGGAGCGTGAGCGCAAGGCGGCACTGCGCGTAATCATTAAATCGTAAGTGCAGCAATAATCTAAAAATAATATAATCCGTTAATTCGATATTTCCCCTGATTTCAGCTATCGTCCCAACATCAACGTCGAGTATGTGTCGAATGTTTTGGCCTTCGAGAGCACTGAAAAGTGCAAAGAGTGGCTAGACACCTTCAGTTTGCCCTATGCCTCAGATGGAGCTCAAATCGACTGCAAAAATGCTGCTTCCATTGCCATTTAAAGCCACTCAAAGAGTCTTTATGGCGTTCTCTTCAACAACCAATTGTTTGTGAAGCTGGTGGCTTCGCACCAGACATTTCTCAACAAAAGACCTACACTCGATTTCTGTTCGAGATGTTTATCTTACGGAATCGATGCGGCTATCTCCCCTCCCTCCTCTTGTACCCTATATTTTTCTCCCTCCTTTGTATATATAATTTAATAGTTCGCGTGCCCCTGCGAATCATTTATGAAGTGTTTCCAAGAATTAATAGCTTGTTCTAATCGAAGTTTAGATACCTTCAGTCCCGCTGCACAAAAATGTATCTCAGCTCTGTTTCTATTTCCCTTTATCTTGAATTTAAACGTTCCTGCTCCAACATCTCATCTGCATATGAACGGATCATCAATGTTCTACGCATGTATCAATCTAATTTTCCTGACCATCGCCGAGTTCTTCGTATGGATTATGACACGATTAGCACGTGAACGCCTAACGGAACTTCACATCCATTTTATAGGTCTAGGACAGCATCATCGGCGCATCATCGATGCAGGTCATGACAGCCCCATCAGCGAAAGTCTTAACAGCGCGTCATCGTCATTGGATACTGCTCAAAGTCAACTGAGACTCGGCAATAAGAAGCTCTAGGAAGCATGATCGCAGCTCTCGCCTCAATGGAATGCAACAAGTCATGGACCATGGCCATAGTTCCCCCTGTTCGGAGTGAACTGAACCTCAGGCGGAGACATTCTTTAATCCTCTGTGGATGGCAGCTTTAGAGTGCATGATACTATGGAAACGTACTGCCAAACACACACATATTGTTGTTCTTTATGTGTTTTAGGTTTCAGGAGGTGTTTTTCGGCGTTATGAACGTTCCATAACTGAAATCTAATCATCAAAATTTATAACAAAAATCAAAACCAAAATATTTAACTCAACTTTAAATGGATTTTCAAAATAATCAAAAGCAGTCCTTACAGTGCAAGTGTGATAAGTGGACAATGCAAAAACAAAATTTAATTGAACTTGAAACTAACTTAAACCGGAATGAACGTATACCCCCAATAATCCAACTAGATTGTACAATATAAAAGCAATTAACAAGAATAATTTTAACAAAAGAACAACAAGAGATACAACCAGCTCATAACCATTAACCATTTAATGGCTGTATCGGAAGTCCGAACAAATTGAAAATGAAAGGCTTAGGCCGAGATTCGTTTCATTGTTTTGATTTTCCCTTTTTTATCTTTATCCTTTTTTTTTAAATTAATCTTAAGGTTTAGCTTTAATGTTTGTTATTTGTTTAAATTATTGAAAAGGTTTATACTAATGTCTTGTCTCTCTATTGTATACCTGTATATATACAACAACAACACCATCACCAACCAACATCATCGTCTCAATATCAACGACAACAACCGCAACAACAATTGAGATACCAAATGGAAAATCCAACTGCGTGGCAAAAGAAAATTCGTTATTCCCCGTAATTTTCCGTCATGGAGCCAAGTCAAACGTTTCCCAGTTCATCAACATTGGCGGCGCCAGCAGCAAAACCTGTACGGGACTTGTAAGCTCTTCCAATTTTAATCTGTCGTAAAAGCAAAAAGAAGCATACTAAAAAAAAATAATTTGTATTATATATAATAATTTTGAATATTACAACTAGAAATAACAAATTGAAAAATAGCAATATCTCTAATTCGCCATTATATAGTTGACTTGATCAGAGGGGCGTGTAGGGTACTTTATTAATTATTATTAGTATAGGCATAGGTTAGTTTTTAAGCACAACATTTTGTTGTTCATCTAAATTTAAGGTTGAATGTTGTAGTTCATGAATGTTGAAAAAATATTGAAATCATTGAAAATTTCAACGCATTTTTCAGAAACTAAACTGATTGAAATGCGTCGCGTGGCATGAGAAAAAAGTGAAATAAAAAAAGCGCTTGCGAAATAAATATTCATCAGAAATACTGTAGTTTAATTTCAAGGGGGGAAGGGGTCGACCAGGTATATGCTATATATGTATATGCAACGAGTCTAATTTTGTTTATTAATACTAAAGTACTAACTTGTACCGTGAGTTTGATTCATGTGTCAGAAACGAATTGTCGTTTTCAACTCAATGGCCACGGACAAGTTTCCTTTTGCAGGCAGTAATGAAATTTATATGTATGATTGAAATGTTTAAAAATCTTGCACGTCGTACGTACCCCACCAAATATTTACCCGTGTATGTAATATTATTTCTGAACAACGGATTGCAGTTCTTTGATATGTACATATACATATATTTCACTAAGTATCTTCTTCCATATCATGTGAGGATAAGCAAAGTCGAACCACTTGTTGGCTTCAAAACAAACATTCCAGTTGGAAGCTTCTTTAGCCAAGACACAAACCATTGTTGAGAATTAAGCGGGTGTGGGACAAAGCTTTTCACCAACGGTGAACGGGATGCTGTCTTGGTTGTTGACTCTGAAGACGACCGTGAATCGGTCCTCGGGGGAGCAACTGCTATTTAAGGATGCTGCGTTGCTGCCTTAGCTTCAGTTAACGCGCGGCGCCTGAGTTCGTTGGATCGAGCTGAAAGCCAAGGAACAAAAACCGAATAGCAAAGTGGACCAACATGATAATCAAAAAAAAAGATAATATAGCTTAGGACCATTTAAATTGTGAGTGCAGTGCAGTGTCTAATTCTGAATCAAAAACATAATCAAAAGTAAAACAATTTGAATTACTTTTACAAAAAAAAAAAAAATATTATTACAATATAATAAATAAATACAATTTCTTAAACAATGCAACGATAATTGACGCACATTTTAAAATTTAATCTGAAAAGGTAAATTTTATTTAAATGCGCAAAACATAAAATTAAAAATATTAGAAATGGGTTTTTTATGCTTTTATAAGTTATTTGCTCTTGATGCATAACTATAATACAAAAGTAACTATTTAATAAAAATTTAAAAAAAAAAATTGTATTTTTAGATATATGTACATTTAAACAAATTAAATTTTAAGTTAACTAAATTTTTACATTTTCTGATGAGGTTAGAAGGGGTTTCCCACCTTGATTCAAATAGCTTTCCTTAAGTGGCGAATTGAAGTGTCAGTTACTCAGTGAATATGTCAAGTTCCTTCCGATTTGGCACGCAACACGAATAAATTAAGTATACGCACGGATGGTCAGCTTTGTTTATATTGCACATTACTGCAAGCAAACAGAGCTCTGCAAATCAGCCACAAATTGTATTGCATTAAATGATAATTACATAATTATTGCCCAATTATTGCGATACGACGTCAATCACACAAACTGTGGGCCCATTCCAATTGGTAATTGATTAATGCCAATTGGAACATTAAACTTGCAGTTAAATGCGTAAATAAATGATCCGAATGGACTTGGAGCAGAGCTTTGTGACAGTGAAATCAAGCAAAGTGCTCATAATCTTTTTCGGCAACTTAAGACAATTAATTAGGAACAAAATAAATCATTCATGATGATGTGAAAAGGCCGCGTTCTAAAGGCACTTAACTGTTGCCACAATTGGCCTTTTGTTGCAAGAAGTTGGAGTTGGAGCCTTAATTAAAACGATAATTAACTTTGATGCTAGTCTGCCAGAGAGAAATGTTTTCATACCTAACTCGATTTGGCCAGGCCAATTGAATAAATTTCCAAAACAATTAGCTAAACATGGCAGGCACTTTAAAGGAGGACAGTGAAGGAGAGACTCCCATACACATTCGCAAATACTCACATACAGACACACACTCGCAGACACCTTTTTCAGACAAGTCAGCAAAGTTTACCCTCCGTTTGGACTTCCTTGCGGCGCGATTCTCACAATTGCAAGTCTGCTCGCTTTCGCACAAATTTCTTCGCTTTCGCCACGTTTGAATGTCATTTGTATATTAAAATTATAATGAAATAGTTTCGCTTTAAACTGCTGCAGCATGAGTTACTTCAGTTGAGTGCAACAGCAGCAGTGGCAGACGGTAAAGTTTTTGGGGCAACTTGTGCAGTGACTTCGAAAACTCTTCAAGAAAACATTATACATTTAAATAGAAATTTAAATGTATTGTTTGATTTATACCGCAATAATTGCCAATGCGATTTACGCGTTTTTAAGTACGTTTGTGTGTATGCCAAAGCAAAATGTACTCGACACCCATTTTAAATTGAATTCAAATTTCAAAGTCAAATCTGCAATTAGTTTTTTGTTTGTAATGTAATATTCATTACACGAGATTTATAGTAATAGAATGTTCGCAATATTTTTGCCGTTTGATTCTGTATAAATTAGACTCACGACTGGGAGATACCTGCTCAAATTTATAAACAATTAGTGTATTATACCTTTATTTATTACATTATGTTCATTATTTATATTTCATGCAGTTTTTGTTTAACATTTATCTTCTCATTTAAATATGAAGAAGACATTGTACGCCAATTTGTGTTATTCAAGAAACTCGCAGAAATTCCAAGAAATAAATAGAATATTCTCTATTCATTTGAATCAACATGTAAAGGGAAAGGAAGAGGTTAAGTGGAAAGGGAAGGGAAAGTGAAGTGTATTATAGATTCTGATCTAATCGCTCGCTTATTCGCATATCTTTTTGTCTGTTTACATAACCCATGTTCATTTCAAGGGTTACATGATGCGGTTCTTAGGTCTACGCTGATCCAATAAGTCCACCTTTCGCGCATATGTCGATAATTTATTCCCCCTACCCCATTTGCTTTGCTCCATCATCCAAATACGCCTCCCTTTTTCTGTGGGTTCGAGTATAATGAATGTTTTCGGTTGGCTTTTACATATCAATTTCAAATAACAATATATATAAATATTGACAAGGGCAACAGGCCGCAGCGGCAGAGGCAGCAGCTGCCACTGACATGATCCAAGAGAGTGCAGGGCATCATATATAGCTTTATATTCATGTGTTGCCAAACAAAGTGCGAATATTTATTTTGTATAACGTTTTTTTAACTTTGTTTTTTTATTTATATTTTATAGCAGCAAGTACGCATACTTGATGCTGTTTGTAAATAACAAACAGGGTTGCCTGTTCAAAGAAGGAACCTTTTGCTTATGGCATCCTTTCATATGTTAATACCGAAGAGACAGCTCTCAGCTGGGGGCCGCTTAGTCGAAGCAGCTTTGTTAAGCGGGCACTACAGGTATCATGGATGTGCATCCGCACAACGTGGCATAAATTAATAACTCACATGAGCGAGATATTGGAGCAGGAATAAAAAGAGTTAGAGACTTACTGAGCATCGTCACGTTTTAATCAGAATGCGCGATAAACTAAGCTGGTTTACATGATTAACATGTAAGCTTTACCTGCTTCAACTTGTGCCATTCAAAACGCCAATCATTTCCACTGTGCAGGCTATCGTCTGCTGCCCGTGTTTCCTGCCTCAAATCCGACACTTTACAGCGCGATTTGTTTATTTATTGAAGGCATAAAATACGTGTAACAGTATATGCTCAATTTGTGTTTTTGCTTGAGCAGAATGAACTAAGTCTGCGCACGTCTGTCTGGCTGGATCGAGTTATGACAGTAAATTCTTTTCACTTGCACGCAAAAGCAGGCAATACTTTTTCAACGCAATCCTTTCGTCAAGCTTAAAAGCATGACACACATTTTGCATTCGACTCGCCCAGTTCTTTTGGCCCTGGCCCAAACCATTTAAATGGGTTTTCTTAACAGATTTGTCGGTTGTATTTTGTTTCGCTGTGTGGTGCGCGTACCGCGCATTTGTATTATGTTTCGTTCTTTCCTTTGTCTTCCACTACCGTGCGACGCTTTTCATTGCTGCGATTTCTCGTTTGTTCCTTTCTTGTTTGCCATTTTACGCTGCCTTTTCTTTGTCGTGTTGTTGTCATTTGAGATAATACGGAAACCATTCAGGCTTTGTCGCATTTGTCGTTTTATTTTGTTTTCGGGCTCGTCTTCGATTCTATTCAAGTTTATTTTAAAGCAATTGATTGGATTTGAGACGATAATAGAGAAAAAAGAGCTTGCAATTGTGTCAAGTGGTGCGGAATGCGTGCCGAGGCGTAAGTGGGTAAATCGTCTTGTAGTTGGCTTCGTTGGACAAGAAATTACTTCGGTAAAGTTGAAAAGTTTTGTTCAACCGTTGCTATCAAGATTTCTTTCTCAGCAAAAGGGTCAATTTCTTATTTGAATCAAGTTGAAGAGTGTTCGATATATATTTTCAGGTCATTTGAATGTAGTGGGAGATCTTTTAGCGGAAAGGCTTTCATTTTACACGTCTCCACAAGGAATAATTTGAAATTGATTCAGCAGAATTTTTTTTCAATTTGGACTTTCACAGTCATACATTTTTAAAAACTCATCACATTTCAATATTTTAAGATATTTAAACATGTTTGTGAATCTAAATTGATCCTATATTTAAATGTTTTGGATTCAAATATATTTTCCAACATTTTCTTTTGCTTTTTACAATTGTAACAACGTTTTAAAAATTTAAAGCTCTTTTTTTTTTTTTATTAATTCAGGAAGTAAAATTTAGTATGCAAGTTGCATTCAAAGAATTTCCTTGTTTAATTGCGGTAAATAATTAAAATAAAGCCTATTTCAAAGTGTTTATGTATGTCATATTGACCGACTCTGGCGATCCGCAAACCAAAAATCCACTCGAAATCAACTGAAATCGAGCAACTTGTGCGTATTCAATCACTTTGACTAAGTGCCAAAATGGCCGACAGCTAAGAAAATAGCCACAACTGCAGGCTATCAGCAATGAAAATAGACCTAACTACTATACACACAGACTACACACGCATCAATTAATTGATTGATTGATTGATTAGCCGAACTCACAAATAAAATGCTTGGAAAAGCAAAACAAATTCGACAAAATGAACTCAAGCTGCTGCGGTTCATTATTTTCATTTGCTTAAGCAGCGACAATAATAAACGAGTAAGAAAGGGACGGCACAAGAGTATTGTATGTGCCAGTGTGTGTGGGCGTATGTGCGTTGACTTGTTCCGTGTTGTTCACAACGCATATTTTTGCTTGTGCTTGGAATTTAAATGTGCGTCAAGTACAAATTTGAATGGAGTGAGCCGCCAGCATGTAAATGTTTATGGAACTCGGCATACACACGCATACACACAAAGACAAACATATACATATGCCAGTGGCAGCCATAAATCAAAGGCCAACTCATCACAAATGTGTGCAATGGAAACCGATTCAGTTTGGTGGTCATCGTGAGTTTTAATATGCTTTTGATCATCGCACAAAAGTATGCTACCGTTTTTGCATTACCTAATTTCGTAGTTGATTCAAGCGGTATTGCATGGGGAGGGGGAAGGGTAAAAGAGAGAGAGGGGGCAGCGGTCGTCAAAATACAATGCCAATTGGTAAGGCTCACCTATAGTTGAGTGCTGGCATAGGGGTCGGCAATATAGTACAATGAAGCCATAAAACTGGAACAGATTTATGAAACTCTTCATGTAGGAGTGTTTTGTTTTACAATCCCAAAACATATTCTCAAGCCCATCAATTGTCTGGGATTATATTAAAATTGGCAGTCTACTTTAGTGGCCTCTCAGGCAATTCGATGAGGAATATGCTTCACAAAGTCACAGCTGGCGGGCCAGGCCACGCCTGTTGCACATACATACATCTGTATAGTATATGTATTTACAAACTTTATATTCATTCCCCCCCTCCCCCCGCTTAGCTGCCCCTTTGACTGTACCTGGCCTATTGTTGATGATGTATTCGAGGCAAAACAGCTGCGGCCCGGCAACGGAACCAGCCGCGAATGAGTTAACAATATGAAAGGGTTTTCGGCTGAAATTTTCATCTGTGTATGGCTGTGTGAGTGTTTGTCTTGCAAACTTGCCAACAGCTGGTGTCAAGTGGGCGTGAAATGTTAGGTTAGAGTTCAGCGACGCTCTCAAATGTAGATTAGCCGGAAAAACAAAAGGATTCACAGCTGCTGCCAGTCTCGCAGTGAAGTCCTGAGCTATAAATTAGTCAGATTTCGAACAATTTAAACGTGTACTAATTGAATTCACATAGCGTAAGAGTCTCAGCTCTGCTCTCTCTCTCTGTCTGGGTTGCTTTTGATTAAGCAATTTATGTGTTGCCGCAGATAATCAAGCTGCAGCAGAAAGTGGCAAGTGGAAGGTGGTAAGTGGCAAGTGGAAATTTAGTTTGTGGCTTACGCTGCTCAGCAGCCGGCAAATTGCCATAAAGATACTTTTAATTGCTACTAAGTGCCGGCAGAGCCAACCGCGCACTTGTCTTGGGCACCAGCTCCATCTGCCTTTCCGGACCGCAGGCAAATGAAAGCCACAGCAACCGGAAAGTCCCTGAAGGCGCACGAAGGCGCAAAGGATGCCCCACTCACTCGTCGGCGGGGCTGAGTTATAGTTGCGGGAATTGTTGTAAGTAAATGTTGCCTGATTTGAAAGTTAATGAGCTGCGCGTCGCCTATGAATGAGGTAGGATTTAAAAGCTACAACTACAACAAGTTAAATGCTGTGTGTGGGGAAGGGGGGAAGGCTTGGATAGTCAGGCAGGGCGTAGCTGTCGCACAATAAACTCCCTTGAATTCATTGCGTTGCTTTGTTCGAACGCTGATGAAATCGGGAAACGGAAATGAATCGTGTGTTCTTGATTTGCGGCTTAGGGGGCTGAGCTAGCAGAGGGGTTTGGGGGAAGGAGAATATAAATATGTATGTAGGTGGGTGTAGTTTGAATAGTTGCAAGGATTACTGTGCAGTTTGTGGATACATTTAATGAGATATTGGCCTTAGGTTTGCCATTATTGATGGTGTTCGTTTTTAAGAATTGATTTATTTGCTTACTTTCATTTTGCTTTACTTACTTTATTTACTTTCATTTTGCTTTAATGATATACTGCAAATAATTTATTATAGTTTATTATTTTGTAATATTTAATTGTATTATTATTAATCTTTTTATTATTATTAGTGACGATGTTTTAGTTCTTGTTATCTTAGAAATATTTAAATTTAATACAAATAAATTTCGTATTTTTCTCTGTGCCTTCGTATAAATTTTACATACATAGGTATTCTCTGTTTCTGTTTCCTTTAAATAACTCAAAAATGTAACATATTTTTTATAAAAATAAATTTCTAAACTCAATAAAGGAAATTTAATTTCACCAAATCGGCCACGTGGTCAGAATATTCGATTATCATTTGCAACTTCAACTCTTGTTACTTTTCCATCCTTTGCTAATGCTACAACAATTTGACTTATCTTTATTCAAAGTTTCCTCTTCACAGGAAGTCAAACAACAACTGGATACTGGATACGGATTCTGTTCCACGGGCCCAACCCGTCGCCCCTCAAAAAAAAGTCAACAAGCGCGCAAAGTTTGCTTATTTTGTGTTTGCGTTACTTTATTTTTTGTGGTATAGAATTTAATCAAAACTTAGCTATAGCTTTAGAGGGCTAGACTTGTGCTCACCTGTGCAGTGAGTGTGGGAGGGGAAGTTGCATTTAAAATAAAGTCGAGGGGCCGAGGCCAAAGAGAACGACAACATGTCGCAACATTTCACATCGATACTTGAGAACTTACGCTTTGTGACCATCAAACGGACGCCAAGTGCGCAGCAGCAACAACAACAACAACAAAAACAACAACAACAGTCGCCGTTGCCCGCAACAAGAGGCGCTGCTGCCACAGAACAAAACAAAATCAAAGTCAACGCGCAGGCAGCGCCGCAGACACCGCAGCTAAACGGGAATGGACTCTTGAGTGGAAACTCGGAGGCCGCCTCCGCCGGCTGTCATGAGTTGGACCACAGCAGAGGCGCCTCTGGCCCGACCACAAGCGTTGTAGTTGATGGAGCCGGCTTTAGTGGTGGTGGGAGTGGCAGTGGCAGCGGCAGCGGCGGCACGCCACTGAAACACCCGAAGCGCACCAGCATCTCCACATCATCGCCGCAGTTGCAGGGACGCGAGCGACGTGGCACGAACACCAGTATTGTTGTGGAGTTCGAGGATGGCGGCATCGCACCTCCTTGTGCTGGCGGTGCTGCTGCTGCCGTCGCCGTTGTGGCCGCCTCAGGCAGCGGCACCGCATCCAGCAAAAGTTCACGCGAACTTTCGCCCTCGCCGAAAAACCAACAACCAAGAAAAATGTCGCAGGATTATCGTTCGCGTGCCGGAAGGTAAGTGTTCCATTTATCATTCGCACATATTGCCCAAAAAAACCACAGACCACAAACTCTTCGATGCATGTGCCAAGCAGGCAGGGGGTTAAGCAGCCATGCCAAGTGCAAGGGAAAAGTGTAGGAAGGATTACGTAGGAGGATTGCAAAGAAATATTTTAAATAGTTTTTATTGTGCAATCGAAATGAGAAGTGTCTGTTATAGGTCTTATATTTTGATAGGCGTTTATTTATTATAATTTAATAATTCGGCTTCTTTTATATTTCCCTTGATAATTGCGTTTGCGGTCTTAGCTTCAATTGTCTCGATCTTATCTATCGGCTTACCGCCACACTATCGATAACTTATTCATTAAGCCACTAAGCATCGATGTTTGATGCTTAATGATTAGACCAAAAGATTAGTGTTGAGTATGTTCCAAACATCGGACGTAAGAGCAATTTCAATTTGATTTTTATTTCTGATTTTTATAATAAAAAATCAATTCAAAACTCTTACTTTTTGATTTTTATTTTAAAAATCAAATATAAAAGTTATAAATTGATTTTTATTTTTAAAAATCAAATATAATAATTAAAAATGATTTTTAAATTAAAAAATTAGTTAATAACTCTTATTTTTCAATTTTTTTAATAAAAATTATAACCGTTACGGTCCCTGGAAATAAAGCACAGAAATATTTTTAAAATAATTTAAAAAGTATTCCATTAATAAAATTCAAATTTTAAATTTCAAAAATCCCTAAAACAAAAGACTTAACGTAAAAACATTTTCTTATAAAAAAGATGACATTTTGTCGAAGATTCATATAAATAAATGAATACAGACATTAAATATTTTAACATAACTGTATTCACAAGAAAAAATCAAATTCAATTCATAAATAAAAGTTTTAGAATTGTGTGATGTCGATCCACAATTTTATTCATATTTTATTCACTTTGACCTCCGAATTTGAAATAGAATCAATTGCAAAAAACTTTTCGATGTAAGTTAAAGAAAATAATTGCCAGACTTTTTGCTTCAATACGCTTGCCAGAGAAACTTGCCAGACTGAAGAACTTTAGCTTGTGCGGTTAGAAATACGCTCAGACAAACATAAACAAGCTTATTAGCCGCTTTAAGGCGGTTAACTTGCCAATTGTGGCAGCTACGACATTTAAAGTTTTATAAACTATTTACAGATCAGTTTCGACTAAAGTTATTAATCGACTTATTTGCAGTTTTATGCACCTGGACGACGAGGGACGCAGCCTGCTAATGCGCAAGCCGATGCGGCTGAAGAACATCGAGGGACGTCCCGAGGTTTACGATACACTGCACTCGAAGGGTCGTGAGGTGAGTCACGTTTCATGCGGATAGAGAAGAATAAGTTGCTTATAATTAGCACGGAGTACGTGGAGTACTTGCGGATCTAGTTGTGGCCTCGATCGAAACCTGCTTGTTTCTGGTTGTACTCGGCCATGGGGCACACGCAATGAATGTGCAATAAAAGAGGCAGTAAAACAATTCTCAAAATGTGCACGGCGTAAAAAACTTTTCGAGGAATCTGCGAAGGCAGCAGCAGCAGCAGCAGCAAAAAAGCATTGCATACTTCCAGGAGTTATTTAATACTCATGACTCTCCTAGTTGGCCATGTAATTGTTCGAGTGTGCGTGAGCGTGTGTGTCAGTTGTTTGTTCTGCTCCCTCTATCCCTGCCTCCCTCTGCCTTTCTCTGTCTCTCTCCTTCTCCCTCCTATCGCCCTTCCTTCTCCCTCACACTCTCTGTTTGTCTGCAATTTGAACGTTTACTGCAGTTTGTTAAGTAAAAGTTGCTCGAGTGCGTGCCTCGGTGAGGATTAAAGGATCCCGCATTTGTCGGCTTCAGTGTAATGAAGTAGCTGGCAATTCTTCATGTATGTGCCTGTGTGTTTGTGTGTGTGCGTTGTGCCTTAAAATTATACCCGAGTCAAGTGTGTGTTTGTTCGTGCGGCAAAATTTAGTTGAAACTGTCGTTTCGTTGTGTTGTGTTTGTAATTTGTGTTGTGGTCATTGGGAGGGCGGTGAGCAGGGGCGTGGCAAGCGTTGCAAAGTTTTCACTTGTGTTTAACTTGACTCTCAACTGTGACAGCAGCCCCCTGAGCAAAGGTGTGTGGGTTATGTCTAAAAATATAAATTTAAAACTGATTAGCCAGAGAAACAATTGCAAGGCTTGGGAAAAACTTTATGAAAAGGAAAGTCCGAAAATGTTTGAAAACATAAATACAAAGGAAAATGGGGTGTTTTGCTGTGGTTTCTAAGTTTGTGGCAAGTTCCCAAGTTTGTTGTGATATGAGATATTTTTATGCAATGACTGACACTTTTATGCAATAACTGTTTTATTTTTCTCAATTCTGAGAAGTATTATCACTCATACATCCGACAGAATATAACCTACTACGATATCTATTGCTCTACCTATACTTTCAATAACATATAATTTATCTGTGGCATAATTAATTCCCCCAGTCCTCTTAACGGATACAGTTGCTGCGATTTGGCACTCATTAGGCCACACGAAAGCGAATTTGTAACACGCTGCATAAGCGGAAGTGATGTCGACGTGTCATGGCGATAAAGCTGCCAACTAACCTCAATTAGCCGTAGCTGCCCCGTGCCACTGCTGTGCCACTTTCTTCCCTCTCCGTCTGTTAGCTAATTAAGTCCGTGTCGACGCCAACAGCAGGCACCGGAAATGGTGCTCAGAATCCTTTTTTCGCCATCAAATTTCATTGCAGTTGCAGCTGCACTTCCCTATCTGTATTCCCCCTCCTCCACACTTCCCCTCTTGTTTTCTCTCTCTCCCCCCGCCAGCCAGTTGCATTTTAATGCGAAAAGCGCAGAAAATTATGCAATGGCAAAATATTTGCACTTGCTGCCATTTTATTTAAGTAGCGTCCTCGACTCGACTCGACTCACTGTGGAAAAACACTCAACTTTTGGCCAAGTTTCCCCCAGTTTCCCCTAGTTTTCCCCAGTTTCCTTCAGCTTTCCCACTGACATCTGCCATGCAAATTTTCAACCTGGTAATTATACTAAGCGCTTCCAGCTCCATTCATAGATGTAAGCCCAGTCAGCTAGGGGAAAATTAAACTTTATGGCCTGTGGGGATCTTCAGCTTGAGATGTCTTGACTTAAGGCTTTCATTTATTCATGACCTGAAACCGGGTGTCACAAGTTTTATATTTATGTGGGTTGCGCATTTGTCTCCAAACTGATACTCCCATTTATACCCTATAATAAAAAGTTATTTGATAAAGAATGAATAAGATTAGTTATAATATATCTAGCTAGCAGTCCAATACGAATGAGTTAAATAAGAAGTGAATATACTTAGCTATAAATATTCTGTGTACACCAAAAACTGATAGTTTCGACTATAAGATATCCATCATTTAGTAATATAGTGTCTACAATACAGTTAGAACTGCTATATTTATCCTTATTATTCTTTCATCATTCCATTATTTATCATTTTAAACATTTAGCAAGTTTCTAGAGTATCTCTAAGTTATTCTCATTCAACTTTCCCTCATTATGTCTACAATTCATGCCCAAAGCCAGGCAAACTTTTTGCTAATTCCATGTGTGAAATAATGATTTGAGTTCCGTTATATTTGCCAATTGTTTTGGCCAGCAAGCACTGTGGGAGAACAACAATAACAAAGCCAAAAAGGTAACATTTATTTTGTGTACCATAAATTAAATTTAATTGCATTTGTGTTTTGCATTTCAATGCAATTTTTTCGTGCAGTTTTGAATTGCAATTTGCCAAGGGCAAACAGAAGGGCGCTGGTGCCGTGGCGGAGGTGAAAGTGCATACAAAAGTAGCTACAGAAGTTCCAGCACTACAAATAATTTTTGTTCCAGGCGTTGCTCTCTTTCTTACTCTCCCTCGCTCTCCCTCTCCTTTCCTTTTTGATCCGGCAAAAGTTACACTACAAGTTACAGCACGGCGATTGCAAGTTACTTTACCAAGTTTTGTGGAAGTTATTAAGTAAAACATCACAACTTTAATAAAATTAAACTTGTTCTTATTGTAAAACTTTTTATTAATTATGAAGACATTTATTCAATTTAATTAAATTAATACACAAAAATTGATAACACCATATTTGGGTAATAGATAGTTGAGTAGTAATGCTAATATAGCTAATATACTCTTTTTAAGTTATATGGTATTACCTCAAGTCTTATGTTATTAGGTGTGACCTTAGTCCATACACTATCGTAAGTTTATTAAGCTAACGATAGATTGTTAGATATCCCTATCGATAGAACAGTGTTGAATAACGCAAAGTTACGGTATAGAGTCATAAATTAAATAAGAACAATAATAATAATAAAAATATTATGCCCACACTATCATATATATTTTATATATTATTCCACAGCCAAATCACAGTGCATTCAGCAGTCGTTGCAAGCCTTTCAACTCAGTTGACTGCGCTTTTTACACTTTGCCGCTTTGGAGGCGCATAAATTTGCTCGAAAATAAAAAAATAATGAAAAGGAAAACTTAAGAAAAGTGCAAATTTGGCGCGAACAAGGCGCACACCAGGAAAACTCAGACACGCCTGCTCCTTGCCTTTACGTCACTCCCACGCCTTGCATTTTGTTCTTTTCTCTGGGCACGTGGCATCGGGCAAACCAAAACTTACACGCCAAAACTTTAAGCGCTTTGATGGCGGTGTGTGTGTGTGGGTGTATTATTCTCTCAGTGAGTGCGTGTAGGTGTATGACTCTCTCTGTTGGTGTGTGTGGCTGTATTACTCTCTCAGTGTGTGCGTGGGTGTGCAACTATATTTATTTGACGTGCTGCAGCTGCAACAATTTCCGTTTCCGGCGGCCGCCGCGTTGTTGCGTCTGCTTCATCTTTCCATTCGCCTTCTCTTTATGCTGCCTCCGCTTCTGTTTCTGCTTTGTGTTTATATTTACATAAAACAATTTTGGAGAACTTTCTGTATGTGTGTGTGTGTGCAGTAGCTAACTGGCTGACTGGCGTTGCAGTGGGCGTTGCCTGCTGTAGCAGCTCTCAATTATTTGCATTTGACGCTGCCAACCAATTTCATTTGGCTGCAGCCGCAAATCTGCTCCTGCTGAAAGACGGCTCGACCAAAAATGTATAATCATTTTTTCTGCAGTCGGATGCCTTATGAGATTTCAGCTCTTTGAAAGTGAAAGTTAATATTTTTGGACTCTATAAACAGTGGCAAAGTGTGGTGTGTGTGACAAGTGAGAGTGTGGGCGGGGCAAGTTTGAGCAGTGGCAGCTGTGCTTATTAGGCACATAACTCGCAACTTGTGGCAAATAAATTGTGTGAGGTGTGCCCCAAGTGTATGTGTGTGTGTGTGTGTGTGTCGTGGTATGTGGCATCTCTTTTGCTGCTTGCATTCCGCATAAATTTGTCCTGTGTAGTCAAGTGAAAATTGGCAAAGTTTTGAGTCAAGCCAACCGCGCACAGTTTTCTGCTGCCATATGAGAAGTTAAGGCTGCAGTTGATTGTGGTTGAGGTGCACGTGAAGCACATAAATTAAATGAAATTAACTATAGTAAAAGGAGTATTGCAGAGAGATAATCACAAAGAATGAAAGTCATGTTTAAAAATACTTTAAACCAGAACAAAAAGATAAATTCGGCATGTCGAAAGTTTTATACCCTTATCAGCTCCGATAGTTTCTGTAGTAGTTATATATAATGGTGAACAATTGAATAATATGTCGATTACTGTCTAACTTTGATTGACACTGATTAGCTAAGTTATTTCAAAAATCATTCAACAAAAGCGCTTGCTTGCCTATGGCAGATATATGTTATAGTTGTCCAATTTGGATAACATTTTATATGCATATAATGCTGAGTCACAATACTTACACTTTATAAAGTCGAAGAAGTCTTCTAAGGTGCGTTGCAAACTTCTGGTCAAAATTAATATACCCTCTGCAAGGTTATAAATATTCCTTACCAACTGCAGCAAAATATTCCCTGAAACAGTTTCAAATCCTTTAAATTTCAAGCAAATATTAACCCCAATTAATGTAATTATTAAACGTAATGTGTCACGTACGCAAGCTTAATTAAATATTTCAAAAAGAGTAAAAGAATACAAAGAGGGTTAATTCCACAAGCCAACGCGGCGTATGTGTGATGTAATTGTCACAGCCGCGGCAGAGCCACTCGAGCATTTCATTGCAAGAGGGGGTGGAGAAAGGTGAGGGGGAATCGGCTTACTCGAGACAATTCAGGAGCTCAACTGCCTGTGAAAACAAACTAATTATGACCGCTGGCTGTGGACCGCTTCAAGTCGTCGTTGGCGTCCTTGTTGGCATTGGGTAAATTAAAACGTCAAGGAAAACAAACCGTAAGCTAAGGTGGGCGAAAACAGCTAACAGACAGTGTGGATAGCGAAGCGTCGAGTGAATTAAACGTGGGAGGTTTAGAGCGAAAGAAAGAACTGATAAGATGCTGCTAACTGGGGCATGCTCGACTTGAAGTTTCCCCTCAGGGTGGGGTAAAGGATTTGCAATATTTTCTATACACGACTATATGTTTACTTTTAACTTGAAAAACTCATCCCCTTGGCCTACTAAATTGCAGGGTATAACTAAAGCGACATGCGTCATAAGAGAGCAGCAAAAAGAAATTGCGAAAACGAAGCAGGGCAAATGAAACATTCCCAGTTGACAGAGAAATGCTTTTTAAACATGGAGAAAAAGTGATAAAAGCAGAAGAAGGGAGATAAGGGGGAGAAGTAGATGACGAAGTCTGCCTTAGTTGGAAAGATTCGGCTGCGGCCTGAGGCGAGAAGTTGTCAGTTCCCCCATTTAATGGCTGAAGTCATTTCGTTTTAATTTCATTTCCATTGCATTGTTGCGCACTTTTATTTGCGAGGAGGTGAAGAGAGCAGAGGTGGAGAGACTGTTGAGGCAACAAGTTGTGGGCGTTTATTTATTGCCAACACTGTCTGCCAAACCAATCTCTCTCCTTCTATCTATCTATCTCTGTTGTCATTCATCTTCATTTGTCGCTGCAATTAGGGCAAACGAAATGAGCAATCAAAAATTAAATTACCAAGATGAGAAATTTAATTTTTAATGAAGAAAACGCCACCCCTCCCAGTCTCCCTCGTCTGAATGACTTATTTATTTACAATTATTGCCATCTTTTTACCCTCATTCTTGTTCTCATTCTAGATACTGTCCTGTTCGCGTGCCACCTGTACGAGCAGCATCATGCACATTGGAAACGCGGCCGTCGAGGCACGTAAATCGGATTTGGTGCTGGAGCACGCCAAGGATTTTCTGGATCAGTATTTTACCTCCATAAAGCGGTGAGTTCTCCCTTCTCGCTTTCTTTCTGCCCTTCAGCTGACTGAAATAAAATGAAATATCTCATTGAATTCGGGCACATCCTTATGGCAGCTCCTCGTCGGCAGCCCACGAGACACGCTGGAAGCAGGTACGACAGAGCATCGAGTCAACGGGACATTATCAGCTAACAGAAACCGAGCTAATTTATGGTGCCAAATTAGCCTGGCGCAATTCGTCGCGCTGCATCGGTCGCATCCAATGGTCAAAGTTGCAGGTGAGCATGCTGGGGATAACCTCAGTGATTTATTAATCCTCATCTTAAATTGAAAATTTATGAGCTTCTTATCTGGCAAAGTTTGGAGGCCCCAAAGGCACACAGTGACAAGGTGTCCAGCTCTGTTAGTCTGGCTATATATTTGCACATTTTATTCTGACAATCAGGGTGTCTCAAAAAGAGCCACTTCGAGTTGGATTTGAGGCTTACTTTGAGAGCTGTCAAGGTGTCAGCTTCAAGCAATTTATCTTTTGGGTAAAGTTAAGTTTTTTCAAGTAGAAGTTGTTCTCTAAAATAGCAGCTTTAATATCTAGTTTACAATTTAGAACATATGCTGTGTATCATCATCATAACAAATTTTATCAAATAATAACTGTCAAATAAATATGAAAGTTATTGTAGAAAATTTATGGAGTCAAGTTTATTCTCAATGCAATGTCGTCTGCATGCATCGTATATATTAATTAATAAATATATATACTTTATCTAGTGCTATGTATATGGTATACCTAAGCCAAGTTCGCTCCACTGCACCATTCATCATACGCCCTGTCTAACAACCAACAGAAGTCAATTGAATTAGTGCTCTAGAGGGGCGTGTATGTACGCATATCTGTACACTTCGTTGGCTAAGCCAGTGCAGGGTACATTTAGCACAAATCAGCATAACAATTCATCAACTCACATTAGCCAAATGTGGATAATTTACAAAAATATTTGAAACATACGCAGCATAGTCAAGCGAATTTGTCAGGGCACAAATCACTGAGGCACAAGCTCAAATCTCAGTAGTTGTCTGCTTTATGTGTGTGTATTTTGTGTGTATGTCCGGGAGAACATTATTCAAGATTTATGCGTGTTTCAACAAAATGACAAATGCAAAATGCGCACCCGAAGGCGATAAAAAAGGCACCAAGACTAGAGTAAGACAGCGGGTGACGGAGATGGGAAATAGAAAGAGAGACAAAGCGAATTTGAAATGCAAATCATCGTAAATTTTAATTTAGAAAATTTTCGGTGTCTACCACACAGAGATTTATTCATACGTTGCCATATATAGAGTATATATATATTATAATGATCGGTAGTTGGCATTACCCGATGCCAGGCAGCAAAGTGTGCCTAGCAAAGTGTGAACAAATTTGCATTTACGCCTCGATGATTTGCATATGTGTGTGTATGTGTCACAGTGGGAGTGTGTGTATGTGCTAGTGTGTGTGCTGGTGTGTGTGACTTGTCTTAGACAGACACGCGCATTCATTTCTCAAGCAACTCGCAGTGAAGTCACCTTGAAAATTCACTTAACATCAAAAATGTGATTTCCATGCACAACATACATGAATGTAGTGTGTGTATACATATTAAATGGAGCTCGACACCCAGCTTACTACTGCTGTCTTAAGAACTGTTAAAATTCTAAGCCAGCGAGGGCTGTGTAAGATATAAAGAAGCCTCGAAATTAGCATAGTTATTTTATACAATTTACAAGGATTATATGCATCGCAGATGTCAAGTTTATTGTCAGAGTAATCTTTAAAGTTTCTAATATTTTTCGATCACAAGAATTTATTGTAGTCCTTAAGAATTATCAATTGAAAATCCTTTTCGTCTTCAACAAGGATTCATTAAAATCATAGAATATTACTACAAACTAAAGATTGTTTTTCCATGTGTGGTTGAAATTTCAATAATTCGAATAACTCAGTTTAGTTTTGGTGAATTCCAACAAAGTTTTGCGTTGGCCCTCGTAGTTTGTTTTGCTTCGAAAAAAAGTATACTCCATAAACATTTCTGGCCATACAGTTTTGTGCTATGATAATTCCATTTTACGCCATGACTTTTCGAAAAAGTTATCCAATAACACTTGAGAAAGAAAAGTTTGCTGTAAATGAAATTCACGCATCATGCATAAATGAATGGCTTATGGGTTAACATGAACCACTGTGGACCACTCGAAAAAGGGTTCTAACCTAATTACAAAAACCCGGAGAGACTAAATGGACAGATACAGATAGAGAGAGCAAGTGGGCAGACCCAACATAGCAGAAAATCAAATGAACGAAAGCGAGAAAAAGGCAGGCTGAAAAAATGAAACACACATAATTTAGAGCAGAGAAGTATTTAGGGATTTAGGCCGAGATTCGAGTGGACAACACATCTACCTACTGAAATCCCAAGCCCTCAGCACGCAGCACACGTCGATGAAAGGTGTGAAATTCCCCCAATAGACCTTCAAATGTCTGCCAAGAGTAGGCGCATCTCGAAAGTGCATTCGAGCTGTATAATTGAAAAAGGGTTTCTATGTACCAGTCGAGTGCGCAAGAACAACAGGGCAGAGCTTCAATCGCAACAGCATTTATCATACGCCCCGTGTGAGCTCGCAGTAAGAACGAGAGAAAGAGAGAGAGAGAGAGAGGGAGAGAGGGAAAGAGCACTAAACAGAACTAAAGTGAACTAAACTGATTTCATTTCCAGTCTGCTTTTTTTAGTTTTTCATTCTCGGTTTTGCTCTTTTCCATTTACAGCGCCCCCCCCATGAAAAGTTCAGGGCGCACTTAAAATTCATGTTGTACAATTGTTATAGCTGGCAGTGCTCAACAGTTATTGCAGTTCTATATACCCTATAAACGTGCAAGGCAGTCGACTGTGCTTGGATTAAGTTGTAAAAACTAGGGAAGAACTAGAAGTTGGTATTGCAATAATATAATCTTGGGATGAAAGTAAATAGAGTGACCCTTTTTGGGATAAACAAACGAATAATATATAATTATAATATAATATAATATAAATTTATACAGAGTATTTTCTAATCTAATACGGCTTCTCTTTGATCACTCCAATCTGTTTGCTTCAATTGTTGTTTTCTGTCATAAGCGCTATGAATATTTTAATATTTTAGTTAATCTTAACTTTTTCAATGGGGCGTAGCGCAGATTTAGTTCCTGTTTTAATTGCTGCCTCCAAGCCATAAACTATATAAATACAGCTCTAATTTATGCGTGATTTAATACTACTGAATTTAATTGTTATTCTGTTATTCTAGGTCTTCGATTGTCGCTATGTGACCACAACCAGCGGCATGTTCGAGGCCATTTGCAATCACATCAAATATGCGACCAATAAAGGCAATCTGAGGTGAGTGATGAGCTCGAAAATTGTATTTAATTTAAAAACAACACTGCAAAATGTCAAAGAAGGCTGCAGAATGAAAAAAAATGAAATTATTTAAATACTATTATCAATCTTTGCGTGGCAGAAAATCGTTGAGCTGTGAAATTGAATTTGTATAAAATACAATAGTCATTTTTGTTATGTTTCATAGAGGTTGCATGTGGGTTGCATATAGTGCATATAGGTTACATATAGGTTGTGCAAAAAACTGATTGAAAGAGAATGTATGAGTATTTATAGTATTAATACAATTTTTTGTTGGGCTGCGAGTTGTTATCAAAATGATTAAAGGTCGAAGAACAGCGAAATCTTTCGCTCTTTCATAAAATGTTTACTAGCTCTTTTGTTAATAAAATTGAGCTTTATTACAGTCAAGCTCCTGATCAAACTTATTTTAATCTTATACAAAATATTATTCTTTTATTTCTCGTCTCTAACTAATTCTCTTTAAAATTTTTCAATAAACAATATTACATTTTTGTTTTGCTTTTCATATAACGTGAACTTTTCAAAAGCAATTTTCCATAAAGCGAGACAGTAAGAGAGAGAGGGTCAAAGAAAGGGAAGCTGTTGGACATACAATTTCGCAATAATTGACATCGAAAATCGACTAATTGCCGGCTTATACTAATTAGCGAGAACAAATTTGCGATATCCCCTTAGTGGATTGCATGAAAAGGGAGTGGATGAGGTGTATAGAGATAATAAGCCGCGCATAATTTGCACTGCGTTTCAATGTGTTATTTATGGCAATAGGAAAACGGTGCAAATATTTGCGAAAATTTTCATTGCTAACAAACTAATCGTTTTATTAGCCTCGCAGACAGGAAATTGGTATGTAGGCAGCGCATCTAATTGGTCCTGAGCCATGAGTGTTGAGTGCAAAGTGGTCTGGTAAATATTTGGCAATTTGTTTTGGGTTGCGCCTTCCTGTTCCCCTCCCCAGCAAACTAATCTACAAACCTGACTTTTTATTGCACTTTTGACTTTGTTAACATTTGACGCGGGCGTGTGCTTCTGTTGCCAAAGTTGTTTAAAGTTGTTCGACAACTTTGGCCATAAATTTGTTGTGGCTTTGTTAGCTGTGTGTGTCTGTATTTTTGAAACTTTCCCTATAGATATGTGTCTATTGATTCGGTTAGCGGTATTTGTATTTATTATCGGCTTCATTTGACAAACACTCTTTCTCTCTCTCTCTCGGTCATTCTTTGTCTATCTCTGCAGATCGGCTATCACAATTTTCCCACAGCGCACAGATGCACGGCATGATTATCGCATATGGAACAATCAGCTAATCTCGTATGCAGGATACAAACAGCCAGATGGAAAGATTGTGGGAGATCCCATGAATGTGGAGTTCACAGAGGTAAGTATAGGGAAACTATAGAAGGCTTTGCTGACTTTTTAAAGGCATGTTCAAAGTGTACTTAAACTGAAAATATGAAATATTTCAAATTAAAGTTTAATATATTTTTGAAAATATTTCTTTAGATTCTTAGTTTTAAATCAATGGAATAATAGCTTATTGAGCTACTAAACTTACGAACTTAAAACTCTTACTTAAAATTAATTAGCAATATACAATGTACTAAGTACTACAGAATATAAATCCTTAGTTCTTTAAATAAATAAAAAGAATCCCCACCTCACATTAATTCTCAACTTAGTATCTAAAATTCACGAGCACGTTTCCATTTCCACGCCAATCAGTTTAATATTTAACCTATATTTAAGATGATCTTTAAAGGGTCTTAAGGGTCAATTAAAGGTCAATAAAATTTGGCTTAAGTAAGTGCGAGGTGTGCTTAAGTGGGACAATAAAACACTCGCATGGTGCGCACAGTGGGTCAGTTCTCTTTCGCTCCTGCCCCACTGACCTGCCTGGCTATCGATGCAGCACAGATGCTGTGCCTCCCAGGAATAACGAAAGTCAAAAAAACCAAACCAATTTCGACTGGTTTTTATATGTGTGTAACAAAGGATGAGTTGGGGGAGTGACTGTCCTTTATTTATGGCTCGTAATCCACCTATCCATTTATTTGTGGCATCACAATTGCACGCATAGTTTTGGAGACGCACAAATGAGCCTTGTTAAACCAACAAGTTGAAATATTCCAGACGCAACCCTCACTCTTCTTTTACTCCGCTGGCAATAACATAACAAATTACGGGAATAAATGTGTTACAGAGGCGGGGGAAGGGGGGCGTGGCTGCAAAGTTGCGTAAACTCGGTGTAATAAATCGCATTTTAAATACGAGAAAAATCAAACAAAGTTGTCAATACGAACACACACACATGTACATGCACACATTTGTGTGGCTTGTTGTTTGTATTAGGTATCTGCATGAATGCATTCACTTCGAGACAAAAATACAGTGTAGTAGACTATGCTGCATTAAAAAAAAATAAAAATAATAAAAAAAATAAATTCAAGAAAAAATCCCATTCAATCAATAGTAAATAAATACTTACAGTTATAATTGAAAGTAATATTGTACATTTTAAACAAATTAAAGAAACGATTTACGATTTTAGGAATAAGTACAATGAGAACAAGTATAAGTATTTTAATGCAGAATAGTAGAAAACCTTCTCCAAACTCTAAAGATTACGCCAGTCTCGGCAGGAAAAATCCCACAATAAATGGACTGATAAGGTAGCTTTAAGCTCAGCAGTACAATAGAACTGTTAGGTTTGCGGTGCAAATTCTATTACTAAATAATATGTATTAATAATACAAGAACATTTACTCATAGTCATGGCAAGAAAGTACATACAAGAACCTACTAATTTTTTCAATGCCGTTTTTAATGCATTCATGCAGCACTCTTGGTTGTATTTGCATAGCAAAAGCGCCTGACAGTATACTATATATTTGTGCACATGTCACTTTTTATGTCGGTTTACACAGCTCGTGTTGATATTCGATTTGGGCGTCGCTGCTGCTGCTGTTTCTGTTGTTGTTGTTGTTGTTTTTGTCGTAACTCTTGCTTACTTTACTGGTTTCTTTTTTTCGGCAGGTCTGCACCAAATTGGGCTGGAAAGGCAAGGGCAGCGAATGGGACATTCTGCCGCTGGTCGTGTCGGCCAATGGGCATGATCCAGACTACTTTGATTATCCGCCGGAGCTGATACTCGAGGTGCCGCTGAGTCATCCCAAGTGAGTGAGCGTAACTGTGTGTCTGTGTGTGTGTGTGCCTTATCGAGCAGCTGCAGGGCCAGTTATGATGACAAATGTTGCTAACGGATTCACAAAAATTTCATTTCCCACAATGTTCTTTCTCTCTCCCACTTTTTTCCCTCTTGTCAGATTCGAATGGTTTACAGAGCTCGGCCTGCGCTGGTATGCCCTGCCTGCGGTCTCATCGATGCTGTTCGATGTGGGTGGCATACAGTTTACGGCGACCACATTCAGCGGCTGGTATATGTCAACGGAGATTGGTTCCCGGAATTTATGTGACACAAATCGTCGCAATATGCTCGAGGTAAGTTGCCGACATTAAAGTATTAAAATTTCCGATTAACCAGACGTGGAGAGAGAGAGACTCAAGTGTGTCTCTGTGTGTGTGTGTGTGCGTGTGTGTGTATTTATTGTAATTTCGTTATTGATAGCGCGCTGGTATTGTCCTTGCTTAATGTCCTTGATGTCTTTGTCGCCAGAGCTGCTACTTTCCGGCATTTATTTCATTATATGCCGCGCATAATGTGTCCGTTGCCATAAGAACTCGATGCGAGCAGCGGCTCTTCCACTTCCTCCTGCGCGCTTTATCACGTTTACTTTGCCGGCATAAAGCGCTTTTCTGGTAAATATTTCACTCTGTCGACACATGTGTCGTGTTTCAGTCTGTCTGTGTATCTGCGTGTGTGTATGAGTGTGCGGGCTTCTGTGTGTGCTCAGCTGTGTTGTCACAGGATCCAGCCAAGTGCTGCCTGCCTCCTGCCCGCCTGCCTGGCTGCCTGCCAGACAGACCGTTTAAAAGGCAACCCAAGCGCAACAAAGTAAATCACAAGGTGTAATATTTAAATTTGCATATGTATGTGTATATCTACTCTATATATATACCATATATAGCGGCAAAGTACTCACTGCAATTGGGGCTATTCGATTATTCGCAGTGCATCAAAATTTGATGAATTTGCACTTTCAATTTGCTCGTTTAATTAGTTTTCAACACGAACTTGCCATTAACACACACACCCACATACCTACACAGAAGGACACACACATACACAGGCAGACATCAGAATTATTCAATTTATTGGCAGACAGAGAGAGGCAACCGTACTTACCTCTGTTTTGCGAGCTGGTAATGCACATTCGAATTAGATGAGGCTTATTTGGCAAGCGGGAATGCGAAGGATACAGTACTAATTGAACAGCAGAGTGGGTTATAGTTGGGTATATCTGCTAGCAGGTAGTTACATTCCACTTAAACTGCTACCCAATTTTCGCCACAGTTAAAGCCTCTGTGCCGACTTTGGCTATTGTCTACGGCCTCTAGGGCAAAATCAATATGTGATTTCAGCGTCGATGCTCGGTGACCGCAATGGCGCCTCTGCAGCCACTTGTTGCCACCGGGCATTGTGTGTCTGTTCATGTGTCTATGTGTGCATGTGTGTATGTGTGAGGATGGCAATTATCAATTTGTAACCCCAAAAACCGACCAAAAACTGTAATCGAAAATTAATAACGTCGCAGCAATTAGACTCAGAAGAGTCTCTCCCTCTCTTTTTTTTCTCTCTCTCTCTCCCTCTCTCTCTTGATTTATAGAATTTATATTATATGATACTATCTTATATATGCATACGTTATACTATGTTAAATTATCTGCTTTCAGACAGTGGCACTGAAAATGAACTTGGACACGCGCACGCCAACATCACTGTGGAAGGACAAGGCCGTCGTCGAGATGAACATTGCCGTGTTGCATTCGTATCAAAGCCACAATGTGACCATTGTGGATCATCACACGGCCAGCGAGAGTTTTATGAAGCATTTCGAGAATGAGTCCAAGTTGCGGTAAGTACGATATAAAGGGGGTTTGGCGCGTGCATACGCGGTGGCGTATTCGCAATATTGCAATGTGTTTCCTTTCCACTGCTTTATAACACATATTCCCCCGGGCCGCAAGTTTATGACTTAACGTGTTTCATTTGACTTCCTGTTTATTCCCAGAGGGTGGAGGGTTGGTTGAAAAACTCTTTGCAGGTGCGAAATAAATTTATTGTTTTCAATTTGCTGTCGCCGGCGCTTTATGCAAAGTGCACATGAGATCCACACAGACACAGGCAAATGGCGCTCAATATGTCAGCATTCGGGCACGGCAAATGTTGTTTTATCTTTAGTCATATACTCGTATTTTATTTGTTATGTTCGCGCGGTTTTTTATCACATTTATTGGCCCGAATCGTCGGTTTAAATGCCGCATAGATTACAGATTGCTGACACGTGTTTGGGCCCTTTTAATTATGGTTTATGGTTGACTTTGATTGGCAGTAACTGATGAAATGCTCTGTTCGATTGTGTTTGTTTATTTTCGTAGTGCTGTGTTTGTTTATTATTTGTTCTTATTTTTTAGTGTTGAGGTTTATTTCCATTGGGTAATTTGTACGATAGCCTGAAAGTAGGCAACATTGTTCAAGGAAATTGTGTGAACAATTAAGCAGTAGAGTACTTAACAATAATATGAAATAATAATGAGAATAAGGCGTATATGCACTAGGGAAAATATTTATGTTATTTTAAAATATTCCAAATTTCTAAAAATATTTAATCCTTGTTATATATTAATAACCCGCCACACTGGGAATGCAAAGAAAACCTCGACTTGTCTGCAAGATTTACGTCTTCTTTCGTTACTAATTCTTGTTCATTTAAAAGTCAAATATATATATAGCCCAGCAGGAAGTACGAAAATAGTTAAGCCAATGCTGGAAATACGCTTCCGCAGCTTAAGCCGTCGTCGCTCAGCTGGCTAAAAATACATGGCCATATTTCAATTACTGCCAATTTGCATTTTCTAATGCCAGACAAAGCGTATCCATGAGATAAGCGTAGGGTTTGCGCTGCTGTTCCCCGCTTGTTGGCTACAATTAAGCAAGGGTAGAAGAAGGGGAGTGGGCATGGAAGGACAACGTTGACTACTCCATTGGCTGGCGCAGTTTCGCTTGGGCATTATGTCAATTACAGGCAATAAGCAAAAACAAAGCGGCAACTATAACAATTAGTTGTTTCTCCCTCTTACGCTATCTCCCTATCTCTCTCTTTTTTCTCTGTTTAGCAATGGCTGCCCGGCAGATTGGATCTGGATTGTGCCGCCACTGTCGGGCTCCATAACGCCCGTGTTCCATCAGGAGATGGCGCTGTACTATCTGAAGCCCTCGTTCGAGTACCAGGATCCTGCCTGGCGCATTCACATCTGGAAAAAGGGACGTGGCGAGAGCAAGGGCAAGAAGCCAAGACGTAAATTCAATTTTAAGCAAATCGCTCGGTGAGTACTCGCGACACTGTTGCCCATTACCTTTACCGTTAAGCTTAGCCGACATTTGCCTGATGATATCTTGTGCCTTTGTGTGGTGGCAGTGAGTGATGTGTGGTGTAGGGTGTGTGCGTGAGTGTGTGTGGCGTGTCATACGACACAGCATCAGCAGGGATTAGCCCTTAAGTAGATTACACGGATTGTGGTTTATTGTTTGCCGCTTGCCCGTTTTCCATGCCATGCCTCATACTGCTACTCCTCCCCTTTTGCTGCTGATGCTGCTCGTGCAGCTTCAACACGTCGGGCAAATTTGACGCATTGCATCACGTGTTGTCCGCTGGCTTTATATGTAAACTCGACATGCATTTGGCTTCGTTCGAGCTGCGCTGAAAGGCTACGGCAGTGAAGGAAATTACAGCTATTTTATAGTCAAGGTATTTAGCTGATGGGCATAGCTGTGTAAACATCAAAACTGCTCAGCTTTAAATTAAACTGCATCTGGTTTTCTCCTTGCATTTTCTGTTATATTATTTTATCTTTCATCTGGTTTCATGTAAAAATCTTAGTAACCCTTTTAGGAAATAATTAGTTTTATAAATTAGCATATATATCTAACTATAGCATAGATTGATTTAATCTTTAAGGAGTTAAATCTCTTTATTTTTTTTTTGAAATATAATAAATGATGCCAGTAATTTCTTTACTTCAATTTATACTGCTTAAAAAATCACTTCGATTTTCTAGAGACACCAGAAGGAAGAAAGAAAAAAGATTCCTTTCGTTTTTAATTTCCATACTAATCCAAGTCAACTTTAAGTAAATAAAAATTAAATTAATCTTTCCTTAAAAATTTAGACAATTACAATTTGACGAGTCGGAAGTTTTGTTAAACAATGTTGTGAGTTCGATAAATATATGACAAGATTGCCGTACCATACTCAATAAAGTTTGTATGCACTTTATAGAGTATAGTAAATATATTGATTAGTAAATATCGTTTGAAAGTTAGTATTTTATTATCGATGAAGCCGAAAAAAAAAATGTTGTGCAACACTTTAATAAAGAGCTTCACATTTCACAAAGAGCTTCACATTTCTCGCAGTGACACTTTTAAAAACATGTTCTCCTTTTTCTTCTAAGGTTCCTTGTGTGAAACTAAAGTTTTTATGTTAGTGTTAGTTAAATAAGTTCAAAGAAAAAGAAGTATTCTATTTTTTGTATTGCGAAAGCGTGTTCTAATTAGAGACAATAGATTTAATTACAAGCAAAAAACTTTCGCTCTTTTACATTGTGAAATACTTTTTAAAACGTGTTGTCAATTTATTAATAAGCTTGTATACTGAGCTACCAATTTGTTGTAATAAAATGCACCAACAAAAGAGTCAGCCTTAACTGGCAAAATAAATTGCATTAATGGAAAAAACAAACATGAAACTACAGACTGATTGTTGTTTAATGAGTGAACAACGAAAAACAAAAAAATGATAATAATTATTTAATGACTGCACTTTAAATCGTTACAGTTTAATGAAGTTGTTCGTTTTGCGCACTTTTATAAGTTAATTAATTTCAATTTATTGCAATTGGCTGCGTCTCAACAAGTACCCACTGTGAAGGCTCTATATATACCATACACGTAGGGCGTAGGGCTTTCATTGAGTCTGTTGACTGGCGAAATGGCAGCAGAAATTAAATTCATTAAAAAGTTGTCAATTAACATGTTGAAATCGTTATTTATGCGAAGAACAAGGCAAACGAGGCAGTGAGAACTTCCGCCGCACAGGCAAAAGTTTTTATCAATGCTTAAATGAATTGCAAATGCATATGCCTGTGTATGTGTGTGTGTGTGTGTTTGCGAGGCTGTGTGTGTGTGTGGGAATGTATTAAGCTTTAGCGGCATAATTAAGTTTAATTGTTTTAGGACGCGTTCAGTGGGGGGATGCTGATGAAATGGAATTAAATCAGCGCTGACATCGACAACTTCATGAAAATGAAATTATTCTGCGCGCACGAATGTATGCAACGAAATGTGAGCCGGCCGCCATATTGAATTACAGTTAAACTGCCTATATAAGCACGCCCCTAAGACGAGTGCACGTCACGAACAGCAGCTTCACGACAATCAATGGCAGCAGGGGAAGAAGGGAGAGAATGTGTAAGAAGGGAAGTGGCATTGAGAGAGAGAGAGTGATACAGAGCGTCTGTAAATAGCGATAGCAGCAGCTTTAGCTAGTCTTCCTGTTGGCTCAGCCTCCCCTGCACTATTCGCATTAAAATTTGATGTGTTTGCGCTTTAAGAAACAACACGAGACAGCGAGGCAGCTGCCAGTTTGCCTGCTGGTTTGCAATAAAAGTGTTGCAGCCATTTGATTATTGGCAGCCTCTTAATGTGCATGTGTGTGTGTGTGTATATGCCGTAGTGAACGTCTTTGCGAACGTCTTTTAAGCAATTTATGCTCTACTTGCAGACTATTTTCCAATTATATGGCGTGTCAATCAAGCAGCTCTCAGTATGTGTTCGTGTGTCTGTGTGTGCGTGTGCTTTCCTTTATGGCAGCGTTATAAAGCCTTATGAAGTGTTATGATGTCTTTTGCTGCTGACTACGCTTAAAGTATTCGTACTTTGCCCTCGAAGTTTGTCCTTTTTTGGTCAACTTTTACATGAATTTCAGAGAAAATGAACCACTTTATAACGGCACTAATAACTCAGACATCTGCTTGCTTTGTCCTTCCTCTTCTTCTTCTGCTTTGCAGTGCTGTGAAATTTACATCGAAATTGTTTGGTCGCGCCCTCTCGAAGCGCATCAAGGCGACGGTGCTGTATGCCACCGAGACGGGCAAGTCGGAGCAATATGCGAAGCAGCTGTGCGAACTATTGGGACATGCCTTCAACGCGCAGGTGAGTTGGAAATTTGAATAAATATTGATTATAAATTTATTAAGTTGGGGTGAAAAACAAACTTAAAAAATCATTCAGCAGCATACAATTTTATTGTAATTTTTCCAAGTAAAATTCCAAATTCTTAACCATAAAAAACACAGTTTATTCCATAATATATCATAAAATCAAAGGTCCCCCATTCCGATCAAAAGAAGCACGAAAGCTACCGTCGAGTGTGCTCAAAAAACGACAAATTTATCACACATAAATGTCGGTCAAAGTATCAAAGGCGGTGCAACGTGTTCATATTCAAAATATCAAGCATACGACATGTTGAACAAAAAACAAGCTTAATTTGACATTATAAAACGCTTTGGCCTATACTAAAATTAACTACAACCTGCGCCCTAACGGCAAAATGCCACATAACACAAATTAGCATAAGCCCGAAATGTGCCTAGAAATTTGCCAGCTTAGTGTCCAGTTGGGGGGCGTGGCAGGACGTTGCTGTCAGGCGTGTATGTGTGTGAGTGTGTGTGCGAGAGGATGTTGGCATAAAAAGCAGCTGCTCATTACGCTCGAAAAGTAGATAAGCTGCAGGCACCTGTGACAAACTACACACACACATACATACTACAGATAGACACGACACACACACAGGCAGACAGATAGCAGAGTGTGTAACTCAGTTTGTGCCGGGTCGAGATACTAATGACCGCAAAAGTGTTGGTACAGGGACTCAGGGTTGCCACACCGGGTCCGATTGTGACTCCGACACTAAATTGTTTATTCATTTAGATATACTGCATGTCCGACTACGATATATCCTCCATTGAGCACGAGGCGTTGCTAATTGTGGTCGCCTCGACCTTCGGCAATGGAGATCCGCCGGAAAATGGTGAGGTAAGTGGAAAGTTCATTGATGACTAACTAGCTAACTAATTAATGGACGAGCCTGCACTAATGACATTAAATGCGCCTTTTGTGCTTATAGCTTTTCTCGCAGGACCTCTACGCCATGCGCGTACAGGAGTCTGGCGAACACGGTCTGCAGGACTCCAGGTGAGTGCCCAAAATCAAAGAGAAGAGGAGGGTCAGAGTCAATAAATTTCGCTGGCCTTTAACTTGGCGTGCTTCGCTTACTGCGAAGTCTGCATAAATTTCATATAAATCAATTCTCCTTCCTGCTACTAAATCGAATGGGAAGCAAGGGGAGTTGTTGGCAAGGGGTCGCCTAATAAATGAGGGTTCGCAGACGGGGTCGTAACTAAATTGCTTTTTAAGCAGAAATTGCATAATTTGTCTGCCAAACATTTTGCAATTTTTCCGACAAATTTCTTCGTGCCCAATTACTAATTCACTTTTTTATTTACATTTAATCTCTTCGTGCTGATTAAATTTGTAATACGACAAAGTATGTTTGATTAATTAGATTCTGTTTTGAGTGTTCCCCTGACACTCATTTCTTATTTCATTATTATTTCTAGGCCGATTTCGGGTTACATTTTTGACAAGACACATCGCATTTTTCCTTTTTCTTTGTATATTAATTGACATTTTTGGCTTGTTCCTTACATGCTTTAAAATGCACACGCACACACACCCTTAAACATGCTCATATGTGTGTTTCGTGGAACAGTTAAATATGTGGGCCGCCTGGGAGTGCTGCCAAATCCGCGCAATTTCCCTTGCCCCGCCACGTCAAGCCCCAAACAATAACAATAATTTTGTTATTTCGATATTTCCGACAAAAAGTTTGTATGTGAGTGATGTATGTGTGTGTGTAAGCATGTGTCTGCTACATATGACTTGGGGAATACCCATTAAAAGGAGCCAAAAAAAAGTATTCAAAGAGTTTAGGGTATTGAGAAATACCTACAGAAAAATATTTAAAAAAATTATTCAAATTATAAACTAATGATAATAATTTATTATTTAAATCTATAAAATTTATAAAAGTATCGGATATAATAAATAAATAAAATGATTGTTACAGGTTTCATATTCTTATTATTTATGTAATATGTTCCATTAATTATTTAAATTTAAATTTAAATTTAAATCAAATAAAATAAAAACTGTATTATTTTATTATTCAAACTCTATACATTAATATACTTTTATTTAATTTATTATATATAATTTTAATGTAATTAATTTTTAATTTCAAATTTTAGTCGACTGCCAATAGTTGGCATTAAATAAATAAGTTACATAAATAAAACAAAATATATTCCAAGTATTTGTTTTGGCCTTTCCCTTATACCTAAAGCTCCTCTTATTTTTTCTAGGGTAACTTTAAGTGTACTACCCTCAAAATGTCTTCCACGTCTTGTGTTTATGATGTAAAGGGGATTTCCGCTCGACAGCTTTGACAACTTAGTACAAATACAAGCGCACTCGCAGACTAGCGCAGACATACTGACAGACAGTCATACACACGACACACACAGACACGCACACAGCCACTCACACATACTAACACACGCACTTGCTCATGTCTAAATTTATACCCGAATCGCGTTGTTCTTGAAGACGAAATTGAAAATTCATATGAAAAATTCGGTCCGCTGTAACATATATCGACAGACAAACACAAACACAAACAGACACACTCACACCCGAACACTCTTGGGGATGTTTAAGCGTGTTAGTATATTTGGCAATTCAATAAAATATGATAAGCATCGGCAAAGAAAAAAAGAAATGTCCTGCGGCAGAAAAGACGCTAAGCGACTTTCGAGCAAAAAAAAATTTAAAAAAGCGCTTGTTGTATGTTAGAATAGAAAGAGAGAGGGAGAAAGTGAGTGTGCGTGTATGTGTGTATGTGTTTGTGCTACTGTTTGCGCTTTGTCGCTACTGCTGCTGCGCTTGTTTATCAATTTGTATTTATTATTACAATAGCGAAAGTCTCGCAACTTTGGCAAGCATAAAGCAATTAATATGATTTATTAAGGCTTTTACAGGCAGCACAAATTGTATTATCTATGGATTCTTCAGAAGTTTTTCCCTTGGACAAAACTGTTGCATGTGAATTAATCACAAGGGAGACAGAGCGAGCATTAATTAATCAGCACAGATTTGATTTAGTGCCAGCGCAATGACAGCTCATTAGCGCAGCAATTAGCTGTATCTTTCGATAATATAGTCTGATGTCCGATCAATTACATTATGCTTGTAATGTGATCTAATGCAGCTGCTTTTCTCTTGCGGCCCACGCTGCGTATGAGCAACAGCTCAAGTGATTTCTCCCTTGCCTGGGGCCAATTTGAGCATCTTCCTGTTTGCTGTTGGTGTCTGTTGTTGTTGCTTTTCCTTCTTTTGTTCGCTTTTCCGGTTCATTGAGTGCTTTGAGTGTTTGTCGCTATCCGGAAATTGCTCGCCTGTTAATTGTTATTGTTGTTGTTGCTGTTGCTGTTGCCTCAATTGATTGCGCTTTAAAGTCAAGAATGCCAAAAGTTTGTGGCAACTTTGCCCCCTTTTCTGCCCTGGGGGCTCTTGTCTGCTTGTCTGCAAAGATTTTGACAGGCATAGCAACTTAACAGTTTAGTTCCCTCATGGTTGCTCGAATAGTTTCTCGCCTGCACTTCCAAATTGCATTTTCGCTGGCAAGTTGAGAGCAATTGATCTTTGTGGCTTCTACAAATTTCTTGATTAATTTTGCTCATTTTAATTACCAGTTGCCACCAAATTCGATTGACTGCAAATCATTAAATAAACATAAAGCGTAATCATCTGTTATGGCTCTCCGCACAAAGTGCACAATCATCAGGAGTGCCTTCCCTGCCCTCTCTCTCTCTATCACTCTCTCTCTTCCTATCTCTCTCATGACGCTCATTGAAGGGACACAGCTGCTGTGTTTGTCAGCTCAAGTGCCTCACTTAATTGCTGTCTATTATGCCATCAACGCCTGTAAGTGTCCTCTCTCAAGTGTCGCCCAGGACAGGTTGCTTATCTGCATGTGTGTGTGTAGGTGTGTGTGTGTGTGTCTGTGAGAGCTTGCCGCATCCGCATCCTGCAAGCTGCAACTGCCTCTGTTGCCGCTGCTGCTTGAGCGCACAAGTGGCACTTAGCCGGCAAACATTCAGTGAGACATCATCCCATCCTCATCCTCATCCTATCATTATCATCATCATGGCCATCCTCCTGCTTCTAAACAGCCTCAACATCTTCATCTTCATCGTTGTCAAGCATATTGTTGAAGAGCCAACGCACACAGATGTTATTATAATAGTTTTTTATGCTGATGCTACCTATCAACTCACAATTACTTCACTTTGCATAATGAACCCAGAATACAAGCAGCTTGAATGCGCGATTAACTTGTGCCCGGTTGACTCTTTTATATCGTTCACCTTGGGCTCCTTGAATTCATATAAAGAGCATATTTTGCATTACTTTGCCAGCTGGAATGCAATTTGTATGAATATTGCTTGCTGTTACTGTAAACAAAAGTAATCACAAGCATCGCCCTCGCAAGCCTTACATCATTTCTTCCTTTTTTTGCAGCAAATTTATCAGTTTCGCTATCTGATTGCCTGCCATGCCCCATTTACAGGGTATAATTAATTCAAGTGCTTGACGTTTCAATGGGTTTTTAACAGCATTTCGAGTGCACAAAATAATTACGAGTACAACTTGTCCACGGCCCACTTGCCTCAACTGTGAAGGAACTTGAGCAAAAAACAGTTGCCTACTTTTGGGCGGCGAACGAATTTATGACGTCAGGATACTGAAACAACGAGCTAGCCAATTTAGGACGCACAGCTTGCCGGCGTTTTAATTATGCCACAGTCTATTCCCCACACCTTCACTGCCCCTGCTTCTCATCCTCCCCTGAGTCTGATCATGCTCCCTCTGCAACAGTTCGTTACAGTTTACACTTTCACCTTGTTTTGCTTGTTTATTCATCGTGCGTTTTGTTGTTGTCGTTGCGCTCTGCCGCTTGCACACACACACACACCTGCCTGTTGTGTCTAGCTGTAAATTACGACACTCTTTTCACGGCAAGCTGCACTTTTGGGTTGCCGAGCTGCAGCTTCATCCAGGAACCCGGCGATGATATTCGAGTAAGGAAACAAGGAGAGCGTCGAGTCGTTTGTCTGTCTCTTTCTATCTTGCTGGCTGTTTATTTGTCTGTTTGTTTGCTTATTCCACTTTTGTTGTTCTGTTGTTGTAACTGCTGCGATTAAGTTGATAGGCAGCACGCAGCTTCTAGCAGCTCAACGCTTTGCTACCTTGATGAATGGCACATGAGCGTAGCATGAAACTGGACCTTAGCGCACTGTGGAACGCACAATGCAAATAGTTGACAAAATGTTAGAGTATCGAGATTAAAGAGCTGTTCAATTTATAAGGAAAGAAACCCATAATCAGCCCATCAATGCGCTATAAACCATTTTATGAGCCCGAAAAGTAATCAAAAATTCTGGAGTAGTTTCTCCTCCTTTTGTTGACTCGTGTTGAACTTACACGGCCCTTAGCTCGCTCTTTGGCTTAAGGTCAACTCAGCTATGTGCAACATTTTGTTAACAAGCTCTGGGCGAGTAGTAAGCTCTGGTTCAGCACTGTCTTAGTCAAAAGGGGGGGCGGGGGGGTGGGGGAGATTACCACCCGCACTTGGCAGCTGATTATGTAAGAACCAACAGGTTTTTACGACGCGCGCCAGAGCCATAAACTTTGACCCAAAGCCAAGCTGAGCAGCAGCTCAAATAGTTTTAAACGCATTTGCCATCAAGAAGATGACCCCGGCAGCCAGGCCGGGATAGAGCAAGGCAGGGCAGGATAGGACAGCACAGAGTCAGCTGCAGTTGGCAGCGGATAGCGTGATCCTAGTCAGAACTGGATTTGTAGCTGCAAGGCAGATTTTCATTCCCTGTTGCCTCTCCCTTATTTTTTTAAAATAACTGCCACTGTTCATTGTTGAATCATCACTCAACGTGTGCAGGGCAGGAAGGGAGCAGGAGAGTGGGCGGGCGGGGCATCTTTGAGTGGCTGCAGGCTGAGGCCACCACATGCTGTGTGTGTAGTTGTTGCAGCTTCTGCTGCTCGTGACGAGCTGCTGACGAGCGGATGATTACGCTTTTTAGCAATTGCTTTGCCAGTTGAGTCCAAGTTTAGACACAGGCCCAAACCCAAGTCCAGGCCAGGGCGTGAGGCCAAGCCGAGCTGCTCGCTTTCCCTTCACCATCTCCCACGCAGTAATATGCACAGTCCGAGGCGAATCTGACGCCTTGTGCTCATTATAAGCTATACCTACGGAAGGAGAATAAAAGTGGGTATATTAAATTGAAAAGATGTGTTTTTTTAATTTTGTATTTACATAAATGTGTAAATGACGGCAACTATGAATTGCAGAGACAGCAAATTTCTCCTGAATTCTGCTCTATACTAGATTTATAAAAGGAACTTTTGAAATTCGACCTTCCTTTATTTTATCATTAAGTTTGCTGCATAACAACATAAAGTAGTGTACTTAAAAGAAGCCTGAATCTCTAATATATTTCTGTAGTATTTCATTCAAGTGTAGGGTATCTCTTAGTCTATTAAACCTTAAAATGCCTTCTCTTGCTTGTTTTATTTGGGTTTTTCTTTCTCAAATGACAAGCGTAATAAATGTTTTGCTCTCAGTTTTGTCTGTATATGGAGTGTGTGTGTGTGGGTGTGAACGACGCTGTGTGTGTGTGTGTGTTAGTTGCTTTTATTGTAACCTCTTTTGGCGTGTCCTTTGCTTTTGTCATTGCATAACAACAGGCGCACTGCTCACGTCCACGCCTTTTGTTCGGGCGCCTTTGTGCCAGCGCTTTTCTTTTTTTTTGTTTTCTTATTTTTGAGCTGAGCAGGCAAAAACGCAGCATCTTAATTCAAACATCTTCCGTCTCTTTCTATCCTATTCAACTATCATTAGCATTGGGGTCAGCTCATCCAAGTCCTTCATGAAGGCAAGCTCGCGGCAGGAGTTCATGAAGCTGCCGCTGCAACAAGTCAAAAAAATCGACCGCTGGGACTCGCTGCGTGGCTCCACCTCGGATACCTTCACCGACGAGACCTTTGGGCCGCTCTCGAACGTGCGATTTGCTGTCTTTGCGCTGGGCTCTTCGGCCTATCCGAACTTCTGCGCCTTTGGCCAATACGTGGACAACATACTCGGCGAGCTGGGAGGCGAGCGACTGCTAAAGGTCGCCTACGGCGATGAGATGTGCGGCCAGGAACAGTCATTCCGTAAATGGGCACCGGAGGTCTTTAAGGTGAGTCAATTGATATAAGTTTTTGCTTCTAAAGTACAATAGGTGAATACGTAAATAGGGAATGTTTACTTTATATCAAACAATGGCATCCAGAAAGTGTTTTTTATTAGATATTTATGAGGTCTTTGAATAAATTCCTGGATTTAAAACAAAAGCAAGCAGCTGAAGAATGTTTGAAGTATCTTAAAATGTTTGCCAGGGGAATAGGAAGATAAAATGTTAAAAAAAGATAAAATGTTAAAATCTGTTTATAATTATTGAATAATAAATATTGATGATACCTCATTCTAGATATCAAACGAGTAAAGAAAATGAAAAATATTCTATTGCAAAGTAATTGTGTAGCACCAGTTTAGGTTTAGAGCTAGAAGTTATCAAAGTAATTTAGATTTTTTGATTAGCCAAATAGAAAACATGCGATTCATGAAAAGAAGAAGTTCTCAAGAACATTATATTATTTATATTATAAAGGAGCTCTAGAGATGAAGCAACAAATAAAATGGCCACGAAAATTAGAAGATTTTCGAAAGTTTCACCAAAGTTTCATGGAACAAGTTGTAGAATAATATAATAATGACTTCGACTTCTTAGGAATACAACTAACATAAACATGACGTTAACTTATTTGACACATCTGCGTCTCTCTCTATCTTTCTTCCTCTCATTCTGTCTTTCCCCTTTTTCTCTTCTATCATATATATGTGTCCCTACCCCAACCTCCAGCTCGCCTGCGAGACATTCTGCTTGGATCCGGATCAAAGTCTGTCAGATGCCTCGCTGGCACTGCAGAACGAATCGCTGACAGTGAACACAGTGCGCCTGGTGCCCTCAGTGACCAAGGCGACGCTGGACAGTGCTCTCTCCAAATACCATAACAAGAAGGTACATTGCTGCAAGATCAAAGCGCAGCCGCTCAATCTGACCAAGCTGAGCGAGGGCTCCAAGACCACGATGCTCTTGGAGATATGCGCACCTGGACTAGAATACGAGCCAGGCGATCATGTAGGCATCTTTCCGGCGAATCGCTTACAGCTGGTTGACGGGCTGCTGGAGCGCCTGGTGGGCGTGGAGAATCCCGACGAGGTACTGCAACTACAGCTGCTCAAGGAGAAGCAGACCTCGAATGGCATCTTCAAGTGCTGGGAACCACATGATAAGATTCCCGCCGATACACTACGAAATCTATTGGCGCGATTTTTTGACCTGACAACGCCACCGTCGAGGCAGTTGCTCACATTGCTGTCGGGCTTCTGTGAGGATAGCGAAGACAAGGAACGTTTGGAGTTGCTCGTTAACGATTCTTCGGCCTATGAGGATTGGCGTCATTGGCGACTGCCACATCTGTTGGATGTGCTCGAGGAGTTCCCATCATGTCGACCGCCTGCCTCATTAATCTTGGCTCAGCTGACTCCATTGCAGCCTCGCTTCTACTCCATCTCCTCATCGCCACGACGTGTCAGCGATGAGATTCATCTGACCGTGGCCATTGTCAAGTATCGTAGTGAGGATGGTCAAGGCGACGAGCGCTATGGCGTCTGCTCCAACTATCTGGCCGGATTGCGAGCCGATGACGAGTTATTTATGTTTGTGCGCAGTGCTTTGGGCTTCCATTTGCCGGCGGATCGGAGTCGACCTGTGGTGCTCATTGGCCCCGGGACAGGCATTGCTCCCTTCCGCTCATTCTGGCAGGAGTTTCAGGTACTCCGTGAAGTGGATACCGCAGCTGCACTGCCCAAACTGTGGCTCTTCTTCGGCTGTCGTAGTCGCGATGTGGATCTCTATGCAGAGGAGAAGGCACAACTTCTGCGGGATCAAATACTGGATCGTGCTTTTTCTCGCTTTGTCTCGTGATCCAGATATACCCAAGGTGAGAAGGGGGGAAGATAATGTGGTTGGGTTGCTTTTTGAAATATCAGTTTTGGAATACTGGAATGCAAGCACAAAAGTTAGTTGTAAAGATAGATAAAAAGTTAGGAAAACAAATATAATATAAAATAAAATTGGAAACTTATCCGTCCGTAGAATATGGTGGGAGTAATATGTTCATGTATTATTCCTAGCTCAGAAACATTTCTTATAATATATACTGTATTTGGCCATATAATGCATTAAATTACTCTTGTGTTAACATATGATATCCCAGCTCTAATGGCAAATGATGCGTTCCCACTGATTTGTGGGTACTTAGAGTCGTTTGAACATGAAACTTTTCGCATTTCCAATTGTGTTGCAGCCTAAACTAACATTTATCCAGGCGACGCATGGCGATGAACAATGCCCTCTGACCTGTGCCCTCTGTGTGCTGCCTGCCTTTTCACAGTTTGTTCTATACTTTTCTTTTATTCCTTTTGCTTGCAGACATATGTGCAGGATCTGATTGAACAGGAATTTGATTCGTTGTACAATTTGATTGTGCTACAGCGGGGACATGTTTACGTCTGCGGGGATGTCACAATGGCCGAGCATGTTTACCAGACCATCAGGTGAGTTACACGAGTCGGGGAGGAACTGTTTAGCTTGATTGCCTTTGTGCTGTTGGCTCTACTGCTGCTGGGCGTGGTCCAACGGGGGATGTTGCTCTTGGGGGAATTGCAGTTTTCAAATGGTTTGTGGTTTGTTTTGCCATCGATTTGCTGCCGCTTTGCTTTCTTCTCATTCTCTCAGTTTATCCTACGCTTGATTACGTGCATTATTGTGAAATATGCGAAGTGAGAGAGAGAGAGAGGGAAAAGTGGGACCACATATGAACAGCAAACAACCTATTGCTGCCCCATATCCATTCATTAGCACTCTAGTTTATTCTTTGAGCTCGCTCAAACTAATCTTAAGCGGTTTATGGTAATAGCCATTTCTCCTGACGAACGAACTAACCTAAACAGCTTCGGCTAATACAGAGCAACCCACGCATGTGTACACCCACCGTTCGCTCTGCTAATTAGTCCTTAATTATTTAATATGCTCACAACATGAGCATGATAAAACGTGCTGAAAGTTCAGACGATGCCTTTACTTTTACTTACACCTCACGCAAACTTTAACATCAACATTATTTTTTTCTGCTCTTCTGCAGAAAGTGCATCGCCAGCAAGGAGCTCAAAACCGAGGCGGAAGTTGAGACCTTCTTGCTCACATTGCGCGTAAGTATGCTTCAACTCAACTAACTGGCAACTGGCAACTGTGCGCGGATGCTTAAGCATCCGTCGGCACACACGGCGTATGAGCGTTTTATTTGACTCGCCTTCGTTTGCTCTTGAAAAGGTTATGCGAAAGGGGCGACATGGCGCCTGGCCACAGGCAAAACTTAGCCGCCAGTTTGCAGCTCTTTTTGCCGCATAAATGCATATTTCCATAAAAAATGCAAATGCTTGTCGACAGTTACAGCTGCTTTGCGGCAAATACCTAGTAGATGACTTTTAAGAGGGGTAGTTTCTTTTGGCTTAGAGTGAGTCCTAGTGGTTATTTCTTATTTATTTATTTATATTGCAATTCGACTTACAAGCATTCGACTGGATTAAATTTAGGAGTTCCTACATACATTAAATTAAAAAAAAAAATTTTCATTATGGAAAATGTTAAAATATGTTCTAAGTAAAATTTTTATAAATTTATTTTAATTTAATTTTATACCATAAGTTTTTTCTTTTTCTATTTATATTTCAATTTTTTTTTTTTTTCTTTTCTGCCTTGAGAAAATAAAGTTTAATTTTCTAAAGTAAGTTATAGGCTTTTAATAAAATTATAACAGTAATTTCTTTAATATACTTTCATTTGATAAAACGTGAAAGATTTTCTACAATAAGTGAATTTGATCAATTTCTGTATCACAAAGTTGTTGCGTAAATGTTTGATGAAATTGCTGTTACTGAACCTGTCACATTCCCATTCCCATTACTTTATCTAAGGGGTACCTTTAAATCAAGTTTACCCACTCAAAGTAACTTCCACCTTTTTATTTGTTTTTCTTCATACCCCGTTTGTTTATTTGCCCCTTTTGACAGCCACAAATACAAATATGATGACGTTTACATTTTTATTGTGTGTGTTTGTTTCTATACTCATGTGTGTGTGTGTGTGTGTGTTTATTTTGTACACAGGACGAGAACCGGTATCACGAGGACATCTTTGGCATCACACTGCGCACAGCTGAGATCCACACAAAGTCACGTGCCACGGCAAGGATTCGCATGGCATCGCAGCCATAGTGAGGATAGCGCAAATATCTCAACTCTCAGCTCAAAGGACAGAAGAATGTTTGCTTTGACACTTCAACGATGGGATACAGTTGATGTATATGCACCCACATATTATTCCGTATTAATGCCATTGCGAATTTAAAATTAAACTGTTTCCTTTAAGTTCGAGCTCAATAATTACACAATTGCTCGCAATGGGAATTACATTGTGTTATGCATTCAAATTGTTATCAAAACTAAATCAATAGATCGTACTATTTAAACATATTGCATGCATATATATATGTATATATACATTATATATTATATATTTTTCTGCTAATTATTTTTACAATTAAAAAGAAACAAGCTTCCCACCGTTGGCCCGCAAATCTTTTCCATTTCCATTCTGTAAATCTCTTAATTATTCTTGCTTCTTCAATTTATCTTATAATAAACCCAATCAAAGCTATTGCTAAATAAATATTATAGCCTCAACAAATCCATCATTGATGATTATTAAATATATGTGAATTGCGATCTGTATAAATATTAAACGACTTAATTATATTGTAATTTGAACTAGTTCCAAAACCAAATCGTACTGAGTGTGGCGCTTAGCTTAGTTTGACATCTCGTAATTCACACTTCAACTAACTATCGTGTATAACTTTCCGATAAAACTTAATCCTAACTCAAATCTCAATATGTTCTTGTTAACTCACTTAGTCATAACGTGTATAAATGCAATTGAAAATTGGACGCTTTGTTCTGTCTCTTGATAAATCAAAAGTTTATTACAACTGTTTACTTTATGTACAAAAAAGGATTCAAAAAATTTCAAAGTCTAAATGTTTAAAGAAAATTTCAATAAATCAAATTAAACAAATTGCTACGAAATCTGTTTGTCTTCAATCTGAGTAAATCAACTGCAGTTTGCTGTCTGCAATTCAATTTCGCGAAGTTACAACAACATCAAAGCCGTCGCAAGGAAAAATCATGGAAATCCTGTGAGGGAGGGGAGGTTTTGGTAATGTTTAATATTGCAGTTGACGTTAAGCGGCTTAGTTTGAATCTGCAACTGGCCAATTGATTGGATAGGAGAAGAAGGTAAGTTGCCCGGAAAATGCAATTTATAAAATAAATAGCGATATTTTCCTGAGAGTGAGCAGAACTTATTATTATAATTTGTAAGTTGCTGGAGCATTTAAAATTCTTAGCTAATTAGAATTACCTGACCAAGCAATTTTTTGAATATATAACTTTTATATTTAGCGCATTTTGTATTGCATATTTTGCAGGGAGCTTGGAAATCAGTAGCTCTTTAAAAGTATTTATTAAATAACTTCTATGATAACCCACAAAATTATAATACCTGTGGTTATAAAAAGTCACAGAAGGAAGACTAAATAAGTTAACTTCAAACATATTCTCAATAGATACACATCTCTTACCGTATATTGTGCAAAGACAATTTCCATAAAAACCTAACACTTTCGTCTTGTTCATTCCTGTCATTGCATGCACATTCAATGCCAAACTGCAACCGTAATCGTCTCATTTTACTTCAACTGTGGCTTCCGTAGTTTGTTTACATTGCATTCTATGGGGTATTACGTATGTATAACTGAAGTAAAACCTCCGTTTGTGGCTGCGCCAACATTCCACTGTCTGTCTGTCTGTCTGTCTGTTGGTCTGCCTGTCTGTCAGGTTAGTCAGCGTATCTGTTGTCTCTGCGGTTGGCAATGCGCTAAGATTTCAAAAAAGAAAACCTCACGCGAAATTCTAAACAGACTCGATTCCTCACTGCATGTATGACCAACATCATCATCTACACTCATCTCTACGGTTACCTTTGCCAGGTTACGTTGGTCTCCTTTATATATCTGATTTCAATGTTGAAATTGAATTGTTCCCGCTCGCTTTGCTCGCTCTGTTTCAGTTCGATTCTTGTTTTGTTTGAAGAATTTCCCCCTTTTACTTACTGCTGCTGCTGTTGTTGTTGTAATTTTTTCTAACGGAAATTGCAACTTTATTGAACAATCGCGGTTTGATTTCTGATTGACATTTGGGTTTACTGCGGCGCACAGCTCTCTCAAAGTCGACTCATATATCATGGTCGTCCAGGCGGTTTGGCATGTGTCACAAGCAGAGGCAGCAGCCGGAAAAAAAATAAAATGGATATACGGGAATCTCTAGTTCCAATTTGTACAGGAAATTATTTGAAGACAACGCTGAAGTCAAGCTATTTCAGTGTTTGATGTCTTGTCTACTTAAAATTCCAATATCATGGTATTGAAAGGGGAACTCTTGACGAAATTATAATTTTCTATTTGCATATGTAAATAATTTGATAAGGAATATGATGACATGAAATTGATAAGGACAGAGAAGCTAGTTTTATGAGAAAATTCAATCAGCTCTCGATTTTAATTAAAGTTAATTTAAATTTTGATTAACATAGTTCATTTTTTCTCCCCACATATCATTTGTTCTTATGTACTGCATTTCATCATTTGACTGCATTTCGTATACGTAAGTTTCGACACTTTTTCGCTTGTCTCGTATTTCACACGGCGAGCACTTTGCTGAGTACAGTGGAAACATAAATACCGATTGTCTTTCGATTTTAACACATGCTGACCTTTTGCTGAAAAAAAAAACCTCTGCATGTGCAAATATTACAATTCGTAAGATATAATTTTTTTTTTGTATTAATAATTCTGTTGAAATTTGTGAGTCGCGTGGCCAAACTGAGCTGACTAAGCTGTCAGTTCTAGGTTCTCAGTGATCAGTCTTTGCTTGCGAGTTCTGAAAATACTGTGAATACTGCTCTACTTGCAACTAGAATTGATTTCTTTTGAAATATAGCTGATGATCGCTAGAATCGTCAACGGGAAACCTGGTGCTAATAACTTTGCATCGACGCTGACGCCACAGAAAACAATTTGAAAACTGCAGTTGGCGCGAAAAAAATAATGGAAAAAAGTTTCAGTTAATGTCAATGGCTTTGCCTGGGAGTTCAAGAAACCCAAATCGCGTGATCTTCTTACTACCTGGAAACTAGAATTGGAAATTAAATTGATGATTAATCAAAGTAAGCGGGAATTAGTCAAGGAGGTCGCGCCTATGTGAAATTGCTGTTGTTTGTATAAAATACTGTCAAGTAAGTGTTGCACAACATGGGCACATTATGGGGAATATTCTATTGGCTACGTGATACCCTGAAAAGGTAAATCAACTTTATTATTTCAATTAAATACAATATTTCAATTTAATAAGTAAGTTTATGAAGAGCAGTTTTTTACAATTGATAACGCACTTTTTTATAATATTATCATAATAAATATATTGAACTATGATTTTAATCTATCTATACAACTAGTTTATTTAAATTAAGGCCCTTTAAGATTTGAATTTCATGCATATTCTACCCGTTTAAGGCCATTATAGGGTATAACAAGAACTTACCTTTTGGCACGCGACTGGGGAAACCATAAGACTAACCGGCTTTTGCTCCCATAGTATTAATCACAGACTTTCAACGCATGCTAGCAACAACAACCTCAACGACGACAGACAACAGCCGCCGCCGCTTGCCAACATTCCTGACATAATTTCGTGTGTGACTAAGCAAACGGGTTCGGCAGAAAATTAGACGTCATCAACAGCAGCAGCAGCGAAAACAACAACAATCACAGCAGCAGCAGTAGATCCAACCGCCTTAGCAGCAACCTCAGCTACTGCAGCCGCTGGGAAACAAGCAACAACAACAACATCGATACACACGTTGCAGGGGAGACAACAACAGCAACAGCAACGGCAACATGAGCAACAACAAACGATTTTAAGTTGCCGCACATTAAATAACCATAAAGACGAACGCTTTGACAACAAACGCTTGTGAAGAAGATCCAAAAAAAAAAAAAAATAATAAAAAAAAAGATGGAATTTTTAATTCTCAAACGAAACGCAAAATATGCTAAAGCCACGAGAGGCAACTGACCGGGAAAAATTAAATGAATGTAAATGAAATAAAAATTTGTTGCAATCATGCTTGGGCGGAAGCAACATGTTGCTGAAGAGCCACACCGGCAACATTGCCAATTTCAGCGTGCGCCACAACAGCAACAACAACAACAGCAGCAGTAAACGATGCAACTACACCAGCCGGCTTAAGTTTGCTCGAGCCTAGCTTGAAGTTCGCTTCGAACTTGCGGACAAGTTTGAAAGGCGCAACAAAGCGACAACGAACTGCATATGCGCTACTGTTGATCCATGTGAATGGAAAGTGATATATTGCTAAGAAATAAACACTGAAACCAGACACTTTATTGAGGTTATGTAGAACGAATACACTCACAATTACACTTGTTTGAGGTTATGAAAGACGCGCACTCTACAACGACCACTCTACACTCACATTTGAGGTTAAGTAGAACAACCACTCTGGAAAAGCATGATATTGAATTATGAATGAATTGACACTTAGTTTATTTGAAAGGAAATCGTAAAAAATATATTAAAATATTATACATAAATTATTATTTAAATATAAAAACGTAGAAACGTAGAAAATATGAAATAGTGTCTTAAAATTTTTTAATTATGATTTTTTGCAAAAAATTAAATACTGTAGGTTCTAGTAAAATGTCGAAGCATCATTATACATACATATATATTTTAATGCTATATTGATTAATTTATAAATTAAACATCAGAAAGGAGGGAAACGACTGCAATAATTTTATATATTTTGTCAGCAACTATTAAAGGTAATTATTTTCACATCTCAATCTGAAAATAGTGCTCATATTCCCAGCTGCCGGTAACAAACTGACTAGAAGAACGTGCATACCTTCACCGTCACTACTTAGTCGGTGCCATCGCAGCCGGCTCAAGCTAACATTGCGACTTGAACTTGCGCTTGAGCCAAAGTCGCGCTCATGAGCATTTATGCATGTGTCTCAGTCTGCGTATGCGTTAGTGTACATGTATGTGTATCTGTGTGTGTGTGTGTGTATGTGTAGCGTGTGCGAGAGCGCTTACTTAGTTTGGCTGTGCTGAGTGTCTGTTTTAGTTACCGACAGCAACAACACAAACACAAACGCCTGACGTCGACGTCGCTGCGACAACGTTGTGTATGGTTTACTTTATTTTACTTTTGCTGCTGTTGTTGTTGTTGCTGGTGCTGCTGCTGTCGTTGTTGTTTTCAGTTTGGTTGCGCGCCTCGCGTCGTTTATTTTAGTTAGTAACGAGATTTCGAGCGCTCAACGTTGGCGGCGCGGTTGAAAAATTAAAAAATCAGAAAAGCTCAGCCACAGTGCGTATTCGCTAAGTTCGAACACTGAGCTGTCGTGTACCGTGTGTCCAAGCGAAGCGTGTGTGCGTGCGTGTGTATGTGTAAGTGTTTATCTATGTTTATGTGTGTGCGTGTGAGTGCTGATCAGACATGAAGTGAATAAGAAATTGGAAAAGCACTAAAAAAACACAAAACGCAAAAGAAAACGCAAAGAAACGTTTTGAAGCCAATGAGCAAACCATCGGCAACAAATCCAGCAACAACAACAATAGCAGTAACAGCAACAGCAGCAACAACAGCAACAACAACTAAGTACGTTAATCAGAAAATATTTTAGCCCATTGCGCGCCACATACGAAAAAGCGCGAAATATTTTTTGTTGCTCGCCCCCGCACTAGGTGTGCCTGACTGTGCGTGTATCTGCGTGTCTGTGTGTGTGTTAGTGACAACAAACGAAACGACAGTTATTATGCATTGCAACTGCAACAACAACAACAACAACTACAACTAATGCAAAGTTGTTGATTGTTGATTTTGGTTGCCAAGAGTGAAATTATTGAACAATAAATTGTGTATGGGGGGTGGCAAAAAAAGCAACAAAGGGAAGGGGGGCAGATCTAGTCAGACTGTACGGGAAGTTGGCAAGCATCTATGGTATTAAATTTTATTTTAATAAATCCATGAAATTGCGGTGCTAAAATTGCATTTTATGGGCGTAAAATTCATTGATTGTATTGAAATTTGAAATTTATTGCAAAAACTGATTGATAAACGAAACGATGAAAAAGGAATTGTTAGAGAGTAGTCTCTTTGATATTGCAGTCAATTGTGTGGAAATTTGAGCAGCAGCAAAAAGAATGTGCTAATAATTAAATTCCATTGATATATTTTATAAGCGTCGGCTTTCAAAGTGTTTATTAGTCAGAAACTACTGGAAAGTGTTTTTGGCTTCTATTTCTGAACGCAGAGAATATGTATAAAATCATTTGAAGATATCAAATAAAATAAAAAACTATTTTTTTTTGGTACTAAATATTTAATAAAATAGTTATGTGTAGAATATAAATGAAATCATAAATTTACAACCAATATTTAAAGAGTTTTACTAGTCTAAACATTTCACATATGTATATATATTGTAAATACAAACACACATAGTATATATTCATGTACATATTTGTAATATATGTATGTATGTATATACATTTGTTAAACAGTGCCTTACACAAGTAGTTTTACGGACTCAGTAACTGAAGCTTGTGTAAACATTGTTTGTTATTTACTTACTCTATAAATATTTACATAACAGTTTTTGCTTTATATAAACCATATCTATGTCTGACCTGCAACTAGCTTACTATATATCGAAAAATATAAAAGAACAATTTTAAAACATATTTTTAAAACAGTGCACTGAAAACAATAATGAGGATATTCAAAATTATTCGCTAAAAGTAGTATTTAAAAAACTTTAAATTGTTTTTTAATAACATTTCATTTTGGCAATTGAAAAATCTTTGAACCCGTCAATGGGTCAAAACGAAAGCAGCAATTATGATCATGCGCGGCGTTTCGTTTCATTTTAAAACACTCGAAACGCTCTTGAACGGTGATGATGATAGCGACTAGACGACGTAATTATTATCTAAATTTCAAATAAACGTAAATTGCTAAGCGCGGCTGCTGATGCTGCTGATGATTTCGGCCTGTCAGCGAAGACTTAGACAAGTGCTTAAAATATATTAAAAATTTATGAGAGTGTCACATGATATATAATATAGGCATACATACTATATAGTATGAGCAGCAGCCGAGACCTTACGAGGTTCATTGCTACTTGTCACAAATCTTTTGAAGTCGTCGTTGTTTTCCATGTAGGCTGGTCTATAGATAATAAAACATTGGGGCTTAATGGCAGTGTTGTTGTTGCTGCTATTGTTAGCCAAACAAAAAAGCAAAAACAATTGCAACAAAAGCAGAAACAACAGCAGCAAATGACATGCCAAATTGACACACGAAGCCGCCAACGTCGCGCGTGTCACCGTCGCTGTCCCTCGCTGTCTCCGCCTTTTAGCCATGGCTTGTGGACACACACTTGTATACTTATACACCAATATAAGTATACATGTATACCCTATATACGATACATGTGTTTGTAGGTTTTTCTCTGATAACAAGCGTGTTGATTTCAAACTTCACTTTGGTTTTCCCACTCAAATTGCTCCAATTTCCGAAATGGGTTCTACGAGTTGAGTTGAATCGAGTGATTGGCAACTCGGTCAGCTGGTCAATTGGTCAACTGTTCAACTGGACTATAACTATATGGTGTATCTACAATTTGTCAGTTGACTCAACTGATTAACTCCGTCGCGCTAATGGCCAAGTTCAAGGCTGAGCCGAGGATGACCGTTTAGATAAATACATAGATAATTCAGCGACTTCCCCGACTCCGTGTGCACCATGGAATGATGTACATATTTACATATGTGTGGTATATTGCGGCTCTATAATTATTTCTCTGTTACGTGAGATTAGTGGCAAATGCTCGCAAGACGCGGGCTTATTATTATTTCTTTTTATAGTATTTATGCGATACACGAGCGTCTGTAAATATCTTTCACGTGTTCTTCACTCAGAAAGAAAGAGACAGGCGGAGAGGTGATAGCAAAGATTTGGCTAGAAGGTAGCTAGATTGTGTAGTGGATGAAATAGGGAGAGGGGGGAAAAGAATTGAGAGAGAGAGAGAGAAACCATAGAAAAGAAAGATGTTGCTAAGCAGAGCTAAGCGTGGAGTGGAAATTCAAACAGAAAGTGTAGAAATGCGTTCAAAAAGAATAGAGAATGGATGTGAGATAATATGATATATGTAATATAACTGGTCAATATATATACATACATAGTTCATTTCTGAAGATTAATTTAAATAGATTAGATAAGGAAACTTAATATTTGTCAGGCGAATATTTATAATTCAAATATTATATTTAGAAGCAAGCACATCCTGACCAAAACATATATAAAACAATCATTAGCTTATTTATCTCTCAGGGTAAAATTAACATTTGTTTAAAATAGATTAGATTACAAAACTCCCCAAAAATGACGAAGATTCAACAGCTCAAGGCGATCCCAGCTAGAGATTTATATGTAGAATCAACTCTAAGACATTTCCAATTGTGAACTTTTTCCTTAAGCACTTTTCTCAAAGTGTTTCGGCTTCAATCTTGATATCCACTTGAATGCTTCACTTTTTGGCTTGTCTGTCTTCCTCTCCCCACCTTTTTCCCTGTCTCTTCCTTTCTCTCTCTCTCTCTCTATCTCTCTCTCTTCCTTGGATTCTCACCTAGTCAAATTTAGCCGCTTTTCCGCCTCATTTGTTGCCCCTTTGCTGAGGTTGCTCAATTCATTCGCTAACCAAAAGCGTAACCCAAGCAGGTTGACGAACTCCCTCCTCCCGCTCCACCTTCTCGTCATCCTCTTCCTCTTTCGCCCGCCTTTGGCCGTCTGCCAAGCCATAAAACTTCCTGCGCACCAAAAAGCAAAAATGCGCTTTGCCTGTGGCTAAGAGGCAGCGAGGGGAGAATGTAGCGAAAAGGTGCAAAGAAGAAGTAGCAGCAGAAGCAGCAGAAGCTAAAAACCGCCAACGGAATACAAAGCTAAAAAAATAGCTAACAAATAGCCGTTACCATAATAAATAAACTTCATTCATAGGCAAATATGAAGAGAGGCGGCGCGCAGAAATTGGCAAGCGTATCGAACACGCAGACAAAGTCCGACAAAAAAGAAGCTCACAAATAAAAGTGTAAAAGAAGCAAAAGCAACAACAACAACAACAGCAACAACAAAGCGTATAATCATTTAACGCATTTTAACAGCGCCGTTATTACCGAACCGCGTTTGCCCTGCAAAAGTCGTAGCCGAAGTCGCGACAGCGACGGCGACGGCGATGCCACCACCCTCCCGCCCACAAGTCCGGCACGTGGACCCATTTAAACTGGTGCAGAGGCGACATTATTAAGCCAGAAAATATGTTTTCAATGTGGTTTTTGTTTTATGAATGAAACGCAAACGTTTTGAATTTGAATTTGTTGACAGCGCGTTGCGAATTCGCGACTAACAACTTTTGCCGCCTCGCATCGCATAGCGTCGTAGTTGTGAAAAGTATCTGACAGATACCTGGGCTGCATGCCCAATTACCACCTCGATATTGCCAATATATATATTTGCTATGGCTATAATTAAGTTGGCAACGGTGGCATGTGTACAACGCCCTCGCCAGCGTCCTCGCCCCTTCCCTAGTCCCAAGCATTCCTAAACGAAGCCAACAACAAAGATGAAAAGTGAGTCTTTAAGATACTTCGACTTGGAGTTACGTTTTACTTAGAAGAAAATGATATACGATCTAAGTTTCTAGATAAATATTTAAGATATATATCTTTCCCCTTTTCGGGTATAATAAAGTGTAGTTTTTATTCCCATACTAAACCTTAAATATTATGCAGACATTCTCAGATGATCTATTACACTCCAAAAATAGCGCAAACAAAGTTTCAGACCTCTACAGGGTATACTCATAAAAACATCAAGAAAAATCCTGCCAAAATCACTTTGAAACTCTTGTTTAATTGCGCGTGCTAAAATATGTTTATAATTAAATGCATAATTAAATACCACGTATAGCATGAGAGAGCAAGAAATATAAATGCAATTTGAGTACACATGAAAAAGTGGAAACATTTAATAATTAAAGAGCCAACGAAGTTGTTAAACGCACCGTTATAAATAAAACATTTGCTGAATTCTCCGTTTGTCGATGTTAGTAGGAAATCTTTTGAATCAACGCACAAACGTCAAAAACATTTTTCCAAATAGTAAAGAAAAACAAAACAAGAAAAAACAATATAGTTTTTTCCCAGCTTGAGGTAAGTTTTCAAAAAATTTTTTTAAAAATATTTTAAACTTTAAAATACCCTCAATTTTTGAGCAGACATGACAATGTGTTATATAATAAAAAAGGAAATAAAAGTAGAAAAATAGGAAAAGGTATAGAAAAAAGGAAAAATACTCAAATATAAATAACTATAAATAATATGGTTTTTAATTCATTTAAAAAATCATCTGAAATTCATTAAGTACAAACGCAAATCATTCTAGTTAATGAGTATCAATCTCGATATGCTTTATACATTTTTGGGGATACGAAAACGTCCACTTTGTTTCGCTTTGTTTTCTTTCATATATTCTACCTTTGGGGGAGACAGTGTTTAAAGTGCCTGCATATTTGTTCTACTGCGTAAATAAATATAAAAGCTTGTTGTCTGAACGACTGACCAGGCAACTGACTGACTGACTGACCGACCGCCATTCTTCGTCGCTGTCCAAATAAATTCCAAACTTTTAATGAAAACAAAATAAACGGCACGATGATGCGACCAAAACAACAAAACAACAACAAAAACTGTTCTCAGTCGCCCAATATGTACACAGAGATTCATTTGATTTGTGTTTCATTTTAATATTTTTCCGAGTCGAACACTATTCAAATGAAATAGAGCATCGGTAAGCGGATTCGCTGCTCATAAATTTCGCTTTACTATAACTAAAGGGATTATCAAATTTCGTTTCAAGTTAGTCACTTAAAAAAGAGAAGGAAAGTACTGGAAATAAAATTGCCGAACAACATTTTAATACATTTATAATATTAAAGCCTAGTTTGGTAACCTTGCTGTAAATATATTCTATACAACTTCAATAAGTCATAGTTCTTAAGTTCAGACCTTGTAGATTCCATAAATATTTACGAGTTCCCCAACGGTTTCTCCAACAACATTGATCGATATAGCATTGAAATATTTGCCGTCAGTTTCGAGAAATGAGAAATTTGTTTTTTTTCCCGAGTTGTCCCCCTCCACCAAGTTTTATGATTATCATTAAAAACAAAGTTCGCCTTGAGGCGAGGTTTTTTGGCGAATTGGGTTAAGCGAGCACATTGACGTACCTTTTCCTGTCGACTTTGGGAAATTTGCAATATTAACGCCCTTGTTTTAGCTCTTGTTGTTGTTATTGTTGTTTGTTTCAGTAGGGAACTTTATCGCATTTCCGGCGATACGTTGAGGCTGAGGATGACGTTGAGGCTGTTTTGCTGACGCATCTGCGACGAGACCTGTTGACGACACACTGCGGAGAAAACAGCTTTACCCACAGATGCGAGATCAAATATTGTTAATTTCTACAGAAAATCGTGGCTTACACGACGTTTTTATTTTCTTTGTTCATAATGTTTTGTTATTAGTATTTTTCAGGTATTTTTATTTTTTTCTGTTTTGTGTGTTTAGTGTGAAATTGCGTTGGAAGCGCAGCGAGAATTTCACAAGTGTCAAGCGGCTGTTTGTCTTCGTAGAACGTGGAACCAGTTTGCATATGCTTTGCTTATTAAAATTAAGAAACATCAACATTTATAATAATAATAATATTAATGGATGAATGAAGATGCGCGAGATTCGTTATGGAACGACCCGAGCAAATGATGTGTTATTTTTGGCAAGTGATTTGGAATTTGTCAGCACTGTCACAGCCGGCGGGGGAGTTGGCTTAGATCATCTACGGATGACCAGTGGTAGAATTGGTTGATTGAGTGAGAAATTGATAAACTTAATGATTGACCTGTTGCTCTTTGATATATAGTACATATTCTGAGAACTCTGAAATCAGAATGAGTGACTGTCTGATTGATGAATTACCTGAGTGGCTGTTTGTTTTGCTGATTGCTTTATTTGCCAATCAGTTACTATACAAATTATTGGCTTACTGATTGATTAAAGATTGATTGACTCAATAATTTGGTAACTAAATTAACTGATTTGTTGACGGCTTGACTACTAGTTTGACTGTTCGAATGTTAATTGATAATAAAATATTTCCAAATTGATAGTTGACTGCTAGGCTCAATATATTGGCTGACTAAATGACTGATTGTTTCATTGATTAGTGATTGATTGCTTCATTGAATGATTAGGCAATATATTGACTGACTAGTTTGCTGATTAATAATGAATTGATTGAGTTATTGATCGTTACACAAACTGCCCGATTGATTGATTGAATGGCAGACAGACTGACTGATTGATTGACATTTGACTGATTGATTAACTTATCGCACTGACTAAATTGTTGACTGCCTAACCAATCACCGATCTGACTTACCCACTGACATGCGAAGTGATTGACTTACTGACAGATTGACTGACCTATTGACAGATTTAGCGACTAACCGGCTACTTACTGACTGTATGCACCGGCCAAAAAAGGGCAAATTGCGCAACTAATTACGCGACTTTTCGGCGTCGTTTAGTTAGTCAGCATTGAACTCGCAATTGGGAAACACAAATAAACAAACAAGCAAACACACACACACAACCACAGTAGCAATAACAGCAGGGCCAATAACAATAATGATAACAATAATAGGGCCAGGCACAGCAGCCTTCGACACGTACGTGTAATTTTAATTAATTTGTTTTTAGAAATTTGCCAACGTGTAAAACACATTTCCGATTTCGCACGTTGCGGCCTCAATTTCGATTATATATGTATATTTTGAATATCGATCCCAAAGGCTGAAAAATTGAGCTGTTTCTTGATCTCAATTTCTGATTTTTGACTCATCTCATTTCGTATCATTTCATTTCATTTCGTGTTTCGCTTTGTTTGTTGTGCCGGATATTTCGCATTTATTGCCAGCATTAATCATGCAACAACAAAAACATCAACGGCTACAATGGGTATCTAAAAATATAAACATTAATAATACCTTATGCTGCGCCGGCTTTGCCAAGCGGTTTGCTGCTAGTTTCAACTTCATTTTATGGGCAATTTTTTGTCGGATTTTTGACAATTTATGATTGGCCATTAAGCTAAACGCTAAATTGGCGCTAAGGCGTGAGTTTTGTTAATCGATGTTGATGGCGATGTCGAATTCGGTGCTGAACTTGACTGAGATGCTGCCATCGTGATAAAAGGCCAATGAACAGTTGGCTAGGGAGAGCAATAAAGAGAGAAATGGAGAGCCGAATGGAGAGAATGTGAATGAGAATGAATGTATGAATTTGTAGGAAATTGAAGCTTGTTTGATTTTAAAAGAGAACTCGCAGTAAAAGCTATTCCTCAAATTTATCATCAGAATGTTAAAAAATCAAAATAATACTGTTTTAAAATTAAATCTCTTTTACGAGTAAAACTTAAAAAATAAAAATATATTATCTCTTTCTATATAGAAATCTTATATCTTAAGTCTTTATTTTATATATGTATGTAATTATTTTAATTATCTTTATTCCTCAATTTCATTTAAATACATTTTTAAAGATTTATTCCAATGAATTTTTAAAATTCTTTTTAAGTCGACTGCCGTTGGCTGAAATTACATACACAAAATACCAACAACAACAAACAGACAGTCAGAATATTTTCTATATAAAAATACCATGAAATATGTCCTTAAAGTATCCAAGAAATTTAAGATCCGCAGCCAGTCGTTCAACCCAAACAATTATTCATAATTTCATAAACTATTTTATATATGTTACTTACAAACAGCTTTTTCTACTTATCACCTCTCCTCCTAGACCCACTTTAAGTCCATCGCATAACTGTTTACAATCGTCTAGGGATACTCCCAGTTGCTTCCCTCTTCGGGATTCCCCAACCGTAGTTGACCCCAATTCAATGCACAGGACACACAATCAGTGACTGCAGTTAACTTTTTCCTGGCATTCAGCGTGTTTCGACTTGTTTGATTTTGCCTACCAAATGGTTGCCATAGCTGCCATAGTCTGCCTGCGTGTAGCCAAGTGCCACAAAAGTGCTGTAAGTATCCGCCGCTTGCTGCATGAACAAGACAAGCAACTTTGCCTGGGCCCAAAAAGTTGTTATAGCGTAAACAATGACAGAACCTTCCCTTTCCAACCTGACGCTACCCCTGTCGTATAGCGCACAATTTGCATTTTGTGGTACGTAAAACTCTCTAAGTCCCTCCCTTCCTCCTCATCCCGCTCACATCAAATTTTGTGTCAAATAAGCTCAAATTTTGAAGGCGGGCACAGAGGCAACAAAGCAACAAGAATGAAGGGCATAAAAAGGCTAGGGGGAGTCGGGGAGTTGTTCGGTAAACAGTTTCAACAAATGTCAAGAACGTACGCAGTCACACCAACAACACAGAGATACAAAGATACTCATAACGAGGTACAGATCCAGTGAGATTACACTGCAGCCAGCTGGCTCAGTTGTTGACAGTTCTATGATCAAATGAAGCTGTAAATCGAACGAGTTGATGCAATCCAAATACGATGTGAACCTAAGTTGATTCATAATTATGTTCAAGTTTGATCAATACCGGAAACAAGTTTCAGCAAATTTCCTTATATGCAGTGTTGGCTAATTTGTCACTTATTTATCGTCTTAAAATGCAAATGCACAAATATTAATCGATATGAGAGTCGTGTTGAACATACATTTAGATAAAAGTATGTGTTCAGACATTGATTAAGATTCGTCTATATATAAATATGCATGATAATGTCAAATACTTCAGTTTGCATATTTTATTTCCCGCCAAACTCCACAAATATAATTTTCTGGAATATACATAAAATTTGATGAACTTGCCTTCTGCCTATCGCAGCTGTTGTAACAATCAACATTTTATGCATATCATGACGCGGACCACCCTTTATACGACACCCCAAATAGCGTTTATCGCTTTTTTTTGTGAAGTTTGCGCTGTTGCTTTTTTTTCAGAATGAAATTTGCGCATACGGAAATAACAATAATTGCAGCTATAACATTGCAATGATGTCGCTGACAACCACAGCAACAACAACAACAAAGTTGTCAGATTGGCATTGATCGCATTTCGGGGTTTTTGGTTTTGGCCATTTTTTTTTGGCGTTTTTTTTGGCTGCTTGGGTGTTCGATTTACAACTTTACTGAAATTTTTGTGGCTTGGTCATCAACTCGTTTAGCGGAGGCAGCAGCTGAAAATCGAGCGAAATTTATATCATTTTCTGAGCTCTCCCTGGGGCTGCCAGACGAACTTAAAGTAGAGCAACAGTATCTTGGAGTCTCTGGGTGTGTGTGTGTGTGTGTGTGTCTGGTGCGTTTCTGTGTGCGAGTGTCCCACATATTCGTAACAATTCTGTTTCCTGCATTTAACTGCGCTGATTTCGCTTTAAGGCTGTGCGGGCCTAAACCTGCTACAAATCCGCTCAAATTAGATAAACATGTAAATGATTATTGACACAAAAAGGACGCAGCAGGCAGACGCTGGGGGAGGCTGGGATAGCTGTATAAAATCTGAATGTGTAATATGCGTATGAATAATAAGGTATACCCCAAACAAGCGCACAAAAAGGGACACAACTGGCAATACAAATTGACATTTTATTTGCCTTTCACTTGCTGACAGACGACAGACCCGACAACCCGCAGACGCTGGACTGCAGACGAAGGGACAGACAGAGAGAGACGGCCGGCGAGCGGGCACAGACGAGTCGATTCAACCGCAAAGGGGCCACACCACACCACAAATCAGAATCTCCAAGTGCGCATAATGAAGTAATCGACGGCAGTTTGTGTACCAGCAAAAATTCTTCCGCAACGTAGCACAAGCTATGCGAAACGCATAAATCTCTGGCTAAGCTTGAAGAAGATACAAATGTATCTTCCAACGTATCTATGAGCTACAAATATTAAGCTAAATCTAGTGTGCGGCTATAAGCCACAAGTGTATCTTAAAGTTAATCAAACTTTGGTTCAATTAAAGCAAATTTAAGAAAAGCAAAGACTTCAAATAATATCGTAAAGCAACAGAAATAACTCTAAGATACAAGCTAAATATTATAAGTTAAAATCAATCTCTGTGACAACTTCATCTTAAAGTTACAAATGTATTTTGCGCAAAAGGAAAATTCATCTTGCTGTAATTATAGAATTGGCAGAAATATTTACTTCAGGAATATTGACATTGTTAGCCCAGGGTTACACGTGTATCTTCAAGCTACAACTGTATCTTTAAGGACTGTCTGCACACTGCTCCCAATTCCCCTCATCGACAACACATTAAAAGTTCGCTCGCTTCACTTTCAAAATGTGAATGCACTTTTATTATATGTTACTCACAGTAGTTGTTGTTTCCTTTTTCTTGTTGGCGAATACGTGACGAGTTTTTTCCATTTTTTGGTCACTGCTCTACTTTTTCTTTAAGCAGCAGCAACAACAGTACCGACAGCAAAAGCAGCTCCCCAGCAACAGGAAGATGAAATGATTTCTGAGTTTGTTGCCTTTTGCGAACATAAGTTAAGTTCGGCTTTAAGTTGAGAGAGTTTAGGGTTTTTTTTATTTGTCGCTGTCAAATTTTCTACTGACCAAAATATAAATTTGCCAAAACATTAATCTACACATAGTTTATAACAAGCTTAGTTAGCGGGAAAATACATATGATAAAATTGGGTCGCTGAGAACTAACAGAAAAAGAGGCAATTTCGTAGCCAAATTATTTTCGGCTTTAATTGGCTTTTATATATTTTCGATTTTCGGTCAATTAAACGCGCAAATTTTGATTGTTGCAAATTAAATTCGAGAGTGTGAAGGGAAAACGAGCTGGTGTTTAGGTAGCGACGGGTTCGATTAGCCAGGCTAGTCACGTGCACTGAGGGTCTGTCGCCAAGGGGAGGCTACAGAGGATAATGAATTCGCTTTACATGACACCGAGCAATTGTCGCACGTCTATCAATAACAAATGTGTATAGTTCGATTAAAATCGAAACATTAATTACGTGTGAGGTCGAGAATGAGTGACCCTTTGAGCTGTGCGTGTGTCGCTGCCAGAGTTCAACGTAGTCCACATTGCCTGCAGCTGATTGTTAAATTAACCAAGCACAAACATAACTAATATAATAGATTTGTGTTGGCTGCTTTTCCTTGATTGACCCAAGCCAATTTAATGAACTTGACGAGTGGCATATTAAGTATATTCAGTGTGTAGCCAAAGGGTTTGTTTTATTTGTACACCAGGCAGTAGAGTTCTGGAGTCAGTCTGACGTCAATTGTGCTGAAGTTTAGTTTAGCTACTACTATTTAAATATGCAATTAAATTCTATGCCCATTAACTATATCCATTTACAATTACCAGTGGACAAACAGAGAGAAATGCCGCTGGCTCATCAAGTGGCAACCCGTAATTAAGTTTGGTTGGATCATGTTGTAATGCCAAGTCTGGCTGCAAGATCGTGCTAAAAATAACGACGAACAACGCATTATAAATGCCAAATGGCAATGCGAAGTGCCAGAGAAGGGCAGGCAGCCAGGCAAGGCGCACTTATAGGTAATTTGCCCCATTATGGCGTAAGGGCCTGCAAATTGCGCATCTAACAAGTTAAGAATAGAATAGGAAAGCGATATGCACTAAAAATAGTTACGGGCACATCCAAATGCGGCAACAGCAGCAGAACAAGCAGAAGCAGAAGCTGCATCTTTAGCCTGCCTGCCTGCCTCAGCCTGACAGCTCCGAAGATGGCAACGGCGATGGCCCATAAACGATGATGCGGCTGCATCCGCTGATTGACATAAAGAGCAAGTGGAGTCATAAAAGAACTTGCTGCCAAGCGAGATGAATCAACATTCCAAGCGGTCAACGTACCACGTACCACCACGAACCAACATGCAATTCCTCTGCCTGCCTGACTGCCACCTCAGCCTGTCTGTAGCCCAATGATGCTGCCCATAAAGACAAAGACAGTGGGCAATGCATTGAAAGCGGCTGCTTAAGCTACCAAGCAACCAAAAAGCTGCTGCTGCTCTCTGGCCAGGAGATGCCAGAACGTAACATTAAAATAAACGCGTGCAGATAAATCTTCAGGTTCTTTTTCTTCTGCTGACCGAGCTGGGCCCCCGAGCTAGAAAGACCAGCGAAGAAGGAGCAAGCAAGAGCAAGCCAACGAAATTGCAATCAAATGCGTGCACTGTAAGAAAACTCTGAGAGGGTTAGCAGCCCAGACTGTAAGCTACATGATCGTAATGTACAATATAATGAATTTAGGAAGAAGTAATATTGGGTCAATGTATTTCGAGAGAATGAAACCTTAAACACATTTCATCAATGGTGAATATAGCATTTATAGCGTATAGTATTTGTAAAGTTTCGAGTAATTATAGTAAGACACTCAGCTGCTTAGGCAGGCAGACATATTTTTCTTGATATGCATTATACCATTATATTATTATTAAATTTACTAAAGTACAATTTACTTCATAAGAAAACCCTGTTAAATTAAGGGTAGATATTACTTAATGAATATATTTTATTACACTTTGAGAAATTGAAAGTCTTAAAGATCTTTGTTAGTAACTTTTTATTATATATAATATATACATATAAATTTATAAATATATACATAATTAAAACAAATTAAGTGCCTTTTAAGTAAATTAAATTGCATATCTATAAGAAATATTCTCCGCAAGCAACTCGGACACAGACTAAGCATTTAATATAATGATTTCATGTTGACTTTGTTAAAAGTGCTTAGCTTTTCTCGCAGTGTGCCTGCATTTAAGTGTCTGTATTCGTGTCAGTGTGCACCGCTGCAATGCGTACGTGATGTCCAGCACACTGCTGGTCACTGCTTACCGGTCACTTATCAGTTTGGCGATGCCTTCACGCTGCCAAAGCCTCAGCCTTAGTCCAAGCTGAGTGTCCAATTGCAAGTTGGACCATCTGCAAAATGCACGCATCGCGCATCGCGCTTGGCACATCGCACATCCGTGAAATTCCTCAGATGCTCTCGTGCTATGCATTTACGTTGACGTTGCAATTACAACTTGCGGCTGCAGCAGCAGCAGCTGCAGTGGCAACAATGAGAGAGCCAACTGCCACGAGGCAGTTGAAGCTCTTTCACTGCACTGCGTTCTCACGACCAAAGCGTCAGCGAGTCTCGTACTCCGCACCCTTACTTCCATGCCCTCTCTCTGGCTGCCTGTTTACTGTGTGATTATTACAAGCTTGAAAATAACAGGCTTTCGCCTTAGAACGCAGCAGGCCAACGCGAAGTAGTCCTCTCAGTCGGTCTGTCGGCCATTCACTGGGAAAAGTAAGTTACTTAAGAGCTTGCCAAGTTAGTGCCGCACTGCGCCGTCGCTTCGCCGACCGTCTTCATTATGGTGCCGCAGACACAAAGCCAACAGAGCCCAAGTGGCCACCTGAAACGCTTTAAAGAGAGTGCCGAGTGACACTCGAGTGATACCTTCACGCAAACACACGCACACCCCTTCCCCCAAAGATAAAATACGAGAGTATTATATAAGCGTCCGCCGCACAAAAAATGGCAATGCAAAATTTAACTTTAAATATAACTTATAAAAAATAATGTACAATTATTTCCCAAGATCATAGTTTAGATAAGCGCGAATTATTATAAAAACATTCCATCATGCGTTGACGACATTACATTCATTCATTCATATCTGGCAGTAGTTGGCTTGTTATTCGTCTGAATGCGACGCAGCATGGAGAACTCCAATCCTTTGGCATTGCCAAATCGTGTGATCGAATGACCGATTCTATACTCGGCCGGACCGGGGCCAACTTTCTTCACCGATGGCAGAGCCGGTTTACGACCAAATGAGTATTGAGGTCCGCGGGGCAAGCGAGAATCGCATTTCTCAAATCCAAATGTGCTGGGCAGAGTATAAGCGGCTGGTCCTGGTCCTGCAAAGGAATTATATACATACCATATTTATAATATACTTTTTTTTTTTTATTCACCCGAATGTCTTGACATTTTTCAAAAGCACAAAAACCGTTTCGTATTCAAATTTTCAATAAAAAAATTTAGAACTCTTGGAGTAGAGATGCTTTCGAAATGTGTACGACTTCACAACTGGGAAAAACACAAAGCTTGCAATCAGATCTAGGATAGACTCGAAAAGCAAAGCTTATTTGTTTCCCTTTAATTCCAAAAATTACAAAATATTAAAACAAATTTAAAAAAGTTAAAGTTTCTGTTTGAATACACGTGATTTTAAAACCTGGGTGGTGCAACTGGCCAAATATTATTAACAAAAATTTTTTTTTACTAATGCTCCAAGCCGAACGTATATCTAGTTAATATACATATGTTTATATAATGCACGTACATACAGTAAGTATATACTAATATTACTGAATTCACATTAGTCACACATTTCTCAAGGCCTCCTAGAATCATTAGTTTGACACTGAGATCATAAAAGATACAGACGAAGATCATTTACGTATGAATAAATACCCCTCCTTGAGGGAATTTCCCGAATCATTGATCTCTCTGGCTAGAATAATTGTGGCTCATGCCATTAGCATCCATTTCAGCCAGGGGTCATTGCATCGGCTTTTATTTATATTTATTTATTGCCAATGATTTTGTGTGTGCGTCTCAGACGCATTTGACACATTGGTTAAATATTTATTTATGGCACTGCATGTAATTATTTACCCCAAGCCCGGCTACTGTCGATGCTCGGAGGCGCAACGAGAAAAAATATCGTATACACGCTCATTTATTATTAACACCTAAGGCGTAAAAAACATTAATTAAGGCGCATGCACACGCCACAATAATTAATATTTAATTTGTTTCAAATTGTACTACTATTTGCACCATGCATTTTGCATTGTTCTACGATGTACAGCGATGACAGATGAGATACAAGTTGGAAAACACTATCCATGCAACCTCACGGATTTCCAACGAGACAACAAACCATTCGATTCATTCATTCATTGCGGCGCTCGTTCAATCAGTCGTTCATGCATTCATGCACTTCATTTTTCACTCTTACTGAATATGCATTCTGACAGGTGAATCCGCTGTGAGTAGCTGTCCGTCCGACTGTCCGCCTGTCCGTCTGTTCGTCCCACTCTCGTATGTCGTTCATTAATCTAAATAATGTCAACTTTTTGCCACGACTGTCATTGGCAGCGAACCCAGGGAATCGCCCGGTACACCTGGGAAACAGCAGGCTGAATTGAAATAGGTTCCCATTCAGCTCCGACAATTAAATTACAATCTTTAATTTATGCGATTCTCCATGAAGCTTTAGTTAATTATTTATGATTCATTTTGTAGTCGTCTCATCTTGCCGCATTATAAGTGTCCACTTTATAGTAACTTTAGCTTATAGATTTTAAATTATGTGAAAAAAACTAAAATGGTTTAAAACTGTATAGTAAAGTTTCTTTTTATGAAATGTTGAAGGAACTTCTGATGCAAACGAAGTAGAAATGCATAATAATTTAATTTCAAAACTGTAAATAAAACATGTTCCAAGCAAAAATCACATGATTAGTAAAAAAGTATTGCAAGTTTATAGACTATAAAGAGAATTGGACTTCCTCAATACGGCATTGGATATTATAGTATATTTGTATATATGAGATACTTTAACTTTAATAAGTTTGATTTGTCCTATCGATTCTTAGCAAAAACCATCAACTTTTATTAAAATCATAAAATTTAAATGCCAAATTGCCTAAATTTAGAACTATCAACATGAATAAAATGTTATTCCAAAAATCGTACAATTTTTGCAAAAGGTGTAAGGAACTTCCAACTTGGAATATAAGTTTAATTTATTTTGGTTTATAGTTTGGTACGAAAGCTGACGAAAAAAACCATTTTTAACCTTTAAGGTTTTTGGTAATATACAAGTCTAGAGATCAAAACAATGCTACAGTTCGCCGGGCTCCCTATGTAGTCTCTATCGATTCTATTGGTTGCCCACTGTACAAGCAATTTAATAATCCAATATACAACTTTTTGCACAATACACAAACCATGAATCAATATACAAGTAACATAAAAAACTAATAACAAACAAATTATAGAAAAATAAATAGTCAATTAATTGATATGAATGTAATATAATATTTGCTTATAAGGATTTGATAAAAACGTTGAAATCAGAGACTTCGAATATTATAAATGCAAGCAAAACAAAATAAGTAGTAACTTTCTTTTACATATTTGAATGAGTTAATTACGGTGTGTATCCTTTAAAGAATCATCAATTCGTTTCAATTAATAGTTTGGTCAACTAAACTTTCCGCTATAATCTTTAAATCCTTGCGTTGTCGATTTTTTATAGCGCATAGAAAAAGTTTCCGTCTTGCTGTGACCTTTTTTTGCATAAATTATGAAAAATGCACGGAAAGTAAAAGACAACGAAAAAACAGTTTGTAATAAAAAACATGCAGCACTTACAGGGAAATTAATCCTAAGGGAAAAAAAGAGCTTAAGAAAAGAGCTTGAGTTGCGGATTATGTGGGGCCTCGAAGTATTTAAAAGCTTAAAAAATATGCTCCAAATCAGATGGATAACAAAGTAAATACTTTTATCTTTTGCAGCAATAACAAAATGCACACAGATCAATATGTGGAGCAATCGCAGGTGCCTTGTTTAGGCATTTGCAATCATCAAGAGGCCTGGGAAATGAAAAACACACAGGACATTCAGATGCCTGGCAGAAATAGTCGAAATAGTCAACAGCATCGAGGACGTCGACGACGACTACGACAGCGAACTGAAGGAGCGGCATCAGAAGCAGGATTTGTTGGCATTTTTTGGTCCATCAATTTGGCCATTTTGATTTGCCTGGCACATAGCACGAATGCCGGTAAGTGTTCCTGTTCGTAATAAAATTTCGTTATGAGTTAAATGATTTGACATGCAACGAGACAGGCAAACGAGACGAAAGACGGAGACATGTGTAGAAGGGGGTACGTGGGAGAGGAGAAGAGGGAGCAAGCTCTTGCAACTGACAGAAACACACATGAATATGCTCTATCTTTCTCTCCCTCCCACTATCTCTCTCTTTCTCTCTCTTGCCCCTACACACAAACCTCAATTAAAAGCACATCAATAACACTTGTATGGGGGCGTAACTTGCCCCTTCTGCCCTCCCCCCCTTCGACTACACTTGCTTCACTGCCAATTGCTGTGGCAATGCAATTGGCACTTTGCTTGGCAGCTGGCTTGGCTTGAGGGTCGGTGATTTTGAGTTTGATTTTGATTTTGATTTATTTAACAATTTAGCAGGAGCAGCAGTAGAAGCCAACAAGCCATACGGCAAGCTGTGACTGCAATGGCGACTCAGAATGCTCCCAACTCCCTCTCCCTCTAGCCTATTACCCTGCTCACCCTGTCTACCCTCAGCGTAGGTCAAGAGTTCAATGTAATTTGTGCAAAAATCGTTGCTACTTCAGCTGCACGTGGCAACAGTTTTCCATTATCTTGAGCAAATCTTCAGGAAAATCTTGTTCAATTTGCGAATCGCAGCAAATAAAATCGAATTTGTAGAGTTGAATTGGCTTAAACAGGAGTAAGTTGAAATGTTAGTTGGTTTATTTGAGAGATCTGTTTTAAAGTATTAAGTACAATATAATGCCAGTTTTTTTTGTGATTATTTTGGAATCTTACTGTCAATATTTCCATATTAATTGTTACCAAATTTAAGGTATATAAATTCTGCAATAAATATTGGCTCTACTGAAGTCTGTTTAAAATATTTAAAACATCCTAAGGAACCTTAACACCCTAAAGGATCTGGTCAAAAACAGTTTCATTAAGCAATTCCTATTTCTTATTTATCCTTAGTCAATATTTATTTTTCTGTATCTACCAAAGAAATGTCTACAGCATACGCCATTTCAATGTCTGCATCTCTTGCAAATACTGCTGTCTTCGTTTCGAATCTATTTTCCAACATCAAATTGTATTTTTCTCGACTATGTGCAACTTTTCCCTGGAGCACCCATCCCTCATTGGGATTATTTGCATAGTTATCACACCTTTTTTTTCGTCTGATTCGAATTCATTAGAGCATTCAGATTACCCTCGGGTGATGCTATCTGGAACAGACAGCAATGACAACGAAAAAATACCACAACAATTGTGTCAAAGAAAACCGGCAAAAATAAAGAAAGACTGAAAATGAACCTGTCGTTGGCTGCAGTTAAGTCAGGCAAAATTAACACACGCCTCGCATTAGCTACCCAAGCCAAGTGGTTTCATGCCTCTCTCCTCCCCCTGCCCCCTTTTGTGTATAAACATATATCCAGGACAACAGTTTTCACAGCCATAATAAACGCCAGGCAACGGCCCTTTACCTCCGACTACCAAAAATTTAACCAGCTAAAACACAGAAAAAGCCGCCGAAAATTTCCCCGACCGGCAATTTGAAAAGAGCTTTAAATGCTAAGCTTCATTTAGGCGCTAGTAGTGACACACACAAACACACACATACACAGGCACACCAACACACTCGCCTGTGTCCTTTTTTTGTGTGTTTACCAGCTGTTTTCAACATTTTCGCTGGCGTTGTTTTTGGCATTTTTTTTTTTTGCATCTCTCTCACTTAACCAACCGCAGGAACAGCCTCCAGAGGTAGAGGAAGGGATAGGGGGGAGGTGCACAGCAGTGGCTACGTCATATGTAGCAGGTCCTGACGCTCGCGGAAGTGGCTTCTGCGGTTTTCGGATGTGTTTGCCATGCAGCTGCCGCATGGTTGACTGTCGTTCCTTTAGCCCTGCTCTGCCCTCCCTGCACTGTCCTTCTGCCCTGCCCTCTTGCCCTGCCCAGCTGCCCTGCTCTTCTATCCCTCCCCTTGCTCTACCTCCCCTTTCTCCCATTCAACTGCAATGTGAGTGCTCATTTTGCGCGTTGTGTACTCAAGTTCAGCGTTTTTAAAAGTTGCGATTTACCACAAGCGCCACGCCCCTTCCCTTTCCACGCCTTCAGCCACAGAGTCCTGCGGGCAAGTTGGGCCTGAATGAGAAGGGAAAATCCACTCACAACATCATCAAATTATGGCAAATTATGCTTGGGCTTAAAGAGCTTTCCCTTTGCTTAACTTGACCCTTTTGCTGATTTCACTAGCCGAAACAAAAATGTTACAATTGATTTTATTATTCTTTCCGTGCTGCTGCGGCACGAAATTAATTTTAATTTTTTATAGCACAACCTTTTTTAATTTTCTATCAAGCCAGTGTTGACAACAACACAAAGGTTGATTGCATAAGGTCGAGAGATGTAGAGAACGTTAGAAAATGCCGCCATGTACCTGCCCAACTCGACTGCCGAGCAGGTGCCATTTGCAGAGTCGAAGGGGTTAGAATAAGTAGAAGAAAATCGTTTAGTATTTTAAGAGTATATCTTGAATACTCTGGAAATATTGTTAGAAATCATATTAAATAAAAATAAGAAAAGAATATATTTGATTCTAAGTTACATAAAAACATAAATATAAAAGTATTTTTAAGTTTTTTCACAGTCTCTATTTTGTTTTAAAACATGTGTAAATTGGATTCAAGGCAAATGTGTTAATGTATAAGATCATTTCTATAGATCACAAAATTTTACAAGTTTTGCGATACAGTTTTCTATCAGCTAAACTCCTTAAGAATCTTATCTAACAATTCATTATCGCCATCTAAATGTTTTCTTAAAAATTCCCATAGTTAATGGCACATAAAAGGCGAACATGCTTGAGTCAAGTGCTATAGTATCACGCAGATAACGCGTTGATAACTAAATCGGAGATGGTACATAAAAGTATATGGTATAATGTGCAAGGTAGTATAAAACGTGTTCCGGTAATTGCTGTTTGACCATTTTACAGCGCTTTTATGCGCTCGACTCGCCCATAAACAAGACCCGAAAAGGCACTCGAAAGTAATGCCAAAAGGAGCAGCAGGAGAGAACAAAACAAAACAAGCACCCAGCCAGAGTCAAGTCATGAAAAGTGCATTTAAATTGATCACTGGGGGAGAAAGAGGGTGAAGAAGAGCCAAAGAGAAAGACAGTGCTGGGTACAAAAGGACCGATGGGAGATAAAGTCAAATCAAATAGACGTAGCTAGGTGAAAATATGCAAAGTGCAATAACAAACCAAAATAATCCTCTGCATACACACACACAAACACACACAAAGCACAACATATAAACACACACTGCACAACAGTTGGGGTGTGACAACTGAGTGTGCAGAGTACAAGTTGTAGGAAGTACATACGAGTATTTAGCTGAATTGGGAGTACCCTGTAAGAGCAGGTATATCGATTTACTCGACCTTCTGCTCTTTTGGAATTCAAATAATCGATTAATACTGAAAGAGTAAATTTGAACAAACTGTACTATACAGTTCAGAAATACAGTATATACATAGACTACATATATGATAAATCTAGTCATCTTTAAATGATACTCATGAACTTCATTGAAACTAATAATGTACATATTTCACACAATTTTTTAGAACTATTAAGAAAAGAATTAAAGTTATAACAATTGGAAACATATAGTTCAGGAATATATATGAAAGCAAGTATATGCAATACTATATAAATTAATATAGAATATATAACAAGTGCAAATCATTAGAAATAAGATAAATCTAAAAAAAGAATAAGGAGTTTGCCAAAATCTAACCTTATAGTTCAAGAATATATAAGTTTAAATGCGTATATGCAATATATATTTAATATAGTTAACCATTCTAATCATGGCACATAAATTGAAGAAGATGAAACAGAAGTTTTCCAGTGAATCTCTAAATTCACTATTTTATTGTACCCTTCACACAACCCCATATCTACAAGGTATGATAGAAAAAAATTCGACAGCATCCAAATATTTTGCACAATTCTTGCAGATTTTAAGCACATTTCAGCTGCTCTGAAGAAGTCGTCAACAGTGCAAAACCGATTTGCATATTTTTGCAACACATAAACACACACATACACATGTGCACACACACACACACGTGGTACAGTTGTGCAAACAAGAGACAGGCACACATAAGTTGCATACAATAAATCTTGTGACGTCTCAAGAGAAAGACGTCACGTAGCACACAGACAAAAATGGTGGGACTTGCTTTTCCTGTTTCCTGCTTAAGTTCCTGCCTTACAAGCACATTCTTGTTGCTATCTCCCTCTCTCTCTCTCTCTCACTACTATGTGTACTTGTCGTGTGTCTGTAAAAATCTTTTCACTCGTTGATAGTTGGCAGCCACAGCAAGGTCCTGCCGGCTGCTGTTGCAGCTGCATCCTTTACCCCACGTTACCCGCAACCCTCTGCCCTGGCAGACTGTACCCTTTGCCCTCTCGCCAGCTGACGAAGAAAAATTGTAGCGTGTTCAGAGGAAAATTGTCAAGTAAACGAGTGCGGCTATTACCGAAATGAAAACGAAAATGAAAACGAGAATGAGAATGAGAAGGGAAAGCGAATGAAAACGAGAGACTCTGAAAAGAAAATCGAGCTCATCGTGCATGTAAAATATTATCGTGTGTCTGTCACACACTGCGGTCCCATAATGAGCCGCAGTACCCGCTGGCACCGTCTGACTCCACTCCAGGAGACTGGATTTATATGCATGTGGTGTAGTGCAGAGCTTTAGAGCTATCGTAGAAGTGGGAAGCAGTCGACAGGAGTAGAGATGGAAGAAGAGGCGAGCGAGGGCATAAGCTGATGCAGTCAACAAGGTATTTAGTGAGATTACACTGAGAATGGACATAAAAGGATGAGGGATAAACTGAAAAAGGGTAAAGTATGATGAATCTGTATTACAATTGAATAGTTATTGAATAGAATAGTTAGATACATTAAACGCAATTCTTTAATTTAAGAGAAAGTCTTATTTATATGATTGATTTAGGGTGACTGTTTTTTTATCTTAAATCTTTGCTTCTATTTTATTTATTTAATTAGTTTAGAGTCGGACTAAGGTTAGTCGACTGTTTAAAAGTAAAAAAAATAATTAATAATAATTAATAATTTTAAGTTAAAAGTAAAATCTTAACTGTGAGAAAAGAAAGAAAATATAAATTAATTGAATTGAATTGACACTTGGCTTACATTTAAATTACAAATAAAGATCTAGAAGTTTATTTTACAACAGTAATTAAAGTCCTTTCAAAACAGTTTTAAGGTGAAGTAACAGACTTTAATTGTTTAATAGACCTAGTGACCCTTTAGATGAAATTATGAATTGATATTTAAAATCTTGTTTATGGATAAAAACTTAGGAACTTTGCATGATCATATCTTTAGAGAGGCAAATATGGCTTGCAAAGCATGTGATACGCTGTACAAATTTGTACCAATTTTCAATACAAACTGTAGTCGGTCTTGCCTGCCCAGGCACTCTTTCTCCCTGCCTCTGTTCCTGGATCTGGCGCCCACCACAGCCAAAACCGCGGGAGCCTAAAGAGCCATCCTATCCTGCTCTCCCTAGTGTAGGCAAGCAACCAGGCGAGCAGAGATTCTTTCAACGGGTGGCAGCTCCTGCTCCCTGCTGCCCTTTGTAGCTCCTGCCCTACTGCTGCTCGTCTCGTCTGGTCTCGTCTTGTTGCCTTTTGTCACGGCGAATGGGGTAAATGGGCAAATAACGATATGTTTGCACGCAGCGGTGTCAATATGGTAAAAAGAAGTGCCCCATGAAATGGAGCAGAGCAAAGTGACTCTGATTTACATACGTGAATTCGCGTGGTGCCGCCGAAAAAGGTGCGGGACAATGGAGGCGACAGCTTCCTTCTCTACAACAGCGATGGCGGCTTCTCTAAAGAATTGTGTGTTGTATGTGAGTGTGTGTGTGGCACAACAAAATTGGGAACAACAAAGAAACAAACACGAAAACACACACGCACACACACACGGGCTGACAGACAACAAAACACACATGAAAATTGTTATTGTTGTTGTTTCAATAACGTGGGAAAGACAAACGTCTTGCGGCAAGATAAACAGTAACAAGAGCACGAACAAACTGAAACAATGTGCAACATTTTGCTGGCAGCATGTGTGCAATTTAAAGCTTTAAGATTGTTGCATTTTGTCGATGGGCAGAGAGAGGGGAGGAGGGAAGGGAAGGGAAGGAAACTGTGAGTGAGGGCTGTGCCGCCTGTGGAGCTCATTGCGAATGCATACTTCATAAATCCTTGTCATAACTTTGCTATCAACTTGCCACAAAAGCGTTAAGAACTACGTCGGCTGAGGGAGAGGGGCAGGCAGCAAGACTATGCTTTCTGCATGTTGCGCATACGCCACGTTGGCTCCCAATTGCAATTTTTATGCTGGGTACCCGCCGTCGCCACGCCCTCTAACTATTTATTGTTTATTTATATGCAGTGTCCCGTGCCAGTGTCACAAAATAGATAGCCCCACGATAGACAGTCTACGACGATGGCATTGATAGATATAACGACAGGATTAGAAGTCATAAAACCGAACTGAAACTCTTTGGATCGATTCAAGTTTTGCCAGCCGAGTTTGACTTTTATTGACTATGAATTTAGAGCAAAGGCGATAAAAGACAGTGAGAGGGCCATAGCAGAAAGAACTATAAAACTAGAAGCAGAAACTATTTGAGAGAAACAAAGAGGAAGATAGGTTAGCTCATTGAAACTAGGGGCTAACTAATTGAAAGACATCCCAAAGTAGAATTTTGAAGGTACTTCCCATTACTTTATGGGGAAATATCTACAAGGCACTTCTTACACAAATATATATTCCATAATTTGTCCACTTCATTACTTTCGAATAACACATATCACAGTTGATAGAGGGGGATGTGCCCTCTGCTGCCTAATTTATTTGTAATTTCTACTCAAGAAAACACACATTACGCGCTTGTAATTGGCAACAAAGCAAGACGGAGACAAGGTCCATAAGCGTCGGCGTTCTAACTGTAAGTGTAACGCTTCAATTAGCATAAAAATCAAGTGCCATGGCGGCAGTCTGCCTTAAGCCTGCCACGCCTCCCAAAAAGAGCAGCCGGCAAATTCTTCAGCAAACCGGAAATATTTTAATTTCCGCTTTGGCCTTTTTCCTGCTCTTTCTCCTCCAGTCTCCTTCCCTGTCGCACTGTAATTTTTTTCATCTCTGAGTAGGCGCAACTTTCGTGTCGGCTTTTTAATTGCGCAAATGTTCTCGTTGCTGTTGTAGCTTTTATTTTTCTACATTAAATAAAAGTAAATACTTTAAGCGTTGGACAAACAGTCGCCCTCAGCAGGCAACGGCGGCGTCAGCCAGCAAATAAAATTAAAAGCAAGAGAAAACAGTGAAAGAAAAAAAATTTGCATAAAATGTTTTAATTCCAGTAGGGTGCCCCATACTCTACACCCTCCCACTCTGTCATTCTCTGTCCCCTGTTCCTTTTCCGCTACGCCTGCCAACGGGGCTGACATTTTAAAGATGTCCCATATTTCCCATGCCATTCGGGCCCGCTCTTAATTGAATTGTTTAATGGAGTCTTACGAGCGCAGAGTGGGAGAGAGAGTGAAAAATCAAAACGGCGTAAAATAAAGCGAATGCGGGTCGAACAGTAGCTGCCCCTCCCTGTCCACCCCTGCTCACTGTGTATCCTTTAATTTAATGCCACTTTGCAGGCATAAAAAACGCAAAGACAACAAATTGTCGCCATTGGTCAGAGAGAAGAGACAAGCAGCAGGAGGAGAAAGGTGAAGAGAAAGGCAGAGAAAGGCGGAAAAAAGAGGAGGAGAAAGACACCGAAAGGTAAAGCCAGCACATTATGATCATTATCATCAGCTGACGACGTAGTTGTTATCTTATCAGCTCCATTCAAGCTGTGCATTCAATTTACCCTCCCCTCGCCAGGTTGGACAGGTTGTCCGCCGATTTTATGCTTCCCTCGTCTGACTTTCGATGCCAAACTTTTGCTCTTTGACCCGCCAAATGGGCAAAAGTTAAATCTAGTTGCATTTACTGGGCTTAAGAGGAGAGAGTGAGAGAAGGGGAGCTGCCTCTCCCCTCGCAACGCTACTCAATACATTTGGGATTAAAGAGCAGTTTTGCCCTGCATTGCATCGCAGTCAGCTGTCAAAATATTTTCCGCTATACGAATTTTATTTTTGTTGTTACCCTGTAGACGAGGCAAGTGCAGCAGCAGCGCTGTCCATTCCGCAGTCACGTTTTAAAGAAAACTTTCTTGAGGGTTCAAATTACATTTGTCAAATTTGCGAAAAAGATTTGAGATAATGGGACAAGTAACAAATGAAACGTGGGAGTGCAACTTGAGTGGAATCTTGAAAATTATTGCTTGCCTTTTAATTTCGTTAATCAACACTGAACAATAGCAAAATAATTGAACATTTTCTTAATCTTTCACAACTTAAACTTTAAACCTTAATCTAAAAAAATGTACATAAAATTTAAAAGTCTTGTCGGTTCTAGCAAGAACTTATTTATATTGTTGTTTGACAATCTCTTAATATTTTAAAAGGTAGAAACAATATTTCAATTTTTGGAATCAAAAATTCAAATGTTTTTAAAGAAAATATAAAGAAGATAAAGTTAGTTCCAGTTCTTGAAAAATTAGCTACTTTATGGCTTTTCTTAACGTGAGCTCAATGCGAGCATCTCAGTTCAATGTCTGCTCTGACTTCCCCAAAGGAGGCTTATGGCAAACTGGCTGCACGCAAAGTGCATTTAACTTTTCAGCTTTTCCAGATACATTCCTATTCCTACCTCACTTACTCTCTATCTCACTCTCTCGCTCTCTCCCACTGTGTTTGCTGTGCCTGGGAAAACAGCAACAGTTTGGCCAATTGGCAATGCAAAGCAAAGGCAAACAAGGCCGAGAGCAGAACAACAATTACACTAACTGCCACACAACCCCATCAAAGTCGCATCGCAGAGTTGTCCAACTCAGTCTGCACTGTCAGCAGAGAAAGGGAGACAAAAGAGAGGGCGGGGATGGGGAGAGTCAAAACAGTAGCTGAGTCCGTCAGTGGACTCAGTGGGGCGTGCTTGTGAGCAGTTAAAGCCGCTTTAAGCTACCGTTCCGGCCACAAAAGCGGAGAGCCAGGCAAATGCGTGTTTGGGTCAGGGCAACAGGAAGAATGCGGCATCGTCATCGTCATCGTCCTCTTCATCGAAGTTCATAATAATTTTAGCAATTTCCCTTGACCAAGTACCACCACCACCCCCTCAGGGGACTCATTTTCCGTTTTCACACACAATTTTCCAAGGGCCAAGTGTCTCTTGTAAGTTTTCAGATTTTCGTTTGTTTGCCCAATTCCAAGCTCGCTTAACCTGAGCCCCAAACACGACCAAACAATGTGGGGAGCGCTCTGCTTGTTTTTATTGTTGTTGTTGTCTAGGCATTATTATGCTCATTGGCGCATATGGAGCACGTATTATGATGGTGTAGTTTGCGTAGCGACAGACCTGCACGGGGGTGGAGAGTAGGAGCGTGAAGGTATTGTATGTCATATGATTTCGCATTTGCTACAGCTCCGTTTCATATGTCGTCCTGGCTAAGCCCTTCTCTATGGCTGCTACGTGTGCGTTCCACATATCCTTGGCCAAGCAGAGTGCTAAGCTCCTCTCTATAGTATATAATAGTAAAACATTTATCTGCCCATGTATTTGTATGGTCTGTAAGCCAGAGCTCGCCTGCTAAATGAGTCAACAATTAGTCGACTATAAACAAAGCTTTGCCAAGCAAATAAAAGGAATTTGTTGAATATTTAGTAAAACTGAACTGGAAAACTGAGATAAAGTTTTGGCTTTGAGAAATAGTTTTGAATATGTTAGAGAGCACTGATTATAATCAAGAGAGTCAAATAGTCTTGGCCTTTATTTAAAACTTCTTTGAAATACTATAAGTCAAAAAAAACGCAAAAGAGAAAAAATAGAAAAGGGAGCTAGAATTCTGGAAAAATAAACACGAAAGCTACAGTCGTGTATGCTACAGTTTTGTGTATTTTTGGTTGTATACTTGCAGGGAGCAGCTTCGAAATCAGTACCTTTTTAATGATATTTCTTTAATAACTTCAAAAATATAAATAAAATATAAAGATGAAATAAAAATGAAAAATAAAATAGAAGAACTCTCTATGGTATATACCTTATCGTATTAAGAATTGAAATTACTTGTATATATAAAAAATAAACACATATTAAATTTGTATAAGCTTGTTCAACTAAAAATTCCGGTTATATATGACATAATAAACAAATGAAATGCAACTAATTAATGTCATAACGCACATAAAAGTAGAAAAAACAATTTGATCAAAATAAAAAAAAACTAGCCGAAAATAAGCTGAAAACTAGCGATGTAATGCGATAAATGCTTAAGCTGGCATTGCGTCGCATTGACCGAAACAATAACAAGAGCAAACGGTAGCTACAACAACAAAAGAGACAGCAACAGTGGCTACTACAACAACAAAAGTAACAATAAGCAAAACTTACTTTCATTTGACAGCTGCCTCTTCATAATTTGTTTAACGTCTGCGAAGCTTAATACGCAAAGCAAACAGGCCAGCAGAAGTGACTGAGAGAGTGTGGGAGAGTGGAGAGCGCGAGCTAAGAAAGCGGACAGTGCGGGTGGGGAGGGGCGTAGCATGGTGTGACGTAGCCAGCGACTAACTTCTAAAATGAAAAGTGTTAAAACTTTTACTTTCAACGCTTTTTGTGTAACTTCGAGTGGTCCAAATGGGCAAACCGGCAAAGCCAACCGGTATCCCAGTCCGTACCCTAACTGTACCCCTCTCTATGTCTTTCATATGCTGTAGACGAATCCGACCCGCCCGTGCCCGTGCCCGTGCTATGTAAATGGGCTCTTTAAAGAGCGAAATAGCGACCGAGTTGAGGCAAATCAACAAGTGGCGCATGCGACGCGTTGTGCGGGTAATTATATTGTGGTCACGTTTACATCGGGCATCTGCTTAACGATGTGTGTGTGTTTGTGTGTGTGTTACACTTTAACGCCGATCTACAAAAATACACAGAGTAGGAAAGGGAGAAAGAGAGAGAAGTGGGGAAGAGCGAAAAGATACTGCTGGAATTGTATAAAGCCAAAGAAGTCGCTACACTTATGCAATTTATAGATTACAATACGAAATGATACAATACGATTTAGTACATTACAGTATAAAACGGTATGGAATTATTGTACATGGTACAACATACTTAAGTATGTGAAGAAATTATACGATACGAAATGATAACATTTGAAACAATGTGATATGATACGTTGTAATAAGATTCGATTCGGTACAATACGATATGGTACAAAACGGTACATTATGTGATGCCTTATTGATGTATGCCCATTAAGAAGTATAAAATACGATGCGGTACAATACGATTTAATGTGGTACAATATGGTATATGTTATGCATGCTTTATTGTAAATTGTCTATGAAGAAATCACTTGTTACCATATTATACGATACGTTATGATGCGATAATATTTGGTACAATACGGTATGCTATGGTACTAAACGTTATTTGACAATAAACCTTATGCGTCATATCTTATACGATATATACTATTAAAGTACAATACGATATGACATGGTATTTACTATATAAAGTAAGATTGCATTAAACCGTATGCTTGATTCGTTTTTTCGTCAATGACGAAATCATTGAATAAGGTACAGTGCATTATATTATTGTACAGTACAATTTGAAGCTTATTTGCACAGCACTCTGTTGGCTTGCAATTCAGGGTATATATGCAGCTGTAAATGTATATGGTATACAAGTACATATATCATATTTACCCAGAGTGAAAGCCACAACTTGCAATAGATGCGCTACAATTATTCAAATGGCTACAATTAGGCAGCTGTCTGTACGGCACGTGGCAAGCTATAAGCTTGGTACATTATCCAACAATCTGCCGACAATTTATCTATCTACATATGTACATATCTGCGTATCTCTTAGTACCTATGTATCTGCCTGCACATCTGCTAAATTAGCTTGCTAATGCGTCTAATGACAGACGCCACCGTCGACGTTGCCGTCGCACTACAAAAGGCTGTGGCGGCTATTGTGAACTGTGGCATTATTAATTTAAATAGCATGTCGACCAGGTATATACACAGATAAATGCACGCCAACAGCGAACCCGAGAGATACAAATTAAGCTCACAGATACGCAGTGCGATTTGTTGTTGAATTTTCTGCGTGTCTGTCGCTGTTTCAAATAAACTGCTATTCTATAGCAACAACAATGGGTACAAAAACAACTACTACTATTACAACAACAACTACAACTAACACTACAGCAACAACAACAAGTGGGCATTTCACACATTCTGCCGTTGATTATTTGACAAGCTTGTCGACAGTTAGCCAAACCCCAAGCAAAGTTTAGTAACAGCCCTCGCGTGTCGCGTGATTTTCGACTGGTCAAACTAGTTCGACAATTGAACCAGCTAACTGATTCAATTGAGTAGATGGAGTTTATTTTGTTAATAACGAAATTATTGGGAAAGTTAAAGAATTCATAAGAGAATATAATAGATGTAAATAGAATGGAATTGAATGTAACAAATGTAATTAAATGCACTTATTTTTAGATTATTTTGAAAATACATTTAGCAATTTGTTAGGAATGTACGTACATAGATTAAGGATTCAATTTACTTTAATAACATTTTATCTTTAAATTTATCATATAGCTTTTTAAAAAACAAGAATAAAATACACAACTTTTGATTCTCTTATTTATGTTCGAATTAACTTTCAGAGAAAGTTGATCTTACAAAGTGTTTAAAGTGTTTATGCAATCTACTTCTAATAAATATCTCTAAATACAATATGTAATTCCTAAGAAAATACTCTCTCTATATCAAACTTTAGGGAACTACTACTAATATCCATAGGTAGTGAATACAATAAGAAGAATGAATAGCTCAATTAAATTGGATAACAAGTTTGTTATAATCATTTGCAATTTTCAGGAATTAAATAACAGATCAGTCAATTCCTTAAACTATTACCCCCTATTTAAAAAAGATTTGAATAAAGATTTCAAAAGAGTTTTAAACTCGAAGTCTGGACTCCGCAGGCGTAGCTTCACATAAACAGTTCGCATGCCCAACAATTGTTATTAACATTTGTCGACTGCTTGTGTAAGCCTGATTGTTGTCGCTTATTCTATTGTCTGACCATTTTGCTTTTTATGCAATATAACATCTATATATATAGCTTATATGTATATACTCTAGCATTTTGTATATAGTTATATCTCGGAGCGATCGCATTTCACAACTGCCATTTAAGCGCCTAATTTGTTGACTCTGCTTTGTTCCATGTCACATATATTTTTTTTCCGTGGCCCATGACTTTGCATATATTCTAAACTGTCTCCCATTTTCACTCCCACTTCCCTTCCAGTCCCTTCTCCCATTTTCCACCAGCTGGTTTAGCTTCTGTGCGACGAGCTCATTTATCATTTTTCAGTGTGACAAACAAATAAAACGCTCTCAAAACACGCTCATTTGTTGTCATTTGTCTGCGCTCGACGTTGTTGTCATTGTTTTCCTTTTGCCTTTGGTTTTTTTGTGGATCTTTTCTAAAATTAATTTAAGCAGATAATACAGTAAGTTGGGGATCGCTTTTGCAATTTACAATTACAATTTGGTGTAGCAAATAAAATACGTTTCTTACGTCTCAACGAACTGGATGCTTGCACCTCATAAACAAAACAGTTGCCCTGCCTAACTAACCGCAAACTGCTCAAGATGGGGAGGGAAGAGAGGCAACAAACTTTGTCTAACGCTGCGTGTGACCCAATGGGGAGCAGAATGAAGAGGGGGGGCAGCACTAAGGCCACTTGCTGAAAATCTAATAATGGCCTGCCAGCCAAGTCGCAGTCCTGCTTCAGCTTCCTCATCGTCGTGGTTGTCGTCAACTTAAGCCAAAGTTGAGTAGTTCATGAAGTAGGCAAAGAACGAGCATGGACTGACAGACCGCGAGCTGGAGAAGGGCAGGCAGACAGACAGACAGACAGATGGACAGACAAATAGACAGACTGTGCTGCAAAACAATTCCCACGCTGTTCCAGCCCGAACATGACCGCGTACAAACCGCAGGACAGTCATGCCTGCCCTGCCTGCCCTGCCTGGCTGACTGACTTAAATCAGCAATGAAATTATTTGAAGCACTCTACACCCTGCGCCCTACTCACCCTGCGCCTTAGTTACGCATTTATGGCCTGGTTTTAACTGCCAGCATATTTATCAATGAGGTCGGCCGCCTTTAAGTATTATTAATAGTGCGGTTTTGTTCGCAGTTCCTGTTATTGCTTTGCCTTGCCGCACTATCTCATAACAATTGCGCCAAATTGCGTGTCGTTCATCGTTTATCACACGTAACAACAAGAAATAAAGCGAGAAAAAAATCGCAATGCAATTTATGAACGCGTTCTGAGAAAACAAACAATCAAATGCTAATTTCCAATGCAATCAACAACAACAACAATAAATTCTGAGCTGAGACAAAAGCGACAATCTTACAGCCTCGCATAAAGAAGCTCCAGCGAAATCTTAAATAACATCTCGCGGTGGCGTATACGTAATCTTGTGAGTGCCTTAAATTACTTTTGTGGGCAAAGCTTCCTTCTTTTAAACACGCTGTTAGCTCAGCTCTGCATATAGAGAGTTTAATCCAGCTAGAAATAAGAGTTTCTTATTTACAAGGTATATGACAACTTGAAGACTGTTTAACAGTCTACAAATTTCACATGAATTAAAGTACAAATGAAACACACAATTAGAACTTTAAGGGAAACTATTGTAAGGTATATTTAAGTCGAGCAACAAGTCAGTTATTCTATGACACTATTCCATTAACTGCAAAATGTATTCATTGCGTACAAAGTGCCGCCCTGTCGTGTATACCCGCTTACACATTAGCATTTTTTGTTCTCCTGCACACTGCGTCTGTTCTACATAATTCGCATAATAATTTTGCTCATTTGAAACGTGTTGGCTAGTCAAAAACTCACAGACTGCCTGACATTAGCAGACACATACACATATAACCACACACATATTTTAAGAGGCAGCTTAACAATGGGAAGTCGCTCGTTCCGCTCGGACAACGACAACATGGGAAGCTGCTCGTCTAATTGCAGCGAGCGCGTTTCGAATTTCGCATAATACATAACGTAGAATGAAGCCGAGAGCACAGAATGTCATACAAACACAAACACACAGGCTCACACATACACACTAACAAGGTAGCGTCTAAGACAAGTAAGAGACTTCCAGTTAGGCGAACTGAAGCATAAAATGGACTTTAAAGGTCATTTAAGCCAGACAAAATTAAACGAAAGTCAGGATATAGCATAAATAAATAAAATAATAAGAACGTCAAAATAAAATATAACAAATGGGATAGTTTAGTTTGGAGTGAGTTAAAATCTCTTATATAAAAGCTATAAAATAAATTGAAGAAGAGAAACGTTCTAAGATATTTCGATAATTAATCTTTAAGCGCCTGTCATAAGTTAACACCAAGCATCATTAATTCTCAAAGTTTAAAGATATTAGTAGGTAATAATATATTCAATTTTAGAGCGAATAAAAAACTCTAAGGGATAAAGTATGCAAAATATAATATAAACACTATATTAAGAAGATAATAAACAGGAAAGGAAATATGATTTGGTATGGAAAATTCTATCTACGATATAATAAATGTTTAAAGAATATTGAATACAACTACAAATTAATTATTTTATAATACTGAAAAACCAATTGAAAATTGACATTATGTTTTTTCACCATTGACTTTGGTTGATTGTGCGAAATTTGTAAGAAAAATTCCATTAACTGTTTCGGTAGAATCAGCTGCAGGCAGACAGGCAGGCATTAAACAGAAATCTAGCTATGCGCGTGGTGAAACCAAATCATTTCAAAGAGAATGAACCAAAAGAAAACACAGAAACAAACTATGAAAACAATGTGTGGAAAATGAGCGGCAGATGCAATTGTCGCTGAGGCAGCTGGAAAAACAAGCGGGGGTAGAGTCGAAAAAGGAAATGTGCGTGGGCGATTGCGTGTCACACAGTGCGTATGATTAATGCTAGCGCATATTTAATCATTTTTCATGGTCTGAAAAACAGCCGCAAAACGAACAAGAGGAAGTAGCAAGAAGTGCCAAGTTTGCTGTCGAAAAACAAAGAGAAAGAAGGACGCGATGGAGCAGGGAGTAAGCGGGGGAGGAGGCTTGTCCTGCTTGTCGAAAACCCAATGAAATTTAAGAGCCTCCTATACTCAGTTTGGACAGTCAGACAAGCAATCAGAGTTAGAAGGGAAGCTAGAGAATGCGAAGGAGGGGGGGAAGACCCTTAGGTGACACAGGAGTGCAACTGACAAAACCTACAACAGGCTACAAGTGCCACGCCCCGTGCTACGAGCAGGCGCAACGCAGTGGCGCAGTGGAAGAGGCAGAGGCAGAGCAAACAAAAAAGGCAAACTAAAACTAAACTCATTTAACTTTTGCCGTATTTTGTTGGCGTTTTACCTGGACCAGCCACAGGGGCAGAGGCAGAGACAACTTCCAACAACAACAACAACAACACAATAGCGGGAGGAGACAACAAACAACTGTTATCAAAATGTCATTCATTCAAATACCTAGCAAGGGGCCAAGGATCGTTGGCTTGCAGCCTCTGGTTCCCCTTCCCTTCTCTTCTCTCTGCTGCACTTCCATTGTTGATTCTCATTACACAATTCGCTATCCTTTCTCTCTCTCTCTTCTTGCAGTTCCCGCCGTAGACAGCAGCACCAGCAGCAGCAGCGCATCCTCCGCAATTGTCACGGTCGCGGTCACCCCGAGCAGCCTCAGTTCGAGTTCTGCCAGCGGCACCACCACCGAATCCCAGCTGGAGCAGCAGCAGCCTCAAGGTAAGCATCCTCGTCGCGCTCTTATCGCCATCCGCGCTTTGCCAATCCTATTCTAAATGCGCGTTTCAATTGTTTATACTCCACCACATACAGGCCAATGCCTGCTCGACGGCCTCTGGGTCCCAGAGACGACGGCGCACTGCGAGAAGCAGACGAGCTGCCGCGCCATCCAGCGTACTGGCCACTGTTGTCCCGATTATAAATGCGGTAAGTGCAGTTATGCAAATGGCCAGCGGTGTTTGGAGGTACCACAGTGTGGCTTCATTCCGAATTCTCCTTCTATCGTTTATTATCATTTCGTTTCCCGCTTCCGCAGATTGCGAAAAGGATGGCAAAACCTATGCGAATGGTTATAAATTGGTAGATCCGGATACGCCATGCAGAGTCTGTTACTGCAAGGGTAAGTCGGGAGGGCGGGACAGGGAATGTAAGCTTAACTCTTAACTGATACAGTCTGCTATAAAGTGTAGATCAGATCAGGGATTGGGATAGGATGGGGTCTGTAAATTGTTATAAACTTAGCGCTCTTTACAAGTTTTCTTAAATTTTATCAATGAATTAGTGATCCAATGATTAGACTAGGATGATCCTAGACTTAATTAATAGTACATCTATGCTTAGAAAAATACTTATAATAGAATGTTTATATTATTAGACTAGACTTAATTAATAATACAATCTATACTATAAATATACCAAAACTAGAATATTACATTAGGAATATATCTATCACTAGTTATAACTAGACTACTCATAACATCATCCTTAGTTAGATTAGCTTTATAGATCAGATCTGTCAACTTCAGTTTAAACGTTGAATTAACATACATATATCAGCTTCAGAATTTCATGTTTACTTAGGGTAACTTTTTCCTAAAGAATTTCCATTTATAGATTCAGTTCTATTATCGCATATCAAGCGATGATTGATTTGAAGTTCTTTCAATTTTAAATTCGACTTTACTTACAACAATTTCACGACGAGTTCCAATTGTTTTAAATACAAATTTCACCAGCTACTAGTTCTGTTTATTGTTTGCAGTTTTCCATAAATGTTCACACTTTATGCCAAAGCCAATTTGCATACAATAGGGTTAATTGTAGCAATTATTGGGTAGATTATAGTGTGGATTAGACTCCTAATGTCTAATTTAAATTCGACAACAATTTTTAATACACTTTAAGGTAGTGTAAAAGCTGACGTTGATATCTTAGCATGATATATGTTATGTTATAAACTGTTAGCTCTATTTATGATTGGTTTTGGCAGAGTATTATAATCCGTATGGCATTTAACTCAGTATCAGTTGCATTCCCTTACATCATCCCACTTTGATTAAAGAGCTCTTCGAAATGTTGCAGGTGGGGAGATTGTGTGCAGTTCGGTCACCTGTTTCCGTCGCGACGACTGCATGCCCAAGTACGTGCCCGGCCGCTGCTGTCCGGAATATGACAATTGCCCAAGTGAGTAGTAGTTGTGCACTCCAAGTTTGATTAATCCCTGACACTTCTCGTTCTCCTCCTCTTCCTGCTACTGGTTTAGTTCTCGACAACAATCCACCCTTGGCGAGTGACTCGAGCAATTCCGCGTCCACAACCGCAAAGCCTGCCCCACTGGCACCGCCAGCTGGTTTCAATTGGAACATTACCATCAAGGAGATAACCAAGCCGACGGAGATACGTATTACGGATGACAATCACAAGGTCAAGCAGGCGATACCTACGCGCAAAGTGCTTAATACTGAAGCGCCAACAACAACAACAACGGCTGCAACAAGCACCGGGGCATCAACAACTGCAGCGATAGATGCAGCAGCAGCAACAATTGAGAGCAGCACAGCAACAGTTACTGTTGCTGTAACAACAGAGGCTCCACCGGCATCAACAGCTGCAGCAGCAGGTGTCAGCACCGCAGCAACAGTAATCGACACGCCAGCAACACCAATACAAGTTTTGCCACTTAGCCAAGACACAAACCAAAAAGCACTTCCAGTCAACGGCAGCAGCGGTGAGAGCTTAAAGCTCATCGCCTCAGTGGGCTACATAGACCAGCCGAAACCGCTGGTCACCTACAACACAGATGGACTGCAGCCGCTGGCTGAGAACGATCCCAGCAAGGTGTACATCAAGCGAGAGTACACAACGGAGGGTGTACCCGTGGAAGCCTTATCGGTTGGTGCAGGTTCCACGTACTTTCAAAACGGATTCAGAGATGCCCTCGTCGATAATGTTGTTGCTACTCCCGAGTTAGAGCCCGAGACAGCAGGCAGCGATAATATCTACCACATTATATCGACCACGGAAGGACCCAATAGCATTGGCAGCAGTGGCTCAACCACAGAGCGTCTAGTAACCACTGACGGACCTGAGCTGATGAGCTCCACCTTTGGCTACGAGAATAATACGGCTGCACCGGAGATCAGCACAGAGGGATTAGCCAGCGAACTGATGGCTTCGAGTACCGCACAGACTGTGCACCACATGGAGGAGGATGATGTGCCACAGGTGGAGTCCAATCCAGCATATCCTTCGCTGCCCGAGGATGACTTCAGTCTGCGTGATGTGAACTTTCCCCTAGTCGAACTGGAGGATATTGTAGAGCCCGAGAGCAAGGATGAGCAACGCAGCATTGCGACGCCCTTTGAACGGGACACCAAGCGCACCAAACACGTGACCGAGAGCAGCCTGGATGCAGGCAGCGGCAGCTGGCAGTGGCGACATGGATGCCCTCCTCCAGGCCGTGGCATCCACAACGGAAAATACGCTAGGCCAAGACTCCTCCTTTCAATCCGGGCAAGGCCTCGTTGTCGCAGGTTCCGCTATTGTACAGTGCCGAGGACAGTTCCGCCGAAGTGCGCATACAGAACGTCAGTGAACTGGCCAAGATAAGTCGCAATCAGAGCGAGAATGAGACAAGCGCCGAATTGGAGAGTGGCAGTGGCTGCGGCGATTTGCGAGAACCGACAACGCCACGAGCACGAAGTGTGTCGACATTGGATATCGATGAACTAGGCTCGGGCGCTGGTCAAGCACAGAGCCCAGCAGATGATCCCAAGGCAGATGCCGAGAGCCTCAAGCTAGACGAGGGCCAGGAAAATATTGGAGCTACCAAGACGACAGCACGTCTCGAAAAGAGCTTCATAGAACAGGACGGTACTGGAGTCGGTGGTCTGCGTCTAGAACGTCTGCTCCTGCAATGAATATATTGAACTGGCCAGAGAGAAAGCACAAACAATTTTTTGGTGTATATATATACTATATAAAACATAGCAGAGCTGTAATTAACAAACCGCCATCGCAATTACTTGGACGTGCAATTTGCAATTACAGTTGCCTGAGTAGTGATAATTAAGTAAATTATTTTGTGCATTACTCAAGTGATTTAAGTGCAGAATCGCGTAATTTTTAACAAACTCAAGAAACGGCCATGTTTGAATTAGAGTTGAGAGCTGGTATCGATATACACACACATAAGCGGGCATCGATCATCATCGCAAAAAGCATCGATGACATTCAAACAGCAAAGTGAGCAAAAGTCTTAATGTTTAAGTAGCAAGAAACGAGAAGAACATTAACATTAAAAATTTATAGTTTACATAGACTGCAAATTACATTTTTAATGCAAAAACTACTCAAGCGATTTGCGATTAATAACAACTTGAATTAATACACATATACGGACATACATTGATAAACGTAGTTAAGTAACATACTCTAGCAAGAATTATGTGTAGATGATCGGAGAAAAATGAAACCGTTGATAAGAACGCAATGCTGGGCTCCCCAAATGCAATAAATATATATTTTTATTTATCCAACTTTTTGCACAGTGTGTGTAAAATAATTGTCTAGTTTTATTCTAATTTATTCTCATACAAATTACCAAACATGTTGCTACTTTAAGAACGAAATAAAAAAAAAAGTAAAGAAAGAATGAAGATAAAACATATTTCACATTGCCACGCCCCCTCACACACACACACCTAACACCCACATGAAGCGCCCATAAAAAAGTTGATTAAACGATTTATTTAATATTTAATTTATTGCATAAAACATGTATGTAGAACTGAAGAAGACAAACATCCAAATCTTCCACTTTTTTCTAGTGATGTGTTTTTGTAATGCAAATCATATACAATAGTCCTGTTCGATTTGAAAAGCTTTTAAGTTTAGACTGAGTATTGAAAGTTTTAATTTATAGCAAGTATTTTTACTATAATTTATAAACTATTATTGATAATAAAAATAAAGGAAAACACGAATATAATGCCGCTTAAAAAAGTGTCAAAAATGCAGTCAATTCTTATTTTTAGTTAGTTCTCGTTGAAAATGAGAAAACATTTATGAATTATTTAGGCGCGAAAAAAAGATGTTAGCTCTGTAAGGCATAAACTTATTGCACAATTCTATTTTAGAAATATGGAATACACTAGAGATTGGAATCGAAAGTAACAGTACTTTAACTAGCGTAAATCTAGAATCAAGTTCATTTTTCAAGTGTACGAAATAAAAATAAAAGTGTAAAAGAAAACAAAATAAGTGTTTTAATTGACTAAGAAAAAGCAGTGTTGCCATTAGAATAGAAGAAAGAAGAAATAGATAAAAACAAACGAAAGCAACAGGCTCAGGAAGATGCTTGTACACACACATAGGCAGCTATCCCAGCTGCAATTGCGCAAGAGCCGCACCTAAAACAACAACAATAGCAACAACAACATTGTTTTCTCATTAAATATGCAAGTGCATGCGGCGGCAATTACCAACAAATTAAATGAACAAAACAAAATGAATCGCAACGCAGACAACAAACATCACGACGTCGACAGCGACAATTGTTGCATCACAGCCGCAACAGAGGCAGAGGCAGAGGCAGCTGTTGCCACAACAGCAACAAAAAGCCACTTGGGTTACAGGCAAAAACAACAACAACAACAGCAGCAGCACGATTAACTGTATTGAACTGTACTGCGCACTGAAGAGAGTGAGAGAGAATGCACAGAGAGCGAGGGAGGGGGGCAACTTTGTCTTATGTAACAAGGTTGCGGAGGAGCTGAGCTGCAAGCAAACTTTTGATTCATTTCGTATGCGCCGCGGGATCTTCGCCAGAGAAAGTGTTTGCGGCTTGTTTTGTCTATTGTGTCTTCGTTTTCGTCTTCATCGTCTTCGTTTTTGCCGTTAGACGCTACCCCAGACTGGTTTGTAGGGGCAGCAACACTTTCGCTTTTAGATGGGTGCGGAGCTTAGTGAAAAAGGGTAAGCAAAAGTCGAATATTTAACACTTAAATAGTTTTTTGTATTTTTTTTTAGTATTTTCTTTCATATTTTTTAAAACTTAACAAAGGCGATTCCAAACTTCTGCGCACTTTTAATTGCGTCCGATCTGATCGACCTGAGATTGCAGATTGTTTATCACCTCAGAGGGCACCGTATCGCCCAGGATGTCGAAGAGATTAATGCGCTGATTGCCGGGAATCTGTTCGTAGGCGCCCAACTCAATCCCCTCCTGCACATTCTGTATCTGCGCATCCTTCGGTATCAGCAACGTTTGCTGCGCCTGCCGGATGGCCTCGTTCGTGTATGCAGCGCCCTCTCGCGTCTGTGGCGCGCAGTGCACGCACAGCACGACGAGCAGCAGAGAGAAGAGAGCAAAAAAGGTTCTCATTTTGTTTATGAACTGCAAAGTGCAACAGAGAAAGATAAGAAATGAATGTTAGTGGATAATACAGTGCACTCTCTCTTCAATAACTTCGATAATTAGACAGGCAATCCAAGAGCCCGATAACGACGACGACGACTTACCTGGCGCGTGTGCTTTCTTGTAATGCTTCGGCAGCGCAGGCGCAACGCGCGCTTTATACGCGCTCGCCCATGCGCACTGGAAGTGCGCTGCGCCTGGAAAGCGCACACACATTTCGCCTGTTCATTTCTGGTTTTTGCAGCCGCAAAATAAAAAAGATATATTAAAAAAAAATATTGGGAAAAAAACTCAACACTTTACCATTGCATGTGTCGACACAATAAAAAGGTGATTATTTTTAGAGCATACGGCATCATAAACAAAATATTATTATTATACTCGACTGGACAGTTGTCCACTTCTTCTTCGAAGGTTAGAGCGCAACAGAAATGTCAAGAGGCGCTTAACCTTCCACGCATCGCATCGCTGACTTCCAGTCGCCGGACAAAAGTGGTTGATCAGGTGGTGCCCCTCAAATGGCGGTGGTGCTATCTGGTTCATTAATGACCGCAGGCCGGGCCCGAGTATTAATAAAGTTTAACAATTGCGCGCGCGGCATGAGCAGCCGAATTGTAATTTGCTAGCCAACTTGGTTTTTTTGTAATATTTTGCCTTTTTGCGTAAGTTGACGACGACGAGTGACACCAAAACAAGGCATAAAAAACACGCAGCCAAAACGCAAATCGTCTCGTCTTTTTGGCTAACGCAGCATATCAATATTAATTATTAAACGATTAGCTCGGCGTATTTATCATATTTTGCATATGGGTATTACGTAATGGCTACATGATTAGATAACAATTTGTCTATTTGTGTGGGCATCTTTTACAAAGAAAGTTAACTTTGATAATTTAAATTACGCGCTGCTGTTCAAATTTCCATTTAATGATTACAATTCGATAACTTATTACTAACAACGAACTGTAAAACTGCAGCAAGTTGGCAGCTCAATATCGACAGCCCCCACAAAATATCGAATGATAACAAACTAACTTTAACTACAAAAACTCGTTCGCATTTATAAGTGTTGTTTTTTTAGCCTTTCTTTTCTGTTTCATAAATCACACATGTCTTATTCAATATATTGAATTTACATGCTAGTGTGTTTGAAATAACCGTTTACTGAATATCACTATCGATATATTAGTCACGTTATTTTGGTACATCTCTAATTTAGTTGTGGCCACCACAATTATTTGGCGATTTATTTTATTTAATAAATATTAAATATTTCTATAAAAACGTGAAGTATATATTTTATAAACCAAACTATTTCACGTGGCGCAATAAAGGGCACTAATTAAAAATAAACTGCACACTTCACTTGCTACACGTGAACAAGAAAAAGCACAACAAAAACGCCGCATCGAAACGCACGTGTGCACGAAGATGGAAGCAGAGAACGGCGAGGGGCAGGTGCAGGTTCATCTGAAAACCAAACAAGAAATGTGAGTACAGAAAATTATGTTATTATTATTATTCATTTACAACTTTCTCGCATCAATTCACTTAGCTATGCTGTGCCAGATGTTCCATACGCGATCGAAGGTAGCGTTTCTACAACGGAACTGAATACATTCCTGAATGCTCTGCTGAGCCGGAATAAAGAATCCGATATAGATGGCATTGACTTTGACTTCCTGGTGTTTGATGAGTATCTGCGTGGTCGGCTGTGTGATCATTTACGCGAGAAGGCCATCAGTTTTGAGGATGCCATAGAGATCGAGTATGTGGAGAGATTCCCGGCCCCGGAGCCACAGGATTGCCTGCTCCACGATGATTGGGTGTCTGCCGTGAAGGCATGCGGAAATTGGATTCTGACTGGCTGCTACGATAATACCATCAACATTTGGACCAACAAGGGCAAGCACAAACTCACCATACCTGGCCATACGGCGCCAATCAAGGCTGTGGACTGGATTTCACTGGACGACCAGAACGGTCGCTTTGTGTCCACGTCACAGGATCAGACTGCCATGATATGGCAGTGGAACATCGACTCGAATGCCGTCGAGTGTATATCAGTGTGCAAGGGCCACGAACGCGGCGTCGATAGCGTCTGCGTTAGTCCAGATGCGCAGCGCTTTGCCACAGGCTCCTGGGACACAATGCTCAAAGTGTGGTCCGCCGAGTTGCAGGATTCAACAGAGGCTAGCTCCTCGAAGCGTGCCAAGGAGAGCGGTGTCAGGGTAAGCATATTGATCTTTTACTATATATACCTGTATATTTATCTATTTATATCTCCTTTGTGCTCCTTTTCCCATGACAGACACCAAAGCTGACGCTGCAGGGCCATCGGGAGAGCATCTCAGCCGTGCAGTGGATGGACGTCAATACTCTGCTCACTGGCAGCTGGGATCACACTCTCAAGGTGTGGGATCTGAGCCTGGAGGGCATAAAAACGGAGATATCGACCAACAAGTCCATATTCGATGCCAGCTACTCCAGCCGGAATCGCCTCATTGTTACAGCCTCGGCTGACAAGAATCTGCGCCTGTACGATTCACGCACGAACCGTAGGTTTTACAGGATATGTAGACAGGAATCGTATAATGATATCTCTCTTTTCAGAGGGCTCTGTGGTGCGCAACACGTACCTGGGCCACAACGCTTGGGTGCAATCGGTCATGTGGTCCACTACGGAGGAATTCCTGTTTGTGTCTGGGGCTTATGATAATCAGAATAAGTTGTGGGACTGCAGAAGTCCCAAGGCGCCACTTTATGATCTGCTTGGACATGGCGAGAAGGTTCTTGACATAGATTGGTCGAATCCGAAATATATTGTTTCTGGCGGCGCCGATAACACAGTGCGTGTGTTCAAATCACGCAAGGCAACAGTCGAAAATATGGAAACAAAGTAGCATTTCTGACAACAAAAACAACAATTTTGTAATTATTTACTGTTAGACGCCGATAAGTTTAAATAAAAAAAATGTATTTTTTTGCTCCAAAAACAATCGAATGAATATATCATATTTTTTGCACAGGTTGCCGGCGATATATTGCACGCGCAGTTTACGGCGCTACTATCGATAACTTACACTGCATCGATATTAATTTTGACAACAAAAGAAACATCAAAAGCGGCCGACCGCTTGTCTGCCTGCCCGACACAACGACGACACAAGTTTTTAACATTTTGTGAGAATTAAATACTTATTTACTAAAGTTGAAAAAATAAAACGGCCATTAGTGGATAACAAAAGTGTAAAGTGCAAATAAAGAAAGAAAACTTGTGCGACAAAGATTTAAGACAGACGGCGAGCGAGCGAGAGAGTGTGAGCGACGACGTGAGCGCGAGAGAGGCAGGCAGGGGAGCAAGCAGCACAGAATTTTGCAGTGTTTTCGCGACGTAAAATTAATCAAATTATTGTTGCAAAAGGTGCGTATTGTACAATTAGCGCCGTGCAGTTCTTTGTTTCAACAAATCAACACTGTGTTGTTGTTTCTAACTGTGCAATCATGCGGTTGGCAGCGCGACAGAAACAGCAGCAGCAACGGCAGCGGCGGCCAACGACAGCAGAAGCAGCGGCGTTTTTGCAAATGTCTGCGCTGCGTTGATTGATTTTTAACTGCAACCGCGTGCAAGCAACAAATTGATACAGGAATAACGCTAAAATGAAACACAAACACACACAGACACAGCGGCGCTTTGTCATGGCCAATGGCAAACTCCAAACGATGTCGCTCTGCCGCGCCGCTGTTGCTGCTGCAGCGTTTGCCAAAATGGCCGCTCTGCACGGCCAGCAGCAGCAGCAGAGGCAGCGCGGCGCTCCGGTGATTAAATTTAATCCGTCGGGGCTTTAAATGAATAGATGATTGTGTTGGCACGATTCTGCAGCCTCTTCGGCGTGTTTTCGTGTTTTTTATTCGGGTCAAGGACCTGTCGCTGAGAATTGAACTCATCCCTCGGTTCGATGGAATAAACCGATTCGCGATGTGATTCGTTTATATTTCGGAATTCGAGTCAGCTGACAAATAGAGAATAAAAACATATAGAAAATAAAGAAATCGCATGATTCCACAAAGAACTAAGAACTCTTTGTAAGAAATATTAATTATAGTTACCCCCACTCTACTTTTCTTGCAGCCCTTCCATAGAGAACTGAGACACACACAGAGAAATAACTAAAAGACTGTAAGCAGCGTCGTCATGTCTTCTACTCCAGCAGCGGCGTCTGGTGCCGGCGGCAGCAGCGCCCCCAGCTCCAGCGTTGCAGCCACATCCAGCGCCAGCTCCTCCGCCAGTAGCACTGCCTCCAGCAATCAGTCCACAGTGGTCGGCACACCGTCGGCACGCGGCGTTGGCGGCGGTGGACGCGGAGCAGGAGGTGCCAATACGAATGGCGGCGGCAATACTGCTGCTTCTGGTAGCAACAATTCCAATTCAACGGCCACAAGCGATGAGCCACGCAAGGATACCAAGTCAACGCCGAGAATATCCAAAGCACTGGGCACCTCGGCCAAGCGTATACAAAAAGAGCTAGCAGAAATCACATTGGATCCACCGCCCAATTGTAGCGCGGGACCCAAGGGGGATAACCTGTACGAATGGGTATCGACCATTCTGGGGCCACCTGGCTCGGTGTACGAGGGTGGCGTCTTCTTCCTCGACATACACTTCTCACCCGAGTATCCATTCAAGCCGCCCAAAGTCACGTTCCGCACACGCATCTATCACTGCAATATCAATAGCCAGGGCGTCATTTGTCTAGACATATTGAAGGACAATTGGTCGCCGGCGCTGACCATATCAAAAGTTTTACTCTCGATTTGTTCCCTGCTCACAGATTGCAATCCTGGTAGGTACAAGGCTCGCATAGAGTTGTTTCCTCTCTTTGAATACATATTTAATATGTTTCTTCTGTGTCTTGTTCCCAATCTCTTGCAGCTGATCCTCTGGTTGGCAGCATTGCCACGCAATATTTGCAGAATCGCGAGGAGCACGATCGGATTGCGCGTCTTTGGACAAAGAGGTGAGTTCTGGTATCCCAACTAGGTAGATCTCTCTTATCTCTATAAATCTCTTTACCCTCCCTCCAGGTACGCAACATGATGCGCACGTTCCAGCATTATCCACGTACCACACGCTGCAACAAGTAACGAAAATTCGCAAATTATAAATATATATTATAAAGTACGCTAACTATTAACTTAACAACATAACAACAACAACAACAACAGCAAACAGCCAACACAAAGAATGAGAAACAGAAGGAGCCGCAAATAATTGAACCACATTCAACATTCACATAAAGATAATCCCTCTCTCTTTATCTCTCTCTCAATGTATTTCCCCCTATATACACACACCCAATCACAGCTCACATCTACACACACCAACACACACACTGTTGTGCATTTTGATATGTATTTATGCAAGCAAAAAGGTGTTTAAAGTCAGTTTCAATTATTTATTCGCGTTCCAAATTTCATTCGTTTAAGAATCAGAAAACAAGCAGAAACAACAAGAAGAAAACAAAATAGAACAGAACAAAACAAAACAAAACAAGACAACAAATACAAAACAGCAAAAGCAAAGCAAAACATTTATCAACGCATCATTAAACTAATCAACAACATAAATAAATAAATAATAACAATAATTATAAATACAATTAGTTTACATTACGATCGTATATATATATATTTTATATATATATATATCTGTATATCTGTACAGTGTTAAGTCAAAATGGAGCTAAACAAACAGACAACAAAAACAACAGGCCTGTTTTAGTGAATATACTTAAACAACAACAACAACAAAACAACGTCAGGGGCAGCAAAGATTCGTAATTTTAACAACAGAACTTGAACTTACCAGAAGAAAGAATTAAAAGACTCGATGTATAAACGAATTACAATATAATAATAATAATAATAATGTATACAACAATGTAAGACAGACAAACACAGAAACATTTTCCAAATTATATAGAAAAACACTTTTGTTATTTATAAAGAAAACTCTTCGATTTAGTTTTTCATTTCATGTGATATCTGTAAGCGTCAAATTTGTCTATATTTTTTGGCTACTTTCGTGCTGTAAAAATGGTGTATTACAAAAAAGAAAAAAAAAAAAAGATATTGAAAAAAATTATATATGATATGTATGGAAATACAACTGCGACATTTGCGTGGTATTTTAACAAAAACAAACAAGATGATAACTAAGAAAACCAAGAAAAACCAGCAAAAACTTCCTATTATTTTGTAGTTGTAATGACTCAGTAAAGAAAACATAAGAAAAAAAATACAAAAAAATAAAAAAATAAGAGTTTACGAGGAGAACTTAAATAAAAACGAAATAAAGGAAAATTATATGAAAATGTGAAACAAATCAAAATCTATTAACTATTCAAAGAAACTTCCTTTTTGTTTTATTTATAATTTAATGTATATTTCGGTTTATATAAAATATGTTTGACATTCATTACCTTTAGCTAACTTTGGAGAACATCCCCGACAACCCCAGACCTGCCCCCGCACCCCCGCACACGCATGAGACTGGTACTGGCACACACACTGAACGACATATCGTATGTATAACTGTAGTATATGTATATGTATGTATTGTATATATCTGTCATACATCTGCCCCCTTATAGATACATGCCGTTGACCAGAAAATCGGCCTCCTGGGAATAGGGTGTCTTGCCGCCCAGTCTCCTTGCCCTGCGTCCCACTGTGCGCATGCGACAGCCAATCAAAATTGCCAGCGCTGCCGTGACGAGTAGTCCCAGCGACAATGAGAGCACAGCGCCTCCAGGACGCTCCGAGTGGCCATCATGATCGCGGAACTCCAGCGCCAGATTCTCGTGTATCATCTTGTATTGCTCGTGCACCGGTGACACGGGCACAGGCAGCGCTGGCGGCGGCAATTGTTGCTGTTGCGGTTGCTGTTGCTGCTGCTTGTTCTGCTCCAGCGCCAGCTCTATGGGATCTTTTGCCTGGCTTGGCTTTGGTTTTCTTGTGCTTGCGCTGTTTCTAGACAAGATGCCGGATTAATTGGGTGTGTGTGAGTGTGAATGTGTGGCAAACTTACCTTTTTGGGCGGCTCAGTGGACTTCTCCTCTTCGTAGTCATCATAATCCTCGTCAGCGGGCGGATTCTTGCCATGTGTGGGTGCTGCATTCAGCACGGGCAGCATGGACTGTTGCTGTTGCGGCACAGCGCCAGCAGGTGGAGGCTGCGCAAAGCTTTGTGGTTGCTGCACAGGAATTTGTGCTGGCGGCTGTGGCGGTGGCGCCGCTGCAACTTGCGGCCAGTTAAGCATGCTCGTTTGTTGTGGCACGCTCGCAATTTGCTGCTGCTGCTGTTGTTGTTGTGGCGCCAGTTGCTGCTGCTGCTGCTGCTGCGGTGGCGTCAAATAGATGCCCGTGCGTGGCAGCGACATGCCATACAATGCTCCTTCATTGTTGTTGTTGTACGTTGCTGCAGGCGGTTGACTCTGTACGGGCACCTGCCCCTGACCCAGCACCTGCCCCTGGAGAGGCTGCTGCTGCTGTTGTTGCTGCTGTTGCAACTGGAGGCCGCCTTTGTGACTGAAGATGCGGCTGCCGAGCTGTTGCTCATCTGTCAAGGAAGCGACGACTAATTGAATTAATTACGAGTAGACACCGAGAACACAATAATAACAACAACAACAGGCAACATACACACACACACCCCTTTCGCTGACACACACACACTCGTAAATCAATTCCAACTGACGCGTATCCCATTACAACAATGAAAACTGACGCGGCTAATTGACATTTTCCCAGCAGCCCCGCAGCCAATTGCTAACTGACCAAACGGAGAGGGGGGTGGGAGTGAGCTGGGAGGCTGCGGCCTCAACTGCTGCTGCTTGCGTGCTCTTTGACTGCAATTTATGTGCTAATGTCTCACACAAGACCACGCAGCCTTCTTTGTCTCGTATTCGTGAGGCAAGAGTTGTAAGCTGCATGCTGCAACTACTGTGCTCACTCTTTTTTACGTACAAATCTTTCAGTAATTTTTCTTCAGAAATTGCCGCGGGGCGGTTTAGATTATTGGTTGAAGTGGAAACTTGTTAACATTCGGTGAGAGAGTGTATGGAGACAAAGTTCTGGGTAAAAGACAAAGATGAACTACTTCTCGTTCGCTTGTTCAGTTTTGTTATTAATGGGAAAACTAATTGAAATGTATCCAAGAGTATTTATGAAATTATGATAAGGTAATGGAATGAATAAATAAATAAATTTGAAATGTTTATTTAATTTTAAGGGCTTTGAGATTTCCATAAGTTTTCAAGCTTAAATTTATTAGTAGTCTTCTGTTATTCGTAGTCCTTGAATCAGAATTATTTGTAAAGGTTATGTTTCACATAGAATTTAAATCATAACCTCAAATGGCAAAAGCCACCACTGTATTTGGTCTTTAAGGAAATATTTAAGACGACTATCAGAAACTATTCTTTATACGATATATTCTTTAAGAGAACGGTAAATAAAATATTTTAAATTCCATAATATAAATTTGGTTTTTCAAATAATTCCAGTACGATATACGGAAGTCTCATTTGGTTTAAACATCAATATTCAATATTCAATAGAATATGGAATGATTCTGTATAAAATATTCTTGTTTCTATTATAGATTATAGCAAATCTTTACCTTATAGAGAATATCAAAGATAAGCTAATAAGTTATTATATTACAGAGATTGTGACTCATACATTCCCTAGAGAATGCGCTTTTTCTTGACATTGACACAAATTTAAAGAGAATTAACATTTATATTGAAGATGATGGAAGTCTTTCTTGAAGAAATATCTATGATAGCTCTTTTATTAAATAGTCTCTCTATATCTTTTCCTGCTTACTTTGCTTCTCTATATAAAAAATTTATAAAATGAAGAAAGACAATAACAATATAGATATATTTTTCATATACTTTCTCCACACTCCCTTCAATTCTAATAAGCTTTTATAAGTTCTTTTCCTCATAGATCAAATCCCAGAATATTTATAATTATAGTGTATTTTGTTTCCTTTGAAGTGTATATGTATTTATTTTCGATATCAAGAATATATACAAGTATATATATAGAGTAAGTTCCACAGAATCATTCTCTCTCATCAGTTGGCAGTCTTATCTTATGTAGGCAGCTTTACTTTCAGTCATGACAAATCACAAGTGACAAGCAACAATCAGACAATATTTACCCGTAAGTTCGCCTTGTGGCAACTGTTGTTGTTGCTGTTGCGACTCAGCAATCATTTTGCGATTAGCCCAAGCGGCGGCATCCTCACGATTGTTGACCATGGGCGGCGGTGGAGGCGGTGGCGGTGGGGGACCCAATACAACAACGTGTTGTTGTTGCTGTGGTTGTTGTTGTGGTTGCGACTGGGATTGCAACTGTTGCTGCAGGGGCAGCACGGGCGGATACTGCTCTGCGTTGTTATTGTTGGCTTTGGTGGCCGTGGAGGCGACCGCATTGCACTGCAAAGAGAAGAGAACATTGTGGTTAGGGTTGGCCATGAAATGGGCAAAGGCAAGGGGGGTGAGGTAACTGGGTGTACTCACTTCCGGTCCCTCGTCGCTGCCGTCTTCGCACTGGGGAATGCCGTCGCAGGCATTGTAGACGGCAATACATTCGCCCGAGTGGCAGCTAAACTGGAAGCGGCCGCAGTGCGCAACGGAAGCGGGAGCTGCAGAGGAAGAGAGAATGGGAGAGAGAGAGAGGAAGAGAGAGAGAGAGAGAGAGAGAAAATGGGTAAAGCGGAAATGAAAAAGTTGTAAGCGCAAAAAGCGCATTTGCATAATCAGTCGCACTTACCGCTTGGTGGTGCCGCTTGTGCCGCCGACTGTGGCACGCCCAGTAGTGGCACGCCCGCGGCAACACTAGCTGTGGGCGTGGCCGGCGCAGCAACGGCAGCAGCAGCAACTACTGCTACTGCAGCAGGCTTGTCACGCTGCACATCCGGCCGCAGCTTGAGATTGCTCAGCTCCCATTCCTGCTGCGACACATTCTGACTGGGTATGTGCGGCAGCTGTGGGCGTGGCGTGCTCGCTGGCAGCTCTGCCTGGCTGCGCACTTGCGGCGTCAACACAGCGCTGGTGTAGTTCGCATGCCTGGTGAACTTGCAGTGGAAATTCTCAGGTGGACCGCACTCAAAGAGGTAGCAATAGCCACCTGCCTTGCGCTCGAAGATATACACATCGCAAGCGTCTGTTTCACAGCAGAGCCGTTCGCACTCCTCCAGAGTGTCCAGCTCGAGGCCCTGCAGGTATTTGCCACCTATGGCCTGGGACTCTCCTGTGCGTATGATGGTGTTCTTGTGCACATCGAAGTGACCTGCAAAAAGGAAGGGGGGAAGAGAGTTTGAGTTAGAGTTAGTTGTATGCCGGGAAGAGCTGCTGTAGAGAAACTCTACTCTAGTAAAGGGAGTATTCTGGCAGAGGAACTACTCCAGTTGGAGGACTACTCCAGCAGAGGGAGTACTTCAGAAGAGTGTCTACTCGAGGCGAGGGACTACTCTAATCGAAGGTCTTATCTAGACGAGGTACTACCAGTAGAGGTAATACTCTAGTGGAGGAACTACAGTAGAGGGAGTACCCACGTAGAGGTACTACTCTAGTAGAGGGACTTATCCAGTTAGAAAGACTACTCCAGTAGAGGGGCTACGCTAGTAGAGGGTCTAATCTACAATAGATTCGGTGCTACTCCAGTAGAGAGACTACTCCAGTAGGGGGATAGCTCTAGTACAGGGACTATTCGAGTAAAGGGACTACTCTAGTAAATAAACTATCCCAATAGAGTTACTTATCCAGTAAAGGGACAACTGCAGTAGAGCTACTAGTCTAGTAGAGGTACTACTTCTGTAAAGAATCTACTCTAGTAGAGAGACTACTGTAGTAGAGGTTCTAACTTGGATAAAGTACTATTCCACTACTCTACTACTCCTCTACTACTCCTAGTAGAGGGACTTATCCAGTAAGAGAGGCTACTCTAGTAGAGGGGCTACACTAGTAGGGGGATAACTCTAGTAGAGGGACTACTCGAGTAAAGGGACTACTCTAGTAGAGGAATTACACTAGTTGTGGGTCTAATCTAGAAGAGGAGTTACTACTCTGGTAGAGGGAAAACTGCAGGAGAGGGACAACTGCAGTAGAGGTACCACTCCGGTAGAGTTACTACTCCTGTAGAGAAAGTACTCTAGTAGAGATACTACTGCAGTGAAGGTACTACTCCAGAAGAGAAACAACTCTATTACAGGCACTACTCTAGCACTACTCTAGTACAGGGACTACTCCAGTAGAGGAACTCCCCTAGCATAGACACTGCTCTACTCCCCTTCACTTACCTATGCAGATCTCCAGATCCATGCGCTTGGTGAGACGATGTGGCGTCTCTTCATCGTACTCGGGTTGAGCGAAGGCAGCTTGCAGCAGGCACAGCAGGCACAATTTCCACCACATTTTGCGCACTACTCAAAAGGGGGCGTGTCTCTGCAGAGGGGCTTGGCGTGTTTACAATTTGACACGCTTATTGATTTTTTCCACTCGTGCGTAAATTTAGTATCGTTTTTCCGTTTTGAACTACAACTTTTCTTTTCACTTTTCACAGACTACAAAGAACGTGCCTCAATTTGCGAACATTTTTAAAGTTTTCTTTTTACAACTGACAGTTATTTATTGTTTATTTCAGTCTTGAACAGAAACTCACTCTGCAGTTGCGAAAGTAAACCAATGGAAAATGTCAAGAAAATCAAACTGCGCTTTGGGGCTGATGTAGCAACCCTTATAGCAAAAGCTCAGGAGCTTTTTACAACAGCTGTAACGGGACAGCAAAGGGAATAGATTAAGAGAGCTTTACTTTAATATTTACATATTGAAAACTATGTATTTTATTTTTCTTATTTATGATTTATCTACAAAATATATTGTAATTTTAAAATTATTTTGGTATTCATTTACCACAGTTTTTCTTCCAGTAAAAGCGCAAAAGCTCTCTTCTCTCTCTATCGCTCTCTCTGCACGTGCTCTCATGCACTTCCAACGAACATATGGTTAACCTTCTGTTAGACGACTTTCAACCCTAACCTTGCAGACCTTGTACTACAAAAACAACTGCTGACAGAATGTATAGCCCCCTTACAATCTTCCCCCCTTCCGTTCCTTTTCGTGTTCCGTCGCGTTCCGTGTTTAAACACATTTTAACTGTAAACATGTATCAAGGCATATTTACAATGAAAATCAATAAAAGCTCTCGTACCTTTATCTTTTGCTGCTCTTTTTGCAGGCTTTAATAAATAATTCATCTGTGGTTGCGGTGGTGAAAGGAGAGAGAGACAGTTTTATCGTTGGATAGATTAAAGGTCGGGCAGGTAGTCAGATTAGAGATACATTTTTAATAGAAATTGCTCTAGAGAGGGGTGGCAAATAGCTATACATACTTGATGTTTCAGTTGACATCAGACGATTAATGCTACTTTCTTTGAACCCTTTAAGTAAAACAATTCTTGGATCTTTCTTTTTAACTTTATCAGTAGCATAATAAAAGTAAATATCATTATACATGTTGCAGTATTCTATTTTTCCAAATAACTTAAGAAAATTAACAACTAACAATGAACCCAACCTCAACCTAACATATTGCAATTTTCCCCCAACCCTGGCCGGCACCTACCACAGTCCTGCGCCAAATTATGCACACACACACACACGCCCTCTGTGTGGGGCCAAAAATTCTAAAAATAGCAGCAGACCAGACTGCTGTTAACAGTGCGAACTCTGTTGACTAACAGCGATGTGTGGAGTTCTCTTTAATTCTCTCTCTCTCTCTCTGACAGTGCCAATATGGCGACGCATGCGTTGCATAGAGAGTTGACAACTTTAAAACTTCAAAGTTGAACAAAGTTGAAAATGTTAATAAAAATAAAGCGATAACGGCATAAGGGGTCGCCAGCACTCCCATGGACACACACCCAAACACACACACACACAGACAGCGTTGTATACATACTTAAACGACCCCAAACGTGCAGGCTGGCTGCGTTTATTAAAACACCCAGGCGCAGATTGCACAAAAAGTCAAGCCGAGCCAAGCAGAGCAACAACAGCAATAACTCCCGCTGCAGCAACAACAACAACAATAGCAACCCCTTTGGCAGTGGCAGCATTTGGAGCCATAAAGTTGGCAAAATGTGAGCGCAGGAAAAAAGCATTGCATATTTCAGGGGCCGCTCCTGCTGCTTAGACACCACAGTTATGTGTGTGTGTGTTTGTGTGCGTATGTGTGCACTTGCAGTGCCAACTGCCAACAGCAGAAACAGCGGCAGCAGCAGCAACAGAAACAGCAACAGCAACAGCAAACAATAAACAACAACAACAATGGCAACAACAACTGCAAATGAACGCTTTAAATTGCATGTTCAGTTTGGCTGGCGGTGCGAGCGATTTTAATGCTTTTAATTTGAGCAATGGGCCGCAGGCACAGTGGGCCACGTAGCGAATTTCTAGCAAATTTTTGTTCTTGGTGGCTATATTTATATCGCGCCGCGGCCGGGCGGCGGGCGTAAATAAATTGGGGGGGGCGTTCCTTCCCGGGGGGGGCCACCCCCCCCCCCGCGGCCCCCCAACGGGGAAGTTTGGGGAGAATAGGTTCCCCAATAATTAATAAAGCCAATTTAATAAATAAATTTAAAAAAGAAATAAATAAAGATAAAAATTAATAAAAGTTAATGAGTTAATTAAGTAAACAAATAAGAAAACAATAAAATTAATTAGTATTTATGTAAATAAAAAAAAAAAGATTTAACAAATAAATAAACTAATAAATACATAAATAGAGAAATAAGTAAATGATTAATAAATAAGGAAGTTGATAAATAAACAAGTTGATAAATAAGAAAATAAACCACAAATTGCTATATTCAGCTCAAAATGTTTCACTTTGATTTCAAATTGACTTTCGAATTTGTGGTTAAATAACCACAGTAGTCAATCAACCACAGCTCTGCAGCATTGCCAACACAAAACACACAAAATGCAATGTAGCTTAAATTTCTCCCCTTCTTCTAGTTTTATTCTACTGGATATACTGTTATATTTGCTCCACAGTGCGTGCTCTTCAGACTTAAGGGAGTAATTTCTTTTGCAGCAGCTTGTTGGTGTCATGTCATTTCAGATTATAGCAACAACAACACCAACAACTGCAATTTGCCGTTGCATTTTGTTTTTTTTTGCCGACATTGAGGTTAGGTTTAATTGCACGGCGCCGGCAGTGATGCAGTTGTTCTTGTTGTTGCTGCATACTTTCGAGCGTGCTTTAAAGTGCTTATCGATTTTTGGTTTTCCATTTTTCCAGGCGGGACAAATTGCATTAGGTTCATGGTCTGCCTGTGAAATGAAACTATTTCAAGTATCTGGAGAATAGAATTTATTTTCCTTTCTTTTCTGCTTTTTTTCTCTACTTCGTTTCGTTTTTTTTTTTCTGTCTGCTTCGACATTTTCTCAGAAAACTTTATGACTTACATGAGTTGTAGCTGTTTTTGTTGTTGCTGGGCGCGGCGCGGACTCCCTAAAGCCCTGAGCTGAAAGTCCAATTGGAAATTATTTTTGTTTCAAAGTCGCCGACGCGAGAGAGTTCAATAGCACGAACAGCGAAGGAGCTAGGGGAAAAGTGAGACATTCTCCCCCTCCCCTCTTTCTCCTGCTCCCTCAACTCGTAAAGCAAACGAAAAAAAGGACATGTGCACGTGCAGCAGGACGAGCAGCGTGCGCAGCTCGTAAACGTAAATTTCTCGCATTTAACCAAATGGAAATTCAGCAGACAAGAAGCCGCCCCCTCTGTCTCTAACCCCCCCTTGGGCAGGCCTCCGCCTGGCCATTGTTCTTTGCAGCCTCACTTTGTCTGCGAGTTTGGGGTTGATGTGAGACAAAAAAGAGACGGGGATTCGTTTCCCCCCTGCCTCTTTGTCTTTCTCCTACTGTCACTCCCTTCCCTATCTCCCTACCCTTTGGAGTGACAGCTGCAACGCTCTACACATCTTTACATCGAGACCGCTGGCCAGGTATCCTGTCATTCAACGAACGGACTGTGGCTTTGCCACCTTCGTACAGTGGGCCAGAAGAGCAATTTAGCTTATTTCATTCACTATTATAATTATATATAATATAATAATATATATAATATATAATTATAATAGTGATCATTTTCTAAACTTATAAAAAAAAACTGAACTGTTCTAGAAATTTGGTTACAGTTCAGCGCAGAATCAAAAACACGTCACCGCTTAAGACGTACAGAGCTGCACCAAAAACGATAGAAATTAAAAAATAGTTAAATCGAAATTTACTTTGGAATTTCTCTGGTTATCGATTCTAAAAAACTTGTAGCGCCCAAAACATTATGAGTTGCAAGATTTAGTTTTTCATTTGTTGATTTCTACTACTACCTGTGTGAGAGTGAGAAGGTTGTCAAATTGTTTTTCATAATTGGGCTCGTTCAGGCAATTGTAGGCATGCATCAACTTTAGCGGCATGAAAATCATTTGATCGTGTTGATCCCACATGATGAGCGGCTCTAGTGGAGCTTCGCCTGCTGAGGAAGCCACTGCCTGCTCTTGTAGTGTTTCCAGCTGCGGTTTCCTGCTTTTGTCCCATTGCACCCCGTTGAACCCCAGGTTATTGTAGTTGTATAGTGTTTCAATTTAGATTTTGATAAAATTTTCACAGCATTACATTTACATAGAAAAAGGACGATATTCTGATAACTAAGTTGAATTTTAAGTAATATGTTTTTTACGTGTTACTCTTCTTAAATTATGTCAATTAAAATCAAATGTATTTAAGATTTATTATAAATTTAGCAGTATTTACAATTTGTGAAGTTTATTGTATTAGAGATGGGCCACCACTAACGACAGTTTAGGTTAAAATCAAATAAAATATCGATAATTTTCGAGCTTTACTCAGCAACAGAATCGTGTTGTCACTTTACATTACTCACAGCTGCACCAAAAATCAATTGATGTTAAATAACAATTCGCTTGTCAATTCTGAACAATATTAGAACGCTTAAAACAATTTCACAATTGGATTTTAAATACGCTAAATAACATTTTTGACCCACTGCGCACCGCTGTCTCAAACGCTTTTTATTGTAAGCCAGACTTGACAGCAGTTCTTGTTGTTGTCGCTGCTGTGCTTGCTTCTGATGTTGTTGTTGTTGCCGCCGTTCTAAGCGGCCCTGTCAATTCATCTCGGGCCACGAACCGACGACTCGCTTATTCAAATGTTGAAAACAGCAAAGAAACAAGCGAGGGTCATCGAAACTCGACTGGGAAATACCCTGTAGAAAGTAGATTGAAGACATTGAGATATATTGAGATAAGCTTGAACGTGTTTTTTTAAGGAACTCAGGGCAATGAAATACCCTGTGAAAATGGTATTATAAATCAATTAGTTATTAAACATGCTAATGAAAAGTACCAGAAAATAAACGAACAGAAAGACTTATCTATTCGATTTTTCATTTAATACACTAAATAAGTTTTACTCATTTTCAGCCTATGGAATGAATAATGTGGGAATTGTTACCGAAATAAATAAATTAATTCATGTCGACTAACATGATGAAAACCATCCTAATTATTTGACGCAGCTCAACATACTATTTCAATATATTTCTTTTTGGTCATACAAAGTCTTTACATACCTCCTTTTTCCTACTTACCACGCGTACAGGGTATTTCAACTCTGTGAATGAATGTTGTCTCAGGCGACAAGATGCGACAAAAGGCTGTGAAACAAATTGCTAACAAGATGCGCGAGTTGTTTGCGGTTAGCACAGTGACAGCTGTGCGTAAGTTACCAAAGGGGGTTAAGGGCATCAAGTTAATTACAGATGTGAAGAAATATTTACCATGAAGTGCCTTTCGCTTGAAGTAAATTATATATTTGTTTACGCAATATATTCAAAGTCCCCCTTTGAACTAGGAGGAACGCCGCCCCTGCATCACTTTTAGCTGCCTCATAAATAAAACTTAGCTTTTTGCTAGCTCACAAGAACGATTTAATTTTACGTAATTAAACCCAACGCAATAGAAATTTACATTAAGCCGCAAAGAAGAATGTGTCTGCTAGGCTTGGTTAGGTTATTAAGAGAGAAAGAAACCTGATATGGGGAATAACGTTCCCATAGACAAATATCTAAGCTGCCTAAACGATTTGAAATGATATACAAAAATAAGATAACAAATTCTTTTATATCAAATCATCTGATATCGTATCACATCATGACTCTAATGATATCACAATATATTAAAATACTTGTTTTCTTCACTTGAATTCCCGCATAATAATTATGCCAGCAGCATCTGTGCCGCATTTACCTGCCACACACGTGTGGAGCAATGAACTTGCCGCATATCGCATGATAAATTGCGAATCTTTATGCGCCCCGCCTCCCTTTATCGTGGCTGACAAACCGATGAACTGACAAACTGACCATTAATTCTGCCAGAATATGCAAAAACAAATGAGCGCAGAAAACGTCGACGACTATATAGCTGTAAGGGTGTTTTGGGGGCGTGGCAGGAGAGGTGTCTGGGGAGGAACGTTTAGCATAAGGGCGCAGCAGACGTTGTGGAGCGGGGGCCAAATGAAATTAATCGCATAAAGCGAGCTTTGCCATTGTGTTTCACCCGCATTGGAGACAGCGTCGCGTCGCGTCAAGGAACCTTCAAGTGCCCCAAACTATGGCGGGTGTTTCCTAGCGGGGGCGGAGCAAGGGTATCGTAGCAAGCCAAGAGGCAACTGTGGGTCGAAATGGCTTAGCCGCACAATAAAAGCGCAACAAGAGGCTGAAGCGCGTGGCAACGCGAAAATATGTTAAACATGCCAGCTTAAAGGATGGAGCAAACTTGTATATACCCTGTAAAAAGTAAAGAGAGAAGTAAAATCAATTGAAAATGTAACCTGAGAACAGGTTTAAGGTAAGTTTGAAGAATTTTAGAGTAGTTATCTTACTGATACATAGTTAAAAACAAGAGACAAGGAAAATTGATTCATTATTAAACCTACTTTAACAGCTTCCAATAATATAAAGATTTTATTTCTTGTTTTTTTCGGTTTATTTATTTTACATATTTTCGGTTCATATTTCTGGAAATGTTTATTAAACTTTGTTAGATTGTGTTCTATTGTATATAATATATCCAATCTATCTTTCCAGCAGAAACCTACTGTAATTCATATGTTTAAGGCCTTTCCACTTGCGAATATGCCTATTAGGGGTGCCCTTAATGGGTGTACAGCATTTATAAAACATTGACTTTTTGTTCAAAACGAGAGCAGATGCTGTGTCGCCGCCGCCGATGAACTCTTGAACTTGGCAACGACACAAAAGTTCAATGATTCTTCTTCTTCAGGAGGGCTAAATGCGAGAAACATGCGAAAAACAAACAAACAAAACGGTCGAATAAAGCCCGAGAGCAGAGCAAGAGAGGAGAAGAGACTGAGTAAGAGAGAGGGAGAGAGGGAGAGAGAGAGGAGAAAGAAAGAGGGGCCTTAGGACGTGTCTGTGGACAGTGATAAAGGGTCAACGCTTTCAGTTGAGTTCTTTTTTTGGGGCTGGCATTAAATATTTAAATCATTTATGAAAATTGCGCATACGCCGCGTGGGCAGACTATAACACGACTTATGCAACAAAAGTGAAAATGACGGATAGAGTCAGTGCATAAATATTTGATTAGCTGCGCGAAAAAGAAAAGAGAACGCCAGCAACAACAATGGAAGACAGTAGCTGCGAGCTGCAGGGCAATTATCTAGCGCCAGAGCCCCAAGACAATGCCAGATGCCAAATGCTTAATGGCAAAAGGCACACACAGCTTAGGCAAAAGAGTAAGGCATACATAAATGCTATATATATTATATATATGTATTTGATATGAAATGATGCTTAGCATAAAGCGACAGCAAGAAGAAATGGTCGACAGAGCGCAACGACAAGCTCATTAAAACTTAAAGCCGACTATGTTGTCGTTGTTGCTGTCGTCTGCCAGCGCTTAAATATTTATTTATCGATTTTCTTAACCGCTTCCTCTGACAGTTTTTGACTGACGTCTGTCACATTTGTGAAAACATAGCCAATTTAGTTCATCCATCTATCTATCCAGCCAGGAACGACGTTGTTACTGTCGCGTGCCGGCAACATGAGCAAATCTAACTAGTAAGAGAGCGACAGTTAAATATGGCCGACTCTTATATACCCTCTAGCAATAATTTCTTATATAACTTCCATGGTTAGCGTACTTTGTATTGCACAAGTTTCAGCTGAGCAAGAAATCTATTTGCGCTATAAACCAATTTCATAAATAACTTGTATGTGCATGCAGTCATAGCAAGCAGAGCTTAAGAAATCCCTTGATTGCTGATAATTATCATGTCAAGAAAACGATCAAGAATATATATACTGCGTGCAATCTGCTCCACTTCCTTTGTTTTATACATTATAGCATGTACTGAAGCTGCTCTTTAACAGCTCTTGCTCTCAGACTGTTAACTAACATGTCTCTGTTGTCAGTCATTTCAACGCAGACATCCCGCTGTGTCTATCACACTAGCAACAACCACCGCGTCGCTCTGCCGCGCTTACCTTCTCTTTGCCTCTCTCTATCTATCACTCTCTCACTCCATATTTCTCTGCCGAACTCCAACTGTAGTTTTGACCCGTTTGCTAGCATATAGTAGGCTTTGTTTTTGTTGCACATTGTCGACGGCGGCTTCTTTTGTTGTTGGCATTCTATGCGTGGCCATGGCCATTGCCAATGCTCAGCAGCGTGACATTTAGCACTGTGGGATGCCTGCACAGTGGATAGTCGATATGTGGAGCAGTCAGAACATTACGCACTGGTACAGTGTGACCTTAATTCTGTAAATTTGTTAGATTGTAGATCATTGTCAAGTGCATAATTACAATACTTATGAGTTATTAGGACCCATGCAAAGAATCTAAATTATTTAAAGCTAGTTTACAGTTAGTTATGCCAATTAAATTCGAGAAAATAGAGAAAGTTTGATAAAGCGCTCGATCTGCGCTTGACTAAGTAAGCTCCTCACAAAACGTTACTAACTTGCAGTGAAAGCAAATATCAAGTTTATTTATGTATTACATAACTATTGTTTAATTAAAATTCAAAATCTCATTAAAAACACATCACTATATCACTTTTCATCTCAAAGAAAACCAAAACTTAAAAGAATCCGACTTTATTATAATTTTGACAAGTATATGGCATTGTTAAATCTGCTATTCGTTTGTTTTTATGGTATTTCTTGTCCTTTTCAGAGTTTTCTAAACATAGGCATATCTGTTAATTAAATTACAAACGCTTTTTGAATGAACCATGACTAAGGCAGCGTCACGTTTTAAAAATACACACGAATAGTCTCTAAGAGACTGACAATAAAAATATGTTAGTTCCCAAGCCGATAGACAGGTTATAAAAAAAATATTTCGGCCTAGCATAAAAATGTGAAAAAAAAACTCAAAATGTTTATCAGAATTCTGAAACGAAAAAAAAATAAACCAAAAACGGAGCATACCCAATGAGAGTTGGTTACAGCAGCTAAAAGAAAAACAACAACAACAACAGCAACAAACAACTAAGCCCGCTCAGCCAAGCTCAACGTCGTCGTTAATCGCACCACGGTAAGCCCAGCACAGCACACACACAGCCCACAAATCAACAGTCAATCAACGCGCACAGCCCATCACGGCCCACAACCCACAGCCCACAACATACAGACAGAGAGAGAGAGAGAGAGAGTAGCAAGTTAACAGTGGCGCTCGCTCTCTTTGACTGTTATGCTGGGGCCGGTAGGCAACTTAACATTCTTGTGTATCTCTCTCGCGGTTTCTCTCTGTCACTTGAGAGAGCCTCGTCAGCCTCGCGCTTGGCTGCGCTGTTCGTCGCTGTTCAGTTCAGTTTCAGTCGTCTCACGGTGCTCACCGCCTGCGCTCTGCCATTCGCCACTTGTATTGCTACACACAGTGCCGCAGTTTGCCGCTTATAAACAAAAACAGTTAAGCACAGCACTTTGTCTCGTGTCGCGTGTGCCCGCTGCTACTGCAACATCTCGGTGTCGCTCTCGTGTGTGTGTGTGTGTATGCAACATTGTGTTGGTGTGTGCTGCAACTTCACTTACAAATAAAACACCGTGCTGCGCCCTCATTGTGCTCTCGTGCAAATGAAAATCTCATTGATCAGAAAGTCGCCGCAGAAAAGTGGAAAAGCCTAAAACAGCATAAAAGCGCAAATAATTGAAAAGCACCTTGCAAGTGTAAGAGCGAAAGAGAGGGAGAGAGAGAGTAATTCATACGTAAATTGAAAATCAAAAATAATTAAAAATTGCTTGCCGATTCGCTGGAAACGTGCCAAAAAAAACACAAAAACAAAAGCAACGTAAATAATTATAAATTCATTTCGAAAATTGTACAATATATTATAGATATTTAATGGGTAGTTTATATGGTAGAGTATTTGTGCGGCACTGTCCGCACTTTCTTCTTGCCCAGAACCGGAAAATAAATTCAATCGTGTCGCAGGCCAGTCAGTCGGGTCCGCATCATCATCAGCCGGTCAAGCGTTCCGGCCAGACCAGAACAGACCTGGCCGCGACCGGGCCTGGTCTGGCTTGGCTTGGCTTGACTTGACTTGAGCGTGCGCGCCCAGCAGCAGCAGCAGCAGCAGCGTGCCACCTGCCCGGTTTTCGAGTAGACTAGACATTGCGGCACAGAAGCTGCCACAAACTAACCAACAGTCCGACAGTCCGTCCCTGCTGTCTCTCTCTCTCTGTGTGCGTGCGTGTCGAGCTGAGGAATTTTATATGCAGCAACTGCCTCGTTTATTTTCCCCCTTCCCTTCCCTCCCCTGCAGCACCCTACCTCCCCCTTCACTCAGCTTCTCTACATATTTACAACTTCATATATGAAACTGGGCTTTTTTTATTGGCAGGGAGGGTGGTCGCCTCTGGGCTGATATGCTGTACTCCCTCCGTTCCCCCTTTGCTTCCACTGCTGCTCTTCCCTCTCTCTCCCCCGTCTGCCTTTTGGCTACGCATGCAGCCAAACGTAACGAAAACGCAACTGCGCTTCACGCTTCAGGCTCAGTCGCAGTCGCAGTCGCACTTGCAACGGCAAAGAGAGAGAGAGAGAGAGGGGGGGGTAATTGGGGGTGGCAGCAGTATGTGGGTATTTAGCTGCCTGCAGCATTAGATGCCACAGAGGGGGCCAGACTTGGCTGTCTACCTGCAACAAATCAAACACAGCAGCTCAAAAACGCTGCCCCTGTGGCGTGCTGCTCTACAGTAGAACTGGGCTAGAACGAACACTTAAGTGCTAACTTAACATCAACACAATGACAGATAGAAGAAAAAACAAGGAATATTAGTGTTTAATAATGTCTATAATTCGGACTAAAAACATAGAAACACATATGATTAATCAAACATGATGAAACAATATTATTAAGAACTTGAAAATCCATAAAATCAATGTATTTTAAACATTAAGATAATATATTGTTTCAAGAATCAAAATTGTATCAGAATCATTCGCTCAAACTCGAAACAAGAGTTCGATATGGGAAGAAAAAATAAATCTAAATATTTACAAATTAATTTGAATTGAAAGTGCAAAACTTTCGTTACTTAAACCAGTGTAACTTAGTTAATAATGCACTTTTGGTAATGATCTTACGAAATATAGTGCATTCGAATTTGCTAGACTTGGGACTAATTGACTAGTATAATATTTTGTTGTGTAAAAGTTTCATGATAATCTATCTATCCGTTTAGGCGTCTATAAAGCGCTTACAAACATTAATTTTAATATACATTGTATATCTAACTACATCCATATAAGTATATACTTTATTAAACCTTACGAAATTGATTCAAAATTGCAATCAAAGAGCTTGCATAAGATAATATATCTAAATATTCTGAAACAGCTTTATTGTTGTTTAAACTATGCATCTGTTTATAATTTTAAACATTATTTGATTCTACAAAATATAGTATAATTTTAATGATAAATATCTTCCATTTACCTTCTGCAATATTCTTAATTTGAAGTATCAATAAAAATTGCCCAATTTTTTCAGTTTCACTTCTTCATTACCTTCCTTCATCAATAGAAATAGCTCAATTATGTTAATGAACTTCCAGTTTCAGTTACCTAGAAATAATCTATTGTTCAAAAGTTGAGCTTTTTACAGCAAATTAGTTCATGAAAAGTTTTGCAACAAGCGAGAATTTTAATTAATAGTGCCGCCCTTCCCCCTTCTTACACAATAATTGTGAGAAGAATTAAAGGAGTTGTGAACTAAACGAAAAAGTTGAGGTTCTATGAAAAACTTTCAGCTGCATATCCTAAAAGGCTGTGCAACTTTATTTTGCGGGCAGGTTTAGCGCTATTCTGGCTAGCATAGTGTGTGGTTTTGTGTGTCTGTGTGTGAGTGTTGTTATCCATGTATGTGTGTGTATATGCTTGTGTGTTTTACAAAGCACAATTCACTTTAATAGACTGTTTTTCATCAATCGCAGACTCACTTTTTTTTTATGCACCTCAGCTTGCGTTTTATTGATGTTATTTTTCTCATCGCGATTCTGTGCCGATTTCAAAGTGTGTCGTGTCGTATGTTGTGCTGTCTGTCTGGACTGCATTTTGTAACCTGGTTTTATTGCTGCTGCCATAACATATGCCATTGCTTGTGTCTAATCACCTGTTCTACAAGAGGGAGAGAGAGAAAGAGAAAGAGAGAGGGGACTAAAGATACGCTGCAGAAGATGCATTAAGTATTGGACACACGAGTTCGATGCTTCTTTGCTGCTTCTCCTAATCGATCGATAGTTTACAGGGTGCTGCAGCACGTTCCAGATACAAATGTATCTCTCGCACGTTCACGACCCAAGGTAAAAACAACAATAACAACAATAAGAAGCAACGGTAACACACGCGTTGACCTCATCGACCTGCAGCACAGATGGTCGCCCTCAGTCGTAGTAATTGAAAATGAGAAAAACGCGATTGAAAGATACGCGCCACATTGTCTATTATATTATTTATTATATTGTCAGTTTCCAACAGATTGCCACAACTGATTGGCAGAACCAACACGTTGACCTTCGCTTGAGGTCCGAAAACATCACAGACATTAATTATGTTGTGCTGCTAAATGGCAATAAATTAATTTCAAATTAAACAAACAAACTGCGAGTAGTAAAAAACAACAGCAACAATTATATATCTGAAAAAACAATTATATATTGTATATATAACTGAAATGAAAACTGAAAATCGTGGCAAACGTAACGCTCTGACAAAATTTGGTCATGTTCCACGGGCGATTTCTGCAAAAAGATTAATAAGAATGAGAAACTGCGACGTGTTTGGCATAGTGAATAATATGGCGAGGCCTCTATTTGGGGCCCAAAATGCTTTGGTATCTCTCTCTCTTGGCAAACGGAAATGTAAGACACGGCGGCAGGTCGTTAAGATTGACGTTCATTCACACACAAACACACAGAAACACACACACACACAAAGATACTCGTACACATACAAACATCCGACGAGGTGATGTGAAAAGTAAATAGCGCGCCGAATGTGTAGGGCAAATGGAAGGGCAAAAAAGCCAAGTTGAGGAAGGAATCGTATATGATATACGAGTATACGATACGTATACGATATGTATACGATACGATGGTATAATAATAAAAATCAGTTGGTTTCGCTTATAATTAGAAACGTTGCAGCCCATACAAATGAGAAAGGAGTCCATCTGGTGGGAGCGTCCATTGAAATCGCATTATGCATAGAATTCAGATAATTCACATTGTTGTACGACGCGAAATGATTGATGATATTCTGGTGTGCTTGAAACTTTAAAAGACGAATTCACACTCCATTTAATTTCTAACGGTTTTTCGTGATTTGAAATTGAGAGGGAACTGTATCAAAATTTATCTAATGTTATATAGAAGCATTATTAAAATTGGGAGAGGAATTCAAAGAGATTTCTATAAGAAATTTAAGAAATATAAAATTGATTAAGACATTTTCTACAGAAAATTAAAATAAAAATGGGTAAAGAACTACAAATTGCACAAAAATAACAATTTAAAAATTGATAAAGAAATCACAAGAGAATTCGATAACAAACAGATCAAACTGAAAATATTATTATAATTTTTGAACATTTGTTTTGCTTATCACAAAAGCCAATCGAATTATTCATTCCCATTGTAATTTATAGCTAGGAGATTAGTCATCCAACCTCGGTTTACTCTGACTAAATAAACTCGTAAAATAAATGATGAATTTTAGCATATGCAAAACACAAACAAAATCAAGCAGAGAACAAAGCGAGAATGTGTGATAAAAGTCAATGAGTATTGTAAACAAGGCTAAATATGCATGATAAGCAAATATATATGATATATCATATACCATAGCGTGAACTACTGCAAATATCGGCCATATATCATATACCTTGCCTCGACTATGTCAATCACAATCGATTTCAATGTTTACACAGAAATACATCAACTGTTTCCCGAGGGAATCAAGCATTCCCTGCTTATCAACAGGGGGATCCATCAAAGGGAATGAGTACAACAACAACAAGTGTAGCCATGTAATCATCGACTGCTAGTCGGACGAAGCATTGAACTCTAACTTAGTGGGGGGAACGACGACGAGGACGACGGGGCGTATGTGTAATGTGATTGTGCACCGTGGCAACAAGAGGCGTTGGAGTGATACGGTGCAAATCTTTTGTTGCAGCACCAGAAGCAGCAGCAGCAAGTGCAGCAATTGCAGCAAGTTGTGCGCTAATCGAGCAATCGAATACACTCACAAGCCAATGTTAATAGCTAGCGACGGCTTTTATAGCCTCCATCATTGCCAGGCGACCAAGTCAAGTGCCGTTATACATATCGCCAGACAAACACACAATATACACACGAGGTGTGTTTGTGTGTGTGTGTGTATGCGTAACTTGCCGCATCAATAAATAAATAAACAGCTAAAGCCGTCGCAGTGCCCCGCTGCGTGCATTTTGCGTGCCACTCGTGATTTGCTTTGGTCACAACTTATGACGAATATATGAGCTGACTCCCTCTCGCTCCCACACTACACCCCTCTCTCTCTCTCGCTCTCTCTCTATTTCCCAGCCAGAGCCCGCACAATTTCTATTGCATTATTTATCGCGAGCCTTCTTATTTATAGACATCGTTCATATTGTACACAGCGTACTAGAGAAAAATACCCTGTAGATATAAAGCAGGAAGAGTGTTTATGTGCGGACAGACCTACATAACATACTGTAAAGTACAAGATAAGCTTATCATAAATACTCTATAATACTTAACCAACATTACTATGCTTGCTGGGTATCTGCTAGTCGTGTAAGCCCGTTCGATATGGACGTGCTTGTTTTCTTTTTGACTGCCTTTCGGTTCGCATTCAATGCATTCATCTGTGCACAACACGTTGGACTTCTATCGCATTTGATTTTGATAGACCAAAGGCCCGAACCCTGCCACTCCTCCTCCTCCTACTCCTACTGCACCACCTCCTCCTCCTGCTCCTCCATCTCCCCTCTTGCTACTCCCCGCCAATTCCATTGTACGACTTTGACTTTGAATTGTGAGTGTGTGCGTGTGCGTGTAGTTTGTAGTTTCCCAGTTCTATTCGGCATTGTTCTGTTCTCTACGATTTCAGCGTTGTGTGTTTATATTATCGATTAGCTCAAGAACTTTGACTTTGATAAAATGTTGCTGCTGCTGCACAGTTCCCGATAAGTTGTTTAAATATGTTAACATAGCTCGCACAGACTATCGAGCGCTGAGATCGTTTGGGGAAACCATAAGGAAGTAAATTCATGTGAAATGCGCAGCGCTGAGATAAGCATAGACAGTTTCTTGGAAAATGTATCGTATTCCAGTTTTCCGAGCTTTGATCATGCTCAAAGAGAAACAAGCAGAGTTTAAAGGGGGAGGCAATCAAGCAAGGTAACAGGAAGAGTTAAACATTGGGTTTATGTACGCTTGACAATCAGGGGTTATTAAACAATTTATTTCCTATTTTAGTAAACGATAACTTAAAAGATATTGTGGATTATAACAAACAGTAGATAAGAAAGCTATCTTCACGTAAATGGGAAAGTTTTCTTTGTCAGAAAGAAGTCAATTTCCTTCATTTAAAATTGTGAGGAAAAGAAAAGATTTTCCTGAGGGTCCATCTTTAAATTCTTTAGTTTTATCACAAATTATCACTGATTATCTCATTATAAATCTTCATCTAATGGAAATCTCGACCAGCTCCTATATTTAACTACTAACGACCCTTCAAATTCAATTTGCCACTTCCTAGTTGTTTCCTGTCATCGGGAAAATAAATAAATCTGTTTGTTATTTGGCTTGTCGAGTGTCAGATCTTCTCATAACAGAGGCCAACAGTCTGGCAATATATCGGCCAATCCACTGGCCAATGACAAAACTCGTCTATTTTTAAAGTATCCCCTCGCTATCCCACCTTGCCTCAGGTTCCCGCTACGATTGTCGCATCCGAGTGTTATGGTCGAGAACAGTCTCGCTTCCCCCCCTCGCTGTCTCACACACCTCTGTGGAGTGTTTTGTTTTGTTTTGTTTGGTTGTGTGTCTGTGTGCCCCATGACGCAATCTCACACACACGGAGCAAACACACTGCGAAAACATTGTACAAACAATAAATTAACCAACAAATACGAAAAATTGCCTGGAAAAACATTTTCGGTTTTCGTATTTCGATGTCAAGTTGCCCACGACAAAGGGCAAAGTTTTTACTACGAACCGTTGGGTAAACTGGGTCGGGAATACAAAATTATATACACACATTACATGTGTGTGTAGAAGTTTTGCCATGACACTCCATTTTGGCCATTTGAATATGCGTTCTCTCTCCTCTATGGAAGGTCAACAAACTCTTCGGACTCGGCCACTTGACACCACACAGAGATCGTGTATCTCGTAGGTGTTTTCACTTGTAATTATTTATCCATAAGGAACTCGCGCACTTCTCCATCGAGCTCCGCTTGTAACCTCATTTCATTTTTCTGCTGTTCTTTTGTAATTTGGTTTTTTATTTTTATTTTTATTTTTTGATTAATGTGCGCCAAAAATTCATTAACGCTCTAAAATGAATAATCAATAAGGCGAATTAACTTTTGAATAACTCCAAATTGGCATTTACAACAGAATTCACAAATCGAATTTTGAGCTACCCGAAACTTCTTGTGAATGTGTGAGTCAGAGATTGCGAAACGAAGATTGGCTTGGATTGTCGAGTGTTTTATTACTCGTACTTCACGGATATTGAATTTCTGCTGATTGAAGAAAATTTTCCATAGAATTCTGTCACTTTTTTATATGTACTGCAAGCTTTTTTAATTGAATTTATTGCGCAAAGGCGCAGAAACCTCGCGGCCGTCTGTGTGTGGGTTGAGATGACGGAAATGCGGGCTTATCAAAGCTTCAAACTGGGAAAAGTTCCCTTTTTCCCAAGCTGAGGAAAACTCACTGTAAGGTTTTCTTATCAGCCAATGGGGGTTTATTGTTGTAAAAAAGTACTTCAAATTAGTTGTAATTATCGGAATCCGTTTGTTTCATGATATGCGCTTTTCATTATGGATTGTGTACTTCCCTAGGCAACATTATTCGACTCGGATCTGTTTTAGAGTGTTGATATTCACTTGAAAATTCACTTGTTTAAACTTTAAGTTAATTTCAAAAATATCTCTATTAATATAAAAAACTTTTGAGAAACTTCTGTTCCTAGAAAAATGTTTGTGACAAAGTTAAAAGTGTTTGAAGTCTAGAAAGATACTTCTATACACTACCTATATCTTAAGTCTGTTTAACTTTGATGCCAAAACAATTTAGGAATAAAATGATAAATTAAACGAAAATTCGAATGATTTTTGCCAAAGCTTTGTAGAATAAATAACTAATCACCATAAAAATGGACTTCATATCATATAGACTGATATGTTAAGAAGTCTGTTAAATTTTGAAGCAATTCTAGCAATCTTTTTCACATAATAAGCTTGATATCAATCACAACAACATTAAGCAGCATTAAGAACCATTTACGGCAAGTTTCGTTCTTTGCCCAACCCGTCATCATTATCATTTCTCGATTTCAATTGTATCCAAAATCGAGCAGAGCATTGACACCCCGCATCAATATCGCTGTCTGGGACTGTCTTTTTATCCCTCTCTCTCTCTCTGTCTTTCATCTTTCTATTAGCGCCTGATTCTGATTAATAGATTCGATTGTCTGTCCGTCTGTCTGTTGATTAATTTAAATATAGTGGCGAAAATGCGCAAAACTGGTAAGTTGGGCATTTGAGTTCAAGATACTCTTTTGGGAATACTCGTCTGGCATGTCAATCAATCACGATTGAGGTGTGAAGTAATCGGTCAGCAAAGAAAAAAACCAAAATCCTCTATCGACATTGAGCTTGTTGTTCGGGAAAAATTCGTATTGCAATTTATGACTATTTGTGGAAAATCGTGTTGTTGGGTCAGCTGCGGGTTATCATCGACTGATTGGGAGATTGGGTATCGCGCAGTTTGTGTAATGCCCATGTTTATTTTAATGAGGCAGCCCGAATATAATATAAATTATCGTAATATAATGGCGATGTTACTCTCCCTCTCTGGCAGCTAAGTAGACAAGTAGTATGAGTAATGTGCGACAACTATTAAGCTTTATTAATAGAGATAGAGACGACTTGAAAATCACCCTGCACTTGTCAGGGTATTCCCAGTGAACAATCGCGCTGCCATAAATTTCTCAACTCGGCTTCGATTTCTTCTTGAAGTTGTTTTAGGCCGATGCCGCCAATCATAAACATTTGCATACACACAAAGCCCAAGAGATTTTGTTTGCCTTTTCGATTTTCGAGGAGGGTCCCGTATATTTTTGTGCCCCAAGATTCAATTTTAGCATCTCCGCGTCACATTTCACTGTGGAAACTCGAAAACTTGTATGAATGAATTTCGAATTTCAAAATCAATGCCAGTTCCATCTCCCTCTCTCTCTCACCCTCTCTTTCGCTGTTTATCGCTGTTTCCTTCTCCGTTAAAGCCGTAACTGGTTTTCTTTTCGATATGGGTTAATGCCACACTCAGTTTGGCTTTGTGCTCCATTGCCTTTTTGACTTAATGAACTCATTTTCAAAGCCTTATCACATTCGTATTCGTCTACACCTCGCCGCGATACACATCTTTATGGCGCTGACTCTCCCCCTCTCTTTGTCAGTCTCGCTCTCTATCTTTCTCCACCTATTTGCATTTCTTTGGTATATTTCAGTTTATTTATGTAAATTCATGTTTTAGTTTTTTCCTTCAACATAAGAAACGTTTCTGGCCTTCAATTTCGTTTCAATTCTATCTCTGCGGATTCAGTTTCAATCTTGAAACGCAAACCGCAGTCATTAGCCCAATTTAAGAGAGAGAATGCGTTGTAAATATAAATAAAATGAAATAAAATATCGTCGCATGCCCCGCAACAATTTGGCAAACTCTCAAAAAACATTTGGAAAACTATGAGACGAGAGCGCAACAAGCGTGATGAGAAATTTTCGGCAAAGCGAATGCAATCTAAAGATAAATCACAGAATTTAACTCCTATTTTTATGGCCCAACAAATCTAATAAAAGAGAATGCGGAACGGCGCAGCTAAAGTTATCTTAAGAAACATATTACCTAAATATTTTCCAACTTATGGTATATAGAATGCATATATAGTATAAACGATTAAGAACGTATAGGAAATATTTTCATAGTTATTTCGCAACTTATGATATATATTATAGTACTATACTTATATGAACTAGTGAAAAGTTCTCAGTGAAAACCTAACCTCATTTATTTCTATTATTAAAAATATTTCCCAACTTATGATATACTTCGGAATGTAAAACATGTTGAGCTACTTCGCTTGACAGACGACTTGATAGATTGCGGGTTTATTTCTTGAGGAACACAGCCGTTCGAAAAGTAGATCTATTTATTTTTAGTATTTATGTAGATAACTGATTCATAACTCATCTGTACAAAGAAAGAATTCCTGAGACTTCTTAGACTAAGATCATATTCCATATACTCGTACATTGACTATTTCTACTGGATGTAGGATCATAAAAAAGTATAGTCCCCCTAAGGCCTTTGTTTAGTGCTGCTAATGAACTATTTTTTTAAAGACCCCATGCCATAAATGCATAGGACCATTAGTATAGTGCTATAATTAAGCGTCTCAAAGTGATTTCCTTAAAATTAGCATACAATTTTTGCACCAAGCCTTGCCACATAAATCTCGCAATATAGGCGCCTGACCAAAAAATCCGAAAGCAAATCGAAAAAGACACACAAACACACAGACATGTGCATATAGTATAGGGTATATATAGTATTACACATAAAACTGGCCACATCGTAGTCGTAAAAGGTCTTAACGGCAATTGCGCCACTTCTCGATGTGATTTGCATGTTTCCCCTAAATGGGCAACAGGGGGGCACACACACACACACAGCCGTAGAGAGACCCGCAGCGCCATAAACGTTGTTTGCCGCACTTCAGGGCGCCCCTACAGTTCAGATTTGGCGATGCTTAAAAATCAATTTGATGGAAGCTGTCGTTATGGATTTCTTTCTGTCGCTTTTTTTCGGCTCCACTTCTGTTTCTGCTGTTCTGCTCTTTATTCCTCCTCCTCTCTCTCTCTCTCTTCTTCCTGCTTTATAAATATGATGCCTCATCAAATTTGCGTTTGCTAATTGGCTCATGTTTCGTGCGCTTGATTCGTCTTTTTGACAAACTCAAGCCCGAATTCGATTAGCTTTAACTGATTGAATATAAAAGGTTGTTATACCCTTTGCCCGGGGGCATAATAATTAAGTCACGAAGTGTGCACTACGCTAACACACTGGCTTGTCCGTACCCGAGATTATACTAAGTACACACTCCCTTTGGCATTGATGATAAGGTTATCAGAACCTGTAGAAAGGTAAAGATAGCAAGACTACTTTATATTCATATTAATTCATTTCTATCTCAGTTAGTATAATAGCAACGCATAGCAAGCATGGCAGATCGACCCTTTAAGGTTGTATTCACAGCAATCGAGCATTCTCCAACTTGAGTTTCTCCATTACCAACCTAACCTATCCGTTTACCTTTTAGAGTATTCAAAACACACGCACAGAAAACTCTGCTTCTTTTTTATATTTTAATAGATTATGCGTTGTTTTGGTTTGATGGCTTTATGATGTATTGAATAGATATTAATTAGGGTGTGTAGATGACGCCAATGTATGGGAATTGCCGATCTGACGGGCACATGGGAATAGACAACTGTTGCCTAGATTGCTTTCTATATACTTTCCGGTTTTGATAACAAGACTATAGATATACAAGGCTTTCAATTTCATTCCTTTATGTTGGAATAATTCGTTATACATATACTTATATCATATAGTTCCACAAAAGAAAACTCTTTAATGGAATATTAGTAATATTACGATATTAAATTGTCTCGTTAATCCATAAATAAACCACTCAGTTAAATTTGATAACACTTTCGCCCACTTTCAGCTGCTCCATTGACATTTATCTGAAAGTCTTTTTCTAAATTTTGCCAATGCAAAAAACGGAAAAAACGAAAAAAATATTTCCTTCTATTTGCCACGTTTATTTATACAAAATATTTTGGATCAATTTCAGCAGTGACATTTTCAACCTGCTATCGAAAAGAGAATTGGGAACATGTCTCGCGCCAATTCACCCACATTTCACAGGTTCCCCCAGAAAAAGAAAAATGTCAATGGCAACAGGAACAAACACGCTCACGAACCTGTCACCACGCCGTATGCTCCTTTCCCCTCCTCTTCTCCATCCATTTCCCTGCGATATTTTGTTGACATTTCTGCCCACGCACCTTGTTTCCCAGGGCACAAAATTCAATTTCCCCCGTCTGAATATAGACAAAGATTTTAGCAGTCGTGTGAAATTCGATTGCAACAGTCCCAAATAGTGAAATACTTTTGGATGGGGAAATATATTTTCAACACAGACCAATTAAAAAATGCGCCGCAAGTTTTCCGCAACTGAAAAGTAAAGAAAATAAATAATGTTCCAGCCATTAGGTGGTGGGGAATAATAACAATAGCCGGAGCTGAGTTTGGCTTTGGAGTTATGCGTTCAGTTCGCGATATCGCTATCTTTTTCACACGTTTCCCTTGGCCTGAGAGAGTGCTGTGTGGCGAAATCTGATGCCAGATTTACTTAAGTCTTGCAGGCAATTATGAAACGGACGTTTAACTTGTCACTCGCATGTCGAAAGCGTAGAACGTGCCCCAAGACACAGAACCGGGTCCCATGGTGGTGCAGCTTTGACTACTTTTTAGTATACCCTGCAAAAATTTGAATAAAGAGAGGGGGTATACGAGTTTTAGGTATATTTTGAAAGTAGATATAAGCAGCCATTGCTTCTAATATTAAGTACAGTGGGATATACTATGGGCTATGATGTGTATTCTATAAAAACGTGCAGATCTCTGCTATTATAGAAGCCGGAGTTATCAAATTAGGCATACAACTACACATATGTAATCATACGCATCTGAGATATATTTCAAATTAAGAATGCCACTTCTTGTGCCTTCTAAAAAAAAAACTTTACTTAAAAGTAACAATATAAATGCCATACAAATTTACTGCAAAACACTTTTCTATATTAAATTAGTTGCAGGGCAACTTCTAGTCTTGTACTCCCATTTGCTTGTTTTTTATTATTGTTCAAAGACTTCGACATTTCTTTCAAAGTTTTTTTTTGGTGTATTTAATACCGGAAATTGCCTGACATCGGGCCTAATTGTGCAGATCCGCTCTGACAGTGGGCGTCTTTGTAATGGCGCGTTGACATGATACTTTAGGCCGTGTTCGTGCTGTCGGGCTAAAAACAACGCTTAACTTGCGGATTCCATAATTGTGGGATCTTTGTATAGCTAAGTTATCTGGGAGGAATTTTCGCCCTTTCACAGTGAGTGAGAGGCATTTGACCGTTGACTTCGTAGAAGAGTTACCCGTTGATGATTTTTATCATGCGCGAGTGCATGCTACCTTGCTTTGTTGTTATTATTACCACTGCTGCTGCCGCTTGCCACATCTAACGTTGCTGCAACACAGCGGCAGACTTTGCATAAGTATAGTATAATGTTGAAATAAAAAGCACATGCAACACGTTGCATGCACAACAATTGCCTCGGCCGAGCAGCGAAAAATTGTAACAACATTGTAACTGTCGACAGAAGCCGCGGTTTTCCCACTCACCCCACCCCCAGTACCATCAGTACTCTTACCCCCTACCCCCTCTACTCCCACTCCCATGTGCAACGTAGCGGAAACTTCCGGGATGGGGCAGCAACATATTTTCACATGTGCAGCTCCAGTTGCCTTTGGCCAGAAACTGATTCGAATTCAGTTTAGCCCGTGCTAAGTTCTTCTGCTTTTCCCCCTCCACCTTCCCTACTCTTCCTCTTCTAGTTCGTCATGTTGTTGCTCTCTTTGGCCTCCGCTAATGCGTTGTGAAAGGAACAGCAACCTCGCCTCAAATTAGAGAACCACCAAAGAACCCCACCGCTCCCTTCTTACATACCCCTGGAACCTGATCCAATGCTGCCAATTTGGACAGCAAATTGCATTCGAAATGCACCACGGAATCAATTAACCCCAAACTGACCGATTTCCATATCCGCCGTGTCTGTCGGGCACGTCGAATTGCAAATCGAGATTGACATCTGGTAAAAGGGGGTTCCGAGGAAGTCGCTTAGATAACTCACTTTAAACTGTAAAACTAATACTCTATACTATAAAGAAATATCGGAAAGAATAGGTTAGCTTTCAAAGAAATATTTTCGGAGTTATACTTCGGAGTATACTACAATATATATTAGTATTAAAAATACTATAGAGTATAAAGAAATTTCTGAAAGAACTGTGTATTTACTTTGGTACTATGTATATCTATAAGACTATATAGTATATAAAAATATCTGAAAGAAAAGCTTATCTCCAAATGAATTATCTTCTGAGATGTTATACTTCTCTTCATTCAATCAATTAAGGAGAGTATTGACAGAAGAAGAAACATACTTATAAATCTCCTCTATCTTCCTATATGATCTAGCGAATGCAACCCTGTAAACATTGTGAATAAACCTATTTTAACAGCTGCAAGGTAGTATAATAAAGTTAAGTCAACGAATCAATAACTAGTGGAAAGGCTCATTTAATTGGCATATTGACGAGAGAGCTTTAGGTAGAAGTGCATGTTTATGTATACGATATATATATCTCTGTATTAGTGCAGTCAAAGGCATACTAAATGATTCATCCACTTGAGTTTAGTTCGGTCTAGTGGTTCCACCTTTTCAGCAGGTACTCAAACACTTTTTAACAACTTTTTCGCAGAAATTCACTTGTGAATTCTAAAATGATATTTCGAGATAAATATTTATGTCTATCCAAATTTTCACAGTTGGAAACAAAAACCTATTGGGCAGTACCAAAAGATTTCTCATTTTCCATTTCTGAAAAACTATTACTATAATGTAAGCAATGCAGAAAATCCAAGTTGAGATGCTACATAAGTTAAGATTTTAAATGATTTGACATTTTTTGAAGTAGTTGAAGTTGAGAAGAACTTGAGTCAGTGTCAGTTTTCCGATAGTTTTTATTTATCTTCATCAGAGGAAGCAATTTGACTGTGAACTTTAACTACGTATGAACTTTGTATACACGCCCTCATCATACACATACATGTGTAACTATACCAATATTAGACTAGAATTTTTTTGATTAGCTGACACACACACGTCTGCATATGTGTGTGTCTGTGTGAATGCCCTCGTAAAATGTGATGTGTGTGTGTGGCCAAACGCAAATGAGAGGCGCAATCATTAGGTGTATTAAACATTAATTTAATTTACTGTGAAATGTGGACAGAGTTGTAGACAGCTCCTCAAAGAGAGCGGACAGAGGAGTGTGGTCTGGACAGGGTGTCGTGTGAGCAATTATTGCTCTTTTCGCTGTTTGCATGTCAAATCTTTTGCATAGATAAAGAAGAAGAATAATAAAAAGCGCCGCAGCATGAATCAGAGTCGCACTTTATGGCCAAGCCAAGAAGAAAGAGAAGCTCCCTTCCCTCTCTCCTCTCCTCTCCTCTGTAGAGCAGCCTCTTGTCTGAGTCATGCACGCAGGAATTTGAAAATGCCTTTAGGCCAAATGGGCATTAATAATCGGGATTGGTAGAGCTCTCCAACGGGGAACAAACGATGACGCATGTGGAAAGTTGCACTCGGTTTGGTGTTTGTTTGTTGTTTCGTTATTCAATTACATAATTTTAAATTGAATTTAATTTAACATTGTGTGTTTCGAAAACCAATTTTCCGTCTGCTTTCAATTACAGTTACGCCAATTAATTGCGGCCCCGACGCGGACACAACAGTTGCAAGTTCAACAAACGCTGTAGAGCCTTAATTTATAATAACAACTCACCCAATTACAACAACAACAGCTGCAACAACGGCACCACCAACAGCAACAACAACAACTAGGAAGATGCAGTGCGGCCTAGAGCAAATGAACGACTGCGAGCGATCGCCAAATCGAACCAATCTGCGCGTCAACTTTAACGAGAAGGGCGCCGAGGTGAAGGAGCGTCGCGAAAAGTTCCTCACAGCCAAATACGGTTCACATCAGATGAGCCTGATCCGTAAGCGTCTGGCGGTTGAAATGTGGTTGTACGATGAGCTGCAGAAGCTCTTCGATCCTCCGGTAAGTAAAAGATTACCCTCAAGAACAAAGAATCCCATGAAATCATATTGTTTCCTCCTGCAGAGCGAGGCCATCGATGTGGATATTGATGAAATTCTAGACATGGACACAGATGACATAAGAAGATCTCATCTCATTGTGAGTTAACCCCTTCAGATTGTATTTCATTCGATAACGTGACTCAACATTATTTCTTTTCACAGAGATTACTGTCAGTCTGCAAACGCCCGCCTTCGGACATATCGAAATTCATAAACGATCTTCTGGATCGCGCTAAAACGCTGTAAATTTACTGCGGTTCTACAAAGAAATGGATAAAGATAAAGATACAAATAATAAAAAAAAAGAAAATCATTAAGCATAAACGAAAATACATATATAATATTTACACTATAATAATATGCAAGCGAAATACAATTAATTTTAAGTTTTTATGCTTTAAGATCCACCCGAGAACAAAGAATAAAAGTTATGCAAAGTTTATACAAAGTTTAGTTTACGATTTTTTTCAAGAACAATTCTTTCGATTCCTTCAAAAACCTTGTGTTTTCGTTGCTAATATCCGAAAATTAGACTTAATTTTAAAACTGGAAGTGAATTGAGAACAAAACACACGCCGTTTTAAATGCATCGTTAGCCATAAGAAAATTTAATAATCATGACTTCATCAATTTTGTGATGATATTTCATAAATAAACAATGCGATTATAAAACTATATATACTATATATATGTATATGTACAATTATAAATTGCCTGAAATGAAATGAATTCTTTACGGTGCGTGTGTAGTTAAAACAAATTTTGTTGAAGAAGAATACAACACAAAAAAAAAAAGAATAAAAAACGAAAGGATAAACAAAAAAACAGAACACTCTGGTTGTTTTTGCACGTGTGCTTAATTGTATTTATTTTAAAGAAATCACACCAATTGTACTATCATTAAAAATACATATACTATGTTCTCATCATGTGCTTAAATATTGTGTAGCTACCTATTGATGATGATTTGAATAAAACACTCACGAATTGAGGGAAGTTATTTTTGTGTAAACTTAAATTGATCATGAAAACAAAGAAGAAGCTCAGGTTCACTGCCAAAACGTGGAGTAAGAATGTTGCGAATGAAGCCCGCAAAAACAGAAAAAATTAAATGAAAATCAAATACAGCATGGAATGGAAAACTACTGCGAAAAAAGGAAAACATGTTAACCTGGCAATAAAACAAGAAATGTGTTAAGATTTCCAACGAAACGCACTTATCATAATAGTTTTAGTTCACTTACCACAACGGAACTTTTCAAATCGGACAGTTCCGCAGTGCCGACAGTTGCAATATTATCGTACATACAACATGATTTTTGAAAGCACAAAGAATTTCATAATTCAACAGCAAAAGAAAAGTAAATGTAAATAAAATCTCAAAAGTAAAGTCTTGTAAGAAAGAAATACTCTCAAAATGAAATCAAATAATTTGTAAATACCTTGGATGGACCCACATTCAAGTTCTTCACTCCACGTCATTCTTTGTAGTAGTCTCTAGTACATGTTCTAACAATTGAAACCTAACAAGTATTTTAAATGTGCTCAATATGACAACAACATAACGTAACATACATTTTACGACCCATTTTTAGCACATTAGTCTCTCTGAAAACGAGCGAATAATGCACTCTATTCTATACGGTACTCTATATTGCTATATAACGATTACACACATAATATTAGTAGACACTCCCCTACCACTCGACGTGCTATTTGCATGGTTAATAAAAAATAAAATATAACACATCACTTTAGGTGCTCGTTTAGTCAAACACGCATACATTCATATGTATTTCATTGAATATTATATAGCTGGAAATTTAAACATTTACGCATTATAACACTTAATCACGCACTTGACTCTCATTTTAAACATTAACAATTGAGACACACAAACACACTCAATATGGCATATGGAAGAGCTGTAAGATATGCTGAAAATATTTATAAATGGCAAAAAGTTTACAATAAAATAAAATTGCTTTAAACAAACAAACAACATTTTTTTAATTCCAAGGGAGAACCCGCAGTAAATGAAATTCCGATAGCAAATGGCGCAAGCCTCATCGATACACACTGCCTATCGAAACGTGAAACTAGCTTGAAACCCGCTAAACATTGAGGGAGAGAGCAACGTTCATGATTTATCGATATTTCTCACTGTCATCTCCACTTGTTTACGTTTGTTTTGTTTTGGTTTTGTGCCGCATGCAAAAAATGAACTACAAAAATTATTATACCTGGAAATATCCGAACATACCCGAGAATGTAGCGTAAGTGGAGAATAAAACTAAGCAATTGCCAATATGTAGTATTGCCTTCTCTCACTTTAATTAGTGCTCAGCTGTTGGGGCTAAAGAATGCATTGGTCGTGGTGGGCGTCATCGGACGCTCGAAATGTCCTCGAGCAAACAAGATGTGCGCATTCAACATGGAACCCGAAGCCACACATCAACCAAAAGATGGGCAGATTCAGTGCTACTACAAACCGGGCACAAACACGTTGCTTTTGCACTTCGAGACGCCCCACGACGAGGTGGTGATGGGGCAGGTGCTGCTGCAGCAGACTTCGATTGACTTCGATAGTTTCTACGAGCAGATGCGAAGTCGCTTCGTACGCACAATGCTGCTGGCACTGCACGTTTGCCACATACTTGTCTATGTGGAGACAGCACCGACCTTTGACACCACATTAGTGACCATTTGCCAGTTGTTGAAGTTCGTGCGAGAGCGTTATGTATTGGAATTTCTACCACAAATGCTGCGCGAGGCAGGCCTGAGCCACCTGCTCACCGAGCGTGGGCGTCTCTGCACGCCACGTATGCTCTTTCTGTTTGAGAACTACGCGAGAGATGAGGTAAAGACACAAGAGCACGTCTCTGCCTATGAGTTTCAGACGGAGGACACCATCTATGAGCTGCTGCGCCAGTACAACATTGTAACTAATAAGGCGGAAAGTTCACTGCTGGCATTGCCGAACAACAAACAATTTGTATTCTTCAATGCACATGAACAACTGCATCCAGATCATGTGCTGCAGGCCATTGAGGCGCTGCACACAACAATGTACAAGCCCGATGTCAAAGAGGATGAGGAGGATTTGGAAATATTGGCACTGGCGCCATTCGATGGCTTCGTCAAGCCCTACGGTAATGCATATGAGGCGCAGGAGTCCGAGGAGCAGGCATACAAGAAGAAGCACACTGTGTGGCACTTTTTGCAGCGACATGTGCAGGATGCACTGCAAGGCTCCAGCTTCGATGAGGGCTCCTTCAAGCAGTTTGGTCTGGCAACACACTTTCAGCTGCTTAATGTCGAGGATTGGCGCAGCTGCATGGCCACGCTGCACAAGCTGCTGGTGGAGAATGCACACGATGCTAGCTTTGTGACCACAAATGTAGCCTATGTAAGTAGCCAAAAGGATATAATATAATGTAATTCTTACATATAATATATTCTACTCATCCTACAGCAAGCATTTCTGCAGAAGTTCGACGACAGTCTCAACTATGAGCGCAAGTAAGTGCGGTAGCTTCTCTTGTCATTAAGTCAATTCACGCTCTTGTTCCTGTTCAGATTTTGGGCACACCTATGCGAGCTGGCATTGAAGAAGGCCATCTCTGCGTACAAACACTCGGTGCCGGCTATTTACGGCAGCACAACGCACAAGCAGCTGCTCGCTGATGCCGGGCAAGTCTTCAAGGAGGACGGACGTGGACCATACTCGGAGGCAGCGCTGGCCAAGCTGAGCGATGTGTGCGCCAAGTATTGGCACGATGGGCGACAGCAGTGCGAGCAGCTAAGCGTACGCGCTCATCCCTGCACGCAGCCCAAGGATGTGCCGCATGACAAACACAGCAGCGGCGTTGTACACATCTCTAGCTGCAATTGCGGACGCACGCAGGGCAGGCGCGAGGATCCGTTTACATTGCGACAGGCCAACTATGAGTACTATGAATATATGGCGGGCATGTGCAATCTGTGCGTGAAGGTCAAGAAGTTTCAGTTTCCCGTCTTTGCACCCTCAATTAGCGACTATCGAGCTGCGGCCTTTGAAGCTGCATTTCCACTGCTGCTGCAGGCAGCCAAGAGGAAGGAGGAAGCTCGCGCGGGTAGTGGCGATCAGGCGGAAACAGATACAGGAGGCGAGCCATACTCACAGCCCATCAATGCCACAGAGCAGACTGTACAGAAGCAGGCAGAAGGAACCATGAGCAATGGCTGCTCACAGCCCATGTCCGCTACCTACGGCTCAGATTTGAATATGTTCATTGCCGGCTTTGGTGACTCACTAAACGAGGAGGACGACGAAGATGAGGATGAGGATCCGCAAACAAACGAGATCAGCTCGCAAATGTGCAGCAGCGATACACGCAGTCGCAGCAATAGCACCAGCAGTGGCACCTCCAGTACCGACTCAGAAAACGAGCTGGTGCTGGAGCTAAAGGAACGTAACGAGCAGCAGATTAATGATGAGCCCACGACCACCAACGAGAGCTTCAGCTCACAGCAGCTTTCAGATGCGCCGGTACAGGAACTAGTTTCCACTACTGAGTATCTACCTGGGCTGGTGCACATGTCCAGCGGGTGTGAATTGCTGCCACTGTTTCCCAGCTGGTCACTGGCCTGCGTGGGCCCCAGTTCTATCTACAGTCATAATACTGGACTGCAGGAGCACTTCCAGAGCGGATTCTTATCGGGTGCCAACTTCCTGCTGCCCTGGGATGTGCATGTCCGTCTCGTGCAGCCGCACAAACCAAACGAAATGATAAACAAGAAGACGCAACGTTATCGCAAGCACGGAGACCGCTTGGCGCTCAAGATCTTTGTGGGATTTGAATACGAGTGCTCACGAGGTCATCGATTCATGATGTGCAGTCCGGATCGTGTGCTCCGTGGCGGTGCTGATATTGTGCGCGACACCAGCAGCAAGGTGGTCAACAACAATATGCCTCTCTACTTCCCATGTCCGTGTCGTGCGCAGAGCACCTACCTGGCTCAGCTGATGCGCATTCATGTGGTTACTCCCAAGGCACCTGTGAACATCATTTTGGATCCCAAAGTGCTTGTGGGCAAATACACCTTCACTCTGGGCTGCAACATCTTGCCGCGTCTCTCGCAAAGCGCCTACTGGATCATGCGTCTGCCCTATGTCTACCAGGGCGACGATGTGCTAATTGCGCCGCCCGAGAAACTCGAGATGGATGACCTCTTGGCCGGTGGCTGCATACTCGCTGGCATGTTTGGCATCGCCGAAACGGATAGCATTGATGGTGAAGCAGGCGAGCATGGCAACGTTTCCTCCATGACCTTTACGAGACTCTAAACAGGCTTGCCAACTTTTGAAAACGGAAAGCGTTGCAAAAAAAAGGACAAATCAATATTTTTATCAAAAAAAAAAAAAAAAAAAGCCGTCTACGTCATATAGAATTCCCAACAGCAGGAACAGGGAATATGTTCATATAGAATTAATATATTTATATGCCAAAGTTAACACTTAAATATCGAAATTATTCATTTCCGAATTTATTTTTAAAATAAACTCGATATGCATGGGACATAGAGAAACCCTCATGCCTAACTTGGTGTCTATAGCTTTTATAAAAACTAAAATCCCTGCGTTCGAACAGACGAACAAGGCTTTTAATGCTGATCAAGATAAGAATCTCGTTCGCAACCCAATCCCAAATGGAGCACACAGTATTCAATTGTTTTATGGTAACGATTAATGTAATCTCTCTTCAAAGCTCGCGCTGAAGGGAGCATTTCAATAATATGCGTAAATTTGTATTTGTTTGGGGTGGTACGGAAAATACGATCCACGATCGAGGATCGAGTACCTTTTTCCTTAAATGAGCATACACAGTGAGTAGCTTAATACTAAAATATAATACCATTTTTAGATTCGGTGCTTTCAAAGATGGAAAAGTTGCGCTGGGAGAGCTCGCGGGTCTAGTAAGATTATTTTAAAGATCTACATTGTCTGTGATATGCCGAAAAAGCAAAGATTTCAAGCTGAGAACAGTACTGTTTTTTTTTTTTACCGGGGTTTAAACTGAATTTCTACAGAACTTTGAATCGCATTTGCTGCTCCAAGCGCAACTTTTTAAATGTGTGGGGTTTGGTGTTCCGTTGAAATGATAATGATAATAATGTTTACATATATCATAAACAATATAATAAGAACTATGGCCAGAAAGATGATAAACAATGCTTAAATTTGTAATACACATGTATATTCCTGCTTCCCAGCTCAATTTACGCCACCCGCTCCGAACAGTTGCGACAAAAAACATTATACGAAATAGTTCTACTAGAATGATATATGGAATCTTTTTGCTTAAGTTAATATTGAAATTTTGTGTGGAACTGTTTGCGGAGTGGGTGGGATAATGGGATTGGTACTTAGATGATACATGTTGGGTTTAGACGTGCTCCGTGTAGACCTCCTCCTCGGCAGCATAGTCATCGGTTTCAAAGTAATCCCCGCACACCTCCTCCTCGCAGCCTACCTCCATGTCGGCAAAATCACCGGGCATATCGTAGTACATATCCATGTCTGTACCCAGCTGCGGTTCCTCTTCCTCATCAACAACATCATCATCATCATCATTATCTTCTTCGTCATCGTCGTCGTCACTGTCATCATCATCGTCATCATTATTATCATCATCTGCCTCGTCGTCATCTTCATCGGCTTCGGCATCGCCTTCTTCCTCATCGTCGTCGTCATCATCATCATCATCGATGTCGTCGTCCTCTTGGATTTGCTCATTCGTTGCCAGCTGCTGCTGCTGCTTCTGCTGTGCTGCACCTGTGTGTGGCGTATCCTCGCCCTCTTCGTCCACTTCATCGTCTTCCACCTCCTCCTCATCCTCGCCAGCCGAGTCCATCGCAGGCAGTTGCTGTTGCTGCTGATTCATTTGCTGCAGCATTGACTGCACACGCAACATATACGCCTGCTGCTGTGCCTGCCTATCCGCCATGCTGCACTTGCTCACCACAAGTGGCTGTTGCTGCTGCGTCTGTGCTTGGGGAGGCAACGCAACCATTTGCTGCAGCTTCATGTTGTCTAGCAGCGCTGTGTGCTCTCGTGTTACATGCAAAGCCAGCGCAGTTGCATCTGCATGCAATGCACCACACACAATACACACGAGCGTCTCCTTTGGTCCCACCACAACAGGATTTCCGCTTGTCGCCATCTGCAGCTGCTGATGCTGGAACTGCTGGAGTGCAACTGTTGGCGGCGGTGGCGGTGTTGCATCCATGGCATGTGCCTGGATATGTTTATTTAGATACGCCTGCTGGCTATAGGCCTTGCCGCAGATGTGGCATGGAAATGGCTTCTCGCCCGCATGGATCTTCATGTGCACACTCAAACTGGAGGCCTGCGTGAAGCATTTGTCGCACAGCTTGCACTGAAAAGGCTTCTCGCCGGTGTGGATGCGCATGTGGATATTCAGGCTGCCGGACTGAGTGAACGAACGATCGCAGAGGGAACAGGTGAATGGCTTCTCGCCCATGTGGCATTTCATGTGCTGCACCAGCTCCGAACTGGCCTTAAATGCTTGCCGGCAAATGGCGCATTGATAGACCAACTCCTGCGTATGCATGCGCATGTGCTCGTCCAGCAGTGCCTCCGCCTTGAACTCACGCTCACACTCCGGGCACGTGTAACTCTCCACAGGCGCCGAATGCGACTTCTGATGCAGCAGCAGTGAACTGTAGTTGATGAATCCCTTGTCGCACTGAAGGCACTGATGTGGCTTGCGCACCGCATGGGAGCGCATGTGTACCATCAGGCTCGAGGATTGGGTGAATGCCTTGGGGCAAAGCTCGCACTTGTATGGCTTCTCCCCACTGTGGATACGTATGTGTGTGTTGAGGCTGCCAATGTGCGTGAATGTCTTCTGGCAAATGGAGCATTGAAACGGTTTGTTCGAGATGTGCGATCTCACGTGCTTCGACAGATCTCCGGCATTGGGGAAGGATGCCTCGCAGTGCGTGCACTGAAAGCATTTCTGTCCATTTGCGCTTAGCTGAGCCACAGCAGCTGCTGCAGTTTGTCCCTCGCTGCCCAAATTTGCCTTGCTGCGTCGGCCACGACGTCGCTTTATGCCCCCCGACTCCAGGCTGATCGAGGATATCATCTGCTGTTGCTGCTGCTGCTGCTGGTACGGCGGCAGCGTAGACAATGGCGTTGCCACTTGTGGCAACTGCATTGGCAACGTCGGAACTGGTGCCACCGAAGTTATTCTCAGCGACGGCTGCAGCAGAATAATCGACGTGGACTCATGCGGATCGGCAGTCTGCAATTGAAACTCATTCGGCTGCGATCCTGGCAAGAGACCACGCATGGGATGCGTCGATGCCGCCACCTCCACATAAGCACCATTATCCAGGCTGCTCTGCTGCGTATTCGAGTTACTGTTCCCAGTGGGGCTGCTACTGCTTGTGCTGCTCGAGCTGGAGCTGCTGCTGTTGCTGGTGCTGCTACTGCTGCTGTCGCTGTCATTATCACTGTCCCCGCCATCGCCATTTGCTCCCTCGCCCTCGGCATCGCTCGCCTCCTCAGCATCGTCATCTGTATTCGATTGACTTGCTTCGGCACTGCGCATGCTGGGCACATCTGCTGCCACCTCCAACTCACAGACCGGCTCAAATATCCAGCTATAGTCGGTGCTATCATCCTGTGCCGCCTCCGCCTCCCGCTGCGCCTGCTGCTGTTGCTGCTGCTGTGGCGTCGTATCATTAGGATGCTTGCTGTTCATGTGCTGATACAGCGCCAGAGGATGCACAAAGTACTCGGCACAGCACATGCAGTGGAACGTCAAGTCTGGCGGCTCTGGCTTCGGCGGCGTCGGTGCCGGCGTCAGCAGAGGCTGGCACAGAATGGGCGTGATGGTCAGCGGCAAATGGTGATACGAATTCTTTAGCTGCACGGCCATCTTCAGTTGCGTTTAAGGCTGGAAGAGACAGAAAAGGGATTAATATCGAGAACTACATATTGTAAGGTTTATTGCAAACCGGTTTCCATTTCAAACTGAATGTAATTTGTATTATTAAAAAATTGTATACATAATTTGGAAATTACTTGCAGAACTGAGCTTTACCACACGATGCAAGAACGTGACATGGTTTCTTAGGTGTTTACAACGTTTTAGAGGTTTACGATGAGTACATCATATCATGTAAATAAACATATTGTGTGAACATATTGTATGTATGTACATATGTATATACCAAATTTCAACATCATAGCTTAAGTACTTCTCAGGCTGGCAGTTGCGAACCGGTTTACGAGAGATTTTTTATTTGAGTTGTAAAGAACACACAATGCACGACACAAACATAGATACATTCCCTCTTTTTATTTGCTATAAATAGATGAGGGAATCTAGAGGAGCCGTACCGCACCCTAGCTCTGAATCCTCGCTGAAATACAATAAAATTCAGCAGAAATTTATGTAAATTATACGCAGCACATTTTATCGTTTACTTTGTTTGTTTTGTTACGTCTACCATTCCCTCTCGCTCTCTCTCACTCTCGCACTCACTCTGTATCTATGCTTACTAACAAAGTACTTGGAATAATTATGTCTGTACATTTGCTTATACATACACATATGTATGGGTGTGCATGTGTATGTGCCTCTTATATAGGTAGATACATACGTAGGCGACTATGTAAATAGCTCAGTTATGCGGGTAAAAATCAATTTCCGGTTCTTCTTACCTTCTCGTGTTGTTGCTCCTTTAGTTGTTGTTGTTGTAGAATTATTTGTTAGTTTTATATTCAGTTGCTTTATCATGTATTAACAATTATTGTAGCTAGCTGCCATTTAAACAAATTCTCCGCCTGTCTCTCATACATATAAACTATACATGTGGTAATTATTAACGTTGCTTGCACTTGCTGTGGCTGCACTACAGTAAAATTCAGGTTTACAGTTGTAATTGATTTATTTACACATTATTGTTCATCATATTGGGCGAACGTCTTGCGGCCTCTTGTGCCGGCGATATTTGTTGCGATTTTCACTTCTTATCGGGCCCATATATGCTACTTGGCATGGCCAGTCGGCGAAACAATAGCATCACATTACGAAAACTAAGTCGTTTAATAGTTACAACAAAATAATAAAACGACGCTTACTTTTATGCGTGTAGTGCATGCACGATCAGACTTAACATGTCGTACAGATTTTGCTCGAGTTTGACACTGTGATTTGCCTTAAGGTTGGTATGGTGTGCGCCTGAAGTAAAAGTAGCAATGTGTGAATTTATAAAATCACTTGTGACTTAATGAAAATATAAGATTGCTTTTTATTTATTTATAATACGGTCTACTATAAATAAAACATGTCAGTTATGATAGGATAGGAATAAGGGAATTGAAATACATTGATAACATAAAGTCCGTATTCTAAACAATAATCTCAATTATTTTTGAAACGTTCAAATGTAGTTAGTTTCTTCTTAGTATTTAACTTTTTCCATAATTATCTGTTACTTTTTCTTTAGATTTTTCTTAAAATTATTAATAAATTATGTGAATTGCTAAATAATTGTATCTAAATATATTTTTATATTGAGCACATCTGGCATAATACAAATATTTGAATAATATACTGTTTCACTATATGCGTCTTATATTATATTTAATTTTGCTTTGTCTTCTGCTCCATACCAGTCAGCTTTGTGAGCTGCATACTGTCTTCAGTTGCCAGTGTTGCATAACTCGCCGTAGCAAGTGTTGCAATTGCTTTCAAGTCTGTGTCCCGGCATTTTTGTCGCGTGCGAGAGTAAAAATAAATAAAATTCGAAAATAAGTAAAGTAAATTACAACGTTGTTGAGTTAATTAAAAAAGTAATGGACAGTCCATTCACCCAAAGGCGCAGCGGACTGCTGCGTCTGCCGCTGAACAGCACAAGTAACACAACACAGCCAGGACACAATCTATCAATAACGCTGCTTCCGGAGGAGGAAGAGATGTTAAAAAATACCAGCGCAGGAGCTCTGGGGCTTCTAAGTCGTTTGAACAATCGCACAACAAATGTGATGGATGTCAGCACGCTGAGTGTAGCTGACAGCTCTCTCATACTAGACGACATGAATGATGGAGATCGCGGGCGCGGCAAAACCGATCTATTGTTTCCCCATTTCTATGAGATTCTGCAATCTCATGCTAACGAGAACGATTCGTTGGATGTGGTGCAGCAGCTGGCCAAGGCCTGTCGCCAGGTGGTGGATCAGCTAGAATTAGAGATTGAACGTGGCGTAGGCGGCTCACAAGGCACCAAGCAACGTCAGGCGGGCATTGTCTGGTTGAAGCAAGAAATCAACACATGGCGTCTACTCCACGCGCTCTACTACGATCGACTGCTGAATCAAACCGATACACAGGCGGACGATGAAATGCATGATGGACCTATGCTAGGTGGCAGCGAGAAGGAGGTAGGTTCTATCCGATCTAACATAAAACTGTTTACATATTTCACATCGTCTGAAGGTTATCCAGCAGTTGTACTCCATAAACTCGCAGCTGCGCGAGTATCAGATGGTAGTGGATTGGCTGGAGCAGTGCTACGAGCAGTCGGATCAGTCAAACGCACTGCAGAGCCACGATCGCATGATGGCCTGGGAGAACACCCTCTTCCAGCTGGAGAACTTGCAGGGCGCAGCCTTTGGACGTGGCCATGAGATATGTAAGCAATTGGATCCAGATGCACCAGTGCGCGAGAAGAAGCCACTACATGCCCTCGACATGGAAGATAATGTGCGCTTAGGACGTGCCATATTCGCCTCAATACGCAACGGACATGTGGATGAGGCACTGAAGCTGTGCAAGCATTACGGACAGACTTGGCGTGCTGCCATTCTAGAGGGCTGGCGCCTGCACGAGGATCCCAATTTCGAGCAACATGTTGGCGGCCAGGCTGCTCACGAGAAGCTGCCCATTGAGGGTAATCCGCGTCGTGATATCTGGAAGCGTTGCGCCTGGTTACTGGCCGATTCGAAGAAATACGATGAATACACACGCGCCACAGCTGCTGTCTTTTGTGGCCATTTGGGTGCACTGAAGTCGCTGTTGCACAGCAGCTGGCAGGACTTGCTGTGGGCTTATCTCAAGGTGCAGATCGACATACGTGTGGAGAGTGAGATTCGTGGCTGCTGCCTTAAGCGCTATCAGCCCATGCCCGATGCCTATTGGAATGGCAAAATGACGCTGGAGCAGATCTTCGACGAGCTGAGCGTAGCTAAAGATGTGGCTGTGCGTGACTATGCGCAGAGTCAACTGGGCATCATCCAGCAGCACCTCATACTGGACACCTGTAGTGAGTTGCTGCAACACATGTGTCGCTGGTTGGATGCAGCGCCCAAGGAGTCACAACTGCCACCGCATCAGCTGCGCCTCATGGCACACATTGTACTGTTTATGCGTCAGATTGGACGCCTCGAACAGCGGTCACAGCAGCAGCAGGCAGAGCGCATCATTGGTGCCTATGTGGACGCACTGATCCAACGCAGGGAACCTCAGCCCATTGCGTACTATGCCTCTGGATTGCCCAATAAGCTGCAGGTGCAGCTCTATGCCAAGTTCCTAACGCAAATCGACGAGAAGCGTCCACGTGAACTGGCAATAGAGGCTGCACTGCAGGCTGGTCTGGATGTGGAGCAAATCACGCGTCACACTGTGGAAACAATACGTCTATCGAACACTCCACCTACTGCTATGGGAGAGCCACACACAGGAGAAATCTCCGCAATGGATAAGCGTAAAATTCAATGCCTGGAATACCTCAGCTATTTGGTAGAGCAGCGAGGTGAGCTGCTCTGGCAGGCTAATGCCATGATTCGTCACTATTTGGCCAGCAACAAGGTGGAGTGTGTTCGTCAAGTGTTTGCCATGATTCCGTCCGATGTCATTACGCAGCTGATCAATATTTATGGTGCACTAGATAATCTGGGGCCACGTGAGGAGTGCAGCCTCAAGGAGTATCTTTGCTACAAGGTTTATCTGTCCGGAGTCGATAGCTTCAATGAGTGGATACATCTGCAGCAATCACGTCCACAGCCGCCGCAGCAAGCGGGACAGAAGTCTGGCCACAACCCAGACAACTTCACAGAGCGCATGAATGCCGAGCACAAAGAACAGACCTATCGCAGCGAGCTGGCACGCTGGGAGCAGAAGGTGAAGGAGCAATCGAAATGTAAGTGAATCTAAACAAAATTGATACCTTTTCCCTGTTAACTCATTTCCCTTCTTCCTGTTCTTGACAGTGACTACGGATGCGCTGTTTAATGTGCTTCTGTTTCCCGAAAAGGGCTGGCTCAACGATCCATTCATTTCCAAGGAGCCCGAGAATGCCGTCCTGCTGCAGTGGGAAAATCGCCAGCTGCAGATGGAGAAGCTGCGCTCCATATGCCTGCCTGAGGTAGTGGTGCTACTGCAGGATGTGATGATCAAGTCGGAGGACTATGCGGGCTGCATTCGCTTGGCCGATGAAATAGCCGACGAGAGTCGACAGTTGTACAAGGTGTATACCAAGCACAAATTGGCCGAGCTGCTGGCCAAGATTGCGGACACTTCGCTGGTGCTGCTCAATAAGAAATTGGATCCCTGGGGTTATCCCCTGACGGCCTAAGAGGAAAACACTTTGATCGTTCTTTAGTTAGGCGAATAATGCTGCATAGTTGCGATTATTATATTTGTATGTAATTTTAAACACATTTAAACATTAGGACTTTACACTTACAAAGCTAGGATAATGCAGGTTACATTTTGGGACTGCGGGGGGGACGAACTCGATTAACTGATTGACCTTTGTCTAATTAGTTAGTGGCTTCATTTGCCTCCTCGCCGGTATTGCTATGCTTTAGCAGATACGTGGCCAAAAAATGTATTGGATCAAGGGGTCGTTCCCGTGCCAGCGCCTGTAGGCCATGCAGCAGGACGGGTGCCACTGTCTGATCCAGATATTGCCGCGTGGGCATGCCTGTGGTTTCGCGAGCAATGGGTAGAGAGTGGGGCTTCTTCATCGGGGGCGGTTGCTGCTGCTGCTGCTGCGGTTGCTGTACACTGACTGTCGATGGGGTTGATGCTGCTACTGCGCCTGTGCCTGCATTGCCACTGGAATTGCTGCCTGTTGTTGTCGTTGTTGCCGATGCTGCTGGGTTCGAGGTCACTGCTGCTGCCGCTGCTGCTGCAGTTCCCGCCGAAGCTGCAGCTGCTTGTACACTGTTGCTGGTTGTGGTGCCTGTAGCAACAGTTTCTTTAGCAACTTCGCCAGTTGGTTGCGGATGCGTTGGCGTTGCTGGAGACTCCACTTTGGCCTCCATTTTTGTCAATTTTTTGACACTTTAATTAATCAAAGAAATTTCTAGTGGCGTCGCAGGAGATGTATGTTTAACCTGTGGTCATATGTTGAACTAATTGTGTATTTTCGAACGGTCACATTTAAAAACTACCCGTTGCAGCCTGCAGTTGTGTTTAGTGGAAAGATGGTCAGCCGATAACAGTATTAATCGTTATTGACTATCAGCTGTCGATATACAAACAATTTATGGTACCGCTGGTAGTATTTTGTAAATAACTGAAATAATTGAAAATAAACAAATAACAACAACAATATGAGTGCACGAAGTTTACGTCAGCGTCCACAAAGAAAAGCCGGAGATTCTACTGACAGTGCAGCTGACTCGGACTGGTCAAAGCGCAGAGGAAAAAAGAAAGGAGTATACTATGGAAAGAATACGCCTTATGATGAATACGGATACATAAGACACAATGGGCTTGATGTCTGCGATTGCATGAATGCCGAGTGCGAAGGGTGCTGGAGTAATTGCCGTAATTGCGGCTCAACCAAATGCGGTCCACAGTGTCGGGCTAATCGCAAGTTCTACTATGAATACATAATATACGATGGCAAGGACCTGACCATAGCCAACACACACTTTTCAAACAAATCATAAAAATAGAATACAACTTTACCATTAAGCATCAAAAGAAACCCATAATCATTGTAATTATAGCATCAATAAAGCATAAACTTAAACGAAAATAGTATTGTTGTTATTCAATCGATAATCGGTATGTGGTCGATACCTTCTGTAATAAATCACCGCTTGGCTGCCAGAGATACAAACAAACATATCTTAAAAACTATTTGTCTCGAGATCTCTCTGTAGGCTAAAACAAATGCTGGACAGAAAAAACTGCTTTTCAGCAATAATCAGTGTTCATAATTATAATCGATAAGTGCACGTCACGATAATCAGCTGAAAGCGATTTTGCTCACCACTAATACATGCAAGTTCATCTCTAACCCGTAGCAGCCTGAACAGGGTGCAAAGAAAAATTAATTAATAAATAAGTTTAACTTTAATTAGACAAGGTCCAAAAATATGACGGAGCTGCTCATAGATCCCGATATACGCGTTTGGGTGTTTCTGCCCATTGTGTTGATCACATTTCTAGTCGGCATTGTGCGCCATTATGTTTCCATTCTGATATCCACACAGAAGAAGGCTGAAATGACCCAAATCATGGACAGGTGAGCAATGTTCAACTTGTGAAAATTCAGTTTTCATTTAATCTTTTGTTAATACCACAGCCAAGCCATGATTCGTGCCCGATTGCTGCGTGAGAATGGAAAATACCTGAGTGCACAGTCGTTCTCCATGCGCAAGAACTTCTTCAACAACGAGGAGACCGGATATTTCAAGACGCAAAAACGCGCACCGGTGGCGCAAAACTCATCGGCCATGCTCACGGACATGGTTAAGGGTAACTTCATAAATGTGCTGCCCATGGTTGTTATCGGTGGCTGGATCAATTGGATGTTCTCTGGTTTTGTGACCACAAAAGTTCCTTTTCCCCTCACACTTCGTTTCAAGCCTATGCTGCAGCGCGGCGTAGAACTTGCTTCATTGGACGCCGCTTGGGTATCCTCCGCCTCATGGTATTTCCTCAACGTCTTTGGCTTGCGCTCCATCTACACTCTGGTGCTAGGTGAGAACAATCATGCGGATCAAACCCAAGCACAGGCCGATGCTATGACTGGCGCAGCCATGACAATGCCACAGGATCCAAAGGCAGCATTTAAGGCCGAATGGGAGGCATTGGAGATTACAGAATATAACAATGCGCTCAAGAACATCGATTCGGACATGATATGCATTGCCAACGAGGCCAGCTCTTTCTAGCTGCGCCGAGCAAACTGCAAGATTTATGGCCAAAAAGCATTCGTTCTTTAAGGTTACCTATTAGCGAAATTTAGACGACGTAAATTAACAAAATAATTAAATTTGTTTTAAGTCCAAGAGAGCCTTTGCAATAAATGAACTAATGTCTAGTTGGATGGTGGTTTCTCATTAAGATCAAATGCGATTTCTGATCTACTTTGAATACACAATGGATTTATGGCAACTCTTATAACTGATCTTTATTATGTAAATGACTATTAATTTGGTGGTTCCATGGCTAGCTCGTCATGCCCTGCACACAAATTGAAGTCGATTGATCGTCACAAATAATAAAAACAAACTCGAAACAAAACCCTAATAGTACGCTTCCTCGGTGGCCTCGGCTGGCGGTGGTGCCTCTTCCGCCGGAGCGTCTGCAGTAGGAGCTTCTGATGCCTCTTCGGCGGCGGCTGGTACAGTTTCGGCGGCGTCGGTAGCCGGTGCACTCATCTCAACATCCGCCTCTGTTTCGGGTGCCGTGCTTGCCTCTGTTGCTTCTACCGGCTTGGGTTCACGTGCAGTTGTTAGTGGCGACGGCGGACGGCCAGAGGGCGGTGCCTTGAATGTTTTCTCCTTCTTCGGATCCTTGGGTCTGCCTAGTAGCATGTATTCATATGGCAGCTCAGATTCCGCGTAAAGTTTGTCTGTAAAATAGATGCGCCTGATACGCACATTCGCATGGACCTGCACGGAAACTGTCTCCAAATAATTAGAGCCATAGGCGCGGCGTGTGAAGTCGGCCAAATTGAACTGGATCTGATTCCAGCCTGGCGACATGCCCATGGGCATGGCAGTGCAAAAGGGCTTCACCGAGGTTTTGCTTTGGAAATTTGAAACACGAAAACGGCGCATGAAACGCTGATCATCCTGAATCTTTAGGCAGTCGAGAAAATGAGTATCTTACCTTCTTTTTCTTCCTAACTCACCTTAACTTCGAAACAAAAAATACTTGTGCATATTCTTAATAAGCAGTACTAAAAAGGGCAACTTTATGCCCAGCTCCGCCTTGCAGTCTGTGGGACAGTGTATGAATGTTGTGGAGACATTGGAACCCATAATTTCGAGTACCAACGATTTAATGTCTTCATCGTAGATTCGCTTAATATATCCGTTCTTAGTCTGCGTACGCAGCACATTAGATTTTATTATGTAACTCAAATATCTTTAACTTACAAAAGTAGACCAATTATCCAGGGGCTGCTGCCTACGCTGTACAGTATGGATAGAAAGCCCTTCTGATACGAAGAGCGATACATATTAAAATCTTTTGTGTAATTTGTTTCTATTGTTATTTTACGTTATACAATACAAATTCAGCTACTGAGTTTGCCTCAGTAGAACAAAAATCATACGGTAACTATATAAACAGAAAGCAAACTGATATAAAGTGGGCAGAGTAAACTCATTTTAGATGATACAGTGGGCACATGAAACTAATTGTAGAAGGGATTGTATGTTATCCAGTGGGCACGTTCCTGCTCCTTGTCCGTCTTGTGGCTGGTGAAAAGTGATTTATACACATCGCTGGCCTTGGGATCTTTGGCCACGCTGAAATCTGTCTTGAGGCGTTTCAGTTCGGGATCTTGCATTGCGTTCACGGCGCCCAAACGCTTGGGATTGGCGACAAGTTTCAATTTGTTGCCATTGCTACTGCTGGAGGACTTCTCTGACTTGCTGGAGCTGGCGACAGGCTTATCAGGATCTTCAGCTGGTTCTACCTTTACGCAGGTTTCTGTTTTCTTAGACTCTTTCTTGTCTTTTTTGGCTGACTTTCGCTTGGCGGCACGCATTTCGCTTTTGACCTTCATGAGCTCCATATCCTCGTCGTTGCCATTCAGTATGACCACATCCTCCACACTGTACGGCGTCTGGCATAGTGGACAAGTGCTTGCTGTGTTGCCTTTTATTTGCTTCAGTGCACGCTCCGACATGACGCACCCGCAAGTCCATAGGGCCACGAAACGAAATTTGCCCGACATTTCCAGGCCAATCAGTTTACATATGTATGGTGCATGACGTGTGTCTAGCAATCCTTCGGTTTTATCCTCGTCCGTGAATGCAGGATTCGGCGTCAAGTGAAGTGTTTTAATGTCTTTCATGCTGCGTACATGTACCAAGGTTTCTGGCATTTTCTCCTTCTCCAGCAAACGCTCGATGACACTTTGCTTGGCGTACAAACGACCCATGGTGCACATGGCGATGGGTTCCTCCAGTCGCTGCTGAGTCAGCGCACAGTGCAACCACCGAAATTCACGCTCTGCATCTTTATCTTTCTGCAAGTAGGTCGCAAATTAAGCAGGGGATACAAATCACTTCACTTACCCCATTCACACACCTGTTCTGGCTTTTGCTTCACCCGCACAAGTTCATCACGCTTGGGAATGGTTCCACCATCGCAACCCATGTTGAAATATAAAATTGAAATTAAATTTGGAAATATTCAATAACAAAATGCACTGTTTTTATTATTATGGTAAACTGGAGATGTGAAGTTCTCAATTAAGCTAATCGATAACTATCACACACATACAATACCAAAGCTATCGAAACTTGAAATTATCGTTCATTTTGAATATCGATTACATTGCAATATGAGTTGACCAGTGTGGCCACCAGAAAAACCATTATTCTTCCCGTTTATTCTTTTAAAAATAACTCATTTTATTTATTTCTAAAAACATATAATTAGATTAACAACTAAAAACTACAGTTACTTCTACGCTTCTACAAAAGGACAGTGCTTGGCGTAAGGCACATCAATGCAAATGCAGCCGCGTGCGCTGAAGATAAATTGAAAATGGCGGTTAAATTTAAATTAATTTCGATAAATACCGTGTACTCACTCGTCTGGCGCATCGTTGCCTATTTTATAGTCTCGCAGCAAAGAAACAAACTCAAAAGGATTGATTTTACCATTAACTGGTAAACGCTTTGGCCCTGAAATATTTACACATCCATTGGGACAGGGCACGCCCATGAACTTTGCCTTCTTCATTGTGGCTGTGGCCAAGTAACAAATGCTCATGAAGTGCGAACAACGAGCCCGTCCTGTGAGAATAATGTCAAGGTAAACGATAATATTGTAATATACATATATATTGGATAGCTTACTTATGGGATTCCCCTTGCAGTAGGGCTGCAGCCGTCCGCCATTTACGCAATAGTTGAGATGCCCCGTGTTGTCCTCCTGTCCTAGAAAGCCTGCGTTCGTGTGCAGCACCTGAATGACAGTCGCATCATCCCGTGAGAGACGGAATCTATTGCTCTTCTTGCGTTCGATGAGTGGACGCGCTGGATCAAGGCCAATTATGCGGTACTGTTTCTTGCTCAAGTGATTGCTGATCATTCCACAAATGTGGGCGCCCAGGGAGTGGCCCACACAGGTGATCTTCTCGCGCGAGGCGCCATAATGCGTGAGAAATGAAAACACCTGTGCAGTACACTGTGCCGTGAGACGTGTGTTAATCAGCGAGTGTAGATAACACGGGTAACGTGTTAGAGGTCGCCAATCCACGGTAATCACATTAAAGTCACGCGACAAATAAGCTGGAGTCATAAGGGATAGACAAGGGTTGAGTCTTTCCATGCTTTAGTCAACGCATCATTGCATACTCACTAACCGTCCCTTAGAAACTGCAAATGCTTGTCAATTGCGGTTCCATTAAAGCCGTGCACTATGAAGACCGTTTCGCGCTGCTTACTGAAACTGCCCCTGTACAGGGTCAACGGATTGTGGATGTTTAGGGGAAATCCCATGCGTGGCCCATTGCTGAAAAAGGAAGGCGAAATCGATTATGTACACACATCCTAAGTAACATATGCAAAGCATGAATTCATTTGATAGGGCCAACTTATAATAATAATATAGGCGCCACATGGTTCGGAGGAGATACACTTGAGCGAGCAAATATGATATGATTTAGTGCAGGTAAACGAATGTGAATATTATATGTGATACATAAATATGATATCTGATTAGGTATTTCACTTCCGATTCCGGATCCAATGAATATTTGTTTACGTTTGCTGTACATAGTCATTATATTTTTAAGTTTTTACATATATAAATAAATCAATTTCATCTACATATTGTATTTATTTATTAATGATTGATCTTCTCCAAAGATTGAAAATGTATAGTTAATCCACTTATTTTCAAATGTTTTCCTTTTAAATATAAATAACTCAGATAATAATTATTAAAAACATTTAAAGTTTCTTTATTTAATGGAATGTTAGAAAGTTGTTTCCACTTCGATAGCAACAATTTCACTGAGCATTGATTAATTCGCTTTTACATTCACTTCTATATCCAGTTTTTGATATCCTTTTTCAATGATCACATCAATACTACACCATTTTCAACTGTAACGCATTTTTTAGCACTTGTCCCATTTGCACAGCGAAGATTTGACGGTGCTCCACCGTTCTATGAACTACATATTAGGTCTGGCAGAAAGCACACCCGTTTTCCAAGTGAAATTATCAACTTATCTACGGGCACACTCACGTAATCTATGTCACCTATTACCGTAACATTTTTCAAACATTTGCCAAGCCAAATTGAGAAACTGGAGAGTGTCGCTAAATGCCAACTGGACTTGAGATTCGAATCGAACTTGGACTTGAAGTAAGCGCGCTAATCGAGACTGCAACGTGGGCAACCGGCTAGACGAGCAGGCCAGACAAGTTGAACGACTTGTGAATAGGGGATTTGTGCTCAAACTAATATTTATTTACAATTGTAATTGATGTCATCTTCGACCGCTTTTTATTAGCCGTGAATCAGCCAAGTGGGTCAACTTGGAGGCGGCTTTACGCGAAACAAGTTGCCCGCCCATCATCACAGCGTGGATCCTTGTAGTGGCACAAGTTTTTACCACAAATAACATATCGAAAAGAAGCATCTTTTACTGTTTTTCTGAATTTTTTTGCACTTTCTCTCCCGTAAGATCTTGCGATCTTTCGCACATAAGTTAGCCACGTTATGTGGACTTTGGTCTAGCCTTAATTGGCTGTCACTTTTAAAAAACGAAAAAAGGAACTCACGATCCCGGAACTTACGGTGCATAGAGACGATGCTCGATATAGGGATTCGGGCAGAAGTTTTTGTCGCGCAGAAAACATCGCAACACATTCAGATCCAATGCGCCACTGTTTATTAGATTTTTCCAATCCATTTGGTTAAGCAGCAAACTTTTTGCATCTGCAATGTCGAAAGATCGTGAGCGAAAATGTTGTCAACTATTCTTTGCCTTGTTGTTGTTTTTACTGTTGCTGTACCTTTGGGAAGTAGCGTTAACAGGCAGATCGCTATGAGAAATTTCATTTTCAGTTCAATTGTATTTTCACTCTTGAACGAAGTCTTTTAATTTTCTCGCGCATGGGTATTCTATTGTTTGGTAATATGATTATTTCAGCATCTGCTAAGTATTAGTTAGCAGTTGTCCTGGATTTTTTTCGTATATCATTGTATTTTTGAAAGTGTTTCAGCTATTCAAACTTTGATGAAACATAAACAACTTCGTTTCTTTTTAGTTTTCACTCCCTTCATTAAATTATTTATAATATATTCAACTTTCTCATATATTTTTAATATATTTAGTTTTATTATTTTGATTTCTTTATTCGATTTATAAATATTTATTTTCAATCATGATTTCACACTTTTTTCTCATTTATCTTATTTTAAGTAAAACTTTAATTTCTTTAAGATTTTTTAATTCTCTCTCGAAAGTAAAGCGAGTGAAGTTCACGTCTTGCCTAGTCGCGCGATGCGCTTCGAATGCGCCGCCGGGAGCGAAAGAAATTGCAACAGCGACAACGTTGCCAACTGCCAAAAGAATCGCGCTGTCGCTGCTGCCGTTACTGTGTTGCTGCCGTAGCTGTTGCTCATGTTGCTGCTGCCACCTGTTGCCTTGACTTTGCCTTGGCCGCACATTCGTGTTTACTTTGCGCGGGCTTTGTTGTTGTTGAGGCGGATGAAAACTCGCCGCCAAATACAGCGGCCATGCAACGCTGCACTGATTTTCTATACTCTGATTGAACAGGAGAGCATTAGCTATGTTATAGATATACTATTGTATTTGAACTATCATTAACTTTGGAGTTCTTTTTCTGCTCTGGTTTCTGTTAAAATTCTTTGAAATTTCTGCTAAAACTCTCAGGCGAATTCACAGAGATCTTTACATATTTTTGTGCAAAGCATACATATGTAATACATAAAGATATAGAGGGGTTTACGATATATTCAGTATTCAAGAGTATATTGAGTTCATTGCATTCATTGTTCACTTTTTCTTCCATGTTATTTTGATTTTGACTTTGGTCTCGATTTCGTTGCCACCTCGCGCTGTTTATGCAGCTGTAATTTGCTTTTGCAGTTTTTGCTTTTCCTCAGCGACACAATATTATGTAAATATTGTTATAGTTATAGATTGTTTTCGTGCGTACACTCACTTTGCTCACTTGCTGTGCGCGCGATTCGAGTAGCGAAAGTATTAGACAATATTTTCAAGTTTGTTGCTTAAGTCATTCGATTTGATAACGCTCATAAGTCGAAATGATCGCTAATCCTCAGCATGAAAAGCTTTCAATTATACTATTTATACGCAGTATGCAATGATAACAGAGTCTTACGTATTTCCATGCAAAATTTTAAATTTCGTTGTGCAAAAATCTTATCAGAAAATCGTTTAATTTCGAACAATTTTCATGCTCCGCACAAGATAAATGCTGTAATTTGGATTGTCATTTTATATTCATATGCCATTTATGAAAAATAAAACTCATAACTCATGGACAAAGTTGAAAACATAACGAAGTGAAAGACATGAATAAGATTTGCACTTATTGATGACGTTGTGCTCTGATTTATGAGTAAAAGTAGCAGATTGTCTTAGGGCACTAGACATAAAACTTAAGATAGTGCTTGTGTAGGAGTGGAAAGTATGAATAATATTGTATAGCTCGATTTACATTTGCAAGTAAAAAGCATGTAACTCAATATGTACAAGTAAAGAGAGGAATACGAAAAGGATTCAGAAACCCTTTATGCGAAAATAAAAATATATACAACAAATATAAATAAAACTATGAATAAGTATTCATAAATTATATAGTCAACATGATATCATATAAATAAAATAACAATCATTTCTTAAACAGAACAATCAAATATTAGGAAGCTTCCTATCACAGAAGAACAAGTGCGGAATATGTAAAGGTAAATTCATAAATCTGACATTTTTCAATAAAAAAGTCCATATAAACACTACAGTGCCACTACGGCCTCTCAGTTTATGAAGCTTAAAAGTTTTGGCAATAACTTTGAACGTGGGAAGTTTTAGCTTTATGAAGTGCTAAAAAAAAGCAATAATTTACCAATAAAACGTGAATTACCTACATACATTGTAGATAGTTACATATGTTTAGTTTTTAGACAAGGTCACCATTTAGTTCAGACCTTGAAACATTTTAACACCATTTCCATCAAATTTGACAATGTTTTGTCTTATATTTGTTTGATAAAATCTTTACACTTGTTTAAGCGCAGTCTCTTTTTAAAGAACTTGTAATTCAACAAGCTATAAAGATTTGTATCAAAGTAATGTAAGAAACCTCAACTGGGCTATCGAAATTTCACTCACTTCATCACAAACTGCACTTTCGATCTTTAGACAACTCACCTGGTGAAGAGCTGAAAGCCAATATACTCTCGCGGACATGTTTCCCATAGCAAGAGATGACAGTTGAATGGGTTGATATCAAAGTTGCCATTGCGCAACAAGAACTGCAAAGTATCCGAATTGAATTTGGCTGAATTTCGAAATGGAGAAAAAGAGATGCAAACACATGTCACATATGGCGAGGTTATCACAGAATATCACAACAAGAGAGACAGAGAGAGTAAGAGAACCTTTAGCCAGCTGAACGAGGGAAAGCAGTGAAAATAACAAGTAGAACACTGTACTGGACATTATCACGAGGGGAATTTGCATTTGCGGCACGTACAAGTCGATAGTATCCGACGACGACGACGAGGCACTTGGAACGCGTATATTTAATTGAATGAGCTCGTTGTCGCTGCTTTAGGCAGATAAAAGCCAAAATGTTGTGCAGACTGCAAAACGAATATAGTTGAGTCTGGCCCCTAGCCTATAGCTTGGTGCTACTGGCAGCGCAGCAGCAGCGGCACAGCAGCAGTCGTTCGAGACTCCAGTCTGCTCAACCCCGGCCTGGCCCGAGCCCGGTTGACATTGCATTGCTTAGACCACTTTGGTGTATGTCTCTCCATCTCCATCTCCCTCTTCATCTCCATCTTCATTGGCATCTGTGTCTTGATCTTAGTCTCACACACAGTCTTGGCTTTGTTTTTGGTCTGTGCTCATGCAGAGAGTCGGCAACGTGTTGCGTGTCACCGAAACCCCATTTCCATTTCCATATGGCTGCTCAGCCTGCGTCGCGTTGCACAATGTCTGAGAAAACTAGCCAAAATATATTATAAATTGCCAGAGTCGCTTTTCGGCTGTTTGGCAATCCATGCCAAGGAGCAGACAGCGAGCCACACAGGCCAACGACAGCCACCTGTCCAGGCTCGTCGAGGCAATCTTAGTCAGCACCGCCTATTGCAATCGAATAGAGCTAAAAGCTAAGTGCATGAAAATCGTATAAATTCTTATAAATGTTGTCGCCCGAAAGTTGAAACGCCCAATCGTGTCGCATTGATTTACGGTCAACCAAACGAAGTGGTCAATTGCCGATGGCCAAAGTATTTGGCAGCTTTTTCAAATATGGAAACTATGAGTGGATTATATAAATGGAAAGGTAGGAAAGTGAAAGGTTATGTACAGGATATATTGTGGGAGTTTGAGTGGAAAGCACAACAAATAAGCTATAAAATTGTGTGAAATCCTATTTGAACTCACATCATTTTTCAAGCAGCTAAACTCACAATCTTATATACCACAAATAATCCAGAAAGTAAAAAGAATTCCATCCTTATTAGGTCAGGAGTTTCTACCTGCAGGAGTTTTCTCTTTCTAACTGTTATAGTTCGCGATATCAAGGCGGTTTTTCGACTTATTCTTCAGTATTTTACTTAGGTCCTAATTTCCTCATTACCTTAAACACAGTTCTATGAACTTTCTCTCCCTATATCTCTCATATTCCATATGTAGTCTATATAAACAGGCAAGAGGCGGGGCAATTATCAAAAGCTTAGCCAAAACCAAGTTGACAGAAATTTTAAAATAACAGAGAAAAACAAGAAACCTTTTCCCGACTACCAGCAGCGTAAATTGCAGCGCTTTTGGAAGTGATTTTCCAGCTAGTTACGAATAGTTAGGCGACTGCAGAAAGTAAACAAAAACAATTGTTGTATGCGAAGTGCAGCTGATTGAAAATAATGAGCCCTTAGGGTCGCGTGTCTCTGCTCGGCCTCTAACACTATAAACAATGCGGCCCGAGAGCCGCCAAAACGTTTTGCATTTTGATAGATGGGGGAAATAGAAATGAAAACGAAACTTAAACTGAAACTGAAAATGCGCCGAGACGACAGAAAAAAAGTGCACAATTATTGTGGGATCTCAAGCGATCCAACTGCTGCGGTGAGTTCACTTTACTGTTTAGGGGGGGATTAGCTATATGGAACAGGATCCAAACAAAATATAATTATAAAATATAGTTTAAAGAATAAGACTGGTTAAACTCTTAATTCCTGTTCTATTTAAAGTAAAAATAGCGTAGAAAATACATTTATAAAATATGGCATATACTGTATTTACTAGTCGAGCTTTTCCGTCTTAAAATTTTCCTTAAGTTTCCTTTGGTTTGTTATTGTTATGTTGGCAGATATCAGGCAATCTGTTGCACCATGTTTTGCCACCACATTTTCACTTGGTTTCTGCAGTCTTTTTCTCCTTTTTCTGCTATTTTTATAAAGCAACTGCATATATAGTAAGTCTGATGTAAACGATAGTGGATTGCATAAAAGACAGCTCCGCTCGACACTGACTGCGCCGGGTCGCAGTGATATTGAACTACTTTGCCTGTAAGTCATATATGAATGTGTATATCATATTGCATATAGTATACAGTATCTGTTATGATATACTAATATCTGCTTATGTGCCCCATTTAGTTCATAATTGTTGTTAAGGGGGCTTAGTTTATCGCCATCCATTGTTAATTGGCAGAAAACTTTGTTAGACCTAGAAAAATTAGCAGGGCGTTGGTGCTTGTAAGGCAGGTTAACTTTAACTCTTTGAAGTTAGGAAATTTTTAAAAACTTAAGTTTTTTCGTGTAGTTTATAAAATAACTAACTAATTAAGCGAAGAAAAAAATTGGCGCTCTATACTGAAACGCACTTTAAAAATATATTATTAAAGTTGAAAATTAGTTTAAAAATCTCAAGTCGTCTTTTTAATATTATAAACACTCTAATTAGCCGCCAGGGATATAAACTCTTAATTTCGACTGCGATGATTCATGCCATTGAAAGATAAAGTCAGCTAACTGTAAAATTACAACATCGATCCGGGGTGTTTTGCTTTGAATGCAACAATGTGTGTATTAGCTAATTACGAACTGAGCAAAATTAATAAACCGTGACCAGCTGAGAGATTACACCCATATATTTTAAATTAGATTTTCATTTTACAGACGTTGTGAATTTAAAGATGCTTTTATTTATTTATTTTTCGCAAAATATGCGATATAAACGTAAAGTAAGTTATTTGTGAAAGAGATGATTATCTTTTTCAAATTTCTTTTTCGAGTACGAAGCAAGTGTGGCGAAGTGTTGAGTGTTGCCCCATCGATACAATTTAATGTAGACTGAGTGGATGGTGTTATATTCTATTGCATACTTTTGGATGCCGCATCGGAACTCGGTGCGCCCCATATGTATGTTAGTTATTTCAATTCTAGTATAGTATACAATTTTTTGACCATTGTCAATGGGAGTGCGTGAACGCACATGTTCCAGTGCAAATTCATACATTCTAAATACTTTAAACGCATTAAAACATAAACGTTAAATCCAATGCAAGCGTAGAATCATCACAAGAAACCAAATAAATGCTAAGCTTACTCAAAATGTATCACTCGGAACGTTTATTTAATCAGTTTGAAACCAACATATGTGCAAATGACCATGGTGCAGCATAAAATAGAATAACCTACATTGTCAGCGCTCAGTTTTTGATGCATCAGATCTACAAAGTATCGCCATGGGCTAAGTTGAGCTTGAGATGGTTGTCTAGACGCACCTATATTCTCGTGATTGTTCTCAAAACGTAAATGTAGTTTAGAAACTGTAGGACTTGCGGTCTCGACAATGTCACCTTGAGAACACTCTAAAAAGTTGAATGTACATATCTCATGCTCTGATGAGGGATCAGACTCCCTTTCTTGTGATAAATCCAAGTTTGAATCGGATATCCAATTAAACCGTTCTGTTCTGTTTAAAGCAATCTCGTCACCTTGCTCTTTATTTCGATGATTAATTGCTTGCTCTGGTTGACTGTTTTGGGAGTCTTGTTCAATACCAGTAGATGATTGCCGCTCTCTCGCCCGATCATTAGCTTCCATGAACTCTGATTCCTCTGACTCCGAATATTCCGGTTCATTTCCATGAGCAATTGCTTGCTCTTGTTGGTTATTTTGGGAGCCTTGTTTAGATATATAATAACTCGATGATTGCCGCTCTATCGACTGATCATCAGCTTCCATGAACTCTGAATCCTCTGACATCTCACCATGTATATCGGAAGACTGACGACTTATCTCATCATCGGTAGCTTCCCAGCTTTCCGATTCCTCAGATACCTCGAACTCTTCACCGTCTTCAAAATCTTCTGAATTCACCGTCGATAAGGCATCGAGTTCGTATGGATTAAGTGCCATCTTCTTGTAAAAATCGACGCCGCCAAGAGAACGTGACAACGTGATACGTGAAATGCGAAGCGGATACTTTCTTTGCCTACGCATACTAAAGTCTTTCCAGGCCGTATAGTCTGCACGATATTTTAAAGATTGCCGAGGGTCATTCAATTCATTTAAGCGGTATTTGCTATTCATAGCATTGTTATAAGCGGATTCATCGTCTCTGTCACCATAAAATCTATCGAGAGCACGCATTCGGGCGCGGTCCGATATAATGGCCACATGCAATCTAAGCTCCAATTGCCATCGCTCGAGGTTAGCTATGTGATATCGCGGAATGCCATAATTCAGACACAGAATGCACAACTCATCAATAGTTAGCTGCTGTAGTTGCTCTATTGACGACATTGTCAGGAGCGGCGTATTTTTGAGATTAACTCGTGTCCTAGGCAGGTCAATTTCGAAAGATTTGTATTCCAAATGTATTTAAAATTTACTTACAATTTAGAAATGTTTTCTGGCCTGACTTTTTTCCATTAGAATGGCAAAAAAGCTATTGAAAGCTGATTTTCAAAGCAATCATGACGAGCTATGTAATTAAAAATTTCGATATCAATTCTGACATTCCCAATCGACCCATATAATGCTAAAAAGCTCACTAGATTCATAGCAAATTTGAAATTTGAATATTTGAAATAAAAAACAAAAGGATCAAAATTAAACAAGTACAGAAGTCATTGATACGTTATCCAGCTGTTGATGCAACAATCTAAAATCACCGATTCTACCTATTGCGATTTTACACCCCTTCAGTAAGTAAACACAGTAGGACCAGATTAATGCATCAAGACATGGATGAATTTTATACCAGCTACCCATAGGGTAGAAGGGTATTATAACTTTGTGCCAAACCGAAAATATATGTAAAGGGCAGAAGGAGGCGTGGCTGATCCTACAAACTATATTTATTCTGAATCAGTATCAACCGATTTGAGCCATGTCCGCTTGTCTGCCCGTCCGTATGAAAACCTAGATGATATTGTTGTACACAGATCAATTTCGAATTTGACCAAAAATTAGTTCTATAAATTATTTATTGAACATGATGTCGATTCAACATCATATTATGGTTACACAATGTGTTGAAGTTCAGAAGCAGCAAAAATAGAAGGTATACTTTTGGGTGAGAACACACAGATTGGCTATCTTATATATGTATGTACTCGTACACATGTATAATTTTAAGAATTGCAACTTTATTGGTAACACACAAAACTTAAAACAGCTAATACTCCACAACATTGTATGTTTTGAAATAATTTATTCGTCAAGTTTACAGCATTTTTGGGAGTACCTGTTTATAAAATGTTAAAGAGGTTTTTTAATTAACTGATAAAATGATTAACCCTTTTCCAAATACTTGATAAACAGTGTTATCAATAGATTTGTTTTTGGTTAGGCTTAAATGGTAAGCTATATTTATTAGATAACATGTAATAAATAACTATTGCATTTATTTTTTATATTTGTTAAATATTCTTTGTGTCAATCGTTTTGAGCTTTTCCAGCAAAAATTTATTGTCATTTAATATTCTGTTTTTATTTTTTATGTCTGAAAATCACTCTTAACATTTTCCTGTTTGCTATTTGATGACGATTATGTAATAATTTTTAATCATACTTAAACTATTAAGTATTTACAAAGTTCAACATCAAACAAGAACTTTTAACGGGAATAATTTTATGTGCAAGATATGAGCAACAATTTACTATTTTCGTATATTATAATTCTAATTGTTCTTAATACAAAACTAGTATTTTTTTTTTGTTTTTCTTTACAAATTTTTTCGTATTATTTATATGTTACTTTGAATTGGTTTAATAACGTTTCAACAGTACCTATAATTTATATTTTTTTAATCTTCTCAATAAACTAGTTGTTACTATCGATTAATTTCAAGAACAATAATTGTGCGTCTTATTTTGTATGTATTTGTAACGTGTTTTGTTGTTAAATTAATACTACGTATGGAAATGTAATTGGCATTTGAACTCAATTAGGTTTGGTTATTTATATTATTCCAAATTATTTACATTATGAAACGTGTTCATTTTTTTCCTTATGCTGCGTTGATTTAATGGCAAAGAAAAGCGAATTTTTCAACTCTTTTGTTGTGGTTCGACAGTCCGGTAAGCTATTACAAATTACTGGAAATTGCATACTTCTTGGCCGCTTTAGGCCGCAAATCAATTGATGAGGTTGTCGGACGATAACGAAATCGATAACAGTGACGATTAATACTCGACACAGTCGTCGTGCTCGTGTTCGTGCTCGTGCGGTATTACTCATCGTTTGCGGTTGTAGGCGCCAAGCGAAGACTGCCTTCATTCTTTCATTTCGTGCCCATTGGCCCCGAGCTCGAGAAGTTCATGAGGCTCTGCATTCAGCTGCAAAACAGTAGGATAATTAAATATATAGAGAAATAACAACGAAAAATAAAAAACTAAATGTTCGAGTGTCCTGGCCTATGAAATAGCCGATATCAAAATCTGCACATACATATGTATATTAAGTTCTTATAAATAACTTCTATGTTTATTATCTGATTTGGAAATCATTTGGATAGTTTGGTGATAGTTAAGGAGATAAAAGAGAACACTTTCGGTATTTTGACTCTATCTGTTATTTGTTTTTATATATTTAGATGTGCGCCTTTTTCTACATACCCGATCTACACTGGCCAAATCGTTCTTTGAGAGGTGATTAACCAGAATGGTACCAAGGGCATCGCACATGACGTTGATTGTTGTTCGGAATCGATCACTGTAAAAGAACAAAACTATTTAAGTAGTGCTTTGTAAGATTTTTAATTAAGGATACTTACAGTAACCAGTCGACGGCAATGATCAGCGAAACGTCTTTAGGTTCCAGTCCCACGGTGTCCAATACCATTACCATAGTAACCAATCCCGCTTGCGGTATACCTGCTGCGCCTATAGAAGCCGCAGTCGCCGTTATGCTTACGGCGACAATGGTGCCAAACGAGTAGCTCATCTCACGATATTGGGCGATGAAGAGTGCTGCCACCGCCTCGTACAAGGCGGTGCCGTCCATGTTAATTGTGGCACCAACAGGTATCACGAAACGCGTGACACGTGGATCGATGCCCATATTGTCCAGGCACTTAATGGTCAACGGCATGGTAGCTGAACTTGAGCCCGTACCAAACGCAGTGGCCAATACTTGACTTAATTTTGCTATGAAGCGATAGGGCATGCGACGTGTACCCAGAAAGAAGATGACCGCAATAGTACCTGAAATGCGTAACGAGGTGGACGTTAGCTTTATTATATGCCTTGCCGCATCAAGCACTTTTATAACCTTACCAAAGCCGTGCAGGAAGAGACCAATCATGACAGTTATGAAGTACCAACCCAAGGATTGAATTGTTGCCGCAATGGACTCCATCTCAATTATCTTGGCTGCTATCAAAAATGCCACGCCCAGCGGAGAGATCCTGGATAAGAAATTATATTAAGTGAATTCTTACGATCCTACAAATGCATGAATTTGAATGGGCCTTACCAAATAACCCATGATGTTATAGTCATCATTGCCTCACTGAGTGTCGTGAAGAAATCCTGCAGCAGTTGACCCTTCTCGCGCATTCGCCCAATTGTCGTTCCCAATATCACACTGAACATGACCAGACCAAGGACATTGGAGCCTTCACGCTGCGCCGCCTTGAATTCCCAATTCTCCATCGGCTCTGTATGATCGATGTTAGGAAGATGTATACTACATTCAATTGATCGATCAAGAAATCTGGGTACTTACGTGCTGGCGAAATGCTGGTATTTTCAAAAATCTCTGTGCGATGCTGCAAGAATTCAAATTTTCATTACTACCATTCAAATATGCACATAGATGTATATTTGCCATTTGATTTTATGAACACCTAGAAGTAGAAGCTTAAGCCCCAAGCTTTGTGATTTTTTTTATATTGCAATATCTCAAACATTATTTGAGAACTGGGTGCCTCTTGTCTCTGTAAATCGATCAAATTAAATTTAAAGCTTATTTTTTGAATCCCTTACAGAGGGTATATACATTTTGGCCAGAAGTTTGCAACGAAGATGGAAATCAAGTACTCAGTTGAGGTTATAAAATAACAATAGCTATGTAAATAGTATTTTAGATAAATATTTATATATATATGTAGACAGTTTTTTGCAAGAACATTAACTAAAGCATAAGTATTCCATCTACTAACTAGTTATTCCCTTTCGATTTGTGCAACAATGTGAATGTGTCTGTGGTGATAATTGATTATACCGTATTCCATCGTGTTTATAAATGATGATACACATATTCATTATTATTTTGTACGCGCACGCACACAGATAAAAATATATGTATGTACATATGTATATACACCTATAAATGTATGTTTGTTGCTGTCCGTCCCCTATTATTTTCAATTTCAATTGAAACGGAAAGAACTTTGCTTTGGAGTATCCTATCATGTCAGTTTTGATTATGTGCCGCTTTGCGGCTTAATCAAATTATGTAAACAACGAAACAATTGAATAATTGGCGCAGTTGCAATGATGACTTGAGCGAACGCGCATGTTGACTGTACCATCAATTCAGCAAAGAACTGAGAGCTCTAATCGAATATACAGTGAATATATAGTCTTTGAAGCTATATAAAGTAAGCTATATAAATTACATACCTGGAACATTGTCGACTGTATTATGTTGTCTGTGAACATATTTCTAATTATGGAAAGAATTTAATTCAGTTGAATAAACATTTAAATTAAAATGGAACCCACCTCACTAAATCCATCAAAGTGTCGGGCGTTAACACCTTCGACGCCTTGTCAATGGTCTCTGTGCGTGTTTCGACAATTTTGGCACCCTGGCCGGGTCGTATTGTGGTGACTAGACAAATACCCAAAATAACCGCCGATATGGTCGTCACAAAGTAGTAGGTAATAGCTCTGTATGAAATCAAAAGTCACAGATGCACTGAGTATATTCATAAATGTATATCGCACTTACCTCGTAGCTATCTTGCTAGACATACTCAGATCCAGCCCACCGATCGCACTTGTTATCGATGAAACCAGCAATGGTACTATGAGACACTTGAGCATCCTACATAGATCTTAATTAGCTCTTACTGGAAGTTTATGGTGACCGCGACTTACCGCAAAAATATTTCTCCCGGAAATGATATATACATTATCTCACGCTTTGTCCACTCCCCAGTGCTGTTCTTGATAATGAAACCGACTAGACCGCCCACAAAAACACCGATCACGGTGGCCATTGTGAGCACATTCTCCTGCATAAAGCTCTTGAACTTGTTGTTAGCATCCTGCTTAGGTCTCGTCATCCTGACGGTTGTCTATGTGAATGACTATTCTGCCCGGGGTAGTACGCACTTCCAGGTGCACAGCCACAAATTGACCTTTGGCCCAGTAAGCCAATCAGAACTTCCTCCGTGCCGTGATTTACGTGACAACTACAATTGAAAGAAGAGCTTAGTATATTATTCTAATTTTATTTTCTATTATCATTCTTGTTTTTGTACCCTTGAAAAGGGTAAAGTCGGACAACTTTAATACAACATAAATCTTTAGCCATAGGATCTACCCGTCAGAAATGAAGATTTTCACACAACTAAAATTGTATAGATTCACCATTACAGATAACTAGTATACGAATTATCGATGGAGAGCTAAACATAAATCCCATAATTGGCCGTAAGTTGCCTTTCTTTCTCGATTTAAAATTTCATTTAAACACTGAGTAATACATTTACTAGAAGACCGGTTACCGTCTTTTCTACACTGCCCATCTTTACTTGTCGCTTAGCATATTGATACTTTAACTTAATGTTTTCCGTCTTGCAGTTTAAACTCTTTGGTAAAGTCAGACAATTTGATGATACTTCAAAGCCATTTAGCGTCAATTGAGATTTGACACCCTCGAAGTTCTAGTTGCAAATACATATATAGTATAGACATATGTACATATGTATGGAAAAATTGCAGCGCAATTAATATGTTTTTGCTTATTGTGGCATATAGTGCAATTAAGGGAAATATGTATGTTGTCATAGCAAATAAATAAATTTACATGCACCGACACCTAAATGAAAAGAAATGATCATATTTGCACACTGAAAGCGGTACATGGGGTGCATTGGATGACTGAGATCAATGTCAGCTGATAGGGATATGAGGTTCCATGGGGGAAATTGATCCAAATTGTCGCGGTGCAACTGTGTGTATGCTATTTTGCATATATAGTCTGTATAGAGAAATTACACTCAAATAGATTAATTGAAGTTTTTGAATAATTACTTTCAACAAAAGCCATAAGCAAATGAGAAATTCATCTATTACGAATCAATTCACTATAAATCGCCTATAAAAATGTTCTTTTTTACTGATTATATAGCCATTCAAATATTTTTTTAATATTTATTAGGATTTTGTGGCAATAGTCGTAGATAAATGGTTGTCATGTGTATCTTATCTGACATATATTATACAGATTACGTGACAAAACTTAAATATGTGTTGCAGTAGCTCTATTACTCATATATTCTAATTTATCTTGTTGCTTGTAACTTAATTATAACTACAACTATCTCATTTGCATACTTATGTGTCTATAAAAGGGTCCGCCAAGTTTCTAACTCGACGGAATTTTAATTAATTCTTTCGTCTCATGGAGAAACAAATGGGTTAGTTCGCCTTGTCGTTGTCAGTAGTCAGTCGTTGTTATTGTAGATTCAACACAAATCGATTTGCGTACCCACAAATTGGCAATGAATCAAAACAAATGCCCAGTCAAACACATATAGTATTGTTTACAATGTTGTATAGCTTTCGAATTGTGTTATATAAAGCCGTGTCCAGCAATTTAACTATCGCATTTTATGCACAGGAAAAGGTTTTATATCTGGGTTATAATAATTAGAAAATATAAATATATAAATATAAATATATAAATATATATATATAATATATTATAGGTAATATACGAAAGTAAACCATTGTAAACAATATTATTTATAAAGTTCAAAAAGGTGTCGGTTTATTAAGTTCATATAATGAAAAACAGTATAAAAATAATATGAATAAGTTGTATATATTTAAACATATTTGAAACTTTTCTCGACGGACAAGAGAATTCACTATATATTTTTTGAGGGGGAATTCTTTTTCACTTAACCGTTAATTAGGTAGATTTAAAAAACAGTTTTTTGAAAAACAATGAAATGACATTCGACCTTCCCGGCTAAATGATTATTTTATAGAAGATTTTCAAGATGGCGGCTTTAAGATGGTGGCGTACAAAAACCTCAGTGCGGAAAAATGGTGTCTACAATTACGAGACTTTAGCCTCTTTATTGTTCCCGAAAGGTAATAAAATTGCTCATACCCCAAACCTAAATAATATCGATGAAAAACTCTGTGCGTAATAAACGTTTGAAAACAAATAGTAATTTTCAAGAACTTTCTTTTTGAATTACTTCAATCTCTAAATTTAAATCTGGGATGTAAAAAATATATTTAATGTCACTTTAAATGATGTGTACTAGATCAGTAGATCAGTCTCTAGTCTCGTTAATCATGGTTCTGTGAAAAACGCGTTCAAAATGTTAAGAATGTATGAATTTGCACTTTGGGTTTAAGACGCTTGCATTGGAGCGGAATATATTTTTGCAAATAAATTGACATTTGTTTCATATTTTTAAAGAAACCCTCCCTTTAAATTTTCATATATAATGGGTGCATGTGAATGTATATTAGAGTATATATTATTAATAATTGATAGTTTTCTCATTGCACCAGCTCGCACTACAATGGTTCCTTCAAAAGTGTATCCATATTGTACATACATACTATTTACCGAACCTAAGTAACTGTCAACATGGTTTATTCGGAATGTACTATATAAAATTTTCGTTGCACAACCGGACGGATATTTTGGACCCTCTAAAAAGGTTTAATAAAAATAGTAAATACTGCTAAAAATAGAACTAACAAAAAATAAACAGATGTTGTGCGACCTACCCCCCAGAGTGGGCTAAGCCAGCCAAGAGAGCTTTGGCCATTCGGACCTAACGATGCCGCGGACTTGCAGGAGCGCGCTTATCAGTCGCAGTCATCGCAATTTATGTATAACGCGTCGTCTTTCTCTCTCCCACTTCCTTAAGCAAAAATCGATGCCTTAACAAATTAGAACATTAACGCAGGAATAGTTGTATTTAATATAATTAATTAAGCATTATGACATTTTATGCGACAAAAACTAACATTTATACAAATAAATTAGTCCTCATTCATTGATGTTGCAGACACATATAAAATTTATGGGTAACGATTCTAAGAACTAAGAAACACAGTTAAGGATAATTAATGAATATCCTGCCAGCGCGAATCTAAAACTGAGTGGAAAATTTAACTTACCTAGCTTCATTTCAAATCTATTTTAAAAAATATAATAAATAACAATAGACGAAGACGAAGAAGTGAGAATGAATGATAAACTGTTTTAATTCACTTAATTCACAGCTTCTCGTAAGTTACTCGCAATTTGCGATGAATTTGTATTCATCATTGGAATGGACATTTACTTGATCATTGTTTGTGAGTGTATGTTCATCTTTAACTTATTTGAATTCTGTTTTTATGTGAGTCTTCTCTATAGTACACTGTCAAATTGTTCTTCATTTACACTTACAATGCGGCCTGAGTTAAATTTGCATAGATTCGATGCCTTTAGTTAAATTATTTAATATCGACTTTGTTTATGGCCCACGCTGTGGAGACGATAGAGAACAACGCGCTTTTTATTATTTGTGTTGTCTCGAACACGCGACGATGGAACGACTGATGATCGGACTCGCAGACGAGACAGAACGAAGATCACAGAACGCAGGCCCAGAGTTTCCACTGGACGAGCGAGAGAAGAGACGGCTCAACTGGGCTAGCCTGATTATAAAATAGTACTAAAAACTACATCAAAATCAAATTCGAAACGTAGCCAACGAGCGAGCTGAGATGTGATGCGACTGCGCTGCCAACGTCGACAGAATAATACTGTTGTGTGGGTGTTCGTGTGTACGTGAGGGATTACTTTCATTCATCAAAAGCGCTCGCAATTGCAGTCGATTCGCTGCCGCTGCCGCTGCCGCAGTCTGCGTCATCATCGCCGTCAACGGCGCTGCTGCACTCTCTCTGCTTTTGGTTCTGCCTGTGTCGCGATGATACTTATCAATTGCATCCGAAGTGCAAGCAACCCATACGATACGTTGTCACGGGTGTTGGCGACGTCGACAGCGTCGCCTCATTAGACGCCTTGTTGTCTAAGTTTCGCTTTCGTTTGAAGAGAGTTCATTATCTCTCGCTTCTTCTCCTGTTTCCTTGCGCCTTTCTGCAAACTAGTTCAGTGTCGTCCATTTCCTTTGCATTAGATTCGTCATTGTATGGTTCTGGCTCTGATCAGTCTGATATTGTTGGTCGTGTGCTGCTTAGAGGGCGGTGGATTGGAAGAAAAAACTTGCTTTCTGATAGCTACATACAATTTTCATGAAATTCTTATTAATATTTCAAAGCAACATACAAGATAACATAGAAGAATATATAAAAATATGCAAAATATGAAGTTCAATGTTAAAATTAATCGTACTTAAGCTAAAAATGAATGTCCGAAATTTGAGGGATAAGCATCAAATATTCATGGACATGGGCAGCTCAATCTAAATTGAGGTGGCCACAAGAAAGCTTTGAATCTCCGTTGTGTCCGTTGCCTGGCGAGCGTGTAATTAGGGATTTCCGGCTTTCCTCATACTATCATCGTATCGTATAATAAAAAGTAATCAAAATCAGCGCTGCTGCTGCTGCTATTGCAGTGGTGTCACAGCTGCCTTTGATCTGTTTCCATGCGATTTGCCTTGGGGGCCAGTTCTGCTGACAGATAGCGACACCAGCACACGCTGGTGGGAAAACAACAAAAAAGGGACCTATCGGGGTTTTGTCGCTATTTTATAACTACGGATAAGTGGCAGGGCCTAACTGCGAGTAAATTCTCGCCGGTGACAGCGTTTGCCGTTTTCCCTTCCCTTCCCTTCAGTGATGAATTCATAACCAGCAGCAGTATCTACCCTATGTCACTGTAGCACTCCAGCACCCACCGATGGGTCAGTACATGCTCGTCAGCTTTATCATACACATACCTACATATATTTATCCACACCTATTATATATGTATGTATGTTTGTATGTACGAAATAGTGTGCAACATTTCTGCCGGAACTGTCGATCTTCATTTTTGAAAGTGGAAAATAATACTACACACCCTATGAATGCACATACTATATGTGTCCATATTTGCAGAGATTCACGTATGTATGTGTATGTATAAACATATATATCTGTATGTGCATGTGAGTATACATACATATGTATGTATACCTTGAACAGTTCTGATGGTCACACATATGTGTGAGTTATTTTAGATTATAGTGTATCTATATACGGATCTGTCCTGAAAAATATAACTGGAAAAGGCATCAATACCGCGCACTCATAAATGAAATCGATACTACACTTATCTTTCCGTTAACATATTCGTATCACATTTATCTGAGAGCTAATACATATGTACATATGTCCCCTGTTTATGTCCTTATGTAAAAAGTATATACATACTTTGAAGAAAATCACTTGAATTCATACTCCAAATGCTTAAGGTTTACATGAAATCTTTGTTAGTTAGACTGTGAACGTGATGTATGTATATGTCGCATCGATATTATTTATTTAATTACTTAGTTGTTAAGTATCATCACTGATATAAGTTATCGTCTTGTAATCATCACTAATAAAGATTGTCAATTCTCATCCATTCTCTTCCCACTTGTGCCTTCTCTTGCACACGATCCACAAGCCCAACAGAATTGACTGTTCTGCGTAGCCTCGGTCTGACACTGCGTTAGAGCGAGACAAATATACTGTGTGACCGAATAGATGATGCAATAATTGCAATCATTGCGGAGCTGCTAACTTGCGTCAAGAAGACGCGTGCCAAAAACGTGCTAGCATCATTTTGGAAATTCGAGTCAATAAAAAACGGAAACTAAAAGAAGGCAGTCGAAATGTCGAGGAAACGCAAGGCCACGATCCGAGAGGCACAGGAGGTGGAGATGAATGAGTCTGGCCATCTGACTCCGACATCAGAAGTGGGATCGCCTCAACACCAAACCATGACCGACGACCGTTTGTGCACACTTTTAGAAATGCAGCATCGCAATTTGATCGACGTTTTGAATGCAGTCAAAAGTGCACAGTCAACGCCTGCTGTAAATAAATTCGTCGTGCTGCCTAAATTTAATCCCGATTCCACTGGCGCTAGTGCAGCTGCTTGGTGTGCCACGGTGGATCTAATTTTAGCAGAAAACCCTCTGGATGGCAGTGCTTTGCTTATCGCTTTGAGCAAATCCCTAGAAGGCGCCGCATCTAACTGGCTGTCACAAGTTTGTTTTTCTGGAATCACGTGGGACGCATTTAAGGAATTGTTTTTGCAACAATTTGAAGGCAACGAAACACCAGCAGCTACTGTATTTAATGCCCTTAATGGTAGCCCAAAAAACGGCGAGTGCCTTTCGCTGTATGGAAGCCGGTTATTAACGACACTAATGGCAAAGTGGAAGTCGATGACTACGGAAGAAATCGCAGTGTCGGTAGTTCTGGCGCACGTTGCCCATATTGACACAAGACTGCAACGTATTGTTTATACAACCAACATCAAAACACGTAACGAATTGCAGAATGAGTTGCGGGCATTTGCTTTTGCCAAAAAGAAAGAGCATCCCTTTGAGAATAATTCTGCGGGCAAAAGACAACGCACACACGGCACCATTAAATGCCACTTTTGGGGAAGAATGGGTCACAAGTTGGTGGACTGCCGTTTGAGGAGTAACGCTGCTAAGCCAAAACAGGGATCCAATCCAAATTCTGGACGTTCATCGGACGCAGGGACTAAAGCAATTACTTGCTATAAGTGTGGAGCTCTTGGACATTTTGCTTCGGCTTGTACTGAGAAAAATGAATCAGCGAGTCACAAAAAAATGGATGAGAGGCGTGTAAACTTGTGCCAGGTGGCCGACCCAATTGGAACTTTGACTTCGTCTGGTGAGTCGTATCCATTCTTCTTTGATTCTGGAGCCGAGTGTTCGCTGATAAAAGAGTTTGTGTCTCATAGACTTTCGGGCACACGAATCAATAATATTGTAGTTTTAAAGGGAATAGGAAAGAGTTCAGTGACAAGTACTATGCAAATATTGTCTAATGTTATAATCAGTGGTTATTCTCTTGAAGTACTTTTTCACGTCGTTCTTAACAGTCACATAAATTATGATATTATAATCGGCCGAGAAATTTTAACTCAGAATTTTGGTGTAAAGATAACAATAGATACTTTTGAATTATATAAGACAGAATCTGTGTACACCCTATCTGCTTTGAATAATTGTGTCAGCCTTACCAATATTGATACCGAGCTGTGTGGTGTGGATAAGTCAACTTTATTAGAAATTCTAAGCGAATTTTCAAACGCATTTATAAATGGGTTTCCGAAAAGCCGAGTCATAACTGGAGAGTTGGAAATTCGATTGATTGATCCTAATAAGACTGTGCAAAGGCGGCCATATCGGCTTAGTATCGAGGAAAAAGGAATAGTAAGAGACAAAATTAGGGAATTATTGGCATCGAATATTATGTGTGTCTGAAAAGTATCCCTTACCGCTAATTAACGAGCAAATCGGTAGGTTACGTGGGGCAAAGTTATTTTCGTGTCTGGATATGGCTAGTGGTTTTCACCAGATACCTATACACCCAAATTCAATAGAGCGAACGGCATTTGTTACTCCAGAGGGCCAATTCGAATTTTTAACTATGCCTTTCGGCTTAAAAAATGCACCCTCTGTGTTTCAACGTGCGATTATGAAAGCGCTAGGTGACCTTGCCCATTCCTATTGTATCGTTTATATGGATGATATTTTGATTACTGCACAGACAAAAGAAGAATCTTTCGACAGATTGAGAACAGTATTGGAAATCCTATCACAGGCTGGGTTTTCATTTAATGTGACTAAATGTTCATTCCTTAAATCAAGTGTAGAGTATCTTGGGTTTCTTATAATGGATGGCGAAATTCGGCCCAATCCACGTACGGGCCGGTTTCCTCCTCCCCGTTACCCAAGTGAGACAGTTTATAGGCCTGGCTTCATATTTTCGGCAATTCGTACCAAAATTCTCCGAAATAATGAAACCGTTGTATGGTCTTACGTGTAAAAACAAAGTATTCCAGTGGGGATCAGAACATGAGCAAATACGTCAATCCGTTATCAAAACATTAACAGATGAGCCTGTCCTAGTGATATTTGATCCTCAGTATCCAATCGAACTTCATACTGATGCCAGTATGAATGGTTATGGAGCTATTCTCCTTCACAAAATTGATAACAAGCCCCGTGTCATCGAGTATTTTAGTAAACAAACATCGTCTGCAGAGTCTCGGTACCATTCTTACGAGCTCGAAACATTGGCCGTATTTAACTCGATGAAGCATTTCCGACATTATCTGCATGGCAGACATTTTACAGTTTTTACCGATTGTAATTCCTTAAAGGCCACAAGAAATAAAATTGATCTTACTCCAAGAGTCCATCGGTGGTGGGCCTACATGCAGTCATTTGATTTCGATATTCAGTATAGACCGGGAGCTAAAATGGCTCATGTTGATTTTCTCTCACGTAATCCGTCACTAACTGAAATTCCTGAAATTCATGTAAATCTAGAAAAAAAGCGTGTTCTTTTGGCTGAAATAACTGACCATTGGCTCATTGCAGAACAACAAAGAGATTCAGAGACATCATCAATCATTTTGAAAATCCAAAACAATGAGCTTGGGGAAAGTGTAGCCAACACTTACGAAATTCGCTCAAAAATGCTTTTTCGAAAAATCCAAAGAAATGGTAAAACGAGGTGTCTCCCAGTAGTTCCTAGATCCTTTAGGTGGTCTGTAGTGAATCACGTCCATGAGGCAATTGTACATCTTGGTTGGGAAAAAACGTTGCACAAAATGTACGAATTTTATTGGTTCGAGAATATGGCGAAATATGTTCGTAAATTCGTGGACAATTGTATAACTTGCAAATTGACCAAGCCTCCATCTGGAAAGTTACCAATTGAGCTTCACCCCATACCCAAGGTAGACATTCCATGGCATACGATACATATTGATATTACCGGTAAACTGAGTGGCAAAAAGGACCAAAAAGAATATGTCATAGTTCAAGTAGAGCGTTTACTAAATTTGTTCATTTATACCACACCATAAATATTAATAGCGAAAGTTGTATAGATGCTGTAAAGTCAGCAATATCAATTTTTGGTGTTCCGGCACGTATCATTGCAGATCAGGGTAGATCCTTCACTGGATCGAATTTTAGCGATTTTTGTTCTATGCAAAAAATAGAATTACACCTAATAGCAACAGGCGCAAGTCGCGCAAATGGGCAGGTAGAACGAGTTATGAGTTTGTTAAAACGCATGTTAACCGCTGTTGAAAGTAGCCAAAGATCCTGGCAAGATGCTTTAGGTGAAATACAAATTGCTATTAATTGTACCATTAATCGCATAACTAAATCTAGCCCCTTAGAATTGTTAATTGGTAAAGAGGCAAGGCCGCTTAATATGTTACCTATTGTTGAAGAAAATAGTAAAGTTGATATTAATTTTGTAAGAAAAATGGCGAAAGAAAATATGGCAAAGAACGCTTTATACGAGAAAGTACGATTTGACAAGAACAAAGCTAAATTTAGTCGATTTAAGGTTGAAGATTATGTTTTGCTCAGAAACGAGGAGAGATATCAAACAAAGCTGGATCAAAAGTTTAAGGGTCCATTTCTGGTGACAGAGATACTAGAAGGAGATCGATATATTTTGAAATCCTTAGCAAATAAACGAACTTATAAGTACTCGCATGAGTCTTTGAGAGGTATGCCAAACGAAGAGATTCCCAGAGAACTAGACATGTGTGATGCTAATGACGACGTTGAAAGAGACGCTAGAAATATATTGGTGGACTCCAATATGAATGTAGACGCTGAAAGAGGCGTCATAGATGGGTTGGTGGATTCCAACTAGAAAAGGGCATTGTTTGTTTACAATGCTGTATTCCAGACATCACCATAGTGTTGAGTTGCCAGCGCTAATGGGTACACGAGTTAATGTGTTGACTTGTTTGTTGACTGGAGACTGACATTTCGGTGAGTGTCCTGGATACGGTATAGCATGAGTATTTGGGAATTCTCTGTCTGCTGGGTACCAGAGTGCTTTAGAAATATCCTGTCATTAGTTTGGACACTTGAAAAAATAATAATAATAAATGAATAATATTAATTTTAGACGTTCGATTCGACTTTTTAACAAAGAAAATAAATCTTTTCAGAGTAAATGATATGATCTCCTCTTTAATTTCGAATACTATTGCAACACACGAGGACGTGTGACAATCAGGAAGGCCGTGTCGTATCGATATTATTTATTTAATTACTTAGTTGTTAAGTATCATCACTGATATAAGTTATCGTCTTGTAATCATCACTAATAAAGAATAAGTGACAAAGATAGAAAGATTGTCAATTCTCATCCATCCTCTTCCCACTTGTGCCTTCTCTTGCACACGATCCACAAGCCCAACAGAATTGACTGTTCTGCGTAGCCTCGGTCTGACACTGCGTTAGAGCGAGACAAATATACTGTGTGACCGAATAGATGATGCAATAATTGCAATCATTGCGGAGCTGCTAACTTGCGTCAAGAAGACGCGTGCCAAAAACGTGCTAGCATCATTTTGGAAATTCGAGTCAGTAAAAAACGGAAACTAAAAGAAGGCAGTCGAAATGTCGAGGAAACGCAAGGCCACGATCCGAGAGGCACAGGAGGTGGAGATGAATGAGTCTGGCCATCTGACTCCGACATATGTATATATGTATGTACATACTATACACATGTATGCACGTTGTATACAGAATAGACCAGTTTAATAATGGCCAAGTAAATATACATACATGTTTTTGAATGCGATATGTAAGCAAAACAAGATCAGATTTGGTATTGAAAAACTTCAAGCAATCAACGCCAAAATTTTTCTACATATATAAGTATTTATTATTTGTATTTTAACTTTATATTATGTTTAAACGTATGCATTATGTATTGATTAAAATTTTCAAGATCACAAATCATATTTTCTTTAACATTAGGTGAAAATGTGCAGGCAATTTTCAAATAGCGTTCTGACTTCTCAGATAACATAAATAAAAAGGCGCGCTTAGCTATGGCGGCATATAAATTCACTTAATTATCATGACATACAAATGGGAATGCCATTTTAAAAACGGAGGAGGGCAAGGTAAGCAGGTTCTGAAAATTGGATGGCCACTAGTTTAAGAATATTGACACGAAAAATAGTCTATTACCCAAAAGGTTTATGATTATAAGAACTTTCGATAACTAGACAACTGGATATTGAAAGAAACACTGCAGATAATAATAACGCTTGCAGGGAAATATGTGTTGAGAACTACGTATAGCATAGTGGAGGTAAGTGTGTATGAGTGTGCGTGTGTTTTGTTTAAGAGACGCCGTCCCAACAGTTGTGCAGCTACCACCAGTTGCGCAGTAGCTGTAGCAGCTGCCCCGTAAGTCAGCTGTATCTGAACGCTAATGTGTATGTATGTTGTATGTTGGTGTGTGTGTGTATGTGTGTGTAAAAGTGAATGTGTGTGCGTGCAAACAATTGCGTTGGATCTCCTACTCCTCCGTCTTGGGACGTCGAAATAGCAAAATATGCGGCTCTGGCTTATGTATCATATAATGTATCCATCCGCGCGACTGCTGCACGCCAATTGATCTCCACTCCGTTTCTGTCATCAGATGCGTTTTGGGTACCAATTTGACCAATTCTTTGGGTAAGACCACATGTCTGCAATCATGATCATAATTCAATACTATTTTCTTGCATTTACAGTTGCAAAAATCAACAAGTACATCAACTTACCTGTACTCGAATTTCTCATCATAGTATTTATCTGAATAGTAGATGTCTTTGCTCATTTTGTAATCTGTCCCTTTTTCCCCAGGATGTTCAGGAATGTGATACTAATGAGTGTTGGCGTCGGTGTCGGTGACGGCGTCCTTTTCAGCACGTTAATTTGCGTGCCGCCTTTTTTGTAATTTTTTTAGTTGGTGGCTGAACCCACAATGTAATAATATTTAACTGATTATATATTAACTAGTTGAGCAATTTTGGCAACGCAACAGTTTTTATATCAAAAACAATTCACTTTTTAATATAATTTATTTTAAAAAGAGAAAAAAGTGACGCGGTCTACGAGTTTGTTCTAGTTCGCTCTCGCTTTGCATGTTTATCGAAGCATATTTATCGGAACCTTTTATTAGGTTCACACTTGTCAAAATTTTGTGTGAATGATAAAATCAAATGAACTAAACGATTTTTATGTTTTTGAATTTAAAGTTGAAATAATAATTTGATAGTTCATTTAATATATATTATATATATTATAATATATATATGCATATAATTTTTAAAGAAATAGTTTAAACAACGTAATTGTACTGTTTTATTGACAGCTAGTATTGCAAGCAATATATTGTGGTGGCTAACCGATAAATCGACGAAATGCGACTTTTAACATAGCATATGTTATGTTAACATGTCTAAAAATGTAAATAGTCGCTGAGTGTGACCAGTTCTAACCAATTCTGTTAACCGAAGACCGAAGCCTACGTTAAATTTGAATTCAAAATCAAACGTGCCTAACAAGAGGACAGCAAGTGAACTGCAATAAGAATAACAAGTGTTTTCATAACGCAGACAGATTTGTTTATTTGGAATTACTTAATTCCATATCAACATAATATTTTTATTGAATTCAGTAAAATTTTCAAACAGTTTCTCGTTTTTTACTCTTACATGACTTTATCAATGTTTATGAAGCTTTCAATTGTTCTTGTTGTTGCTCTTCTTCTTGTTGATGTTCAGTTACACATTGTTGTAAGTTCATTTTAATATTACATCTTATACTTTGTTTTTTTTTTCATTTTTGTCTTTTTTGCTTTTATCATTAATCTTGTTTATTGATTTATAGTTAAACTTAAACAATACAAAAGCAGTTTTTGTTTTTTTCATTTTTTGTATTTTGTTACACATAAATATATCTTTTATGTTACCATGATTCTTTATTAATGTTTTCATTATTATTATTTTTTTTTCTTTTTTTTTCATGTTAAATCTAAATTAAAGCAATTATTTTAGTTGTTTTCATCTGCTTCGCATCAAATAAATAATGAAAATTGGGCAATGAATGGTTTATTGATCGTTATAATTTATCTTTATTTCTTTTGAATAAAATGTAATTGAGAAAATTGAACTACAACTGCATGTCGCAAAACGAAATGTATCCCTGTGCCTGACCAGCTGTTCAGCCGAGTTTTCCCGGTATTTCGGGCACATACAATGGAATCATTGCAAGATGCTCAACACTTTGGTTTATTTTCGAAAATTAAAATTGGTTGTAATCGTACTTAGTATAGTTTACATGCTGATTTCATTTTTACCATTTATATATATATAACATACATATGTTTGCATACATTTGCCATGTACACCGCAATGTTACACATCTTAGTTCTATATATCATAATTTAAATAATAAATAAATCATTTGCATTTCGCATATGGGTTTATTAAAATTAAATCAGGTTTGCAAAAAAAATCAACACATTTTGCAAGCTATTCATTTTTAGTTTCTTTTTGTTGTTTTTTTTTGTTTTTCTAAAACATTCTTTATTTCTGCTATTATGCGCTGCGGTTCGCACGTGTTGTGAGAAAGGTCTCGGGCAATAGATGATCCAAAAGCTGCATACTTCACGCATAGCTTTAGTTGGAATCTGTCGAATACTTGCCAAAATGTGGGCGTGGCAGTGTCATAAAATGAGCACGACGAAGTGTCATGGCAACTCGTTTAGATTCTTATAAGCCAACGATATCGAGCCGAACAAACTAAACGCAAGAGGAGAAGTTCCACTTAGTTTTTGCAGTCAGATCGGTTCGGATCTTAGTCAGTTTTCAACTAGTTATCTAAATTGGTCGAACGGTTTTAAATGAACATCTGCCACATTTCTTACTATCTCAGAACTATACCAAGTGGCCAAGTCTGGCCTCGAAGGGGTTCGAATCGGTGTACAGCTGGTTACTTGGACACAGGAGGAGCAGCAGTTCGCCTTCTGCAAAATTTTAAATATGAACTGAATAGAACTGGTTTTGGAAATCCATCGAGAAGTGTTTTCACATTTACGAGTATGTATTATGTAGTTGCCTTGTGCTGATTTTACGTTGGCTCTCTGTTTCCGCACAAAAGAGTTCGGTTCGTTTCGTTTCGTTTCGCTTGTTTTCTCCATACACTTGGTGTATAAAATGGCAGTTGTACATACATATATATACATATATATTAATACATAAACATATATATATATCTGTTTTAAATTTGTTTTCAAGTGTGTTCTAGTAGTTGTCGCACGCTAATAAGTATGCAAAGTATGCAAGATTTGGATCTGCAAGCCTTCAATACAAATGAGTCATTTTGCCGATATTTTTTATAAATAATTGGGAAATTCTAAAGCCAATTTTGCTACAATATTTGAAATTTTTAATTTCATTACATGCACTAGAGGGTCAAACATTTGCTTGGCAGTTTTTTTTTATATATTAATAGTTATAACATTTATTTATAATTTATGGTATTATGTGTTCGTTTTTCGTTTTGGTTTTCTTTGTGTTTGTTTAGCTTTTGTTACCCTATATAAACTACTAATATTTATCGGCGGTTTTGGGAACACACTTTGCCCGGTTAAAAATTAAAAAAAATCAAAGTCTAAGGAAATTTTGTGCGTAGAAAATCGGATGAAATTAAAGATATTTTACTGGTTAAAACTTAACGAAATTTAATTGGCAGATAACTCAAGATTGACTTAGATTGCAAAGAGAATTTGGGGTCTTGCTTCTTTAACTTTCTTATGATTTACGGCTGCCCGCGACTGCTTCAAAAATTGAGAGATCTCACAACTCGTGTTCACATTTTTTGCTCATGGCAAACTGCAGCATTTTATTGCACTACTTAACTAATTTAGTTTTTTTTCTTTCTTTTATTTTTGTTAATTCATTTAATTTATAGGAAAACATGCACTAGAAAATTGTTTTGAAAACTATGTTGTAAACAATTTTGGTTGCCTGTTGAATTAATTTTTTATCATTTTATATTTTTTTGTTTTGATAAGAATAGAATGCTCTAAAGGAAATTTACTGCACCGGAAGTAATTTGGAGCTTTTGGGTAACTGAATTGAAAGTATCTATACATATATGTATTTTGATGTTTACAATATACATATACTGAAATTATTGGTTCAAAAAATTCAATTAAATTTGAACTTAGCAAGTGGGATTCGACTCAATCTGATGGCATACAAATGCTCCAAAAGTTCCACTAGAATTTCAACTGAATATTCTTATGATTTGCTTCTTTTAATAAAAGTAATTTGTTTTTTATAATATATTTATAATATATATTCTTTAAGTATAACATTTTCCATTAAACTATTATTTAGAGATTCTGCTGCATCTGAAGCAAAACTTTATAACATTTCATGTTTAATCTTATAACCATTTGGGTTGCTCATCTTTTGCATTACTCTTTCTCCATTTTTCTTTTCTTTCATCGGTTTCTTACACTTTAGACTAGCACTAGTTAAGTGGATGGTAAAAGGGGTTAGTTATAAAGCTTAGTATGCCATTTAAGAGATTTTGCTTTTTATTCGATTTCATACGTTTTATTTTATTTTTTTTTTTTATTTTTTTTTAGTTTTCTAATGGGAGTGGGGCGAATAGGTCTCAAGAAAGCGAGAAAGTTGCTAAGTTAGTTGAGGCCTATGCACTGTGGTATGAAGTAATCGCTGAAGTCTATGCAACTTGCGGTACAAATATAGGGGAAGGGGTGACGGAAAAGCTCTAACTAATAGAAATGCTTTTGGATCTTTTGTAAATAGTTGTACAAAACGAAAATCCAAAAGAATCGACTTTAAAGTCCTCGAAACAGTGGATCGGGCTGTTTGTCTGGATCTGTTTTCCATGAGTTTGGGTGCGAGGGGAGGAGGCTTTTGTTGCAGCTATCCCCACTCTCTCTTTCTCACTTTCCGTTGCAGTTGCAGTTGCGCTTTAGTGTCTTGTGACATCGTAATTTATTCGCTTTGAGTGGACAGTGGTTCGGCCCCGGGTTCTGAGTACTGTTTGGTTTTAACGTATGTGTTATCGAATCTTCTGCTAAGATGGCTGTTAAAAATGGTCATATCGAAACGTTTGGGTTTTTTTATTTAGTTAAATTAAGTTCGTTTTTATTATTATTAATCTTTTTTGGGATTCTTTGTATACATAATATATTTTATTTTATATACTCCTTTTTGTTTTTATTGTAACCAGTTACTCTGTACTTTACTTTTCAGCTATATTTATCTGTTTGTCTCAATCATTATTATATGTTTTATTTGTATTTTGTGTGTGTGGATTTTTTCGTTTTTCGCATTTTGTTGTTGTTTTTTTTTACTTTTTCCATTTTGTATATATTGTTTTATTTTCATGCAATTTTCACATTAATGATTTTGTTTATTTTTGTTTTATTTTTATTTTTTATTTTTCATAATAAGTGAAGATTATTAATTTTAAATGTGTTGGGTTTTCTTGCTTGCATTTATACGCTTTGTTTATTTCGTATTTATCCAATATTCTGCGCCTTGCTTTTCTTTAGCTTGCCTTGCAGTTTCTCCAACTACTTATCCCTTTGACTTCCTTGTATTCGCTTTTAATCTACAGTTATGTTTTGGTTTTAGAATTTTTGTAGTTATACATCTTCTTTATGATTTTTGCATTTGTTGTCAATGCTTACGAAAGGTTAGGGGATTGCGTTTAACTTCCGGAGAAATTTAAACAAATTATTTGGGGTGACTAATTTGTTTTTTTCTTGGGTTTCTAGTTAATGCATTTTTGTTTATGTATGTATGTATGTTTGTATACATGTGTGTTTATGTATGCGTTCCAATTTTGCATTATTTCCATTTGCTTTCGTTTTGTTTATATATATAAGTATTTATTTAAGTATTATAAATATAAATAATTTGTTTATGTATTCAACACGTTTCTCATTTTTTTAAGTTAATAACAGTTGCTGCTTTCATTTCATTTTTGTTTATATGTTCGTTCGCTGCGCTGCTTGTCGTTTATATCTTTATTAAATTACACCAAAAACAAAGTAGAATTTGTTAACAACAATTGGCTTTAGTTTTTTCTTTTTTTTTTTTTATAATATTCATATCATATTTGCGCTAAATTATGTGGTTTGCCAATTTTAACCATTTGCTATTTTTGCCTAAATTGTTAACTAAATAAAATTCTCCTAACAAATTAAGTTTGTTTTGTCTGCCTATGTGTTTGTGTGAGTGTGTTTATATGTGAGTGTGCAGGTGTGTGTGTGTAAGTCTGTATACTTTCCAGTGTGTGTCTGTATGTGGGGGTGTTTCGATAGCGTTGGGTAGATTTAGCTGGTTTCGCACTAGATTTAGTCAATGTTATGTTTGGGGCTTTTCTTTTTGATTTTCTTTTTTTTTTTTGCTTTTGCTTTATTTTTTATTCTGGTAGCTCTTTATTTATATTTTTTTTTTTCTTTGGTTGTTGCTGTATTTATTTTGCGTTACTTTATTACTTTAGCTTTCTTTTTTTGCTTGCTGCTACGTTTTGTGTGTGGTTTTTGTCACTGCATTCTATTTTTGTGACTCTGCTTAACATTCTTCTTTATCTTCTTGTATGGTTTTTTTATGCCTACTTCCTTTTCCTCTCACGCCGCTTCAGTTCCATCCTATCTCATCCATTCAACCGTTCTTAGGGTATCCTGCTTGCATTCCTCTCCTCTGTTTCTTCCTCTTGCTGTTCTTGAAGCCAGTTTATCCCATTTGTTCTTGTTGTGGTTGTTGTTAATGCTGTTCCCTCGCGCATCTCTTAGTCGACCATTAACTCAAAGTGGACGGATCCTCTCCTATCCGAGCGATCATGATGGATGTTTTGAGCCCAGGCTTTGCACTCAATGTTGATTAATACGCCGGCTATGAGAGGAAGAGAAAAAGATTAAGAAAATTTAGTAAAGATGCTAAATGGAAATTATCAGTCGTATACTTATTCTTATCGTATAATGGTTATTTGGTATAATTATTGCATATTGAAAACTAGCAGATAATGCCGAACCTGCCTTCAGATTAAACTATTAATTCCAAGAAATTCAAGATGATTTTGACCAACTGTTTGCACTTTAAACTCACTTAAAAATTATAAAGGAATTACCTAAATTTGTAGTTCGGATCAGTAATTAGACTTGTATTTATGCCAGAATATAGCATAGAGATAAACGCATTTTAAATGTGCAGAATGTAAGAATTTGATTTGGAGTATGTTCTATTGAAAAACAACAATTTTAAAAGATAACCTCCTCTTAATTCCTCTTTTGCACATTTCACAATTGATTCACTCAGTTATTGTAATGTTCGCAGGATGGTTGACATCCTCGTGACCCATTTCCAAACATAATTGTTAGTGCTCAGAGAGCGAATAATGTGACTTAACCAAGTGCTATTGAAACAAAACCTAATCGCTTTACTTTACTTCCTTGCTTTTCTAACTTCTTTTCTATCTCGCCAAAGCTTTATTAATATTTACTGTGCCGTAAAGCGTGTCAGATGTATATGTTTCTTTCTCCTTTGTCATTATGCATTCTTTTTAGTTTTCCTTGATATTCCTTTGTAACTTGGTGTGCTGAGCGGAAAGAAGACAAGTTGCTTAATACTCCGTAATAATGCTTGGCATTATAGTAAGTATGAGTCTAATTAAAATTATTATTGTAATCCCTATAGTAGTTCTAAATCTTTTGTTTTTTACTGTCAACTGAAGTATGTGTGGTCCTTACTACTTTCCGCTGACTTATGTTGATAAAGATTAATAATACGAATGGATTTCATAGAGGAACTGTTGATAATAAAAGTTTTGATATTTGGACTTATACTTACTTTCAACGGTGAACTGAACAGCAACGATTGGCGGTATGTAGCCCTCAATGTTTGTGAATGGGAAATAATAATGGGGGGAATCCCATGCGAGGATAATAATCGCGTGACCTAATGTTCTCAACATCGGCAGGATTTTCTCCCTCGCACGACACCCAAACAATGTTGGTCTAAACAAAGAATTTGAAAAGAAGCAATTATTAAACAGAAAACTCAAACAGACCAAATTCTATTCAAGTATATTAAATTCAATTCTACCTCTTTGGGTCGCAGGCTCTGCTTCTCCTTAATATGCTGCTTCAACTCCTCAGGCATGTCATTGGGCAAAGTTTTAGAATCGTTGTAAAGTTTTGGTACCCAGTTGTAAATCTAAAGGTAAAGATTTGTAATTGACGTTCAAATTTAATACTCTTTTAGAGCTTACCTTATTCAACTTGAGGAATATGCACGGCCTTGCCACATGATAACCGAAGTTATTTTCAAGGGTGCAGGGCGCAAAGCCTTGAACATCAACGCCGCAGACTTTGCCCTCCTCTGGAGGGTGCTCGAATGAGCAGTTCATTTGATTTTTTTTGGGTAGATCGTCGTATGCTGGAAATATGCAATAATAATAACATATATTGTCTGCCGTAGAATCGAAAAATGTTAAGCTTAAAATCTCTTTGATAACTCTATATTAGCCTCGTTAGACCATTTAGCGATAAATACTTCGAGTATTAACATTTATTTCACTTACTGTGATCTTTGTTAAAGACAAAAAACAAATTTGTAAGTACATAGGACAGTAAACAATAAAGACAAATTAAAACATATGCTTAACAAAACAAAATTGGTAAGTAACAAAAATATTCAATAAATATAAATATAATCGAATAATAATTTCATTTATTATAAATCATTGTACTTACATTTAAGAAATCGTTGAGTTTCATCAACCCAATACTTATAATTATCTCGCTTCGATGATTCATACCAAACTAATGTGCTCTCAACATTCACCTCTGGGGGCATTGGTCGAAAACCAAGTCCTGCAAAATATGAATAAAGAATAAAATAGTATATTTATTAATTTAATTAATTGTTCATCATTTTTATATATTTCCCTTCTTACTACAATATATTTCAGCCTTTTAGTTAATTAAACTATTCGACTTTAATCTACAGATATAATATATAATTATCTGCATGCGTGTTCAGAGGTGTGTCCCAGTCTTGGGGGCCTCTGAATTTGCATACATTACAAACATATATGATTGTTTTCTGAAAGTGTATTGATATTTCTTCCTTTTTGGTACTTTTTAAGGGTGTTTTCGATACACTTAATCTAATTTGGGATAGCTAATTCCAGTTACAATAATGTCTTCGTTTCCTTACCTGGATTTGCTCCAATCAATCCATTGTCGAGCATCCACTTCGGCTTATCAACCTCCAATGTTTGATAGAACACCGCAAATATGGCAGCAAAGAATCCGGTTAACGCCGCGTAGAATATAATGTAGAAAAGTAAAATTTTTGCTGCAAGGAGAAAGAGTTACAAAATGAATCAGTATTAATATTTTTCAAATTGATTACTAAAGCGTCATGTAGCAGAAAAGTAATTAAGCTGGTTTTATGTTCACCACAACGTTATACGAGTAGGTAAATGTTACCGCATTCATTTATGTTGTGGCTTTTGGGAACAAATTGGGATTTTGTTTTTTTGTGGTCGCCATACTGACTTTTTATTACTCTTCTCAAAGCAATTTTATGCTTTACAGTTTGTATGGATTTGTATTTCAACAGTTATTTGGCTTTCATTTACAAACCTATTTTTTTTCTTTGACTGTTCGTGTATTTTAGTAACTGTTATTTTTATAGCCCATAAGTATTAACAAATATCGTTTTTGTACGCTCCTTGGGCCAAGGCGTAAAACACTGTTACACTTCCCTTTTCGGGGCTCACTTTATGCAGATTACACAATTTACGACTTTTGACATTTCCCGGGTCTAGTTAAGTTACAATAAAGTTTGGGGGTCAACATAAAAGTGAGAAAACGGTCGGTGGGGGTAGAGGGTTGGGTATCCATTATCCGCAAAGTTCTCAAGTTGACTTTGACATTTCTATTTTGTAATTAAGAGTGATGGAAGGGTCGCTGAGTGACATTTAAACAGAAATTTTCTGCTTCCATATATATTAGGAACACTGCAACTCTTACAGCAATTGTGGTCTATTTTTGAGTATTAACAGTAGTTAATCGCATATGGTTTATCAAATGTATCTTAAATAAATTACACATACGTCATGTAGCAGACTTAAATATCCAGTGTACTTGACGTGTCATTATTTATGAAGTGTCTTTCAGAATTGATATTTACATTGTCGTAATTTGTAGAGCCATTAATCAACTGCGATACTTGCAGAGATGAACAAGTCGTGGGAACTTTCATGTCCAGGAATAACGACTTTAATTAATAAAGTCGTTTCAATTTTGCGTAACTTATTTCAAGCAAACCTATCTTATATTTAATTTAAACGATTCCAACTATAATCTATGGGCTTATAATGGTTACATAATATAAAATAAAACACTTTTAAATGTTCACTTTGAATAGATTGGTGCATTACTTCGGCCTATCGGTATTTTTGCCATCAAGTTGGACTAGTTGGGCCCGTATTAGCAATACCAAAAACTACGCATGCGCGTTCACATTTCTACCCAAGAAGCTAATAGCACTGCACTCTCTTCCTTCCCATCCCCGCACACTGACAAAGGCTCATGGCCATATACATACAAACTGACAGAAGAGTAAGTACATTATACATACTTTGCATATAAAGATATATATAATAACATACAGAAGCATACAGAAAGAAATATATTTCGATACTTTATCGCATTGTCAATAACACGGTTAAAATTCTATTTTCGTGCATTACAGGAATTATTTTATCATGACTACAGGCAACTAGCACAACAGACATATATAGGTCATCTTATATATATAGAAGATCTTGAAGATCTGAGTATCCTCAGCTAACCGCATAATTGCAAACGTAATTAAAGACGCTCGTTTCACACGTCAATTGGGGCGCTCAAATTGAAAACGGAAGACGTTCTCTGGCAGCCTTACGTAATTTACTTACGTTATGTAGGCAGTTAAATAAAAATCACGTTCGCATGGCAACACTGAAGCAAACTTCAAGGGTTCTGAGTTCTGAGTTGGGTTATGGGTATGCGGAATAGAATGGCGTGACAGGAGGGGAGGTAAGGGGTGAGCAAAGGACAAGGGGTTCTTTGCAGTTGGTTGTGCTTTTTATTTTCTGAATTTACTTATTGTTATGGGCTGAAGTCTGTTTTTGTGTGTGTGTGTGTGCTGTGTGAGTGTGTGTGTCAGTGTATTTCTGCACTTAACGAGCTGGTTGCTCCGGTTTCAGTGGTCGCAGTGGCTTTCCATGCTGTGAGTGGGATTTAGGATTTTAAAAGACGGATGATTTTTGTGGTGTAAGCGGGAAGTTAAAGAGGGTGGTAGCATTAAGAATATGCAGCAGAGTTTGATAAGCTTTTTTTGTTGCCGTTGCTGGTAGGAAAAACAGATGTTCGCTGCAAGAAATATTTGCTCTTGTGAATAAGTCATTTATAAACAAAATAAACTCTTCGATAAGATCACAAAATCCTTGTTAACATAAAAAAAAAAACAATTTTTGATCTATTCCAACCAAGTATAATGAAAATATTATTGGGATCACAGACTTATAGAGTTCAAAGTGTATCTATAATAAAAGGTTAAACTGTTTAAATCTTTGTGAGCTTCTATTCTAATTAATTATAAATGTTGTAGTTAATTAAAAATTATAAAATAATTGTAATATTAATGAACTTTGTTCATTCCACTAATCTTCAATGAGAAGAAGAAAAATGTTCCGCTGACATGCAAATCAATACGAATATTAAAATATTGGTTTGATTTTATTTTGGTTGTCAGGCGGCGGCTTAACGTTGCCCTCACCACATTCGCTATGGTTATGTGAGGCCTGAGTTGAAATCCGATTGATTACCACGAGCTGTGCCAGCAATCTTCTCTGTCCCTATCCATAAATGTTTGTGTATGTGCGTGTGATTGTGTGTGTGTGTGTATGTTGAGTTAGTGAGCACCTGGCAGGTCTCAGTGGAACATTAAGTATACGCAGCATTGTGCGCGGACTCTCTGGCGGCATCCCTTCCCTCTCTTCGCGTTTTCTCTCACGCCGCGTCGGTCTCTCTCTCTCTCTCTCTTTCTCCCTCTCTCTCTCTCGCTAACTGTTTCCTTCTTTTTGGCTTTTTAGGTCTCTCGCCTGAACTTTGCCATTTGCACAGCTGCCGCATAAATGTAACGAACTGCGCTTGTATTGGTGAGCAAACGAATGCGTTGCCTGCATGTAAGCTTCAGTTGCACTCACACACATACACACACACGCACACACTTGCACGCACACACAAAGGAATTGCGGCCATTTCTTCCTCTTTTTTTAATTTCGGTTTCAATTTTACCTTTCTCTGGCCATTGCGGGTGCTGCAGGGCGTATCGGGGGGCACAGCGAGTGCTGTCGCAAGTTCCCAGTAAATTTTGACAGATGCGAAAAAAATAAGAAAATTACATGCACACACACGCACACAAGCACACATATACAATCACAAAAAACCCACACAAAAGCCGTCACATAAAGAAACGGAAAATGACCAGTAAAATGGAGCAGAAAATACAACTGTCAACATCAGAATTCGCAGCAGAACCTCGGGTTATGAAGCGCACACACATACAAGGATACACATACATATATGCATATACACATATACATACATGCATAGCAAGACATACATACAAAGGCAGTAGCAGTTATGATACATTTTTGGGGTAAACCAACAAGAATGCAAACTAATAATAATCTTTTGATTTTATTCACAGTTAGTTTTATTTGAATAAATTAATAATAATAATAATAATTCTGCTTTAAAAATACCTTTATAAAATTAAGTATGTATATATAATATGTAACTTTCCGATTTGTAAGTTCAATAAATTTTAAATCTAAGTTGATTATTCCTAATTGCCTTTAAATAAAGAAATAAAAAACAAGTTATATACCTATCGTAATAATTTAAATTCAAATCAAATAAAAGAATAATAATTAAAATTTTTTAAACCTACAATTTATTAAAAAAAAAAAATCAGACTTGATCCATTAATTTACTTTTATATTAATTAATTATATGTAAATTTAATGTAATTATTAAATTCATATTAGTCATATTAGTCAACTTCCATTCATTGACATAAATAAATAAAAAAATTTGTATATAATACTGTTTATTTATATGTATATATATACTATTACGATTTCTGTGAGTCTGGCGTGTTGTCTTAATTGTTTCTCAATTAAGCGCATTGAAAGTTTTTCAATTAAAACTTTGTATATCCAATATTATGCTCAGGGAATGTCATATCTGTCAGTGTGCACGCAGCGGCAAAGATGAGAGTCGAGAGACAGAGCGCATCTTGGGCTCATTAAAATCCACTTATGAAATCGGGTTGCAAGGCAGACGCTAATTGGAGTGTCGATTGGATAATTGCTTTTTTTCCAGTGCAAAATACTTAACAGTCTGCCAGTTAATAGAGGTCAACTTGAGCCCTGCTTATGGGTGAATGGTTTATATGGGTTTTGGCATCTCATTTAGCACACTGCAAATTGCGAGGCGTTGATGTATAACATACATATGTACATTCATATACATGCATATACGCCATTGTAGCATTGCTACATAGATTGCTTCTCATGTGCTTCTCTCATCTGGAATTGAGCTTATTGAGAACTTGATAAATGATCAAATGAAATCTAAATTGTTTCGCTGCGTAACAATTGATATGTTTGCTGTGATTGCTTTTGATTCCATGAAAGCAAATATATAACTGATCGACATGAAGAGATAAAAGATATTAGACTCTTGAAACTAAAAAAAACCTGTCAATTTCATTATCTGACTGTGATCTAATTATTCTGTTATTTTTTATTTACTTTTTTCTCAAAATAGTTAAACTTACGAACAATCTCAGAGTGTGTCTTATAAGAACATATCGCATATATTCTATATGTATACATTTGTGGATAATCTTGCCTGTCTTCAGACTCGGTTCATTCTCTAGCTCAAATAAGCTCCGTGAAAAGGATTTAGCAACATTTGCACAGGGCAAGTGGAGAGGAGAGGTTCGCATTGCAGGCGTGTTAAATGTTTAACTGACGAAAGCAACAAAACTTGCGCCTAAGTAGGTTACAGACAAAGCAATCATGCAACGGCAACAGCAACAGCACCAACAATAACAAGAGCAACAAGAAGACAATCAACAATAAATAAACAGAAGAGAACAGAACTGAGCAACAGAAGAACAGCTAGAGCAACGTGAAAAGACAAGACACAAAATCTGTTTCGTGCTGCCATGTTGAATTGTTTTGTTGCCACGCCCACTTTTCGGTGCTAAGCTTTGGGCGGCACTGGGGTGCCTGCCGCAGTTGTTGCTCCCACTGCTGTGTGTGTATAAGTGTGTACAGCACACTATGGAATGAGGTTAGAATTGATTTTTGTTGAGTTACATTCTTTTTTTTCAGTGCATGATAGCGTAGGTTTCACTTACTGCGCTCGCTAGCGAAACTGGGTTAGAGCCAATCGAAAATGTAAAACTAATATAACAACGGCGGGCCAGGTGGGTAGGACTAGAATTGAAAAGAAATCAATTAACGGTAAACAATGCTTGGAAAGAATAAGATACTATAAACAGAAGTATGTATACCCTTGCAGAGGGTATATTCATTTTGGCCAACAGTTTGCAACCCTAGGAAACATCTCGGACCCCATAAAGTATATAACATACAGTCTGAATAAGCATTAACAGAGGAATCCATCAAGCCCTGTCCGTCTGTCCCTGTGTTCGTGTATCTGTTTGTCCGTCTGTTGCAACGCAATCTTATCTCACAGTTACAAAGGTATCCTAATGAAACTTGGTACACATACTTCTTATTGATGCACGCTGTATAGTATAAGGCAGAACGAGTCGGATCTGACAAATATATCGTATGGCTGCCATACAAACTATCGGCCATTTTTGTTATTTGTCAAAATATTGCATCCCAATTTACAACATCGGACTTATTCTATATATTTTAGCATATAACATTTCATCAAAATCTGACCACTATTCATGTGCTACCAACTAGTTAAAACTAGTTCTGATTTTAAAAATAGCTCACGTATCAGTGCCAATCAATGTAAGACATAATATTGAATATACATAATACCATTCAATTCTGCACCATTATATATAACTAGTATTGGAACGATCATTAGATATAAGCACCTGAAAGGGTATTGAGCTCTTGGCATGCCGAAAATAGCTTTCGTTCTCGTTCTATTATTCTTTGAATATTTGATCTTCTCTTTTGAAATTCTGGAAACCTTCCACTCACAAGTGTAGGCGACAGCCTTATAACTTTTGACGTCTACCAGCAGCTTCGATTGACTTGCCATCAATACATCACATCAATATTTCAATATTGTCAAGCAATGCGACAGCATCACAAATTGAATTCCATTTAAAATTACTAGCACCGAGAATGTGCTAAAAATAAACCATAACAGCCAGCACGTGCTCCTCCACGGAGACAACCGAAATTGAATGATGGAGAAGCAGCAGCCTGAAGCTGGGGCCAGCACATTGGGGGATGTATTCGACTCAAAAGCCAGTAATCCCGTATCACAAAATAGTCGCATAACACGTATGCTATAAATGGATTAGAATCGCATTAAATCATCGCAAATCTATCGTGTTTATATGTTGAACGTGTGTCGGTTTAGCCAACTCTGATTTACTATCGGGTTAATTTCTCTATTTTCTCGTTCTTAATATCAGTTTTGTTTTAACCTCTATTACTTTATCTATCTGCACACTGTGCAATAAGTAGCATATTTATCTTAGGCTGGAATCGAGCTATTCGAGCTGCCACCGTTTTCATTGTCTTTTATATACACATAAATTTTTTTTGGTTTTTTGTTTTTGTGCTTAGGCCATAAAAAGTTTACGACAATTTTGCATTTTTGTTGTCATGGCACTTCCACACGGAATCAAACGATTAGTCATGTTTGCTTTTGGAATGAGTAGAGACATTGTTTCTGTTTTTTTTTTGTATTTCGGTAAGTGCCTATAATATGATCTAACTCTCTAAAGGGTCTGATATAATTGTTATGCAACCGCCACGAGATATTGGGGTCCTATTGAAATTACTCTCAACATGACAGGCTGTTCGCCAGTTCTGTCAGCGAGCGCATGTGCACTGGCTTAAATGTCGGCTCTATATAATATTAGCTTCTATATTTAGTACTTGAGCGGCAATTTGCTGGCCAAAGTACGTGACTTTTTACTGTGCATGGCATATGAAATGAGCCCAATGGATCGATACGCATTAGGAGGGTAAACACGAAGGTCGAAATTAAATACATATACATTTGTTATGCTCATGTGGTACTTGCAACTCTTGTACTATGTGACAAGGCATATCGTATCTCGTACGTCGCTCATCTATAATGCAAACGGGATAACTACTATATGAAGAGTCGAAGTCCAGAAGAGTAGAGAAAAGTTTAAGGAACCTGTAAAGCAATCGATGGAAATTTAAAAACTAAATATGATTAATAGATCTATCAGTTATTGCATGATACTATATATGTAGTGAAAATAATGAAAAATCTGTTACCAGTCTGTACAGTTGATTTCATGACAGACATGCCCTTGAATGTCCCCCAAATAAAAGAAAGCTCCATTAATCTACCGCCGGCAAACGCGGCGTATGCGCGATTTGATTGATTCGTTGTCAGAACAGTATGGAAAGCAAGGGGCGACACATGTAAACACAGCTCGGTACATGATTTATGTTTACTTATAGGTATAGCATGACATAGTATATATTAGTTATGCTCAGGTGTATTGAGTACTTACCCCAACTGGAACCGGTGCGTCCAAGGCATTGGCTAGTTTCACTGTTCCATAGGAATTTTTTGAAACCCTCCCACTTGCCCATCTTTGGCGGCGGTGAGTAGTATTCACCAATCTTCTTGTCTGCCATCTTTTAGCTTTTTCTTTTTATCTATTTGTCGCTTTAAGTACGCGTCGCTTGTTCTCTTCCACCAGGTCTAAGGAGGGTGTCTGTCTTTTTTAGGGCTAGTTTCCTTTTTTTTAGACTATTTTTGTTTTCACGGATTGGATTTATTTTTTTTCTTTTTTGTGGCTTACGGCTTAGGTTGTTGAACGCTTATCGTAATGAATATTTATGTACGGTTTGTTTTTTTTTTATTTTATAATTAAATATTACTTTTTATTTATTTGGTGTTGGTAATTATTATAATTTTGTTTTTGGTTTATTTTTGGTTTTGGTTTTTTTTTTGTTTTTGTGTTTGTCTTAATCAACTGCGTTGGTAAAACATTTTTAAATGGGATTTTTGAATGTTCGTAGCAGTATCGTGTTAAGATTTGCGCTAAATTTGCTTACTGAAAGAGAAAAACGGAGGACTATGAGTATGAGAATGAGCTTGCCAGCCTTACCACCTGTTGGGAGGTGTGGTAAGGTGGGCAATGTGTGATTCGTTTAGGAGGCTCGAGCACGTTTCTAATTATTTTCAATTCGATTAAGTAGCTGAACACTGCGTTAAGCCTGAAGTGTCTGAAGTGTGATGCCTCTTGGGAGGATATCTAGAATTGTATTCAGCACTCAGCATATTTGAGTTAAGCATTAAGTAGTTTTCGTGCTGCTTCTTGTGGTGCTTCTTCTTTACGGCTGAGACTCCCATTTGGAGAGCTCGTTGAAGCTCCGCTTCGCTGTCCGGGCCATAATCGAGTTTTGGTGTTTATATAAACATTACAAATAAATTTGCCCTAAGAAGGCTGTGTTGGGTGAGGGGGGTGATAGAAATGAGGGTGTGTATGTGTGGGTGTGGATATGTAGAGGGAATGCTTATAAAAAAAATGTTCCTTATATGTGTGCCTGTTCTGAGTTTTTTCCATTGCACAAGGACACACACACACACACACACACTGTTCGGTTGGCAGGGGGAATACTGTGGTTGGACTGCACTTGGTCTGGTCTCGGCCTGGTCAATTAATAAATCACTTTCCACACTCTCTCTGCTAATTGTTGTGAATTTTTTATGAATTTTGACTAATTAATTGTGCTAAAGTTGGTCAACTCTGCTGCGATTTACGTGAAAACAAATTGCAGTCGCCTGCCGATTTTAGCCACACAATCTGCCAACTGTTATGTAATCTCGAGCGAGGAGCGTGAAAAAGCAGCAAAGCTTGCCAGCTCGCAGAGCGTATGCGCTGTGAGACAGAACAGCGCACGGAGCGCGCACTAGAGAGAGAAACAGGGAAAGAGAGAGTGACAGAGAGAGAGAGACACAGAGAGAGAGAGAGGGAGAGAGGGAGTGAGAGAGCGAGAGCTGAAGAGTGAGAACAGCAGAGTGCGCACTCTAAAGGGCCACAGTTAAATGGGAGAGGGACAAAGAAGATATAGAGATAGAGAGAGAGAGAGACTGGAAGCCGACTTTGGAAGGTTTTTGCTGCAGCTTTGGAATGGAAAAACATTTCTAGATGGGTTACATGGACTACAATAAAAGTTGACAGCTGGGCGCCAGCGTAATAACAGTTAGAAGAACCCTTAGGAAAGCCAAAGGTAGCCAAAGGATGTGCCAGCGCCAATCTATGTGCCAGTCCCAATCGCAGTTGTACGAGCGCACCTCAGCTGCTCAAGAAACGCAGCAAGTCCCGGCAGAGGGGCTGGAGGGGAAAGGGAGTGTATCGGATTCCATTACAGGGCTGATAATAATATTAATTTCGTTATGCGCTTAACATTGTAAATTAATTTTACATTTTAATATCGCTTTCTTTTTGGCTCTCGGGATTCTTTTCGCCTGCCAGGCACGAGCACGGACACGGACACGTATGACAAGACAAGACAAGGCGAGGCGAGGCGAGGAGACGACGCTCTCACGCATTCGCAATGCTTGACTTACTTTTAACGCTGCCGCCGGCGACGTCGCTGCCATTTGGCAGCGTACATTGCGCAACGCGTAAGGCAAAGGCAAAGGCGCAAAGGCAAAGAGGCAAAGAGTGGCAAGGAGGCATGGCCTCGGCTTGGTGTATTTGGATATGCCTGCTGGCTGTGTGGCTGGCAGCGAAAGAATTATTGGACGGTGCCGAAGAAGGTGAAGAAGGCGGGTGCGTTGGGTAAGCGCGTTTAGTAAGGGGCACGGCGCACAAAAGTAGGCAATGCTATTTTGCACAGCCAGCACACACACGCACATACAAACAGACACACGGACACGGAGACAGGCAAACTAGAAATGGGATCTTAATTGCAAATTTCAAATTTTATAAAAATTAAGAGGCTATATTTAAATGATGTATATAGACTTGAATGGTTTATATAAGCAACTCGATTACACAAGCTCTGATTCAGTTGATTTCTTTAATAAAAATCCCGAAAAAAAACACTCTGAAGTATTCGAGGATGCTGTAGTAAGGCGTTGCCTTTCGCTTGTTCGTCTTTTTGCTTTTATGTTTCATTGAGCTTTAAGTTATCATTGTCATTTATATAAAACACGAATTGCGGGTCGCATAAGTAAATTATTCGTTTTTACAATTATTTTTGCGTTTTTCTTCGTTATCAGACTTTGTCTCTTCGGTATGTATGCATCGATGTCTAACTTTTACAGGGATATATTTTAGTATTTGCACAATGTCCTTTGGCTGTTCATATACATAATCACTGCCAAAAATAGTCTTTTTGCTTGATGTTTTTATTGGTTTTTTTTTCGAAAAATCACTTTAAAACTTAGTATAATCTTTATTTTATTATTTTTTTATATTTCTTTTAGTTGTAGATGTATTTTTCTTTCGTTAAGCACTTTTGCATCATCACCTCGACTATTTTTCTTGTTTTATGTAACCAACGTTATTTTGCAAATACATGAAAATTTGTTGTATTTTTCGCAGCGGCGCACCAACAACAACACACATACAGATGGGTTTTCTTCAACGTGCTGATGATTGCTTTTCAGCCTCTTCCTTCCCTACACCACAGAGATATACATAATAGCTTTCTCAATTTTTCATACATATATATACATATATCTATGTTTCAATATACATATGCATATATATTTATATATATATGTGTATATATCTATTTATTCTACGTGCCGTTAATCCGCCAGCGAGTGCGAGTAGCAACCGTCCACAGTTAAAACGCCAATGATAGTGCTAGTCCAGCGTAAACTTCGCCAGCGTCGCAGCTGCTGCAGCTGGGAGCGCTGGAGCTTCGGCTGCGGTCGCCTTATCGCCGACGACGACCGAAACGACATCGTCGTTTGTCGTACTCAAAAGGGGGCACTCTGTGGGGTGGGTAACAGACGAGGGTTGACCCGCTGTGCAGTGGGGCAGAGGCGCTGTGTAGATAATTGTCCATGGAACGATTGAAGCGTCGTCTCGCAGCTTTTTACTCAGCTGGGTGCCGTCGTTGTCGACGTCGTCACTGGAACAGTTGCGCTTGCTTTGCTCGACTTTCAGCTTGTGGGTGGCGGCGCCAATGGGCAATATCTGAGCCGGCCGCCAGAGAGCGAAGAACAGCTTGGGCTGCAAGATTTCAAGGTTTCAGGCGTTCCCATAGACCTAGCTGCGATTTGCAATTTCGTGCAATGCTTCTCAAACTGTATGGCTGAGTGTGGCTCTGCAACTGTGGGATATCTCTAACTTTATGAGGTCGTTAGTGGTAGCCTCAGAAGTGGCTATATAACAGCGTATACACATATACGGATGGGAGATATAAGTAGCTCATGGTATAGAAATTTAAAAAGAAATCAATTTTAATATAAAGCTGTAATAGATGTAGATAACATAGCATTTAAGGTAAACACATATTGTATTAACATAACTATCGTATAGAATAGCAGCCGTTTGATATTGATCTATTTTAAATTAAAGTAACGATGTATAATATCGATATATCCAATGCGATGTACGATAAATAAAAGCTAGTAAGAAGTTTGATCTCGAAGCGTCGATACGAAAAAAGAACAAAAATAAAGGTTACTATATTGCCTACTACAATAAATAAAGATAACTATATATTGCCTAATACAAAGCAGACATCAGTTTGAATATATTTTGTATTCTTCAATCTTTGTTTGTATTGTATTTCTGTCTTAAAATCAACAAACAACACCACAGTGTATTCGATTCGGCTGCAAGCAGACTTCCATGGCAAATACACTGTGAATTTCCAGGCAAATTGCCGCGTACTTGCGCAATGGCTGAGTGAGAGAGCTCAAAAAGAGAGACAGAGAGCAAGAGAAAGAGAGAGTGAGTCGACGGCGAAGAGAGAGAGCAAAAAGATTCCTGCAGAGTTCAGTAATATAATATTTATTGATTACTTGATGCAAAAACGTTTTCCACCGTAGAGTTTTACTTCAATTTGCTAAAATAGAAGCTGAAATATTTGCAAATTACATAAAACAAAAGTCCCTCATACGGACGTCACCATCGAGCTATGTATTGGAGCCACCCTATCGTTGGCTCGGCTTTCGTGTGTATTCATTTTTTTTGGGGGGGTTTGACTGTCTGCTCCATTACTCGCTGCTTATTTCGCGCTCGTCCAATTACGTCATATCTCAGCTGTTCTGCTCTGCACGTCGGGTATTATACAACCGACTGGTATTTTGTCCTCTTAAAAGCCTCTAGCAAATCTCTAATTTCTACCTCTGCAGACATCTCTAGTCCTCGCATTGTTGCAAGCTATTTATGCTTAGCTGGTTTATATCGATTTAAGCTCTCAGTTACTTGAAATAGATGTCATTGCTGCGGCTTAACTTTTAGTTATTATTACAGCGCTTGGTAGCTAATAATTGATATACAACCGTATACTCTGTACTAATTCATGAAGAGGTACCTCTATTTTCAAGTCGATTAAATCGACATGGGCTTGCAGCTACTTGTACACAAGACGTTATACCACATATGTATATGCAACTGTTATATATTAACCAAACTTACCCAACCCTTTGAATTGATAATAATTAAGTGATACAATGTTGAGTAAGAGCTTAAAATCTTCCTCCTGTTTCACACTCCTTCAAAATATTATATTTAAGTTACAAGTGTCACGTGTTTCTAATGGATTATATAAATTTCACGAATGGTACCTTACTGAAATGCGCGTTTTTATTAGCTTACTCTTTCAAAATTTTATCAGCCCTTAATTGTTATCAGAATTTATCAACATTATGGGCTTGATTTTATCCAACGAAATTAATTTAATTTTCATTTAATTTCTCATTTCATTTTGGTTTATTCTTCTACTCTAATTTTTTTAAGAAAATTCGATTTACATCAGGTTACACCTTTTTTTTCATTATTTTAATCATCACCGGGTCATGGAAATTCAATCAACATAAATCAGCTTCTACTAATCCACGCTGATATAACAAATAACTTAGCAAGAGAAGCTGCATAAATTTCAGCCGGATGCGAGAATTTACAATGACACCAACAACACCACCGAACGTTCAAAACAACATTTGAACAATGTACACACATGTCCTCGTCGCTAATGCAATAACATGATGTTACAGAGCTAAAAAGGAAGAAAGGGTGCCAAGAGACTGACAAGTGTCGCCAAATGCTTGAATTCTCACACACTAATGTTTATTGCGTATTCGACGAGTTGTCGCCTTGGCCTACATTGGTAAACATATTTCGAATAATCCATAAAAAAACAATAATATAGTAACTATGTATAAGTGCAACTATTACATAGTCATGTAATTGCAATGATATCGAGGCACTTAACTGTCAGCGAATCGTTTAGCAAGTATTCAGAATGTTGACCCAAATTGACTGTCAAGAGTTTTACAAACAAACATACGAGTATGGAGCTAGTGGGATAGGAGAATCTACTTAATGTCGATATGGTGCATGTTTTCCCATTTTCGAACTTTGCAAAGAATAAAGGGTTTTTATTGGAAGTACCTGAAGTTATAAGAAGACTGGACTTTTCTAATGGAAACCAAATGATTTACTGAATTGGGTTACACATGTATTTTTTTAAAATCTCTAATACTGTTACATTCTTTTACTTTACCTATTTTTGACATATTTCTGATATTTCTAATTTAGTATCTATATCCGAAATTCTATGATAGTTTTTCTCTAAACCTCAATACTCAATAGTAACACATTTTGTTTTTAAATACTCGCTGAGCGCCTCCTGTCCCAAATCTTTTCCAAAGCCGCTCTGCTTGAATCCTCCAAAAGGAGCTGCAACATCCGTCTTGTTGTAGACATTAACAAACACCGTACCAGCCTCGATGCGGTCCACGAAGCTTAGCGCCTTGCTGATGTCCTTAGTAAATACTCCACTTGCCAGACCGTATTCAGTGCGATTAGCTCGTACCATCACCGAGTCCACATCGCTGCCATTGAACTTGGAAATGATCATAATGGGACCGAAGGACTCCTCCTGTGCAATATACATATCATCCTCCACATTGGTGAACACAGTAGGCATAAAGAAGTATCCCTTCATGTTGGGTACACGACATCCACCATATATACAATTTGCTCCCTCTTCAATGCCTCGTTCGACAAATTTCTGTAACTTATCCAAGTGTTCCTTGTGGTTCTGTGGTCCATGCGCTGTAGAGCGATTGAAAGGATCCCCTATGGACATACTCCGTATATCCTTCAAAACCCGATGAACAAACTCGTCATGAATGCGTTCCTCGATGAACAATCGACCAGCTGCAATACAATTTTCGCCCTTGTTGAAAAAGACTGAAGAAATTGCCTAGAAATAGAGATTTGTAATTGAAGTATTTCTTAATTGCTTATCTTATCTTTTTCTGATTGTAAATAGTCACATGTTTAATAGCCTTCTCTAGGTCACAGTCTGAAAAAATGATTAATGGACTCTTGCCTCCGAGTTCAAGAGAAACCTTCTTCAAATTCGACTCTGCGCTAGACTTCAGTATGCGTTTGCCAACTGGTGTTGATCCAGTGAAACCCAACTTTCGCACTAGTAAATGGTCGGCCACAGCTTGACCTGCTTCTGAACCTTTACCAGGGAGCACGTTAACTACTCCTGGGGGAAAACCGGCCTGCACAGTCAGCTCGGCAAACTTTAAGGCTGTCAGTGGGCACGTTTGGGCTGGCTTTATCAGACAAGTATTACCCGTGGCAATGCAAGCTGCCATCTTCCAGGAAAGCATCATCAACGGATAATTCCAGGGAGTGATTAGGCCACAAACTCCAATGGGTTCTTTGCGAGTGAATGTGAGTACATTGTTTGGTCTAGCGGGGTTTACTGGAATCGTATTTCCCTGGATCTTATCACACCAGCCGGCAAAGTATCGCCAGGCATCGATTGACATTCCAATGTGAGTTTTCAAGGCCAAAGTGTAGACAGCACCTGAATCAACAGACTCGATTGTGGCCAAGTCCTCCTTATGCTTCTCCATGAGATCAGCCAGCTTCAACATCAACTGACCACGTTGTCTAGCAGACACTTGTTTCCAGGAGCCATAGAAAGCTTTGTGGGCCGCTTGAACCGCTTTGTCGACGTCCCCGACGCTGGCGCAGGCCACTTCGCATAGCACCTTCTCGTCAGTAGGATTGACTATCTCCAGAGAGCGCTTCTCTTCTGCATCCACGAATTCCCCATTAATGAACAGCTGAGTTGGAACGTTGATTTTTCGCTTGTTGGCCTGTAGCAAAAATCCTTCGTAATTCAGTTGTTGATCTGTGGAACCACCACTTCCTTGACGCAATGTTCTGACTAACAGATCGAAGAACTCCTCAAAAACAGGAGCCATGAAGACATGTTCATTTTCAAATGGAACATCAAATGCTTCCTTGACTTCCTCTACCAGACGAACAACGTCCATTGATCCAGCTCCAGCGGCAAAGAAATCAGTTGATGCCTCAATGGGACCCTTGAGAATTGCTTGCCAAATTCCTGATAACTGCGTCTTCTTGGCTAGTTCATCTTCTGTGAAGTCCGTGATGGGTTTTTGATTCCCCTGTTTGAACCAGTCCGCTGCATTGATCATCTTCGATCCACGCTTGATGCGCCGAATGTTGACAAAGGCACCATCAGTACCTTCAATCAGAAGACCTCCTTCGTGGATCCATGCGGGTTTGCCTAGGCCTTTCAGCCTTAAGGGCTGTCCTCCTGTTATGGGCCCAGCCGAGTAGAGGTGAGCCCCAAATAAACGCACTTGTTCTTCAGTACCGTCGGCCTGAATGACGGAAGCAATCGCACCTGGTACTGAGTCCAGACCTCTGACAAAGTTCCAGATGCGCTCTGCCGACTGTTGGAGATTCAATAACTGATTCTCTGCCTTGAACATGGCTGCATCATATGTGGCTCCCACTTCGGTTTGTACAATCTTCGGAGCAGTGCCATTGGCCACTTGGTCTACAGCCACTCCCATTGCCTTGACACCCTCTGGGTACAAGAATCTTTTGTAGATAGTATCCAACGTGTCGGTAGGCTCTAGATTTGTCTGACGTTGGAGGAGCAATGGCCCAGTATCCAGTCCATCGTCCGCCCAGAAGATGCTAAAGCCCGCGATTTCATCGCCCTGTCAACAACCGAAGGTTGAAAGTAAAGTTTTAAATGGCAGACATAACTCAACAAATCATATTACCTCAATGAGTGTCCAGGAAATGGCGCTGGCACCTCGATGCCTTGGCAAAATGGAGGGATGATATATTATGCTGCCCAATACGGCGCCATCATTAACCTCCTTAGGAATAATCTGTGAACAGTAGGGCAACACATTGAGCGTCGCTCCAACAGATTTGTACTGTTCGAGGACTTCTGGAATGACAACTCCCTTGCGATGCCAGTTTGCGAATTTGAATACGGGTATACCATAACTTGCGGTGGTGGTGGCCAAAATGTCTTCCCGGCTATTTTTATCAAGAATGGTAAAGACTCCAACAACTTCAACGTTTGAACGTTCTAAGAGAAGCTCCAAAACATCTGCAGAAAACTTGCTGTGGCCGATAATGGCAATTTTTAAATTGTTCTTTTATCAAGTATTAGTTAGTATTAAAATACACCTTAGTTCATTAAAAATTGGCTGTAAAATACCTTTTTGGGTAGATGAGTCAGAGTTCGACACCTTGTAAACATACTTTTTTTTGAAATACTGAGGTTGACAAGAAGTCTATTGATGCTGAATCAGAATGTATATAGTGTATTGGGCCGCAGTTGTCTCCTTCTGACTGTCATGTATACGAGTATTCAACATGCCGATGAACACAATAAATTCTCTGGCCTACAAAAATAAAATATCATATATTTTGTCTTATATTTTTTTATTTTTAAAGAATATATATTGAAATTCCTAGACTTATTGAGAATTATAAAGTAGCAGTGTGACATGAAAATCGAATACAAGTCTTTTTATCCTATCCACATGAACATGAAATATCTACCACTCTTAATATTCAATGGTAACGCACTTGGTCTTCAGGTACTCGTTGAGAGCCTCCTGACCCAAATCTTTTCCAAAGCCGCTCTGCTTGAATCCTCCAAAAGGAGCTGCAACATCCGTCTTGTTGTAGACATTAACAAATACCGTGCCAGCCTCGATGCGGTCTGCGAAGCTAAGAGCTTTGCTAATATCCTTAGTGAAGACTCCACTCGCCAGTCCGTATTCCGTACGATTGGCTCGAGTCATCACCGAGTCCACATCGCTGCCATTGAACTTGGAAATTATCATAATGGGACCGAAGGACTCCTCCTGTGCAATATACATATCATCCTCTACATTGGTGAACACAGTGGGCGTAAAGAAATAACCCTTCATGTTGAGTACGCGGCAACCGCCATACACTAGGGTTGCACCGTCATTCACACCTCTCTGACAGAACTCCAATAGCTTATCAAAGTGTGCCTTGTGATTTTGTGGTCCATGGGCTGTGGAACGGTTGAGCGGATCTCCAATAGTCATTGTGCGCAGATCCTTTAGCACTCGACGCACAAACTCATCGTGAATGCGATCCTCGACGAACAGACGACCAGCTGCTATGCAGTTTTCACCCTTGTTGAAAAAGACCGATGACATGCCCTTAAAACGTATAGAAAAATAAGTAAGTTAAATGTGAAAACATATCTCCGGAGGTGCAGTACTTACGTGCTTAACAGCCTTCTCTAGATCGCAGTCTGCGAAGATGACCAATGGACTCTTTCCACCAAGCTCCAAGGAGACTTTCTTGATGTTTACTTCAGCGCAGGATTTCATTATGTGTTTTCCAATCGGTGTGGACCCAGTAAAGCCTAGTTTGCGCACAAGTGTATGGTCGGCCACAGCTTGACCTGCTTCTGAACCTTTACCAGGGAGCACGTTAATTACTCCTGGGGGAAAACCGGCCTGCACAGTCAGCTCGGCAAACTTTAAGGCTGTCAGTGGGCACGTTTGGGCCGGCTTTATCAGACAAGTATTACCCGCGGCAATGCAAGCTGCCATCTTCCAGGAAAGCATCATCAACGGATAATTCCAGGGAGTGATTAGGCCACAAACTCCAATGGGTTCCTTGCGGGTGAATGTGAGTACATTGTTCGGTCTAGCGGGGTTTACTGGAATCGTATTTCCCTGGATCTTATCACACCAGCCGGCAAAGTATCGCCAGGCATCGATTGACATTCCAATGTGAGTTTTCAAGGCCAAAGTATAGACAGCACCTGAATCAACAGACTCGATTGTGGCCAAGTCCTCCTTATGCTTCTCCATGAGATCAGCCAGCTTCAACATCAACTGACCACGTTGTCTAGCAGACACTTGTTTCCAGGAGCCATAGAAAGCTTTGTGGGCCGCTTGAACCGCTTTGTCGACGTCCCCGACGCTGGCGCAGGCCACCTCGCATAGCACCTCCTCGTCAGTAGGATTGATTATCTCCAGAGAGCGCTTCTTCTCTGCATCCACGAATTCCCCATTAATGAACAGCTGAGTTGGAACGTTGATTTTTCGCTTGTTGGCCTGTAGCAAAAATCCTTCGTAATTCAGTTGTTGATCTGTGGAACCACCACTTCCTTGACGCAATGTTCTGACCAAGAGATCGAAGAACTCCTCAAAAACAGGAGCCATGAAGACATGTTCATTTTCAAATGGAACATCAAATGCTTCCTTGACTTCCTCTACCAGACGAACAACGTCCATTGATCCAGCTCCAGCGGCAAAGAAATCAGTCGATGCCTCAATGGGACCCTTGAGAATTGCTTGCCAAATTCCAGATAACTGCGTCTTCTTCGCTAGTTCATCTTCAGTGAAATCCGTGATGGGTTTTTGGTTTCCCTGTTTGAACCAATCTGCTGCATTGATCATCTTCGATCCACGCTTGATGCGGCGAATGTTGACAAAGGCACCATCAGTACCTTCAATCAGAAGACCTCCTTCGTGGACCCATGCGGGTTTGCCTAGGCCTTTCAGCCTTAAGGGCTGTCCTCCTGTTATGGGCCCAGCCGAGTAGAGGTGAGCCCCAAATAAGCGCACTTGTTCTTCAGTACCGTCGGCCTGAATGACGGAAGCAATCGCACCTGGTACTGAGTCCAGACCTCTGACAAAGTTCCAGATGCGCTCTGCCGACTGTTGGAGATTCAATAACTGATTCTCTGCCTTGAACATGGCTGCATCATATGTGGCTCCCACTTCGGTTTGTACAATCTTCGGAGCAGTGCCATTGGCCACTTGGTCTACAGCCACTCCCATTGCCTTGACACCTTCCGGGTACAAGAACCTTTTGTAGATAGTGTCCAATGTGTCGGTAGGCTCAAGATTTGTCTGACGCTGGAGGAGTAATGGCCCAGTATCCAGACCATCGTCCGCCCAGAAGATGCTAAAGCCAGCGATTTCATCGCCCTGTAAACCAGCGAAGATTGAAAGTAAAGTATTGAATGGCAGACATAACTCAACAAATCATATTACCTCAATGAGTGTCCAGGAAATGGCGCTGGCACCTCGATGCCTTGGCAAAATGGAGGGATGATATCAAATGCTGCCCAATTCGGCGCCATCAATCACTTCCATGGGGATGAATTGAGAGCAGAAAGGCAACACATTAAGTGTGGCTCCAACAGATTTGTATTGCTCAAGGACCTCTGGTATAGCAACACCCTTGCGTCGCCAACTTGCGAATTTAAAAACAGGTATATTATGGCTAACTGCAGTACTGGCTAAAATGTCCTCGCGACTTCCTTTGTCGGGGATAGTAAAGACTCCGACAATTTTGATATTTGAACGTTCCAAGAGAAGTTCCAGTACATCGGCGGCAAAATTGCTCTGACCGATAATTGCGATACGTAGATTCAGCTATAAATAATATATAATTATTAACACAATTATTTGTGTAGGATTTTACTTAAGCTTAGTCTCCAGCTTCTAATAATTCAAATTAAAATAATTGATGCAAGTCTATGCAATTGCTTGCATAGGTTTAATTTAATTTACAACTTCATTTCTACGCTTTAGTTTATTCGGTCAAAACGCGAGCCAAATTCGAAAGTGCTAAGTCAGCAAGTGTTAATAAGTTGTTTTGCTTCTGTACAAATAACTTATTTTTAGACCGTATCCCAAAAATTTAATAAAAACAAGAGGTAGGCATAATTTGCAAATCATTTAAATTTCACCAGTTGGCTAAATTAAATTAAAATAGTAATACAAATATGTAGAATACTTTAAATCATTTTTTACAAGTTGATTAAATTAAAATATTATGAGTCTGGGAGGATTTTTCGTTTTGATATAGAATTTTAAAAAATATTTTAAAAAGACATTTTTGCGACAAACTATCACACTCTAACTATCGTATAACAATTTTTTTAAATAAAAGTGTAATGAACACTAACCGCCATAATTGTAGAAAATTCCAGTTAATTGCAGTATAATATCACGGCTTGTTTCTTTTCTTCTTGATAGATTTGCAAAGGGAATACTTGTTCCCAGATTAATTCAATTTTCATTTAATCGATCAGCAGGCACCACAGTACGAAGTCGAACTACTTCTGTTAACTGAATCTCATCGAGAGTGAGGGGCTCTTATATATACCTAGACTAGGCTCACTATTATCAGCTGATTCTCGACATGCGACAATAAAAAGTAAACGACAAAAAAAAATCTAGCTGGGCTTGCACCGACTGCTTTGCGCTTTCGAAACAATTATGTACATACATACATACATATGTGACATACTATATGTAACATATGCACACATATACTTTTACTTTTCCAATAATTCAGTGAAAAAAAGCGACGAGCAGTTGGCTTATCAGCCCAGAAGCTAAACAACATTTTGATAAGCATGATAATTTGGCATGATCGGAGAAATGTGGACTTAATGTTTTGATAGACCCCACACAGGGGTCGTTGAAATGGAAAAATTTGTGGTAAAAATAAACATAAATTGTTATATTATATTTTAAGTGCATATATTAAAGTGGCATCACGCGAGTGGATGATATTTATATGATTGCATAAGCTATTTTTGATTGGGTTAGGGTTTTTTTTTCAAGAATAACAGAAAGTGTGGATGCATTCCGTAATATGAACTGACTTACATATACACACCCATAAGATGATGTATGTATGTGTAAGAAACGTGCATGTTCGGATCGAATCAGTTATTGGGGAAGTAACTTGATAATCAAAAGTGTCAATCAAGGGCGACTTAGCGATTAGAGTTAAAGCACCAGCAGTTTTCAGTGTTTACTATACTATACGAGTACATATTATACATTGGGGGCACTGTACAAATAAGTAGTAGATAATGCGGCAGACGTTCCAACTATCTACGGTTGACACTTCCAGCTTTTAACAGCAATGATCACTTTGAAAGTACCCAAAAAATCTATTGAGGTGCTACTAAAAGTGAAAATGCTTAGAAATTCTTTATGGAATACATACAAAATGTATTCAATGTTTTTTAATTACTCCACTTTTTTAACTAAATTCCAGTACATTAGAAAATTATCTTCTTTAACCCTAATCAAGTCTATCAGTTTATCGGCAAAAACCTGTAATAAAGCTAGACTTTATTAAATAGTCTAGTACACTTTGAAATTCACATATCAATAATATATTTCTTGAACTAGTTTATATATATTAATATTCACTTTTCTTCTATTAATCATGTTAATTAAATAGTTCAATATACAAGTTTTATAAGATAAATAGTAACCACAAGTTTAAACACTTTCTCATATTCTGAAAGTATAATGTATGTTGTATAGTATTGTAATCGAAATTAATTTGACTAATGGTTTCATTTAATTAGCAATCACAATATCTAAATTCAATAATCTCCTCAAATAGCATGGTCAAGGGTTATTATAACGTAATTAGAAAATAGTTCCCATTTCCAGTCTCCTCTTAAGTCTCATCAAGTCGACATGCTTTACGCACTGCAGCGGTACCTTAAGTACTTTGCTATGCTGGGCCTGGTGCCCTGGGCCGAGAAAGGAAAAAAGCAGCAATTGCAAAAGATATATACCACAGCTATTATATCCCTAAACATCGGAATAGCCTTTTATATAATTGTCTACTCGCCGCCAGAGGGAGATTTGCTTGTGTCGATGCTTGTGAGTTGCATCGTCTTCATTTCCCAAATTGTCACCATGACGGGTGAGTAATAAATTTCTGAAATTCTATAGATAATAAAAGTTCCAATAAATTATTAGTAATTGAGCTGCAAGCGATGTGCCAGTATGACAGATATTTCGACTTCTGCAGCCAGCTAAAAGGACTTAAGCTGCGTTTTCAATGCGAGCTCTTTCAGCCAGTTAAGGGTTTGCCTTGGACACGGTACATGAAGTACTTTATATTGGGAGTATTTAATGTTGTGACATTGGGCCCCGCCATCTATGTGATCCTACACAATAACTATATTGGCTACTTTTGGTATTCAGTCGCCGCAGTCGTAATCAATCGTTTTCAATGCCTTCTCCTGCTGCTCTATGCCGAACTCCTAGGCTACCATGTAGAGCTATTAGGACAGCGTCTTCGGGCCGTGCAAGGTTGTCGCCTACTGGGAGTTTACTCGGTGCTCGGTGCTCGGTGCTCCCTGGAGTATTTGCTTAGACTGAAGCGGGCATATATGGAGCTTTATCGTTCATTCGGATGCTATAATGGGTTGTTTGGCTGGTCTATTGTTTGCCTGTTCGTGGTTATGTTTCTCGATGTCATGATCAACATTTACTGGGCACTGCTTGTTCTGGCCAGTATATATATTTTTGATTTCATCTATATTGCCTCCTCGACCTTTGTGCCAGTTCTCATACTTCTCTTTGCCTTCTGTCGTTGTGGCGAGTACTGCAAGCGTCAGGTAAGTATAGGCACAGTTATTTAACCATATTAAGACTGATCAGTGCACAATTTTTACAACATTTCTAGCATATGCTTATAGGCAGTCATGTCCGGAGCTTGGCGTGCACCTCGCAGCGACAGGGCGAGCCCCCCACACAGGCATATAACGCAGTGTTAGCCGAGTTCGCCATGCAAGTGGAACAGGATGCTTTGATCATTAGCGCTGAAGGTTTTATGGATATCGACTACAGCTTGCTTATGTCGGTAGGTGTTTCGACTGTTCTGATCAACAGTTTAAATTACTGATCTAAATATGTGTTTTTAGATATTCACTGCCATGGTAACCTATCTAATAGTCCTTATGCAATTTGGCTCATTATAAGTAAGAAGTTTAAGTATCTCAAACCGGAAATAATGAGAGTAGAAGTCGATGGAATACTGATAACAAAAGTTATTCAAATTCTTTTATGTATATTAATTTATTTGACAAAATTATACATTTTTTTTCGTTTTGTTCATTTCATTTTATTGGAAATTATATCCGCAGCAATTGAAACGGAAACTATTAAAATTTTTAATGCCCCATATAATTTTCGTACCGGTCTTTATCGAAGTTTCGCAACCGACAATCGTAATTTAGATAAGATAATGAAGTAATTCTCAGTTCTATTCAGATTTCATGAATGAAAAACTGGTTCTAGCCAGATCACCCACCCCGTTTAATAGGGCGCCAAAGTTCTACAATTATCTCAAGTATTACTGAACTTTATTTGTTCCACAAGTACTGGACAAAACAAGTTTGCAGCGCACCTAGTTCAATGTACTGATAATCTGGTAAAGAAAGCAACGAAATTACTGTTGTCAGCTGTCTATTCTTTTTGCTCTCTTATATGCCCACAGATTTATGTATGTATATAGAGAGGTACATATGTATGTAGGTATTTTGGAATATGCAATGCAAATAGAACCTATTCATTATAGTCTTATATTGTGAGCACGCATTAGCCAGCTGCTCTGTGCACTCTTGATTTGGGGCCCCATTAATAAAGCCGGCAATTTTGATTGGGAATATTAGAAGCATTTGGCTGATAACGCCATAACCTGCTGGAGTGCCCTCTTCCTATGTAAACAAATCTACGAAACCGGTTTTTATTGATCGCTATAAATGCCTCGAACCGGTTTGAGCCGACGCAAGTTGTGCCAATTTTGATAAGTCACCCGGGTAATCAGTAAACACATCGAGTCCCACTAATCTTCAGAAATAATTTATTTATATAAAATATATATGACTTGGTGTTTGCTACATTATTTTTTTTCTTTTATTGAATTCCCGTTGGAACTGGTTGCAGTTGTGAACTTTAATCGACTTATCAATTAGGTCAAAGAAAGTTGCACGTGACAAGCTGTAATTCAAATTCTACAATATATTCCCGATTCTTTAGTAATTAAGTTAATGCAAATGAATTATTGATTGAAAATCATATTTATAAAGCAAATAAAGCAAAAAAATATAGATTACTTAAACTCATATGTAACTTGTGCATTAACGCTGACATTTTTGACAGCGTCACCATCATCATTGATGATCTCTAAATTACATTCGATCTCTTCGGTCTTTAGTTCTCCGGCTTCACCAAAATCAACGTCTTCATCGGGTTCTTCAGCATCAAAGTAATCCAGTGTAATCGTGGACGGTGGATTTGTATTTTTAGAGCAAGGTTGCTCTCCAACATCAACAACGTCATGAATATCTGCTTGATCCCCATTGGGTTCCTCATCTTGTTTCTTTCTATTATCTTCTAAATTGCATACCAGGTTTTCCAACTGACATTCTGGTTCATAAATGGGATTCAATTGTCCGAGACTCTCCAAATCCTGCACAAGCAGCTGGTCGTCATTATCACTTTCTTCTTTAAATTCGCGTTCATCGAGTAACTTTATTTCGTCTGCATTAATAAAATCGTGTAGTCTCTTTGATATCTTAGCCCACTGTTCCTTAGCGCTTACAGCCAATTCTCCTATCGCACCATCTACTTCGTTTATATCATCTTCGTCAGTAGATTGTGTATTTGAATCCTTAATATCCCCAGCTCCTGACTCGGCGTTATTCTCATTTTCAAATATTTCCTCCATATTCGGATCAGTTTTTTCAGTAATATCAATTTTTTTCTTAGATTTTCCCTCAACTTGGGCTATCCAACTCCCCGGGTGTAAGCTGAATAGCTCTTTGCGCAAAGCTTCTTCGCATTCAAGATCGTGTTTCAACCTATCCTCAAATTCATTACTGAACAAGTCATTGAGTGCACCTTGAGGCAGCTTGGGCGGCTCAATCATAGGAATTTCTTCGCTAGACTCATAATCGGTAGAGGCATCCGATAAAATATCATCATCAATACTAGCATTAAGATTTTGTTGCACTGCAGAAGTTAAAACACTAGTTGTTTTTACAATGCTTTCATTTGATTTCGCTTCATCTTCCTTATTTCCTTCCTCAGTAATTTTATCTTCTACTGCATCCTCTTCTTCTATATCTTCGAGGATCTCTGGCAATTGACTTTTAATTTCGTATAATTTACAAGTACCTATGGTCAATTTGATGGAACCTATTTCTTCCGGGTTTCGCACCTCTCGCAACTCAAAACCTTCCTTATCTGACTCCCATTCAATTTCATTCAAGTCCGATGATACCTCTTCCACCGACAAGTCTTTACTTTGCTCTGTAAACTCTTTATAATTGTTTTGTGAAACATCTTTAATTGATTCAGGATTTTCATTAAATCCTTTTGGTATCTCTTGCTCACCGAGTCCAGTGTTTATTTTAAATTTAGTTAAGTCTTCTAGATTATCTAACTCTTTCACGTGACGTTCATGTTCGTCATAAATCCTCTTGCGTTCGATTAATCCCTTAAGCATTTCATCCTCTTTAAATACTTCTAAAGCCTGTTCTTTTTTTTCCAACTCAGTCTTTTGCTGAGCCTGAAACTCGTTGTACGTGCGCATTCCCTCATCAGTTATTTCGCCGTCCGTTCCAATTACCTTTTGCAGATCAAGCTTATCCATGAATTCAGAATCAAGGGAATTGAAGGCTGTTCCTGCTTCCAACGAGTAAAATTCGTCCAATGCCTGATCTAGTAGGCTAGGACTCTGTTCTTGTTCTATGAACGGAGTCGCATTACTTGGTTGCACAACTGCCAGAGGTTGACCGGGCTTAGCCCACAGTGACCTCGATGTATATGGACGACTTAATGCATCCATGACAGCCTCATGAGCTTCCTCGGCTGTGTCGTAGGCATCCGCACCCGACGACTCCCCCCGTTGCTGTCTAACTCACTTTCCGAGTCAGTGACGAGTGGTGGTGCTGGTGGCAACTCCTCCAGTGCACCTGTACCCTTTTTCACTACCATAAGACGATTATCGACCACGTCTAAAGAGTCTTCATAAAGTTCGCGCTTCTCGAAACAACGTGCGGCCATCGCGGCAACGCGTCGCTTGGCTTTCTCTTTCTGCTTAACAATTTTATCGTCCAACTGGTTTGTTGAGAAATCGAAAGGTGTCTTGGACATCAACAATTCCTGAGCGGCACGAACTTTATCCGAGCTACTCGACTCCCTTTTCTCAACCTTTTTCTGAAGCCGACGCTCCTTCACCGCTACAATAAAGTCTCCAAATGATTCCACACATTCACGTATTGACTTGCCACCGGCAGGATTCTCCAACTCTGCAGGCACCATAGGTTCCACATTAGGCTTAGCCGAATAGCTGTACTCTTCATCCGATTCAATCAGACCAAAATCGTAGCATTTAATATCATGACCACTGATTATTTCCTTATACTGCAGTTCATCAACAAGTTCATCCAGCAGCGCAATGCAAACATCAGCAGGCTCCGGTCCCTCTATAAGATTCCTATCTGTCTCAATACCAAGATCTGTTTTATCTTGTTTTATATCTGCGTCTGGTTCATCTTTTTTAACCACTTCTGTGTGATCCTCTTCCATTTGAATCGTTTGCTTTGGGTCTTTTGCAAGGTCCGCTTCTTTTTCTTCTTCCACAGGACTTTCGATGTCATACAACTCATTAGCCTCATTTTCTAGGTCTTGCAGCAAAACACGCAGTGAAGCATCCTCCTGGGCCATTTTATCAGTCAATCGCTTACATACTTCATCAGCCGCTTCAGAACTCGTATGTAAAGACAATGGCTGATACGCATCATCTGGGATTTCGTTGTACACCTCCTTCACCCTCAATTGGCGCAAAGATTCTTCCTTTTCCCATTTATAGCTTGGCTCATCGCATCCGGATCCAAACACACGTGTTGGCACATCTTCGGTGCAAATATCTAGAGCCTTCGCAAAGGCATAATCTTCTGCGTCTATATCATCGTCAGTTTTTGTTTCCACTTCATTTTTGCCTCCGATCTCTTCAACTGAAAGGCGCTTCTTATCTTCTTCTTCTTTTTTGTTTTATCATTCCCTCTGATATACGTTCCCGCAGCATGCTAAACTCTTCGGTTAACCGCACAGAGCGGACGACAGTCGACATATCCAAGCACTTGTCTTTCTGCTCTTCATCGTCCTCTTCTATTGTTAATGGGTCGAGCTCTTCGCGTAATTTCTTTAGCGGCTCCTTCAGCTCTTCTAGATCCTCTGCCAATTGGCTACTAAGCTCGTCCATATTATATTCGACCCTATCATTAGCCTCGTCACATTCCTCCTCATAATCTTCTTGCTCTTTTGTTTTGGGAAGTACCTTCCATTCTTCCTCTTGTTCATCTCGTTCCGTAGTCTGTGGTCTGTCACAACATACCTTAGGATCCAGTTCAAAGCTTGGGTTTTCAACTCCAAGCAGCTGATTAAGAGATTCGGTATGCTCTGCAAAGATTTTGGATCCATAGTGATCGTACATAGAATCGATTGATTTTTTTAAGATATCTTCGGAAGTTTCTTCTTGAGAAATATTATTTGCAATATCACCTAATGTCTGGCACGACTTAAACAATTCCTGTTCATCACCAACTTCTGAGCCACTATCCTGATCGGCAATAAGCTCGGGTAATTCGGCATCTTCATCGATTGCTTTCTTTTCTTCATCTTCCATTTTCCTCAGCTTGGTGTAATCAATTTCTTCATCTTCATTTTGATCTGTTGTATCTGGGACTGCAGTCTCAGCTTCTTTATGAATCTTTTCAAGTTCGACCATAAGTTCATTAAACTTAGTTGCACTTGCTTCTGGACTCTCAGTCGGAAACTCGAAATCTGTGTTCGGCTGCTCTAGATCTTTTGGAGATTCAAAGTACTTGTTCAAAAGTCCATCTTTTTTTGTTGGCTCTGGACAGTCATTTGGAGCTTCTTTGAGCTTATTGTTCACCTTTTCGATATTTTCTGGTAGCTGATGCTCCTCGAGAATTGTTGGACGTCCAGGCAACCTGTTAACACGATAGCTGCTTATTGTTTCGGCAATATCATCCGCATGTGAGCCCAAACTAACGTTGTCTTCAGAGCTAGAGTTTCCAGTACCTTCTTTATCTTTATTTTTCTCTTCAACTTCGGCCCACATATCATCGACGTTTCCATTTTCTAATTCGGACTTAACGCGAGCCTTTTCTGCACTTTCATTCTTTTTCTTTCTTCGCCTTCCGAATCGGAAGAGCTTATCAATGCATCTTGTTGATCTGGAGGACGATGTCGATTGCGCAAATTAATGGTATCTAAAAAAAGAATTCTACTATTGTCAAAATTCCTAGGAAAATTAAAATAAAAAGTTACAATTCACGCTGTCACGCATTTTCTTCCGTTCAGCTCGAATCCAACGATTATTTTCCTTTCGTTCGCCTTCATACCCATCCTTCTTCCTAAAAATGTAAAAATAAATAATATAAACTTCGGATTGATTTATAATTTTTATTATAGATATCTTACCAAGCTTCGGCACATGCTCGATCACGTGGAAAAACGGGGCGACTATCTAAGTAGGTTAACTCTTTCTGAAGGATAATAAATCAAGATTACAGGTCTTTATTATTTTGAAAAGTTACTCACGCAAGACAATATTAAAGTCTTTCGATATTGCGGCAGTCGAGACACTACTGGATTACCCTGCAGCACTAGCACCTTCAAACATGGCATCTGCTCGAATACCTTGACAACCAATATATCATCTATACGATTGTTTGAAAGATCCACTACAGCCAACGTCTTACACTCAATCAGGTGGGCCAGAGACTCACTGTCCTTTATATAATTAGACGATATATTGAGTGTATTCAAAACTGGCAATATATCGGTGCTAATATTCTCAATTTTGCGAATATGATTCGAGCTGAGGTTCAGAGTGTCCAGTTCTGGACAGCAGCCTAAATTATCAATGCGTTTTATAAGATTGTTCTGTAGAAAGAGACATTTTAACTTGGTCTGCTTTTCAAGGCCCTCAATCTCTGAAATGGCATTGCACTCCAGCCACAAACACTTAAGTTCAGTGTACTCTTCCAAACATTCGATATATTGATATCCTGACAAACAGAAGCAGAATGGTAAATTATCAATAGCATCAATTGCATTATGCCAATCTTACCTTGATAGTGTAAATATAGTACATCATTCAGCCGTGGTGTCTGATATAGCTTGTCTTTCTTGCACAGATCCCGCAATCCTTTCTGTGTCATGCGATGTAGACCGGTTACCTCCTTGCGTGTTGTCGACTCTCCAGCAACTTGCGACATTATCTTCGTTTGATAGTTTAATGTGTACTCTACGTATTAATTCAATGTATATTAAGGTTTTTTTTTATAATTTCAAAATAAGCACTTGATTTCAACTATATACTGCCAGCTATGCTACCAAATTGTTGGCATTGTCGACAGCGCTTGTTACGTTTGTTTATTATTATTATTGATCAAACAAAAATCGATATTGTTAGGGACAACCAGTCGCTTAGATATTAATAATATTCATGGTAAATTGTTGAAAAGTTCAATAAACACAGTTGAGTTTTTAATAATTTCTTTATTGAAGTTTTTCAGTGCTGCACAATCTTTACTTTTGTAACGTTGGTCTTATTAAAAGTACATGTTAATAAAAATACATGCACATAAGTCGTATGTATGATATATTTATTTCGTGCTGAAATTGTTTGTCCTTTTTAGACTATTACTTATATAAGAATTGCTGACACATTAATCTAACATTGAATAATAATTTGTATTCCTTTGTGGTCAATTGAGAATCGCAATAATTATAGTCAAAAGATATTCACGATATGCAAAATTGATTAATTAATTTATACGTATTATGTTTGGGTTAAAACTGTAAATTCGATTTTTAAATATATTATACGATTTAAGACCAAGAAATGTAAAATACTCCCAAATGTTTATACAATACAAACTACAGTCACATAAATATTCATTGTATACATATATTTTAGTAATGCAATATGTTTGGGTGTATTTTGTGTAGAATCTAGTGTTCCGATAATATGTATATAAGTATATTCTTCTATTACATAAAAGGGTATTCAAAAACAATCGACAACTGGTGGGTTCTTTTTTTGGGGACTAAGCCACGCACTCAAATTCATACATACAGATTAATTCATTAAACATTTTAAATGCATCTAAAATGCTGCATAGTACACACATATGACTATAAAAAGTTGCTCCAAGGACACTTTGTAAAGAATGAAACGATGTTATGAATTTCGAACCAGTCATTAGATACCAAGGACACTTTGTAAAGAATGAAATGATGTTATGAATTTCGAACCAGTCATTAGATAACATACATAGATATGATCATACATATCCATGTCTTGATATGCGCATGAAATGGGTGTGGTGGCCTTATGTAATATGGAATGTGGACAATGGGTAAATTATATAGGAAATCAAATAATATCAGGCGTACACATTTTACAACAAAAGGTTTAATTAGAAAGTACGAAAATATTAAAAGAGAAGTATTAAGTTTCCCACAATATGTAGACAATTTTTTAAAGAATTTGAAACGAATGTATCTATGAGATTCTTAGGATATAAAGATTGAGATTGACAGCTTAAGGCAAAAACTTTCTTATGGGGCTCAGCACATCTGAGCCAGAAATAACAAGTTTTAAAATATATTCATAGTTATAATAAACTTAAAATTGGAATAGACGCGTAATAGGACATGTAACTAATGGGGTTGTTGTGATGATTGTTATGAGTTTATTATGTTTTGTTTTGTTTCACTTATCAACGAGCTTCTTAGAGACGGCAACGAGAAATATCGCATGCATTTGACCAACTACAAGCTACAATAAAAGGGCTCCCTTTTAAAATCGATAGGTGGGATCCTGACTACGCATCCTAAACGTGATCGTAGCTCCGGCGAAAGGAACGATACAAGCAGCACGCAAAGAGTATGGTCATAAACTAAAAAACAATAACTTACATTAGTAGCGCACATTTAAAACATCAATCAGCTCTATCGCACTTACCTGTATACCTGCCACTGCAAGAACCACACCGGCTAATATCAAAGTCTTCGAATCGAGAACATTCAAAAGTATGTTTAGACAACCATGAGGAACGGCATGCAATGTGGTGCACTCCTTGGCTTCGCTGAGATTAATAACTTTGCAGCAGGCCGGCGACAGTGTTTTGTTCGGAAAGATGCCCTCCCAATCGGAGGGACCATAGGTGCCGCAACAGTCCATCTCAGTTTGCAGCAAAGTCCAAGCATCTCGATAATCATCGCGTACATTGTAGTGCTTCATTGTTGTATTGAACTGAGTTTCCATCAGCTGTGGCAAGCCGGAGTGCTTAACATAGCCCGCAATGCCCAGTCCAATTTCCAGAAGGAATATAACTACAGCCAGTATAGCAAAACTGAGTATCATACAACTGTTTTCTTTGAACGCGCCACAGCAACCCAGAAAACAGATGAACGCCACGGCAGCACCCACAACCATAAGTATAATTGGTGCGGTCCAAATGTGATCACTCACAAAGTTTGAATAATGCGCATAATTCAGTTGCACCATGGCACCCACCATCAAGATGAGCAGACCCGTCAGCTGTTGGTAAATATTCAAAATTACGAATAAAATATAATATTCATAATTTGATTGCTAGTTATCTTACCGCAAACAGGAGATTGCAAAAAAAATGTTATATATTTAACACATGTCAAGCCTCCGGATGCCATTTTGCGCCAAAAATTCGAATAGACCGTTTCACAGTAGACTCCGTACAGTTACTGCAAAGAAATGGAAATATTAATGGTATGGACAGGAGCGACAAACGAACAAACCATACAAACACATACACACAATAATCAATAAACGGTCAACCGCAAAAAAGGAGGGAAAGTTGAGGAGCCAACCCACAAATCACTGGCAGACACGCAACCACTGTGTCCGACTGTCTTTATTTACTTGCCGCCACACCTGTCTAGCCTCGTCTGCCTGCGGATTAACCCTACAAGAGCCCATCTCCCCCGACCGTCCTTACCTCTTGTCATTTCCACTACGGCTACGGCGAAAGTATTCCAAGTCCGTACAGAAATGAGAGTCGACTGCATTTAACCATTGCCACATTGGTTCGTTGCAAGCTATTCTGGCCTAGTTTCCAAGGCATTATTATTATTTGTTATTATATCGAATGTGGCTGGTGGGCCCGCTTGGCCTGAATAGCTTGGATGACAAGGACGCAAGATGTGCTGCTGTTCCAATTTTTGAATCTAACCAGCGACGAATGCAACTGCCATGAAATTCGATAAAAGTTGATGGAAGTGCAAGCATTCTATATAGAGCACTACTACGATAAAAGCCCAATAGTCGGTCTTATATTCGAACTTATGCCAACAAAACTGATTAGAGAGAATACCACATTCAGGAATTCAATCAATATATTGTGTAGTTTAGTTAATTAACTAAGAGACCCTTCGAAGCTAATAAGAAGGTGAATAGAAAGGGAATTTTAGGTCACGCAAGTTGGAATTTCCAATTATGAACCTTATTTCAACGTGTGATAATCGACATTAGTAGATTATATTGTCATATAGAACATATACCAGACAGTCCATATTTTATTATTAGCATATTTTTGTCAACATCTGCTTTCTTGTTCTAGTCTTGTACTCAAAAAAAACTATCTGAATCATAGTGACACAATAATAACCCGTAACATTTTATAGCCCTGCTGACTATTTCCCTAACAAATTATGTATGACCAACCCGATCATTTAAACTCTTCAATTGAAAGAGGTCACTGTACCAATTAGCTAACCAACGCAATAGGCATAATTTCCCACTGCGAGACACGAATAAAACAAACATCGTAGATACTCGTTTGTAGCTCCCACAAAATCGATCTCCTTAAAATCGTGTCAGTGGAGGTAAGTGGACAATATACATACACAGATGGACATTTGGACAGGTTGATTAAATTTGTTCTAAAAAAAAATGTCGACGTGAAACGGTTCAGGTGTTCACCTGTCGCTCCTGACGCACGTAAGCAGGAGTATAATAAAAACGGCTTGTCAATAGACGTGGAGGTTGTGGTTGAAGTGCGCAGTATCTGCACAGTGGTCTGGGAGAGCTACATTGTCGAATCAAAAACTTTTCTCTATAGTACGCATTACTTAAGGTTACTTAAAATTGCATTATATATGCAAAACTTCTCTTTTTAGCTGTGTTTATTCACTGTTTAAGATTTAAATTCTAAATCTTTAAAAAATCAGTTTTAAAAGAATTAAGAACATTGTAAAGCCTTAATTTTCAATAGATATCATGTTTCATAATTCTTATAATGTCTAAGACTGTTTTTCGTAATAGAGACCAACTTCATGAGGTCAGTGGGTTGCGATGGTGGAGCAGATGTACACACATACGCATTCTGTATGCGGAGTTGGTCTGTGTTTGTGTGCATGTGCAACAACAAGAACAACAACAATAGAGTGGCGTTGCGTGCCATCAACTAATTCCGGAAATTTACCTATAGGCATGGCTAACGGTCATACAAAAAGGAGCTCGATTGACCGTTGCGCGATTATATACATATGCATGTATGTATGGTGTATGTATGGATGTAATCTACATGCATACATATTCCTTACATGCAGACACAGTGAATGTTTGTGCATAGGTTTGTTCGTATGTTTGGGGGAGAATGGCAAGATTTGGAATTGAAACGCAATAGACGAAAGTGTTAACACAAACAACAACAAACAAGAATTGGAGCACAGTGTGGCCAAATCCGAATTGCAGCGACAGCAGCGTCTACTTCGAGGTTAACAAACTGTAACGAACTCAAGCGGCAAGAGCACGCAACACACACACACAAACACTCTTACAGGCATGTATTTATGTTCGTAGGTACGTACATACGAAATAAAGCGAATATTCGTATGCATGCACAGGAATTTTCATCGTCAACAAAATTGCAACTATTGGTCGCATTGATGTTTTTACTTCCTATCAGAGAGTTTCTGCATTCTTATAACTTGTTTGTCATAGTAGATGTCTGATGTACATACGTCTGCATTTCCATGTGAGTGTGTGTGTATGTCGGTCCATCCCCATAGACATTAATTGTATGTCTGTATGCATGTACATAGCCCCAAAGAATTTCACACAGCACTCTTGAGAAAATAAAGAGCATCAAACAAAAGACCAGCAAAGTAGAACGGAAGCAGGCAGTGAACCTGAAAAGAAGAGATAACTGCAGCTACCTCTGCCACCGCTTCACCTATTTTAATGTGTATGCACACTAGACACACGCAAACACACACAGAAACGCATATTGTTTATAGCTATGAACTAAACAAGTTTATTATGATTCGAAAAAGATTAGTTACTTACATGAGATTTCAATTATTTGTTATTAACTTTGGTAAATATCCACTTTTCAAATTAAACTTTGCCGCTCGATTACACTCTTCTCTTGCCAAAGGCTGTTGCCGTCGTGCGATGTTTATGTCGCGAGGCGCAAAAACACAATGCAAACTCAAACACAAAATCTTGTTTTGGTTATTGTTGTAGCCAACATTGCGCAGGTCCGTTATACGGCATTCTTATGAGTAGAGTAGAGAGCGAGGCTTGTGACGTCACAAGTGTGAAATTAATTCAACAAAATGCTAATGGAAATTAATAATGGCAGTAATGAATAATATAAATATTTTTAATTCAAAATAGCTAAAAGATGTACATCACAAATATAGTTCAAATTATTATTTATTATGAACACCAACAAGTATGTGACGTCACAGTGAGCGTAATTTACTTCGCATGAGAACAAGCAACCATGCCTATCGATAGTCATCGTATGGCAGCGCCACGAATATCGCATGACTATGCGATAGTTTTCTGACTATCTGGCAGCACCACACCTGTTGAAGTAGATTTTACATTTCAAAACATTGCGATAGTATTTTCCTCGGTTGCTCAAGTGCGTGCAAATTTGCTCTGTAAATATATTTTTATTTTATTGTTTATTTTGAAAATATTAGATTAACTCTATGAAGTTATCTGATTTATGATTTAAATGAATTTTTTTGAGCATTTATAAATTTATGCAACAAGCTTATCATTATGTTAATAATATGATGAAATTTACAAGTTTGAGAAGTAATTCCTGGGCCTATGACGAAACTTGATAAATATGTTGCTATGTACGTATGTTATATTAGTATTGATTGAATGGTTATAATGAAATTATGTATAAGGCATATTAAAAAAAAATATTAAGTAATGAGTTAATATTTGACATGTGCTTGAATCATGTAAATTAATTATCCGACAAGATATTTTGTTTCTTTTCATGATCAGAAGCAACAACAACAACTGATTAGAACTGACTTGTTTGTGGCTAATTTTTCCATCTAAATATAATATCTAGTTTAATAGATTTTGGTAAGTTTGTATACATATGTATGTCCATTTATCATTGTAACTTACCCGATCAGAAACACTGTAAACATAATGAAAAGAGTCGCAGTTGCATATTTTCTCATTTTATTCAATAAACTATATTTTCGATGCAGTATCTCAACACTCCACACAGTGCTGATGCATTGAGGTAACCATATACACATGCAAATATGTACATAGTATAGTACCTAATGCTGCATACACATACTCCATATGTATGCCTACACAGAAGAGCACTTTCTTTGCTTGTACACACCAAATGCTCGTTATGTTTAGACCAGAGTAAACTTATGTACAATGAGACTAGTAAGTTTGATTTTGGGTATACCTTGACTTGATTTATACAGTAATTGTAGTAGACGTGTATGTTATCGTACACATTAACTTAATAATTCTCTACACAACTAAGTTACTCGTCTATATTGCAATTTTTAAGAAGTTTGGTTAGTCGTTTAACTGAATTTTGACTAGAATAACTCGCTATAGGGTACCATGCCCTCCAAGCACTACGCTCTAAGTGGATATCGTTCCATAGTTTGGGAGATAAAGTTTTGATACTAATATACTATATATGTATTTATAGTCTGCCTATGTGATGGAAGAAGAATTTGGAACTCACACTAGAATTGTAATCCCCAGTTAACTTTCTAAATCTTGACTAATCAAACATAATAAACAGGCTTAAGTTGACACCCAGGGACACACGAGCCACCCTAACTACTATTTTTCAGTTAATTATTGCTAAGACCGATGCACACATACGCCCCCTCACACATACACTCACACACACTCACTCTCAACCAGAGTCACTCACCACCCATAAGCATACTCAAACATACCGCCCACGGGGCAACGTTATTTTATTACTGTTTACCGTACGCACGTCACCACGTTGACCTGTTGCTATCTCGCTCTGACCTGGATGGATACACCACCCTCCCGGCCCCTCTCTCTATCTCTCTCTCTCTTTCTCTATGCAACGGAAGTGTTCCAGTTTCAATGCGCCTTTCGACGGTTTTGTGTGTTAATTGTTTTGCTAACCCCTCGCCCTCTATCGTCATCACCGGGGTACTTGCTTCCTTCCTTTCCCAATTAGACCCCTCTCTGATCAGCCCCCTGCTCGGGCCACTGCTAGCGAAGTGCCGTTACAACAACAGTAAATTTCAAGTGCATTAAAAAGATCATGGGTGGTAAATTAACTTATCGACGCGTCACTCTCTCTTCTCTCTCTCTCTCTCCCACGTTCTCTGTCGCCAGCGACGACGACGACGATGCGTTGGTTCGCCCCATCACCCCAGTGTTCCATCATCATCTACTTAAGTCATGTATCGTTATTTTACGTTAATTGATGCTGCGTTCTCAGCGCTGCCAATTGGCAATGGCGCCCTATATCGCACATAAACCTATATTTACTGTTATCCGTTCGAAGAGTACAATTTGCTGTTTGTTTTCTTTCTCATTCGCACGTTCCCAGAGTGCTTCTACTCGTTGCTACTTGGTGTTTCGTTCGTCCGTTCTTCTTGCTTAACTAACAATATTATGTGTATATAATTATTTATATAGTATTAACAATTTTATGGTTAATTGCCTCATTTGCACCACTGTGGTCGGCATAGGTTTTTCTCTTTGCGTAATTTACAAGATATTTTTGTTAGTTTCTAAAATTGTAACAGAATCTTAAGCTACTGTCGAAATTATTGTAGAGAGTTTTTTGGGGAAACTAGTTAAAGATTGTTCAAAGCTAAGCTGTTTTTGGAGCAATATATTTACAAAAACTGCTAGAAGCAGGCTTTAACAAAAATATGCTGAATCAATAGCAGTTTTAAAGCGAACAATAATAGCAATGTTCAATATAACATAAAATGTTTATTCCACACAACTGTTAACTGCCATTTAGTTTAATTCACGAAGTATACTAAATTGGAGTTTAAAAAACTACAAAAATACTAAAGTTAATACTACATACCAGTGTTGCCAGCTAACCCTCACAAAAAAAGCATATGGACCAAAATGAAGAAAAAGAAAAACCAGATAGACAATAAGAAAAAAATAAAAAAAAACAGAAAAAAAAAAATATAAAAAAGATGAAATTTTATACATTTTTAAACAACATTTAAATTATATCAAAAATTCGTTTTATTAGAGAAATAAAACTAGAACAGATTCCGGAAAGTAAATATGAGGTAGATGAAAAAAAGAGTAAAAAGAAAAGGACAGATCATTCCTGAAAAAAGACTGAATTGGAAACTCTGCTATAAACATATATACATATGTATGTGTGTATATGTATATAACTTTGGTATTTTATTAGTTTTAAAACTATTTTGTTAGTATTTTTCCTGAATTACGCAAAACAGTTTCGTAAACAGTCATGACAATGCCTTCAATTTGTGGATTCGTTACTTAATTTTTAACAAAACTTGGTATATTTTGCAATGTTTAGTATTTTGTTGTACACCTCCCTCAGCCACTTTTACTCTTTTAAGCTTAAGAACTACGTACGTATTTGATTAGTTTCTACTTTCTTCCGTTATGGAATTTTATTTTTCTGTTTATGCATAGTTTATTCCCTTTTCGTAGTACTCCTACTCTCCAGTTATATACGTATATACTAACCTGTTCAAGTATGTATAGGCTATAAATTCTATGTTGTGCACTTAGCTATATCCATTTACCACAGACCAATGCAATTGCCCAGCAGCGAGTTTTCGCTAGAGGTTTCTTAGAGGAATTCCCGAAAGGGTTCGTCGAAATTATCATTGACATCCGTAAAGACGCCGACACCGCCGCCGTTGCCAGCACCACCCACTGTCACGCTCACACCAGCCACGCTGACCGTGGAGCCGCCGTTGAGTAGAAGCGTCGGTTGCTGCGGCTGCTGTCGCTGTTGCTGCTGCTGGGGCAACAACATGGTTGCTCCCAGATGAGCGTGTGCATGCAACAATTGCTGCTGCTGTGCATGGGGCTGTGGCTGAGACTGCTGTTGTTGTTGCTGCTGCTGCTGCTGTTGCTGCTGATGATGATGATGATGGGCCAGATGCTGCTGCTGTTGCTGCTGCTGTTGCTGGTGCTGATCCACCTGGGACTGTGGAAGCATGTGCATGGGCGTGGCCTGCAGGCTTTGCAGTGTGGGTGTTGCCGTCACTGTGGCTGCACTCAGCAAGCTTACATCGGAGGCAGCCAGCAGAGCACAATCGTAGGCGCCGCTATTGGCCAGTGCATCCTCAAAGCAAAGGCCAGTGTTGGCGGCAGCAGCTCCGTTTGTCGTGGCGCCACCGCCGCCACTGCCGCCGCCGACATTAACGCTGCTGTCGCTGGTCAGACCCGAGAGCAGAACGCCTCCGACAGCACCGCCATTCAATTCCATGGCAGCCGCCTCCTCGTTACGCTTGGAGAGTATAATGTGCGTCAGATTGATGATGTAATTCTTGGCCAGCGTGAGTGTCTCAATCTTCGACAGGCGTCGCTCCATCTCCACGTGCGGAATGACCTCACGCAGCGATTGAAACGCATCGTTCAGACTGTGCATTCGCATGCGTTCCCGCTCATTGGACTCCAGACGTCGCAAATTCCGCTCCTTGGCGTTCAGCGCACCTTTGCGACGTCGATTTGCATTGCAACTGGAATTGCCACTGTTGGGAGTTAGGCTGGCACCGCCACCTCCCGCGCTAGTTGCGCCACCACCACCGTTCTGCTGCCTGCCGCGACTCGAGGGACGCTGGCTGCCATGCAAGTTGCCAGCTTGGTTGCTGCTGTTGTTGTTGGTGCTGCTGCCGCCGCCGTTGCTGCTGCCACCGCCGCCGCTAGTGTCGTCGCTCTGCGAACTTGAGTCCGTCATCTCCAGGTCGTAGGTGTTATTGCTTAGCTGTGAATGCACATTTGAATCGATTTAATTTTGCCCACCTGTTGCCACCTGCTGCTCCGCCGCTTACCTGTGAGGTACGTCGCGTGGCACGACGCACGGGCCGTGAACTGCGCTCCGCCGACTCCGGTGACAAACCATTGTGCCCGTCTGTGTTGTAGTTGTTGTTGTTGTGCTGCAACTGTTGCTGCAGTTGCATAAAGTCATGGCTGCCCATGAGCTCGGTGAGTTGTGTGGCATCCATGTTGCCCAAGGAGTACTGCAACAGGGGTGAAAAAGGAAGATATATATAGTTGAAGTTTCAAGATCTTAAAAGCTTAATCTAGTATACCTCTAGTATTAATCTCCCATATTAGTTTAGCTAAATTATATGTTAGATTCCCTCTAGCAACTTTACTAAAGATGTCGATGTTGTTTACTCCCCACACTGAGCTGTATAAACAGTCATAAAATCATATCTTTATCAGTTACGCGATAAGATGTGATAATATACTATATGTAGGTGTATGCAGATGGGAAATCTATTCATTTCACAGAAAACTGTGCAAGTTCCGTGATTATCAATCTGAAATTTTTATATCGCGGCTTATAAATCAAAAGCAAATGTTGCATTAATTTCTGTAACGTTTCATTATGATTTAATTCTTATTTATTGCGTTAGATATATAATATATGTTTATTTCTATAAATCGGAAACTTATGCAAAAAATAAAATACTTAAATACTTGCAATAATAATACAACTAAAACAAATGAAGTCCATTAACAAAAACTTTAATCGTAAACCTTGAATTCGTAATATCTATAAAGCGATATAGAATACTATCACAGTTTTTATATAGTTATAATACACTTTTATTGGTACCGGGTAAAGCTGGAGAAACATCGATATTTTTCATATGAAGCATGGATGGTTTTCCAGCTCTACCCGGTGCCAACCGAATATGTATGTATGTAACAGGAAGAAGGAGACGTCTCAAACCCAACAAAGTATATATATTTTTAATCAGCAAATCATGTTCGCCTGTGCTTCTGTCTGAGTACCAAAAAAATAGAAAAAAATTTAAAAAAACCGAATTCAAGCTTCATTTAAATGTACCACAGATTCATTTTTTTGTAAACACAAAAACTATCAACCCCCAAATGATTTCTAAAAATTAAGTTGCGAACGGATTATTAACATAGAAGTTATTTAAGAAATCGTTATTTTGAAGACGTTTCCAAATAAGTGCCCCAAAATATGCAAAAGAAAATACGCAAAACATAGAAATTATATAAGAAACAAGTACGCCATCACAACGCTGCTATTATTCACCAATTTTTAAAATATCATTTATTAAAAAATTCGTTGCTCCATTTATTCACAAATCAAATATACAATTATATAGTATGTATATGTACCAGAGTTTTTTATCATAGCAATGACTGCTCACCTATATTTAGATCTTTAATTTATGCACAGTTAGATCCCCACATTATGTTCAACTGACAGTAATTACCTAACAAGCACAACGGCAACAATAACAGCTAGAACAAGAATAACAAAATATCGTACCTGATTTTGTCAGTTTTGCGGCAGTTTTATCTGCCAAAGCTGTCTGCAAATGTTACCTATAACTTTTCTCCAATCGCATGCGCTATCAATAGACTCACGTCATATCGACAATGCGTTATCTAAAATCAATATTAGCTTTCAATACACGTGACTTTTATTAATACCTCAATCATCGCAAAAGTCCTTTAATGGATGCGCGCTTTATTCCCGCGTGTGGTTAGGAAGTTACAATGATAACTTGAAGGAAAGGTTACCTTCGACATGGCGCAGGTTTTATACCCTAGTTATTTTTTGGCTTTAACTTTACGTATTTTTATTTAGTTTTACATGTATTCATCATTTTATTATTTAGTTTTACATGTATTCATCAAATGGTATTGTAAAATAACTCTAATCGTTTGCCGTATAAACTTTGTGTGTCGAAATACCTATGCATTTATGAACTATACATAGATTAATGTATACATTCAATTGGTACAGATAGGTTTAGTTATTTCGAAATACCACTTGTCATTATACAAAGTCCTTAATTTTGACCGATGGTTCCGATTTTGATGAAATACACAGGAATATTTTTATACCCTTCGACCCTTGAAAAGGTCAAAAAAGGGTATACTAACTTTATGCAAATGTGTGTTACAGGCATAGGGTGGCGTGACAGACCTCACAAAGTATATACAATATATTTGTACTGATCAGGAATATATGTATGTATATACTTTATGTGTATATTTATAAAAGTAGAATATATAAGAGATATGCCTCCTAAGGACCATTTCAAATTCTGGCTCTCTACAGGGTATAAAAATGGCAAAGATTGCCCAACCAGTTATTAATAAATCATTCTGTAATTTAGTTGGCAAACGTAACAAAACTTACTGTGATAGATTACATAAAGAGATATTAAAATCGTATAATGTAGATATGATTTAGTCAGAGCTCTGAAATTTTACATATTTTAATTTCAAGTACCCTAAATAATGTCAAATGAAACGAAAGATATTAAGCTTCAGTTTTAATTTGGAGTTAATTAAGATGATCTATATTTTGTAACGAATATTTAATGTAATTATCATATTAAAAGTAGATTAGATATTAAATGCTATCGGTAACGATTTAAGTTAAACTACGTGTGAACAAGGAGCAAAACGGATAGAATTGTTCTCGATTTCTAAATACATGTCGAGAGCAAACGATTCTCCTCCGCTTCTGCCTTTTCTTGCGTTGTTATGGTTACGCCCTGTGGCATTGCGGCATTTGACCGGAACAGCGTGGAGCATTTAAAGCGTTGACTTTTGTGGCGATCTCGAGGGACAGGGGAGTGGGGAACGGGGTGAAGTGACGGGTCAAACCGAGGTTACTAGCACAGCATCGGGAACTTGTTGTAAGTAATACAAAACGCGCACTTTGCGGCGCGTTTTTCTTTTTGTCGAGGCGAATGCGGACGCTGGTGACTGCTTGCCACATCCCGCGTGGCACTGAACGAAGCCCAAAGTGTCGCTATTATTTAACTGCATGTTGTGGTGGCGCTTTAAAAGGAATGCTTCGGGAATTACAACAAAACATTGTGTGGCATGTAGCATCACACAGAACGCCGTGCGGCGTTCGTAATGCGCCTAATGTTATAGGGTTACACTGATGATGTTATGTAATGGACTTCCGTTATAAAAAACCAAACAACAACAACAACAATAGCAAGAAGAGACCGTTACAAGTTGAGCTTGGTTTATCGAAACTTGTACGCACTTTGCACCATTATCCGACAATGAGTAGCCGATTTGTCGCCGCCGCTTTGACTGCTACAACATGTTGCACGGCTACCAGTTGCTGCCGTTGCTGCTGCTGCTGCTGTTGACACTGAAACTGCAGTTCATTTTGTGAGCCTTTGTCTGATAAACGTCTTTAAGCTGCAACCAGGTAGCCCAGTCAGACAGGCAGCACCTGCGCTTGTGCAATATTTATTGTGCTCTCAGTTAAATAAGTGCAGCACGCTTTTGTGCGCATTTCCTGTTGCCACAGATAAAGATTAAGATAAAGGTCGATGTTGGTTTATAAAACAATATTAAGATGCTGCTGACAACAACATAAAGCGCTTTATATACAATATTTAATCTCGAAATTTGTAGCCTCTAATCAGGTTAAAGCAGAATGAAGTGAAAGTGAGTAGTAGTGGAAAAAAGAATAATGCTTTTATGTTTCTAAAGAAAGAAAACAATTCGTACAATCTTAAGTAATTTTAATGTGAAAATCTCAACCAACTTACATATGTACCAGAAAAAAAATCAACCTTACTTCATTTTTTGTCAGTATGTGCTACAAAATTATTAACTTAATAACTTTTATATTAGTTGTCTGATCGCAACCAAATTATTAGAAATAATTTAGGCGTTCATAGTTCTTGTGTATACCAAAAATGAACTGACCTGTATTCAAATCACGCTTGGAATTATTTAACGATTTGCGGGGAAGGTGTGATGAAATTCTAATACAAACTTGATCTACGTGCATTAATAACACATATTGAGACCACATTTGGTAGCCCTAGCTCTTTTAGCTCTGCGACTGGGAGGAACCGATATACTAACCTTGAGTTAGCTAAAATATTATATTTATAAGTATGAATATTTTGATTATCAGATCCAAATTTGGAAAAATATTATAATGATCTAGTCTTTTTATTACACTTTGAATTTGATATATTCGAATTACTTGATCTGTGTAAAATATGTCACCAAATTTGGTATAGTTTCAGAGATCTAGGTTTTCATACTTTCATTTTGTGGGCTCGGGCTTTCTTTTTTAAAGCATAATATAATGGCAAGTGAAAGTAAAAACGATAGATTGACAAGAAAATAAGTTACTTTATACCAAAGTCTTTCATTTTAAATACTTGTATTTAACCACAAAGAGTATTCGAAAAAATGTTCCGAGAAAAACGCGTTTAAAATGTTTTGAATTTGACGGTTCCATTGAAAAACTATGCATCAGATCGAAATATATTTTTAGTTCTTGATCTTTTGCAAAAAATAAATTCGATTTTACCAAATTTTAATAAGAAAGAAACATTTTCATTATTCTGTAGTTTAAAATATCGCTTGTGCTTATGTCAAGCATATTGAACATTTATTTGATAAAAGTTTAAAAAAACTTAAGGAAAATGAATTACATAATTGAATTACACAATATTTTTCTTCAAAGGTTTAACTAAATTTTTACATTATATTGTTAATTATATTATTATTTTTCATGATAGGAAATGATTTCGAATAAACTTACATTTATCTGAAATTCAATATTGCTGCTTTAAAATATGCTTCTTTTATGGGCGACTCCAAAATGTGTAGATTATAAACTTTTTCATTGATTTCTTTAAACTTCTTTCGTATCAAACATTTTTGTATAGATTTTTGCCATTTTCACCAGCCAGTTTCACTTGGCCTACAGGCATAATGATAATATATTTTTGAATATCAAATATTTTAGAATATATGTATGTATTTTTTTAAATTCGCACAAACCGACAAGAAGATCGTTATTCAAAATCAACAAAGAACAAGAAACGACGACAAGGACGAGGACGACGACCAAATTGCGTTGGACCAGTTAGAGAACTGAGCACCGGAAACGCGATGACGGTGACTGCCACTTGTGGAATGGCTGCGATAGCGACGGCAGCAACAGCCGAGCGAGGCTGAAGGCGAATCACGAGCCATGTCGGCCCGAAGTGATGGAACCGAGCGTACTTGTTGCAATCGCTGTGCCTGATGCGTGGGTAAGGGAGACACCCACACGAAGGCCGACGACGGCTGGCGAATCGAGAGCTTTTAATTTCGCTCAAGCATTGAGACAAAAATGTTGAGTGTAATTTGGAATAAATTGAGTGATGGTTGCTGATGGCGTACTGAGCGTAAACTCGGCAAATTTGGGATGGGGTTGGAGCAACCACCCGCTGTTGCTGTTGCTGTTGCTTGCTTGCATATGTGGAAAGTCTGCCCTTATCACGTTACTCATCCCCTCACACACACACAGAGTATAAACTGAGCCCGCAGCCAGAGCATACCCTACGGGGTGGCTTGTGTTTTGGAGTTGTAGCCGTGCACACCACGTGCTGCCCCCCCGCCACCCCAACTTCAACTACAACTCCAGAGAAGAAAAGGGGAAGGGGAGAGATAGGAGCGGGGTGTATTGGGTGTGGAAAGTGGGACATTGACGGCCTGATTAGCATCATTGACGTACGAGTTGCTCGGGAGTTGCTCGGCCTGCATTCGACTTCGAGTTCGACTTTTTACTCTTGTGCTGCCTTTGGGCTTCGCTCGCCTTTTGTGGCCAACTGACAGACTGGATGAGAACTACGCTCCCATACACTGTTATTATGTATTATTATCGTCTGTTTGTCTACGCTCTTGTTCTGTTGTCGCTTATCACAGTGCTTATATCCTTATCGCAGGGGTTTTATCGCTGCGCCTGCTCTGATAAACTATTGTCGAGCGATAATAATGAAGCAGAGTTTTGGCTAAGTTGAGAGTCCGCCTTTGCCGATGTGATTGTGTGCGTGTATCTGAATAAGAATGGGGTTTTTAAATAATTTCTGGAAGAGTAGAGTCAGCCAAAGCACACAATTTAAAGCTACTAATGAAGTTATAGTAGGTTATATCATAACTTCATCCCAATCGAAAATGTATGATACTGGCTAGGGCCCAACATGAACCTTCGAGTAGATATATTCTTGTTTTTCTGTATAAATACCTAGATCTTTAAAATATTTAGCTAGAACTACCAAATTTGGTGGCAAGATGTCTTTTTAATTAATAGAAGAAATAATTTTAGTGCACAAACAACCTTGCAAAGGGCAGCCTGCAAGTATGCAATGCAAAATTCGATATAGCAAAACAGGTACATATTGATGGCCATGCAGAGGAGTATATTAATTTTGGACAGGAGCTTGTGACGCAGCTTAGGAGATATCTCCATCTATATAAAGTTATAATTAGAATTTTTATTATGAATCAGCATCACCAGGGGAGTCGATCTAGTCATGTCCGTCTGTGCGTTCATCAGTCTGTCTCTTGCTATGCAAACTAGTCTCTCAGTTTTAGAGCTATGTTGTTGAAACTTTGTACACATGCTGCTTAAACTGTAATTAAGTCGGAGAGAGCTAGATCAGACAGATACATCGTATAGTTGTATCGCACTTTATCTATATAAATAACATACATTCATTACATTAATATTGGACTACTATAACATATAGCTGCCATAGGAACAAGCTGCCGAATTGAGGATTTTTTATATGTTTTTGTGTGAAATGTTTTTTGAAATAATTTAACTTGTCAGTGCCAATTAAATTTAGACGTCCTTAGAATTAATCCATTATTGTAATCCATTAAAGTTGGAAAGCTATTCTATATCTATTCTATATCTTTCATAGAAAGCATCAGTTGAAATTAAAATTTTAATAATATTTGTAGATCAGGAAGGTAGCAGGTATTGAACAGTCGAGCACACTCGCCTTTAGCTTTCTTATTTGTTGTTTATTATACATATATTTATATTATGTAGATACATATGTATATGTCACAACGTCCACAATTTTCATGAGTATAGGAAATGTTACATTCACTTTAATGATAAGATATTGAAGTCCTCTGAAAGAGCCTTACTACTGCAGCCCATTCACCAATGTCAATGAGCAATGCATTCATGAGTATATTAGGTCTCGAATTTGTTGACTGGGTGCATTTACACAACTCATTAACGCTGTTGACGAGTACAGGGTATTGGACATACATAAGTCAACTTCACTATCAAGTGCACTTTATGGCTGCTTCCCCGTCGGCCCCCTCCGGCATTTGTGCTGCGCTGGATGGTGGCGGTGGCGGTTTGTGCAGCACGGTCTGCTGGCAAATGCCTCTTCAGCCAAGTGTTGCCAAATACAAATTGACAGTTAATATTTTTAATCTAGGGACTCGAGGATGGAAGCAGAGATTGCCGGCTGACGGGTGTCGGGTGAGGGGGATGGCGGGTGGCAAGAGATGCCGTTGTCGACAAGGACATTATGTAAATCACACAACGGCAACGCGTCGGCGTGCCCAATAACCCTCGCCCCCATCAGCCTGCACTCTACTCACCCCCCTTCGCCTCCTTCCCCCACTACATTTGCCCTTTACCCTCTCCGTATCTGCGTTGTGGAAATAATAAACAGGAAAAAGAAGCTGAGCAAACGAAGGCCAAGACGAGCAGAGGTTGCGTGGGCGTTGTTGCTTCCTATACTGGCTGGTCGCATGATTATGCCCAGAAGTTGTTGCTCTTCTTGTTGCTTTTGTTGTTGTTGTTGTTGTTGTGGTCGGATGCAGTCGCTGCCCCATCATCATGAACTGGTCTGTCGGTCTGTTCCTTAACATATTAAACCGATCATTGTACTCGACATTGCAGCTCAAACAAAAGCCAAACAAACAGACAAACCAATACAACAATAATAAAACTATTCAACTGCTTTTTAGCTATTTTCCAAGGCTAGACTATGTCAATAGCGGGTTATGTTATATAAGGAAAATAGGGACAACAAGAATATCGAGTATACATTGTTAAAGTGTTTTAAGCTAATGCCAGTTTATTTTTTAAAGCTAAGTAAAATGCATTGTAAGACTTAAACTATCTAGCTTGTGGCTGCATAAACACTTATTGTACCCTTGCAGAGACTATATTAATTTTAAGCAGGAGTTTGAAAAGCAACTTAGGAGACATCTCCGAGCGTGTTAACTACGAGTATATTTATTTTTAATGAACATCAACAGAGGAGTCGAATTAGCCCTATGTCTGTCCGTATATCCGTGTCTCCGTCTGTTGCAACACAAAGTAATCTCTAGTCTATAGTTGCCATACAACCTTTCCTCTAAAAAAAGCCAGAACTGTAGGAATAAGGATTACAGTGCCTGATAATAACAAAGAACTTTAAATACATGATTTAAAATCAACTTAAAAATTGTGTATGTGATTGGTTGAATTTCACGAACAGATCCTTGCGCTAATCAGTTGGCACAGTGCGTGGTCTTGCATCCAAGTAACCGCAAGCGCCAGTCAAGCAGAGCCAGTCAATCATCAAGGCGAGCAGTAACCAGCCGACGCCGTCTTTAATGCAATCAAAGAGCGCTCCGTAGCCGAGCAGCATATTTAAGCAGGCGACAACAGCATCATTGCCGGGGCTTAAGAACGCTTAACGCACAAATTTAATCATGACAGAACTTCCAGAGCCCGACGGGATTTCAGTCATTTAGCCGGGGTAAAAAAATCACACCCCGCGGGTTATTTAAAATGCTAAAAACAAGGCAAAATATTATAAAGCAATAATAGAAAAGGCAGAGTCGACTTATGGCTAGACCTCACTGCCACTTCTACTCTCCTTTCTCCTCTCTCTCTCTCTCTCTGTCGCTTCCCTCCTACTTAGCCAAGCAATTCCAGCATTCCTTTGCCCAGGGGCGTACCCACGCACCATGTCAAATGTCAATAGCAAAGGGGGGATTTTTTTTTGTCGTTGTCAACAGCTGCTCGAGCTGCCTCCTTTGAATCTGATGCTACCGTTGATCACCGCAACAAGCACTTGACAATGTCACTCACACACACACGCACAGCCACACACAGCCACACTCGCACACCCAAACGTGGCTCTTTTTTTTGCCCGATTCTTGTTTGGGGTCAGTCAATCGGTATATTTACATTTATAACTTTTCTTCCCACAACATAATCGGTCGTTGTAATATTGACTTTACGTTGAGGGTTTTAGGCAAAGGAGTATAAAAACACATGCAGGAATATTAAGGTCAAATGGATTGTGAAATACAGGAGGGGAACTTTATATAACAAACTGATTCTATGCAAATGACTTATGAACATTTTAGAAATAGTTCCAATCATATTTATACATCAGATCATATTAACTCATCCAGGAAAGACAAGACTTTAATAAGTATATCCTAGTAGTGTTTAGAGATTTAACGAGAGCAACAGTCGCGCAAAACGCGACAGTGGGATACCCTTCGACCTATGTTCCTTAGTTTAATTTGTTAAATTCATACACATGCATATGCACATACTTTGAAATTAATCCCGACAGATGGCGCTCGCGCTTCGCGCTCGCCCGCCTCCCTTGTTAGCTGACACAAGCACTTGGTTTTATGTTTATATTTTTAATAATTATATTAATTGTAATTTGGAGACTACATAGATAGTTCATTCAGCTTAGTATATGTTAAAGTCAAAAAGTTGTATCTTTTATACAGCGCTTACAAATTGAGTTAAAAAATTAAATTATTGATTTGTGGGGGCGGTGGGCGTGGCACCTAACATTTGAAATAAACTTGATCTGCTTGTAGTACACAGGAGTCTTCCTGCCAAATTTGGTAACTCTAGCTTTTATAATAGCTGAGATCTGTGCGTTCACACAGAGAGACAGACAGACAGACAGACATGGCTCAATCGACTCGGCTTGTGATCCTGAGCAAGAATATATATACTTTATGGGGTCTCCCACGCCTCCTTCTGCCTGTTATATACATTTGCACAAAGTTAGTATACCCTTTTTTTGACCATTTTCAATGGTCGAAGGGTATAAAAATCATAATATAGTTGGCTTTATGTTTGCATTCAAATAATTCAATTGAATTATTCCAGTATTGAATGCTTATAATTCAAGTCAAGTTTATTTATATTTTTCCTTGGAATTTGTATATTGGCTGTTGCAAAAAAACAAGTAAAAGATGTCAAGGGGAATACCCGAAGTTGATATGAAAGCTGTGGCCAAGAGCTGCCAAGCACAGCGTCGTGCTGTTTTGGGATTTGTGCCAAAGATTGGACTACCTATAGTGGATTATGCTGATGTAGAACGAATAGATACCTTCTATTTGGAATGTCAGAAATACCGTGATTTTTATCGTGATCCATACGATAAGGTCCACAAACCGAACCTGTTCAAAAATCATATGGGTCAATGTGGCATCAAATTGGATACCAGTGTGGACGAACTAAGACAACCGACACGTTGGATCTGTCCTCGTCAGCCACTGATTGATCCCATAAATTATCAGTCCGACATGAACTTGGGCGTTGATATAGGGAACATTTGTAAAGGCCAATACTCAACCACCACTTGCTTACGATACAAACGTTAAACCATTTGAAAAAAAAAGAAATATGCTCAAAACTTTGTGACACTGTGGCGTTCATATAATACATTTAAAATCGTGGGCACGAATATATTTAAAATCGTGTGCACGAGTTTAAATATATTATATGAAGGCCATGTGAACAATACCAAAAAAAAATTGTATGATAGAAGTTAAACACTACAAATTCAAAAAAATGAATTAAAGCAACCATTTTGTTATAAAAAGAAGCATCAGTCTTGTATTTTACTTTAGCCTCTTTTAGTTAAATCGGATCAGTAGGTCAGGATCACTCGTAATAACTCAAGACACTCCCATTGGAAAACTATTCATAGGATCGAAATATCTACAAACATTAAGTTTTTACTTTATGCAAAAGCAATGGAATATTTCAAATTTTAGGGGGAAAGTTCGCTTTAAATAAATATTAAATTAAAGACATAAATAAAAATGCTCTCAATGCTATACGTTTCTTGAATACACCCCGAATATAATGTACATGTTCGTGGGATACTTATCCAACCCTGTAGAGCATGTCTCATGGCTCGATTGAAAAGCGCACAGACATAATTATTATTTACTCAATGCGAAAAGAGCGAATTTATAGCCCACATTTTCAGTTAACAAGTCATAAGCCGGGCTGGTTGAGGGATTGGGCGAGGGGGGGGAAATCATGGAGGCGAGACATGTGAAAGACTCAGCTCGTTTATGGCAGCAATACGAGCAGCACACTTGCCTCTATGGCGAGAGCTGCCTCAGAAGTTACTAATTGGTGTCATTAAAAAGTTGTGTCGAGCTCTTTAAAAACAGAAATATGCGGCAAGCAAATAATACGTATACGTCACGTTCGCCCACGCTCTTTCGCAGCCCATTCTGCTCTCAACTCTACCTACTTTACAATGTAAATGTAATCAAAGTTTTTCACACCTTCCGCTTGATTTGTGATTATGAAAATGCGACTACGAAAAATTCACTGCAACACACCTTGAAAAGGTGCTCAGAAATTAGCATTTAAATTACGCGAGAGCAGTTAGTGTTTTTGTTGTTGCCATTTTTTATTTAAGTTTCAGCTTTGGGTTCAATGAAGCAGCATTAATTGGAATATCCTGGCCTGGACACAACTCTGACGTCCAGCGCGAGCGTCACTGCCTTTGATGGCTTGCCTATAATTGTTATTGATGGCGCATTATCCAATGCTGCAGTTGATCCGCCTGCTCTCTCTCTGCCCTTTCCTTCCGTTATGTAAATGAGCTGAAGGTGTCGTGGCTGTGGCTGATGCTTAGGCCTGTTTCCGATGTCGCGATACTGCAGGAGGTCTGCCTTGATAATGGATACGCCTAAGTACACGTTCTAAAAAACTTTGTTACAGCAGCTTAGGTTTATAGCCGAATTTGGTAAGAAAATAGTGTTTATTGTGATAGATTGAAGAGGAAACAGCAACACATTATCTTTCATTTGTATCTATTGAGTTGAACATGGCTGTAGAATGATCTGCAAATCTTCAAGACTAAGCAATGCTGCTATGATTGGATACTCTATAACTTGCCATGCTATGTAAATAAGAAATTCCCGTATTATATCTCTCTCTGACATTACAATATACTCTGTTCCAATTTGATTTGCGTACGAAACCTTTCCGTTTTCCTGACTCACAGTTCTGTTAGCTAACCTTTTTGTCTTACTTATATGCAGTATTCATCGATAAGCTTCAAGGCCATCTCTCACCCTGTATTGACAGACTCTATTTACACAAGCTAAATAAAACATGCTTCTAGTGAAATAGAGGATATGAAATACCCAGCTATTGCCATATTTCATTTTGTATAAATAATACAGTTCTGAAATAGGAGAGAATATTATTATATACTATAAAGTCTACCTTATTTCCAATTCATTATGTTTATACGATGCTTAATCTTATGTTATGTTAACTGAAATTGCCTTTACCTAATTTAAATAAGCACCCGATACACAGCTATCGATATATTGGTCATGCCTATCGGTCTGCTATTGTAATCTATTCGTTATAATATGTACATAAATAAAAAAAGTTAAATGAATGCTAATCTGTGTTTATGGGTACAATCCAAAAGTAAAGGATTTGAATTAATAAGTATGTACGTATGTATAATGTGCTAGCATTTAATACGTGTTTGAAGAAGATTGATTAACATTAACAGTTGCTTAACAGCTGCTTAGAACACAAAGATTTGAACAGCTGATTCTAATTGATATGGCAACCTTAAGCTTTGAATGCTTAAAGTGACCATATATTATTTTAATATAGATTAAGTGATCTGCCGAGAACAATCACTTAACTTATCAATCCAACAATCATGCGAAACACCCTCTAATACCCTCTACTAACTACAGGGTATACACAACACCAATGCATATTTTAATTTGTGCCCAGGCGGAGGCGGTGGCTGAGGGAAGGTTACTGAGGCAGCTGTGGCTTTGGGTTTGCCTGGCGGCTGCCTGGCGCCGTTTGGACCAACCCGCAAAACCAACGCCCCAAACATGCGACGCGTCGCTGCCAGAATATAGAAAGCGACTCCCTTAGACCTGGGGCCAGGGCCACTCGTTAATCACCCAGCACAGATATGCACACTCTCACACAGACACATACACACACACGGGCACATACATACACTTGCACAAATCCAGCAACAATCTATTTACATTTACACCAAATGTACAAATTTAGTTATCGTTAGGTTGACGCAGTGGGACGAAGAGGCGGACGATGGGAAGGGGAGGGGGGTTTGAGGAAGAGTGTGAGTGTACGAGAGAGCGCAGTGGTGGAGCAGCAGCGCTGAATATGGGCGACGTCAGACGTCACGCAAAAGTTGTTTGCGTTGGCGAGCGCACAAAAGTAGGCAACGTTATCTTCTTAAGAGGGGGCAGGGGCGACAACATGTTTACACACATGTTGGAATGTCTGCATGCGTGTGTGTGAGTGGGCGCGCGTGTCGCTGTGCAGCCACTGCGTGAGCGTGTCTGTGTGTGTGTGCGCGAATGAGTTTTGTTTTTCTTGAACAAACTTTAATTGTTTTTGATTTTTCTAAGGATTCAAGTGACGCTCTTCACTCCCGCTCTGCATGATGATATGCTGTAATATTTATACGTTTGTATTAGTGCGTGTGTGTGTGTGTGTGTGTGCTGTGCGTGTGTGTAGAAGCCTTTGAATGACAGACGACAACAAATCAACAAAATGGCAAAAGGAAATATGATACTCCCCATCCCGCCCGCGTGGGCTAATTAAATGCACATTTGTCAAGCTTCGCCTGCGGCAGCTACTCCTCACTTCCCCTTTTTCCCTGCCTAACTACACAGCGTCCTGCTCCTGATCCTGCTCCTCTTGCTGCGCCTACCCATTGCCACGCTGCACGGCCACTTGCAGCGGCACTTGAAAACAATTTCGCAGGCAATTGCACAAATGTCACGTACGTCCTGTAAATGTCAAAGGTATGTGGCAGCTAATTGTTGCATCTGCCTTGTGGCACATGTTGCATACTTCACGGCATTGTTGCACGGTCCAGGACTTTTGCGTATGCACTTAGGGCTTAAAAAGCCTGCACATTGCATTGTCGAAACTAGCAATGAGCTGAAGCTCTCGTCTCTCCACTTTACCACCGCTCATCATTCTCCTTCTCTCTCTCTCTATCTCTCTCTCCCTCTCTGAATCTCAGTTGCATGTTCTCTTCCGTTTTGTGGCTCATCTGTTTGGCAAATTGAAAATTGCGCTCATTTATTGCATTATTCGCCAACGTTGCCGTTTCTTTTTTATTGTTTTTGTCATGCCCCATTCAAATAGCCGTGAAATTGCATTCGATTTTCTGTCTGACAAACTCGCAACCCGCATAGAACACGCACACATAGTGGAAGGCAGTTAAAGACAGCCAGATAGTGGATGATAACTGAATAGATTGATACGATAGGCAAGTGTTGCGGCGTGTTTAATGTGGCTTTGATTTAATGAGAAACTGCGACATGAAAATGCAAATCAGTGCAGAGAAATAAAAACCATTTAAAGCTGGCATAGATAGTGAAAAGTTAAACTACTATTGCTTATTGGGGATCTTCAGAAATGAATTAATAACAAATTACTTAACAATTCTGATTAATTGTCAGTTCATTTCCTTTTCTAAGCCGCAAAGTAATCAATTACTCTGCACTGGCACTATAAAAATCATTGCAGTTTCTAACTTGCTATATTTACTCGAAATATTGGAAATATTCCGACCTTTTGATCAATAACTGGGATCAACAACGAATTTGTATATTGTAGATCGTATTTAGTTGTCAGATCATTGTAGATAAGAATTAGAAATTCAGAAACGCCAGACCCAAAAAAGTACAATATATTATTGATCAGTTTCAAAAGATGAGTCAATAGGGTCGTCTCTTTGTCTAAACGAATCTCAGAGACTGTAAGATGACAATATATCTTTGCATTGCCAGCGCCCTCGTATGCAAACCCTAGGAGACATCTTCGACCCTACAAAGTATATACATATATTCTGAATCAGCATTAATAGAGGAGTAGAACTTGTTATGTCTGTCTGTCCGTCTGTCAGTCTGTTGCAACGCATTCCAGTCTCTTAGTTTTCTTAGCTTTCTTTATAAAACTTGACACACAATTCTGTAATTGGTGCACGCTGTACTCGAAACGATTCGATCTGAACGATATATCGTGTAGCAAGGTTAGAAAGTGGCCTATGTCTATACTCACCTTGAACTTGGCTTTTTGAAACTGTTAACTATTACTTGCAGTTTCTGAAATAAACATAAGTACTCATCTTCTTAATGATGTTCAATCATAGCTATAGAGTATATGTTTCTATATATAATACAGCGTAAACCTTATCGCAGCTCTTCGCTTTTTGGTGATTTCATTTCTTAAATACCAATCTATATCAATGCACAGTATGTGGGTGAAATGGAGTATAGAGTGCATGGGAATTGGATATCAGCAATCATCGTCGCAGCCACACAAATTCATAAGAACTCTTGGCCATGCCCCAATGGGAATTTGTTCAATTGCTGCTGACGCTGGCAAATGTAAAATAAAACCGGACACAGTATAGTGAAAGGAAGAAAGTGGTGACGGGAAAGTTGAGTAGGGAGAGGGTGGGGGAGGAATCAACGTCATCGTTAAATTTAATTAGGCATCAAATGACCAAACAGCCGAGCTAAATCAAAAGCCAAATGGGCTGTAAGCGAGCTGGGCTAAGCACACGACTGTGTCCCTCGCCTACACACTTTCTTCACTCCCCACTCGACTTGGTAACACTTTAAAATACAATTAAAAGTCAAAACGTCAGCGATGAAGCTGTTGGCGGTGCCTGTAAATGGACTCTCTGCCACAGTGGGGCAACCCTCGGCGGACTCAATTTGCAAGTCGGCAGCGACGCCAAGCAGTCGGTACAAGGAATCGATGATGGTACGGTGGGGGACGGTATGTGGGGATGGTAATGCGAACACGACACTCTTTTCATAACATTTAACAATGTCATAATGGGAATGACATGAAGTTAACCCTTGGTATGTTAATGAGCGCGACTCAAATCGGATTTGCCTTTCGATGATAATCACATGAGCCGCAGTTGCTTTTGTGGCTTACGCGCAATTGTTATTGGGCATGAGAGGAGCCAGCTATGAGTCATGCTACTATACTCTATTTGTAGTGTCATCAAGCTAAATGTATTATGTGTCCATTAGTGTAAATTTTATTACCGCAAAATATGAAGGAAATGCAGTAAGAAGAAGAAGAAGTTTAGCAAAAAGATACAGACACACTAGTGTGTGTGTATCTCAGAGATACATGAAATTAACTTATGTAATTACCGAGCACAAATTGGTTTAGCACCACATGAGGCAGCCTTAGATCTTCTAATTATTGTACAAAAGCGAATGGGAAGGAGAGAAGTAAGAGGGGAAAGAGAATGTAGGAACGGGATGGCAACAATTCAATTCATTTGCCAAAAATGAAATTGCCATTACACACAGGATTTTTATGACAGTCCCCTAGCGCGAGTCTATACTATAAAAAACAAGAGAAACTACAGAAAACCAACTGTTTGATTTTTTGCTTATCTTATCAAACTAACACACACTCACAGCCAATCGCTTATCTCGGCCCGCAGACCACAGAAAACTTTCACACATTTTCATTTGCACCTTTTGCCACGTTGTGCCATAAAAATAAACTTAAATAATATGTAAACAACGTGAATAAACGGGTTTCTCTACTGCCAGCCCGATGTACACGTAGATGTCGATCCGATGGCAATGCGGGTCAATTCCAATTAAATTGAGAACTTTACGCATCGCAAATGGAAAACATTCCTCCCTCTCTCTATAAGGGTTGAACTGCAGTGAACGGCAAGTGTTGATTGGGATCCCTCACTGCGTCGCAGCAGAAGCAGAGGCAGAGGCAGCGGCAACGGCAACGGCAGCGGCTAAGTGGGATTAGACATTATTTTAGGTCCGCTATTTATAGCTATTGCCAGCACAGCAGGATGCCAAGTTGCACACGAATAATGGAAAGGGAGAGGGAACAAGCAACAACATTTAAGCTCTCTACGTATAGTTATGGCAAATGATCCGTTCGAGCCAAAGCGAATAAGGTTCTATATACAACGATTAGATTACTAAAACTAACTTTTTTGATTTATAAAAATTGCAGTTACGTTTTGAGGATTGAAAACTAAAAGTATTTATTAGTGTATACATATATTTAAATTTACTTTGACAATGAATAATTCACAAAGTATCTTTTGACATAGTCCTGCACGAATAAATGCAACTATACTGTACATTACGATAGTGTATTTAATTTGTACTATACACATTACTCACTTTTCATATACTTGTACTTGTAAACGAAAAGTGTACACTTTCTTTGAGTATGCGTGTGAATTTATAGCTATAATTGGGACCATACACAAAAAAATGAATCGTTACACGAAAAATTATTATGAAATGGATTAATTTATATATGCAATGAAGTGTAATTTAAAAAGTGGAGAGAGAAAAAACCTTTCCACTTGTTCTGTCAGTGTTTAACAGCCGTTCAATACAAAGGGTATTGAACCAAATCTTTATCATGGCGGAAACCTAAACCCATCATGCGCTTGACAACATTGTATCATTCACTGTACATTACTGTGACTGTTACTAGAATATTATAGTACTTCGGCGTGCTGACCGTAGCCTCTCTTTCTGACTCTCACATAAAAACAAACCGATCAAAAGCGAATCTGTTCGTGAGATAACTTCTAGATTATCAGAATTCGGCTGCCATTCTTATTGAACCCTATAAATATCCCAATAAAAATGTACCTAAAGCACAAATATTATTTCAAACGATACTGTATAGTACATATGTACATACTATATAGCCATTTAATGACGAGATTATATATTTGAAAATAAAGCCATGTTCGATTGAAACATGGGAAAATGTGGGTACGTTTTTAATGAGTGCTTTACGGACCAGGACATCATGATAAATAGGTACCTCAAACAAACCTAAGTATTCCACATAAATATAATAAGTGTATGTCTTATATGTATATAATATATGTATGTACATATACAGTCAAGTTAATATAAGCCGTGTGTAATATACCCAAATAAACAACTCGATCAACACCTATGTTCACTATCTAACTCTGTCAACTTATCAAAAATCTCATTCAAACTGATAAATTGGGAATTCATTGAGAAAACCTTGCTCAAGTATTCAGGCGAGTCTGAAAATTTCGCCAAATGCATTTGATTATTTGCACTGCGTACTTGAAGCGACAGTTTCGCCGAAAGGATTCGTGTGATGAGGATGACGAGGCGAGCTAATAACAGGATTAACACAATGCAGGCAAATTGAATTTGATGCCAATACATGCGACGCGCTTAAAGTCGCAGAGAGCACAGTCTGGAGAGGCTGCCTAGAGACGGCGACGGCGACGGCGACATCGTCGATGAACAAACACAAAGTCCCAAACGTAATTTTCACAAATTCATTGAACTGCGTGAGTGTGAAAAATAACAATTTAGATAAACATTGCGACGGCGTCGCGGCGACCTCCATGGGTGTCGTGTCGCTACAGTTCGTGCTGCACACACGCACAGGAAGAAACACACTCGCACTCGCACACACACACACACCTCACGCACGAGGGGACTCGGTCGAGTCGAGCTAGACATGAGCGGCAGCGTGTCGACCGTTGACACAGAAATCATATTAATATAAATTAACGATGTGGAAAATTTAGTTTAGTAGTGAAAATGTCGCCCAAAGCACAGTCAAAGTCCAAAGGAACTTGGCAGCAACAAAAAAAAAAAAAAAGAGAATAAAGAAAAAGATGTGGAAAGTCAACTTGTGGCTCACGTCGCCACCTCATCAGTCAAATGCCTTGGCGCGCAAATCCCCAGGACCAGAATACGGAAAACAGAAAACAGTCTGTAGAGAGAAATCTGTTTAGTCCCGTGTTGAGAAATCGTTTTGCTGTTGTTTTGGCTGCACACCCGCCCGATTTGGTCGGCATCAATCTCCATCTCCCTGCCACCCTTTTCCCGTCTGAGAGTCGACTTCATTTTTCAATTAATTGTCGCTTGCACTTTGTGAAGTCGCGACGTCATCGCCAGCATCGAACGTCGGAGGGGTACTCATGGCTAATAACTTCCGCATAGACATAATCATAATCCGATTATAATTCCCCGTACGTCAGAGCTGAGTGTATGTGTGGGAGTGTTCGTATGTGTGTCTATGTGGGTGGGTATGTGTTTGGCATTGTGTGTGTTGTTAACTGTAAATTGATTAAGCAAACTTTTTTACAACTTGTGTACAAAAGTTAAGAGGATTTCAAGGAAATCGTCGCTACAAATAATGTCCCATAATACAGAATCCACTACTGCCCGGCACTTTAAAGTTAAGATATAAGAATAAACAGATTATAATAATAGACTATTTTGAATATATACGAGTTCGTCAGTTTCTTCTCATCGCTTCCATCAATGATATAATGAAATTGAACAGCATTGAAAGTTGCAATATTATTTTAAGATCCATCGGCAATACTTTACAGTTATATAATATACATATCAATGAACTTTTATATAATGGATCGGATCCGATATTAAGATACTCATCTCTAATTTTTGTAAAACATTATAATTCTTTTATTACTCGCTTTTATACCTACACGTAGACAAGGAACAGCTGACAGGAGGTCAAGGAATAGATAATGATAAAAAAAAACGGATTATCTATCAATAACGATCTAATGGTTCTTTATATGTTAAAAATGTAACCAATAGAAATATGGCAAAATAAAATAATTTTTTTGTAATATTTATTCCTTTCCTTTTATTATGTTCCATTTTACACCCTCGTGCATTGAAAATGGTCATAAAAGGGTATACTAGCTTTGTTATAATTAAAATTGGATACAATTTATTGTCTGTAGTTGTTCAACGATTTTAAGAAGAACACTATGTGACAATGTACAGGGCATTAAAAGTTAACAGATTCCAAATTGAATAATAATCAAAATAAAATTGAGTTATGAAATTTAATTATTTCATGTACTTTGTTGTTGCCTACTTCATAAGGCGCTTGAGCATAAAAAGCATACAACAAAATACATGCAATTTTATAAGATTTTAAAATAGAAAGATCCCGCAGTTCAAACACAACAATCGAGGCGGCCCCAAATATATTTGGACAAACTTTGAAGGGTACAAAAATAACTGTTCAATATTTATTCCAAAGATTCTTCCTCCGTATTTTCTTATATGTATTTCTTTATAACTAAGAAACCCCTTTAAGTAAACACCAATTGATATGTTTTTTTGAAAACCCTTTTAAATTTATTACTGATACATAGATAATAAGTATGTTCATTACTTTTATTGTTAAAGAAATAAGATTAATGGTTTTACAAATATTAAAATCTGTCTGCAAATGTCAAAAGTTTAACAGACAACAGCCGCCGCACAGGGTTTTATAATCTTGATATGGGAAGGGGGGGGGGGTCAAAAAAAGGTTTTCACATAAGTTTTTTGTATCATGAAAATCTGGTACTCAAAAATTGAGTCCATTGGCCTGTGCGGCATATTATGATGTTGGATTGTCCTAGGCCAGCACTGGCAAAGGGGGGTCGAAGTCGACTTGGGGGGCAACTTGTCATAAGTGCCAAAATGCTGGCCAGGACAGGCTGTTCCTCTGTTTTTGTATTTCTTGATTTTTTCTTGTTGTTGTTGTTGTTAAGATGCATTTGTGCAGAACGGAAAAAACTAAAAGTGTTGGTGGGGTGGGGGGACTGATATGATCTGGATCTGGTGTGGGATTTACAACGTGACGATAACTACTACTATAACGATAACTTTGCAAAGGCATTAAACTAAGGGGGAAGAGAAGAAGGGGATAACATTGTTTTGAACTTGAGGATGGAGACGGGGAAGAACAGAGAGGGAGAGCAGGTCGCAGTAGTCGCGTTCTATTTCTTACGCTCGTGGTAAAACTCGCGTATCAATTGACGCAGATACCGAGATTCGTTACGACGCTCGGCGAGGGTGCGACGAAGCACATCGTTAGCCTGCATCAGCTCCTGCTCCTCGCCGAGAACATTCTCCATTTCGACCTTCTTCTTCTGGCGATAGCGTGTGGCGGCATTCTTGTTCTGCTCCTTTTTTCTAATCTTACGATCCTCCACTCCGCGTCCATAGGTGCGAGTACGTTTCTTGGCGCTGCTGGACGACGTTGATGATGGTGTTGTCGAAGTCTCCTCACTGATGGTGTGAACCGGTGAGCTGCTGCTACTCTCAGGCAGCCAATCCTCATCGGCATCCGCAATGCTACTGTCAGCGCCACTGCTGTTGCTGCTCGGGCTGCTGCTGCCCAACGATGACGATGCCTGAGATTCGCAGTCATCGTTGAATTGCTGCCAGTTGGTGGGCAGCTGCAGCTCCTGTGCGCGCATGTTGACAATCTCATCAACCAATTGCATTTCGCGAGCGATTTCACTGCCTGCCGGCCAGTTGTTGAACGAGTATGCGGTCGGCGCAGCAGCTGCTGCCGCTTCGGGAGAAGCTACTACTTCCGCGGCATAGGGCTGCTGTAAAGATTCAGATGATTTAATTCTGTCTGCCAAGGAGAATATAGTGCGTTTAACTTACCACCACCTTCTGCTCCTCCTTAACAATCTCCGAGTGCAGTTGTTGTTGTCCATCGAAATGGGGCGGTGATTGCGGAGGCGTCAGCTGTTGCAGGGTAAACAAGGAGTCGCCATGTTGGAAGTCGGCAACAACTTGAACTTTGGTTGTGGGTAGGATGGCCTGCGACACCACATCGAGATGCTGGCCAAAGCTGGTCGGCTCATACTCGATGTACTGCGGCGCCTTTTGGTCAAGAAGGCACTCTGTAAATGAAGAAAAAGTGGAAACATGGTTAATACAATATTATAAATAATTATTAATACGTGTTTAATAAATGGAAAGGGATAAGTGGAAACTATTAACCTTACTAATTTGATTATTTATTTATGGAAAAAGAATACGATGCAGACTAACATGCAGCTTTATATTTAGCTAGACTGAGGCTACCCACATATAATCTATATATATATCTTACATACCAATCTATTCTCATATTCTCTATCAGCTAATAGTTATTATGTGAAAATCTTGCAAGAATTTAAATTGATACTCTTGTCTAACTATCACATTTGAATAGAATTAAGAAAATATTGTTGATTACCAGTAACAATAATTGTTTTCGTAACTTTATCAGCTGCTCTGTTGTATATAGTATATCAGTATATATTATTGGTGACTTGGCTTGGCTTTGAATAAGTATCTAAAAGATACTCTACATACTTTATCTACGGCTGTCCACCAAGAATAACTGCGTCGTTGTGTTAGAACTATTATTGTTACTGACTGTTGTTGTTCTACATTCTCAACTCAAACTAATTTCCATTGAGTCGAAGGACGCCCTGGACTGAACTAGACTGGACCATTTGGCGGCAGAGAACAGCCGCCAGCAGAGAACAGCGTAAACATTTGCATATTGATTGTGGCATATTTTGAGCTGTGATTGCTGTGATTGTTTTGTGTCAATTCGATTTATTGATTCTTGCTCTACACGAGAGCGACGACACATATTGAAATTAGTTGGCTGCCATGTTTGATTATTTGCAGCTCTTGCTGTCGCTGGGTTTCATTTCAATTGATCAGCGAGCAAAAAACAAGAAAGAAATACTAAAAATCTCCAACGAATCATTCGGTCATTCGGGGGTTATCAGTATAGCCTGCTGGCACTGCTGCTCCTCTCTCTCCTCGTGGTTCTTCAGCTGCTGCTGCTGCTACTGCTGCTATTGCTGGCAGTTGCCAAGTGCAATAGAGAAATAGAGATAGATAGATAGATAGATCTGGGAGCAAAGATGACCTTCGTATGCGCACCTGCTGGTCACCACTTGGCGTTTATTATTAAGCACCTTGGGCTGTGGCTCTATTTGCATAACACGTTGTACACAGACACAGTGGGGCGAAAACAAGAGCAACTGCAATTGCAATTGATTTACATAAATCAAATCTCGTTTGAACTCTCTCTCTCTCTCTCTTGTTATAAATGTTATATACAGAGATAGGGTGTGCCCACAAAAATAACAACAAATTAAAATATTTTATACAATCTCTCTGTCCCCAGATACAACTTTGTTACTAAAATACAGTTACACTGTATCCTAAGCTTCTTACTTAAGGGCGCTAATTGGACAAGTTTCAAGCTGATGTGGGCGAAAAATTCAATCAATAACTTTCCTAGGACAGATGGATTGTTGTTCTATAACCAACTGGTTTTTAGTGGGTTGTCAAGTAGCGGTTTAATGACCCGTTCACATCCATATTTCTTTAATATTCAATTGCTAATGGCATAAATTATCCTATCTATATCGATATAGATCGACTTAATGTAACCAAGTCTGTAATTTCTAAGGAATTGCTAAAGTATTTTTAAAACAATTAACTATATTAATATAATCCTTTATAGTTATTATGTTATCTTTTTTAATATGTTTAGACTTTGATGCAGATACTGTTCCTGAGTAGATTACCTATACAATAACTAACAATTAATAAATTATTTGAATATAATATATTAATATAATTAATTTGCTATACTCAGTTTAAATATTTCCAAATGAACTCTTTCTATATATAGTAACCCCTTTTATATGTAAGTATAGAAACAATGGAGCTGCATCTAAACAGAGCAATCACAATTAATCACGCGCTTAGCATTATCTCCTGTCTTAATACATATACATAAATATATATATCAATTATAGTTTGTCCTACATTTGGTCTGCAAACTACGCAATTCTCAGTTGCAGTTCCATTTCCAGTTGCAGTTGCAATGAAACGCAGCCGGAAAACTGCAACTGAAATCTCCAGATGTGAGATTAATGCAAACAATGTTGTCAATGCTCAATGCGAATAACAAATACTTGGAACGGACGACGACAGGCAATGCCATTCGACACACTATCGTTATATATGTGTGTGTGTGGATGTTGTTTTCTAAAAGTTAATACATATATTAATAATTAATGGGGGCATGATTAAAAACAACCTTGTAAGTCGCCGTGCTTTTTGCAGTTTGCCTAGAGAACACGTCAATAAACAGTCGGTTTTCGAATTGAAATACGAGTAGGAAATCCAGAATGGAATTCCCAAGAATCTGAACAAAGTAAAAGGGACTATCCCCAGCGTTTCACTCAGTGGAAATAAACATAAACATGAATGTGAATTGTTCTCATTTTAAACACTCTCTTTAACACAACATTTTTACTGGGTCAAGGTCACAGAAAGTCCAAAATCAAACCTTATCGCGACCATGCGATGAAAGAAATCTAACATTATCTCAAGTCAGAAAACAAAAACAGACGAAATGTTTGCTGAATTTGTTCGAAATATTTTTGAAAAGGGCGTGTTCAAGGTGCCAGTCCAAATATGCAAATGATATTTATATTTATACTAAACAGAAAGCGAGAAAAACAAAGAGAGAAGGAGCAGACGAAGAAGTACACGTATGACAAACCCGCCCGACCGGAAAGTCATCTTAAGCAGACGACAAAACAAACAAAAGTTGAGTAAAAGTAAGAAAGATATGATAGCATCTCTGAGTCTGAGTGTGATAAATGCAGAGTTGTTCGCGAGATTTCCAAATTTCAAAAAGATCAATGATAGGTACAGTTGCAATTTAGATTCCTTCTTAAACGATACACTTAAAGCTTAAAGATTAACCCCTAAAAGTCATGTAAATAATAACAAATAACTTATTCTACATATGTTATACGTATAGATATCATGGACATACCATAGGCTTGTTGCATAAATATATAACTGCTCATAATTGCGGCAGCAGCGACTCAGATTCGGTAATGAGACGATTCAAATTTCAAAGGCAAATGGGATTGGAAATGGGGCAGGGTAAAAAGGGGGAATACGCCCTAAAAACTAAGTGTAAATAAACGATGAAAGCGTGCAGAGAAAAACTAGGCACATAAAACGTAGTAAAAAACGTAACTAATATGGGTTAACTAATTGCTAGATTAACAAGATGCGCTTCTAAAATAAGATATCATAAAAGATTATTTGCAACAGAAAAAAAGAGAGAAAGAAATAAAGAGAAAGAGACCGATTGAGAGTATGTGTGACAGGTAAGGAAACCTGTTGAATATACAATAATATACAAACAAAAATAAAAATCACAGCGAATTTTGAACGGGTATCTAAAGTTGGCTCAAGTCAAAAACAACAATAAGCCCAGGGTGTAAGGCACACACACACACCACACTCAGGCAAACAAACACACAAACAGAGACTTGACAGAATGTTCAAGTTGAATGTGCTTGCAGTTTGACAGGCGAGAAAGGTGAGGGAGTTGGGAGATATATTACGATATATTCTGAGGGGAGTGGGTGCTATGGTTCTGGTCAACTGCTGCCGCAAATACTTCTTCGGATCGTGGCGTAAGGCGTGGCAGGCAGGCAGGCAGGCAGCTGCAATGGAGGCGCTCTTAGGCCGCTTAGCGTCGCTTCACCAACTTTTGCGAATTGATCACAATTTCACGGTTCCACATGTAACGGTATCCACAGTGTGGTATCATGCTCACAAAGTCCTGTGCGCTCACAATCGAATTCTGGCCGAAACGATGTTGTTGCAAACGATGCTTTAGCTTAGTGCCAGGATCAGTGCGAGGAAACAGAATGTCGGATACGATTTTCCAAAAGGGATGTCAACTTGTGGACAGAGGTGCAGGGGGTATTCCGGTAATCAGCTACATATAGGTACAGATCGAAATAATCGCCTCAAGCGTACACGTTTTGTCGTTTTGTTTGGCGCCGTTTCGCCGAATCGCGTTGGCCAAGACCGGAACTCAGTTCGGGGCAATCACAGTGTGTATACAGTTTGACAAGCACTGCCAGCGTCGCCGCCACCGCTGTTGCAGGCTCTTATAGGGGGTAAACGGGGGGCGGACGGGGGATGGCGTTACTTTATTATTTAAATACGGCCAATTCCCAATCAATTTGTTGTTTTCAACGTTTTGTTTCTTTTCGTTTCGTCTGTGTTGCTTTTGCGCGTTTTCGAAACGCAAAGACGTGTTCTGCTTGTATTTGTTATTATTATTTGTCTTTTTTCGCTCGAAGGCAGTTTCTTTGTTTTCCAGTTTCTGCTGTTGTTGTCGTTGTTGTTGAGCGAAAAATGAAAGCAAAGTCGAGGTGTAGTTTTAGCCGAGCGAACGCACGCGTCAGAGTAACAATTTGTACTGCGCATTGTTCGCTGAGCGCGCACACTTTTTGCCCTGGTCAAGCCAACAAAATACAACACCAGAGGGAGAGAGGGCAGAGAGAAGGAGAGAGAGAGACACAGAGTGAGTGAGTCGCAGAGAGCATGGGCAAGGTGTGCTGCACGCTCTGGAGACAGCTCGCCCTGCAATAAGATCACTCTCAGCAGCTCATAACGAAACGAAGACAATGTCGACGACGACGACGGTATCAGCGCAGCCGAAGAGCCGAGCGAAATCACGACCGCAGCGGGCTCACAGTTCGTAAGCCAACGACTTGGCACAGTGGAATGCGCTCGCTAAATAACAGGTTGAATTCTCATTAACATAGAAGTTCACACAAAATGTGTAAACAACGTGTGCAAATGATCATGTATAAAAGTAATAATATTATAAGTTCTATTATATCAATATGTATAATATTACTTCTATAAGTTCTATTAGAAGAGGGTCATATTTAAAATTTAGTTGTATTAGTATACAACTGGGCGATATTGTGATTTGTTATCCTTAATATGTTATAGTTTGTTGTTTACTTTGTGTTATATATGATATATTTTATTGGCGATATTCAGATCTGTAATACTTTATAAAGTGCAAGATACAACTCATAAGAAAGGAATCTTTAAAATTATGCAAAGGATATACAGCTGTGTTTGTATTTAGTCTAGATATCCATGTATAAATATTAGATATATAGAAATAAACCCAAACCTGTAGTATGGTTACGAAAAGTCAATTATGTACGATATCAAGGAAACAAACTGTCAAAACTACGAGTTAACTTTAGGCATAAGCCCTGCCTATATTAGTATTATATAGTTATATTTATAACATATAGCCCTTAATATCAGCATATGTTCTCATTAGTAGATCAGCACTTCTATATGTTAAGTTTAAGACTTTGTTATATCACAAGACTAAAAAGTATCAAGGCCATAACAAACCGAGCTAAATCCGATCTCTAACTTGACTTCAGTTATTAGACCAGAGTCAGTTATTAATTATTAATATCAATAATACATAGTATTTAAATACGCTCTCTGACCACTGTTCTCCGAACAACGACGTACATATTTACATATGTACATACATCTGCGTGCATATTATTGATTTTTCTCAACTGTAAATTATCAATAATTTTTTATAAACAATATGTAAAGAGTAACCCAACAGGTCTCCGACATCTCAGTTCCACTCAACCCCCCACCAAAAAAGGTTGATAGGCCCTCAAATCATTAGCTCCACGCTCCAAGTGAATATTTATAACAAATGAAATCGCTCGGACAATCCAAGATCCCAGGGGAAACAACAAGGTGACGTTCATTGAACTCACCTCGGCTCACCTCGAATGCAATTTGCGGTGATAGCATTAGCCAGTTGCCAATGGGAGTTCAACTAATAGGGTACCTAGTTCCCTAGGGACTTATCTATACGTCTATATAATACATCTGAATCTTTAGTATACATGCTTCCTTTCACGATAAGATGGGCACATGATGTGAAGAAAACGAACTGCATAATAAAAGTCTGCTTCGGAGTTCAATGACAGCGCCCTATATAGAGTTCACTCTCTCTCTCTCTCTCTCTCTCACTCTCTTGAGTATCTCGGGCTCTCAGTCTCCTTTAGAGATGAAAGCAATATATACACACAAATGTTAATAAAGAGCATTTCATTATGAGACATACAGCGACCCAGCCTCAAAAGAAGTCAGAGCCGATATGGGGGGCACGTCTTAAAAGAAAAAGTTAATTTTAAAACAAAGAAATTGACAACTCAAGTTCTTCTTTTCTTTCCATATGAAATTGACAATCAAAAATAGTTTATTACGTTTAAAATATAAATTTTAAATTAAGAATTTGTATCCACTGTACGTTCATTAATCTGTCAGTCCTTGAACTCCCCCTCGTAGGTTCTGTTGTGAAGGTTTCTCTAGTTTAGTCTCAACTCTCTTTTAAGTTTCTGGTTTAGTTTTTTCACTAACGACCTTCAATGAAATCGTTTAAAATGTGAATTGTTTGCTCAATCTGTGGAAAGAAAACTTGTAACGAGCGGAAAAATACCTAACTACTTAACATAAGAGAGCGACAAATTCTCTGGCCGATTTCTCTCTGTTTGAAGAGTTGGTGGAGATGTCAACGTGATCAATACGTGACCAATCCGAAAACTCAAACTGAGAGACGCGCTTAAAGAAAAAGACTATATTGTATTCAAAACTTTTGTTGGTTGTGTTTTTGCCAAACTCTGTTATGGTCAGCATTATACAAGTTTCGTTGCTGGCCACGTTTATAAACAACAACTACGTTGCAGACAATAGCAGACATAAGAGACCCAACAAGCCGACCAAAGCTACCGAAATAACAACGAACAAACCAGTTCAACTGCACTCCTATTCACAATCTGCAAACTATTCACAACCTGCTATGAATTGAATTGTGTTGCGATTCACGGAAAATCCCAAATTCCCATTTTTATTGCGTAAGGTCTAAACTTCAAAACAAGCGTCATCATCAAAATAAGTCTTATATTTTCGTCTATAGTTTACAGTTCTGCTGGGTTTCTTTCAACTAATCTAATATGTATTCGTTTTCCTATATACACGAATGAGTTTTACCGTTGTGTCCCGAAAGATCTTAACATTAGAGCACAAAAACAGGTTCAGTTCGAAATATATACTCTTTAACAATACATAATAAACAAGCTAAAGCTGTTTAACGAGATTTGTACCATATTGTTTGTCTACATTTTTCAGACGTTCAAAGTTCAACTGAATGTCAAAAATGTTCGATTTTGGAAAGGAAAAGAGATTATAGATTGTAGACCCACAAGGCGTAGTCTGTTTCTGTTCCATAAAGAAATACCCTATATTTAGTCTTATACTACGAAATACAACCAAAAATAACTGAGGTTCTATACAATATATGCAGCATTTCTACGAATTTTCTTCACTCCGAAATAACAAAGAAATTTCTATAATTAAGTGTCATATAGATTAGATTACGTTCAATGATATCTTGTACTTTAAATACCCTTAAGAATTTCAAATATTTTCAGACTATTTCATAGGCAATTGTTGCTGATAATTTACTATTCATTATGAAATGATCTTCAAAATGTAACCTGTTTTTTCTAGGTAACTAACTTATCTACAGATATTGCCACAGCTACAGCTGTAATATGTAGTTGATAACATGAAGAACTAACTTGCTAACAAACCGAAATAGTTGTAAGAATTAAATTTGTTATCAATTTGTTTACTTATCAAGAACACAGTAAGGGCTGATGTGAAATCATATAAATATGCGTAATTTTTCTTACGTTGGTGCCTTTTTAACATGACTTACATATTCCCTAATCAATTGATGTTTATCTTATACTACGCCTAGAACTTGTTGCCAAATACAGCTAATATTGCTGCACAGCTATCAAGTCTTGTATTCTCTTTCTTGTTTTTGGAAACTTGCCTTCGTCTTTCAGGTCAAGAAACTCCACAACCAAGTCCTCATCGTTGAGCAACTCCATGGAGACCTCCTGCAGGCTGTCCGCCTCTTCGGCGCTCATGAATGTAATGCCTGAAGAGAGAGAGAGAGAAAGAGATACAATTAGCAGTTTAAAGAAAACAGGTAAGAGCCTCCACTAACCATTTGCAAAGTTATCGCCATAGAGAAAGGTTGTAACTGTTGGATCATCAAGCGCAAAGAGCTCGCTGGCCGCAACCGTTGGTGGCGATGCTGGCTCCAGCTTGAGATCCCAATACAGCTCCCTGGGCAATTGCAAACTTTCCATTGTCAGTAATGATGTTGCTATATTTGTCAGATGTGGAATCAAAGGCGGAATCGAAGTCAAAAATTGATGTGCAATCTGAATAGTCCAGTCCTAAGAATGTGATGAACGCTGGTTGTTCTTGCTGTGTATGTTGTTGTGAGGATGCCATGGTGGCTCTGTTACATAAACGATGCAAAAATAAAACACAAAATATAGCATTAATATGTATGTAAAATTTCATTAGCGACGATTAGACTGCAGTATTTTATTGACCTGCACTGTAGCTGGCTGTTGCTGTAATTGATTAACAATTCTACAATTCATTGGCAATTACAGTGCGGCATAAACAAAATCAAGTTATCTCCCCAGACGAGGCTGACTGCGACGTCAATTGATGAGCTGCTGATAAACCATAAACCTTTCCCATATGAAAATCTTATTCAACTGATTTTGATATGAATTACAGATTTGTTAACATTTCAGGAGACAGTGACAAGTATTTCCATCAATATTTAATTTATTTGCGTTCATAACATTTTCAACTGAAGGGAAATCCCAAGATATGAATAATATAAATACCATATATGTATATAGATATGAATGATATAAATATATATATTTCTTGCAATATTTTATCTATTGTCCCAAAATATAATGAAAACAAATATATTTGATCTTTTAAAGCAAAGATAAAACCGTAATCTTTCAGGGAAATTTGACAAAGTGCATGGTTTCGTAAAATTTGAAGAAGGTAGGTACAAGAAACTAACGGTATCACTGCAAACTTGGCTTGATCGTTTCCATAGCAACCACAAAAGTAATATACATAATGTATGTCATTGTTATCTTTGCAAACTCCTTAATTCCAAATTGTTATCATTTTTATTTAGTTTTATGCTTTCGCGCCATTTTCCCAGTTTTTCTTTTCTTTTTCACAAAATAACTTTCACGGAAGCTTTCCTAAACACACAAGCACACGCACACATACACTTGTGAGCGAGCAGCGCAGTCGTTCACCATATGCAATTGCTCAGCATGTGGTAAAGCGCCAGAGGGAGACGGATAACATTGACACATTTTGTAAATATTATGATTCACTTTGCGTTGTAGCACGTGTTGCTGCAGCATGCGGCAAGCAGCGGCAGCGCCTGCGTTATTGGCCAATATATTACTCAACCTGAACGACGATTTCATCAGCCAATTCAGCGTCTCCAGTTGATTGGGGTAGTTGTTGCTGGTAATGCAGTCGGCATGCCCCAAAAGCGTTCGCCAATGCTTTCTGCCACGTTACCATGATTCGGCAAAAGAAGCGCACATACACTTATCCAATACATGCATTCACAAACACATACAAACTATTCCGTTTCAATTGCAGTTTCCTGCATGAGTGTGCGACATTGCGAAATTCATGCAAAAGTTTGTGCAGTTTGTTGGTTATTTATTTCATTTGATACTTACAATTTTTTTGTATACATTTTCATAACTTTGTGTTTTGGGGCACTGGAAGTGCTTGTTGTTTTGCTTGCGCGCAAACTATAGAGCCATTTTTATGTCCATATAAATGCAAAAACTTTTGGAGAAAATAACTGAACCTTTTTGCGTTTCATTTGGAACGATAATGAGCGAATTGCAAGCAATCGATTGGCCAACACGATGACGAATTGATACATTCGGCAGTATTTTTTTAAAAAACTATCGAAAGCTTGTCTTCTAAATTTGGATTACTCTTAAATTGGAAATAGTAGTAGTAAAATAGTAACAAATAGTATAAATTAAATAGGAGCGTATATTAGTACTTTATTTACTGTACAGCTATTGCTAATGTAATAATTAAATTATGCCATATTTCGATTGTTTCGTTAAGTGGGATCTTTGCGGTATGCCAAGCAGCTTTTGTCTGGCTGTCAAGCCACATCTGACGTGCACGCACTTTGGGCATTTTTAGCACATTTCAGTGTTTGGCAGTCGCAAAAGCAAATTAATTAATATGAGTGCTTAAACCACAATTAAACTACGTGAAGACGTACGCTTGCGCGCCATATCGTGTATTTATCGTACGCTCGCTAATCGCATGCACCGTTGCATGCGTGTGCAGTGTCGAGTCGAGCCCCCTCGTTGAGTGTATGTGTATACGTGCGATGTGCCCAAAAGCAGAGGTCAAAAGTGCACGCAGGCCAGAGAAGGCCCAGCCAAGTGGTCAACAAATGCAGCATATGACGTAAATTAGAAACTGCGATACAATTACGCTTTCCCCAATAGTTGTGGCCAATCGGAGTCCGGACTCAGCCAATTGTTTTTGTTATGCATTGACTGAGTGCCACCGTGTGTGTGTATATATATATGTATATGTAAATATTATGTGCAGGGGCAGCAAACGCTGACGTCGCTGCCGCTGCCACTGCCGCTGCTGTTGCTTCTTCTTCTTTGCCATTCACAATCATCGCCTCAGCAGCGCCAGCGCCAGAAAATTCCGATGCTGATAAGGCATTTGTGGGCCTGTGTGCGAGCGAGAAAGAGAGAGAGGGAGAGCGCAAGTGACGGAGTAATAGAGAGTAGAGCTAGTCGCGCGCCCAGTGAGATAAAGAGAGAGGGCGTGAGAGTCGTCGTGCTGTGCTGTGCTGCCTTCGTCAGCTGTTTTATGTTTTGATTGTGTGCAGGCAGAGCAATTATAATCGCAATCGAGCACAGGTTTTTTTTGTTGCTCTTCTTGTTGTTGTTGATTCAGCTTTGTTCTTGATTTGCGGCGTACGCTAGAGTAGCGACGCGCGAGCTTGATCAGTACCGTTTGTGAAATTGAACAGCGACCACCGGTTTTGGTCGCGGTCTCTTCCGTTCTCCTCGTTCGCACTCTCAATTAAGTTTTTTTTCATTATCAGCAACAGCAGCATCGTCGCTGGCGTCTCGTGTTAACAACGAATAGTTGCGCCCTGTCTCTATACGTGTGTACACGGGTGTATGTGTGTGTGTGTGTGCGTGTTTCTGTTCTCTGTGTGATTGCGCTTTTTTGTGACGCACATAACGGCAAACGCGTAAAAAGCGGGGCGTGTTTGCCATTAGAAACGAAGAAGGCAGCAAGAGAAGAAGAAGAAGTAGTACAGCAAAACAACAACAGAGAAGGCAACAAGTGCAAAGCACATACAGAGAATATATACACAATAAATTGATAAAAAATTAACAAACGCGAAACGTAATAATCGGAGCGAAAATTTCTATAGCTGTTAATTAATAAATATCAATAGAATAGTAGAAAAATTCAAATAGAAATACAAAAATAAAAGTGCAAATTGAGGGAACACAACAACAAATTCATAGAAATTGTCATAAATATTCAATAATAGTGTTAATTCAAGTTGGCGAATGGAACAATAAATATCTCATATCGTATAACATTTCCAAAGTGTTGCATATGTATCTATATACATATAAATAACTAACTAAAATTAAAGTTAAAAATCAGTTAATAAACAAATAAATATAAATATTAAAAATATAAATATATGTTGATAAAAATAAATCGTGAGAGTCGTAATATCTGCAGAACTCTAACGATCGATTTGAAATCTATGTTAATCGAAATTAATTAACGATTTGCAGAGGTCAATAATGTTTGAAACTTGCTGGCAACATTAAGATCAATTTGTCGCACCTGCACCTGGTCAAACTACAAACACAACAACAACAATAAAGAGTAAAAAATGATGTTGAACAAATACGAAAGTTACCAACGCACAAACAACATGTTTCCCCATCAACACCTTCAACAACAGCAGCAGCAGCAAAGTCGCAGCAGCAGACATCAGCTCTCCCTCTCGCACGCACAGCAACAACAACAACAGCAGCAGCAGCAACAACAACAAAAGCAGCATCTGCAGTTACAGCAATCGGTGCCCCATTCATTCTTGCAGCTACAATACGCTGGCAACCAAACAGACGCAGGCAGCACCTCAGCCGAACTTGCCGCTGCGATGCTTGCCGCATCGAAGGCAGAGCGGGAGTCGATACATTCGGGCCAGTTTATGGTTTCGCACTTTGAGGCCGAGGAGGCCCAAGATGATCTCGAGGATGATGGCGAGGTGAAGATGCTCGATCCCGAGGATCCCAGTCTCGACAAGTCCGACGAGACGACGAACACCTGCCGCGATGTCCAGCTGTATGTGCCACAGACTGTGGTGCACTTCCATCCTCGCATGGATCTGGATCGCGAGTGCGATGAGAATAGCATGGGCATGATCACATCCCATCTGGAGATCGAGACCTCGCTGACCAAACTCTTCAAGTGCATGAATCTGGCCTACAGGTGAGTTTAGTTCAGTTCTTGTTGTGCGTCGTGATTGTGGTCGCGGTAGACGCTGGCGTCGCCGTCAACGTCACCCCACAATTCGTGTTCACGCTTCGAACGCGTGATAATAATCTGGGTCTGTCTCTGGGAGTGCGGACTGGCCGAAAAGACTTGTCCGCATAATCGCGCGGGGCACATGTTGCTTCGACGTCGACGTCGATGCCGACGCTAACGACGACGACGACGACGCGCTAGAGGGTAGCAGCAGCGCGCTCTGCTCGGGTTACTCGAGCACAACTTCGCCTTAATCGCTCGCTTGCTAACGGTTCCCCCACTTCGTCTTCGTCTTCGTTTTCTGTTCCGTATCCCATTTCTGCCAACGTTCGCCAAATGTGCAATCCATCAAAATGATATTTCAACCTGAAATATATAGCGAAATATAAAGGTGATATATGTCTTAAGGTATCACCGACTTGAACATACCCTAAACAGAGTCTCAAGGGGTAGGGAATGTAGTAGTGTAATTGGTTGAATGTTTATTAGATCGCATATTATACATGATAAGTGTCTTAGACTACTTAAAACTGATTCATTGATTTGGCATGTGGAAGAAATATTTGAAACACGCGTAAATCAATTCATTTCAAAATAGAAATGTTGCTCGTTTGGGACCAATCTGTTACGAAAGAACCGAATATAGAATTTTCTCGTTTACTTTGCTTTTGTATATTTCATTCATATGTTTTGTTAATCGTGCTGTATTTAAGAATAGCCGAGAATCATGTAAAACTATAAATTGCAAAAAGAATAAAAGGAAACAAAGAGTAAAAGAATTAACGTGGAAAATGCATAATACGTAGTTTGTTGTTGCAATTTTCTGTTGTTTTCCATATTTGTTTCGATGAAAATATTTTAATGTAATGTCAGCGCAATCTTTTGAAGTGGAGTGTGTGAAGATTAGCGTCCATTGTAACGATTCTAACATATGTAGCTGATTTGATACGGTTTTGTTAAACAATAACAATAATAATAATAACTCAGAGCGATTGATTTAATTGTGATACCCTGATGGGGGCAGATGTACCTTCACTTACACATACACACAAACTACACCTGCTGATGCATACATGGGTACATAGGTACCTATGTACATGAATGAGGTACCTATGTATGGTATATGTCTATTAATGTAGGTTTCTTTGTACATTTGTTGTACAAATTGGACTTTACGCCGCGTCTCTGATTCGCATTGGGCACGTACTCAAGCTCATTTTAGCCCCTCCCCCTCCGTCCTATCGTCGTTATAGAGTTCAAACTTTTTGGTTCATTCAGAAAGTCTTTTAGTCATCAACGATCGCATGTTGCGTATTTTGTGGCGCATCTATTTATAGCGTTTGTTTTTTATGATCATCTGCTATTTTGTTCATATTTCGTTTGACTTGTCGGCTTATATTTAGCATACCGTAGTATATTATTGCCATAGCTTATCAGTTAGATAGGCTCTTTGTTTATGTTTTCAGTTGTCTTATCAGTGTTCTCTGTATTTCGCTGCAGGACTCCCAAACAGTTTTCCCCTGGGGGCCACTGTTGGATATTAGATAATGGTACACGCGAATTCACGCAGGTCGTTATTTACAGTTGCTGCACGGTAGAGGGGCAACCCACGCGTATACGCAATTATTTATTGCTTCGATAATGTTTATGGAGAATATCATATTAATGAAACTTTTGTTTTCTACATGTTATACACAGTGTTTTTCCTTTGTAATTAATCGCACATAATTCCCTATTAATTAGTTTATATAGAATTACGTGTGTGATTTCATTAAGGTCTCTTAGTCACACCTTATAATGCATATATCATTTTGATCTTAGGTCAAGAACCGAAAACAAGTTCCAATCCCGAGCTCAGATTTATTCTTTGCCATCAAAGCAGAAGATAAAACATTTCGTCTAGACGATTAAAAAAAAAGAACAAGTTTGCTCCGAAAAAAATTACAATAAAAAGCAGTTCGACAGAATTATTGTGTAGGTCTGATGACGCAGTAGCGTCTGCCTCGTCTATTCTTGGGGTATTCCCACTTTCCCACAAGAGATTGTGACATCGCTGTGACAGAACGAGAGAGAACGGCACTTGCAAAGAGAGATTGCGAGAGAGAAAGGCAGTGAGAGAGAGAGAGAGAGAGGACGCAGCAAATTAATCGCAATACACCTTTGTAGACATCGTATAGGGGAAATCGAAGTGAGAGCGGGTGACTTCGTAGGAGTCCAATGAATGTAACCGATTGTTGAAGTATTTACTTCAAGTAGTTTCTTATGCAATTCTCTTTAGATTGTGTGTGTGTACAATAGCAACAACTGCACCTGTTGCATATTTGCTAAGAATTTACTCATGATTCATTGAATGCGATAATAACAACAAAAACAACAACATCAACAATGGCAACAGCAAGTAAACAGGAATAACAACAAGAGATCGTGTATCGCCAACGTATTGATTGGTTGATTATCTGCGTGTGCATTAAAGTTGATATTTATATCGATAGTTGTACGAGAGTAATTGATTTGGGCAAACCTCAAATAGATATCAATTATTAGCACCGATATCAAATCAGATTTACGACTATATCGCCCCCAATAATCTAGAAATCAACATCGACTCAAAAGGAAAATGGCAAAACAAAAAAAAAAATTACTCAGATTTTATTTTGAGATTGTCGCCCCGGGTGGGTTATGGGGCAAGTTATAAATAGATTGCAATCTGTCCATTTCTATAGTCAATATTATTCATAAACAAAACAAGCTAGCTATTTATTGTAAACTACAAGTGTTTTGTGTATTACTAGAACGACATTTTCGCCTGGCAATTAAGTGCAAAAAATCTCTTTCTTTCTTTCTATACAATCTAATCACGTACGATATTTCCGATATTCTTACAGTCAAAAACTCACATCCCCCAAGTGGAATCACTTTAAGGGCGTTCGCTTGCGTTGGAAGGACAAAATACGCCTGAACAATGTCATCTGGCGATGCTGGCATATGCAATGTGAGTAGAACCCGCAAATCAGATTATAAATTGTGATTGATGAACATTGAAGAAGTGCGTCTAAAAACTAAGAATGGGTTTATTCATTCATTTCAAACTCATACATAATATGTTGTATACCAAAACCTTATGGGCTTTATAAATAACATTAATCTTTATGTATAAAAATTAATGTTTGTTTGTTTGTCATCTATAGACGGCTAAACGGCGGTTTTTACTTTAACTCGAAAATTAATTACCTTCAACCGGAAATTCGACAGAGGTCTTTATAAATACTAACAAAATATAATATAAAGTGGTACAAGACTAATCATTAATTTCACTGTGAATTATAAAAGATAGTTTGAGTTTAAAATGTTGATATGAAATTAAATTGAGCATGACATAATTATATTTCTAAAATTAGTTATCTTAAATTATAGAGCATAAAATGGAAATAAAATGAAAAAATAATGATATAGCAGAATTCAATAATCGTAGTAGCAACGTAAAGTAAAAAGATACAGTGGAGTAAGGGCTTTAATGATCCACTGTGATTGTAATTTAATAATTGATAAAAGCTTCCAAACTATGTCGTATCGGTTGTAATACTTTGGGTATGTGAATAAACAAACATAAAATTATTTAATTAGTACAGAGTCTTATCAGAATTTTCCAAACAATTTGACATTGAAGCCCAAACAAACATGCTACCTACGACGGCACGTGGAACCTCTTGAGAAAGGGCGCGAAGAGTGGAAAATTTTGGACGAAAATACTAAATTACAAATTACAAACGAAATACGAAAATGTTTAATGAATTTTTCCTTGAACGCATAACACGTGCGAATTTAATAACAGCACAGATTGGGAGCGACGTCTGCCGTGCCGAAATCAAGTAGAGCCGAAAGCTAAAGAGCTTTCAAAGCACATACCATCGAAAAAGAAAACGACGGCCCGCCCTCCCAAACACCCGATCGCTATCGTATTCACTCTATCGCACATGTGTATGTGTGTTGTTGCCCTTGTTGTAGTTGTGGCTGGCCGAGATGACTCGCATTTGTTGGTAGAGCCCACTCATGGCAAACCTTGTCAACTGGTTTCTGGGGTTATTTTTTTTAATTTTATTGGACTGTCTGCTCATTATTGTATAGGTTTGTAGCTCTATGGGGCAAACATTCGTACCCAAGCTGACCGGGTCCGTTGTCATGCGTCTGGCCCCAAGACAAAACGTCGACGACTCTTGCGACGCACTTTTGCTGGTCTCCTTATCAGCTCGAGCTCGGCTGTGTGCTGGCTGGCTTATCAAAGATGCCTGTCTGAACGTCTTAATCGTTTGCCGTGCGACTTGTCAGTTTCAGTGGAATATGATTTTAATTATTCGTTTTGCCCCACAACGTAACATATGTACCTAACTATCTATGCATACACACACGTAGTTACATGATCCCAAGACGAAACTGTAGGGAACCTAACGATAGATTCGCTTATGTGATCCTATTTGAAGCTTTAAGCTTGCACAGTGGGACAACTGCATTGGATAGTGCCCGAAAAGGAGTGAAGTGTGGCAGCGCTTTATGGTGTTTCTTTGTGAATCTAAATATACAATCGAATAAAAGCGAGAGTTGCTAAAATTTTTGTGACATTTCATTTAATTTGGGTACCCCAATTAATTTAAGTGTTTTTCGAAACTTTCCATCTGTTACATCATTTGTGCGAGCGAGACAACTACAGAGACGTTACAAGCTCTCGTAGACGATTATCTCTGACAACGACGTCGACTGCGCTGTGGATGACAACGGCGGCAGCAACTGCGACAAAGGCAAACGGAAAATTTTAGGTCTATTTATAAAGTATCGTACTTATAAATCTAACTACATGCATGCTCCTTGTCTCACATTTAGCACTTAATACTTAACTAAGTATATATGCTAAATGTTTATTCATTAGATTATAGTACATACTAGATAACCTGCATACATTCTTCATAAGGGGGTAATGGCACTCACGGTCTATTTGGAGCTTATATGGTCACTGAAATCGTCTTGCAAACAATATTATAAAACTTCCTGCATTAAACATAGTACTGTGTACGGTCTGATCCCATAACAAGCGACTAAAGTTCTTCGCGTATATGAAAATTTAAATCAAATAAGTTCAGCATCATTCATACTTGAAATAAACAGTCATTTCATTGTGAATAGTCTCTGGTTGAGTGGAAATAAGTAAAGTAATCTTAATGCGAGATAGTAGAACAAAGAATGTATATATAATTACCATGAAGATTGCCTGGAGAAACACTTCAGTAAGTTAAGCGATTCTTTTTTACCTCAAATCTTTTGATTCACGGTGAATAGTATTTATATTAACTAAGGGATGACTAAGACAGGTGCTTATTCTAAAAGAATATACTGTAAATTTAAAAAAAAAGGATATCTTTTTTTATTTATTTTAAGTCTTTCATAGGCAGTCTTTATCTAGAGACAGACAATTAAATTAAATACAAATAAAATAAAATCTATTAGGATTCTTAAAATGTATATTTTTTATTTACATTTAAAATTAATGATGTAAAGTTTCTTATGAATGATTCTGGTAGAAAAATGTTGTTCGTTATATTGCACTCTTTTCTTTCGAATATTTCTCTATATATTTTGTTGCACTTTAACTCTTATAAAAAACGAAAAATATGTTTGAGATCTTAAGATTCAAAGTTGCGTTCGAATAATTCCTTAAAGAGATAGTGTTTTCTTCAGGTTAAGGTGTTAAATTTGCAGAGTGTTAAGAACTTTTCAATACTTCTTCTACATGAATTCTTTCATCTTATGATTTGAAGTTTCTTCATTTATATATTTTCATTCCACGATTATTCCTTAACAGCAGTATAGATTCTTATTACAAATAATTCTTACGCGTACAAACAATAAGGAAACTTGTCACTTTGTTATTCAACTGTGTACGATGAACCTTACACAGTAAACAGTATTTTCTTCTTGAAGTTGTGAAATAAATCTGCATAAATTGATTCCAAAATCATAAGAACTTATCAATAATTCTTTCGTCTTATTTTTTAAAGATTCTTTATCAATTATCCTTATTTAAGAGTATTTCTGTAACAGAAGAATAGATTCTTATTATAAAAATTTATATAAAATTGTCACTTTCTGTTGTAATTCTAAGGAGTATGATGAAACTGTCAGAGTGAAGAGTATTTAATCTTCGCTATTCCTCTGATTGCGTTTATCTTCTTGTGTTGACGTACGCTAAAGCAAATAGATATAATCGTGAATATATTGTATTTCTGTTGACTTGTTGTGAAATTTCGTAAAACGTCACTCTGCTCACCAAGTACCATTGATACACGTGTGTGTCGTACTCATTGTCATCGCTTAGGAGACGATGTTGGCATCAGTTGGCATCTCTTCAGAGAGTTATCTATTCGTGCGATGTGCGCTATCAACGGACAAAATCTTATCTCTATCAGTGGGTTTTTTTTTTTGTAATTCGTTTGTTCGTTTTTTTTTTCGCACGTTCTCTTTGTATAGTACCTGGCTAACCTGTGTATGTTCTTCTCCCTTTGCAGTTATACAAAAGCGCAGAACGCCGGTGTGTCAATTCGCATCGCCGCTGGACGTTGACATACATAGTAATCCTCAAGTGAGTAGTTACAACTGGCAACTGGCAGGTTGGAATCAAGAGTGAATACATAGTAGTGTGCGCGATAAGCTTATAAGTTAATAAATATTTTTCGAATGTAGCTTGTGAAGATATCAACTCGAAAGGGACCTGTATAGTGTCGTGTATATCCTGTCAATCCAATGTGACAGAAAAATGTAAGACACGCGCATAATGACATAATATGTTATGTACATCTGTATATAGTGCAGAGCCAAAGATAATGCTACACGCTAACCGAAGTCCGAAGATCCTGCGATTGAAAAATCACGCCACTAAAGCGCGTGTGTCTTTCTTGGATTTCCCATATTACGGAAGTCAAAAACACTCAAAAGACTAATCAAAATCAGTCCATCTGCCTCGAAATGGCTGACGAATCAGCGCAGCGAACTGTAGGGGGGCTCCCCTCAATTAGTGCTATCGCAAAGTTGTCGAGCAACCCCCACACGGAGGTCCATAGACTCGCTCGCCACTTGGAGATTATATTGTGAACAAAAGCTTCGTCTGCACCACTCGCTGGATGCGTGATCAATGTCGCGCGACGTTAACTCGCCATGGAGATAGTAGCCGCAAGTAGCCCCCAGTTTCTTGGGACCCTCTTGCCCCTTCCTGCTCCTGACTGTGTAGCACGTGATAAGGCCCGAGAGTGTTTATATTTGGCTATCATTCTCACCTATTGGCGCTTTTATTTATAGACCAAGATTATGGTCTATTTTAGACATCGCAATCCTACATGCATTATACAATATGTTGGAGTTCAATGTGACAAAGATTCGACTCAGACCATATTTACTTACCTACTACCTTGACATTACAACGGGTAATAAAGTAGGCCCGACTACAGCCATATGTATTGCCAGACAAACTCAGTTTAATGCCTGCAATTCGACAGACAGATATAAACTACACTATCTGATAAACGTGATCAACAGCGTGCGCAAATGAATTCTTTATTATGGCAATAAGTTTGTAGAAGTAATTCGCATAGCGACGTTTTCAAGCCTCATCTCAGGGAATGGAAAGTATTCAGTCTGTTTATATTTATCGTGTACTTACACGATTCTAATGACTCTATTCGATCGCTTTGCTAGCCCGCTGATTAGCACAGTCTTATCTCGGTTAGATGATACATTAATGTGTGTACAGTGGGCACTAGGCAACACTGCAAACACCACCCACACACCTCTTCCAATATCTGCTAATTGGCTTATCACAATAAACAACAACAACAACGAGTTCCAGTGCTCGGCGAGTACACTTCAGACGTGGAGGCACAACCCAAGCCACACCCATATTATAGTTTATTTGCTGAACAACCATGAGCCAGTCAGTCAGTCAGTTAAACATCCCAGACTTTAGATACAGACCCCTGTTGTTCGTTTGCTGCTTATCTTAGCTTTAGCTCTGAGACGAGACAAGAGTCGACTATGTACCCCGTAAAAAATAGAGAGAGAGAGAGAGACTGAGATTAATCTTATCGAGCTTACAATTTGTTGTCATTAGGCTCTGTTGGCCAAGCTGGCAGGCTTATGAATATAAATACATATTCATACTTATTTAGTGTTTTAAATTTTGATTGCTCATTTATTGAGTTTGCTGGAATATCAAATCAGCTGTAAGAGACTATTTGCGTCAATGATAATGTACAAGGTAGCAACAGGTTTAATTAATCCAGTAACTTTTCACAAAAGTTTATCATTAAAAAACCTTTTGCAGTCCGTTGTACTTAAATAGTTTACGTATTTATTCCTTTCTCCACAGACCGTTGTGCTTGAGGGTAAATATTGGAAACGTCATGCAGCTGTCATCAAAGCAGAATACAGAAAATGGCGCAAAAATTATAAATCACAAGCAATTGGTTGCCTGACTTATGATTCGGTAAGTTGAATATATATTATACTCGTATATCTAAGAATTAATTATGCTTTGTGCAACGATTTGGTAGAATTTTCCATCTCCTTGAACTGTACCAATATGACCATGTAGGTGAATATGGCCGTAAAGAGCTGTTAGGCATTAAAAATGTCAATAAAACTGGATTAGTGACTTGAGATAATGTGTTTAATTTGTAGATATAGTATACCTTGAATAGCGTGCTCTTATCCAGGGTAAAGAAACCGTAGGCTGTTAGTATTGGTCGTTGACGTAGATTCTTCAGCAGAAACTTTTCAACCTACGAGTATATTTATAGTAGTGAAAATGCAAAATTTACAATTATTTCTTACCATTCTGTCCAGACCTGTGCCGGTTCGAGGTATTTTCGAAAGAATTTTGGCTGTCTTATTTGCCTGAAAATGAATTAAGAAATTATGCATTAACTTTGATTCAAATGTTTTTTTTCTTCTCGGTTTCCTAAGATTACCTTGGCCCATTCATCTAGTTATGCAATTTCATGATGAGTTACTCACCTCAATAGTGATTACATTAGATCGCATAAGAAACGATATCATTATCAGCCAAGGAACATTCCAAAGGCTGGCGGTGATGATAACTATTGTATAATCATAGAATCCCGAAACCTTCCCCTCCATCACGGTGCTCATAATAAAGAGTGGACCAGAAGGAGCTATAGCCAAGACGAGAGTGTTGGGCAGGACGAGTAGTCCGAAACACTGATTTAACTCGCCAGCAATGTGACCGAGTATTAGTTGCCTTTCATTGAGATTACTTGTAAAGTTCCATTTAGAGATCGGTCTTTGCTCTAGTTGAACATTGTAATGTGCCACTCCAGCGGCAACAATTTGTTGCAAGCAAACAAAGAACACGGTCAGTAGGCAGGTGACAAAGAAGGTATAGCTGTATATAAATATAAATATGATCATCGGAACTGCAAGCAGCTTTGCATAGTAGAATCCATAAACATGATTAAATATGTTTACTGACACCAGAACCTTAAATACTAGAAACAATCGTTGATGTTTCCTTTTGGTCATATCATTCGAAACAATTCCACTTAGCTGAAGCAGAGATTCTACTAATGCTATATGTCGATGACGTCGTACATAGAAACAGATGTAGAGTATCGAGAGTACTATACAATAGCCTCGTATATTGATATTTTCATAAATTTTTTCCGTCTTGTTGTAAACTTCCACGAACAAAGTTTCAGGATAAAAATATGCGCACAGAAAGCAAAACATGGTAAAACTCTGTATAATCAGTAAATAGATCAATGCGTAGTGTTCACTGTAGGATGTTGTCCGTAGCAAACATCGTTCGTTGTCGAAGCGGGCACACATCATTCCCACGAGGTGCAGAGCCCGCAACTGTTCGCGCAGATGCTTGCAGACAGACATGGTGTCGTTGACTAACGAATTCAATTGGATTCAAGTAACGAATTCCCATGTTTTTCGCTAGCACAATTGGCTAAAATGCATTTGCGTATAAGATCTGGTGATAGTTCCTAATTAATTGACTAAAGTAAGCAGATAATCTTGACAGGTTGTTCGTAATTAATATGCTCGATATGAACCAATTCGTTAACTCTCTAATTTGTCATAAAGTTATGTGTAATGTGTTGATTGAAAATTTTTTGTACTCTACTATACAAATAAATAATCACAGAGGCAACTTCATAATTCCCTTTAATACGGTCAAAGCAACAACTTTAATGAAGTTTATAAATTACTCTGATAATTGATGTCTACTTAAGAATTTAATTAACTGATTAGTGTTAGGAGGGCGTAGGCTTAACGAAACAAATCCAAAGTTTTAGATAAACCTGATCTGCGTATGGTATACAAATAGGGCCGTAGCGAAGCTAATTTTGCTAATATAGTAAAAAAGAAAAGAGTAATTTTCGCAAAAAAAAAAAAAAAAATGAAATGTTTCATGAACTAAAAACAAATTTAGTTTTGCACAAGTCCCCCGAGAAGACCTCTACGGGCCTGTATACAAATAAAGGGTGTCGCACTTAAATTGTTGCTACGATCGTAAAATATTAGTAAACCTTGTCAAAATTGTATTAATTCATACCTCAGTTGAAACTACATCTTTGCGAAATATCATCACCATCACTGCCAGCCATGGGATATTCCAAGTGATGGTTAAGATTAAAACGCGAATCAAAGTATATGTGTCAAGCTGACTGGCATCCGGCACGAATATTATTGTGATCAGATAAAAGGGAGCTGCTGGTGCCGATATAATCACAAACGCCGTAATTAGCACCATGACAAGGCCAAAGTCAGAGTTCAGTTGTTCATGGCAAATGATGAGCATCTGATTGCGATGCCACAAAATTCGTCGCCACATCGTCGTCGTCTTTGTTGCTTCGGTAGCAGCCAGCAAGTCGCGATTATGAAGGTGCAAGAGGGCAGCCAAGACTTGTGTCAGGCAACTATAAAGAACTATGATAAGCCCTATCAGCATGTAGCTGTAGGTGAAAATGAAACATAGCAATATGTTAGACACCAATGAAATATTGTAGTTTACACTCTGGCCGAAAATAACGCCACACACTGACGACATGCACACATGGATGAGAAAACGTGTGAAAAACTGTTTTGCATAGCAATCCCTTAGGTCATTTCGATTGCTTTCAAGCAGCAGGCCAAGCAGAGCGATGAGACTGCGACGTTTCACATAAAACATAAGGTACACCATTGATATAGTCAGGCAGGCACTGCAATAGTCGATAAGCAAATACGTATTCCCTACGACACTATCAGTAATCGCACCATGATCAGGTGATAGTAGAAAATAAAGTAAAGCGGTCCATGATACAATTTGGGCAACGATGAATCCAATAAGTGCTTGAATATCATCGGCATCACTTATATAGCAAGTCTCATTGGTATCGTTGGTAAGACAAAGTAAACCGATACACTTCAGGCTAATCAAATAGATGCGCAGCTCAGTTCTGTAGGACATGACCGTATGCCATAAGCTGATGGACTAATGCAAGTCAAACTTGCAAAGGACAACACATATTTCAGTCGATAATTAGCTCTACAAAGGGCTTTGATGGCACTTTAATATCCCCTTCCATTGATAGCAATCAAATCAATTGTGGTCTGCTATTAGTTTAATGGACTCACTTGAGTGACCCGAGAGATCGAAACTCTCTCTACTTCATAATTGCTACTTCATGCATTTAGAATTAATTCTCAATCAAATAAAATGTTGTTGAACTGTCGTTTCCATCTTTTTAAAGATTTTCTTATTTCAATAAAGACTTTCTTATTTCAATAATTAAAAATCATAGGAGTTGAGAGACCTACATACCTGTTCGCCAGCTAAATCACTCATCAAAGCCGTTGTCGAGGTCATGAAAGTTGGAAAAAGCCAGACAATAGACAATACCAAATGTTCTATTGGAGTAGAGTCTGTGCCGCTCACAAATACAATATAAAGTATACTTGATGCGTCTAGGGAGCAGAAGAGTTGACATAGCCATATATTGAATCCGTACACCAGACTAATCTGATCACTGCACAAGACGAGCAATCGATCGTGCAGATCGAGACAGTTGCGTAGTCGTAGAATATCGCTGCAAATTCGTTTGGGATGCTGCAGTTGCTGTACTAGAATCTCGAGTTGTTCCTGATTCGAAGCGAGTAAATGGCGTACAATATGTATAAGACAGACATAGGTGCCCAGTAGAAAGCTGCTGATAATGGCACGCAAGGGAAATCCCATGGTGCTAAAGGTGAACCAACCAGAGGCATTTATCAGCCATGCCATTAAGCAACTTTTTACGAAATTTATCAGATACAACATGTTCATTATTCCTATAATCCAGAGCAATCGCTGCGGAAACAGCAGGCGAGTTGAACTTAAGTATTTACGTCTATATAGCTCCAGTTGCCGAACGATTCGCACATGAGAGCCCTGTAGCCATATAAGCCAAGCATTCTGAACAAATTGTATGAGCAAGGCCGAGAAGAGTACAAATCTTTCATAATGATTTCCCGTCGCTGTCAATTCCGTACGAAAACAGACTGTCCAAAACCATACCAATATGATCATACAGCTGATCAGATAAGTTTGGATGGCAAAGTGCACCAGGTAGCAGATGAGGCTGCGGCTGACACGATATCGATCCTGTTTCGGATTGTATTGTATACAGAAAATGCCCAAATAGCGGCATATGCGATAATACGGATAGAGCTCACTTGGCTGATACTTCATTATAGATATGACGACACGATAATAACTTATCAGAAACTGGTGGCGGATTGCTTCACTCAATCGGTATTTATATTATGTTTCAGAATACTATTAGCCTAATGGCATTTACTTAGGTCTAGGTTATGTTATTCTTTCCGTAATAGCTTTGATGACCTTGTCAAATAAATAATACGCCCTTAGGAAAACATTATAAGGGTTTAGAAATAACAAGAGATGTACAATAGAAGAAGAAACGTTATTAAAGAGGGTTGGGAATTGATTTACCTAAGGGTATCACCAGACCTTGTTGACACAAAGTGTTGCCTGCTATGAAATGCGAGCAACCTTTTTCTATTGTATTTAAAACTGATTCTTTCCCACTCACCTGCTTGGCCACCTCGTTGATTGTCAAGGGCATGGTCATATACAAAATCAGAGGTGACATCCAGCTGATGACTAATGTGACTTCCAACGTTGAAAAACGTTCACTAAATGTTGCCATAAAACAGATCGCACCAGCATCCAAAATGAAGAACATATATGGAAATAACAAAGCGACACCAAATACTAGGACAATTTCCTCCTGGCACAGTAGGAGCAGTTCATCGTTGATTCTTAAACCAGTCTCTAGTTTCATCCCTGATATAGTCAGGCTGTTTCCTCTCACCATTTCCTTCCATTGGTCTTCTTGAGCTTGTAACAATCTTCGTACCAAGTACACCAAATGAGTCTAGCAACTGATGAGGTAGTTGGTACGCACGAAAAGTAAATACAGCGAGAAGTAGGAGAATATGTGATTGATCTGATTATATGAAAGCCAAGAGGTTTTCATATAATTAAGAATATTGCACAAATAGAATAAAGATATTCCAATCCAGAGACGTCTAATCCAAAGTGGCCTTCTCATCGCTATAGTATCAACCTGCAGAAGTGACGTCAAAGTTGCCAGTCGATTGAATAGAGTTTGTTGGGTGTGTTGCATGATGCGAAGCCAAGTGTTGGTCATGAGTTCAGTCATTGGAATCGCTATAACCAGTAGGTAAACAAATATTTTTCCGACACTTGTCTGGATGTTCAAAAAATCCCAGACTCCTCGGTTAACAACAGTTTCTCTAAGACTTCCGAAAATAAAACACAACGCAATTAACTGGACGACGTAAGTTTTCCAAGTTGGTGTTATCACATATCTCTGCAAGGATTCTGAATAGTCAAGATCGGTGAACCCCAAATATCGTTGATAGATAAGAAACGGAAATAACGGTTTCCGACACGACATTTCCCGTGTGTTTCGTTAAAGGTAGCCTAAAGAACTAAGCGTACTTTTAGTGCTCCCTGTCAATATTCCTCCATATCATTAGCACATCAACGTGTATGCCTAGATTGGACTATTTCAATTAATCTAATGTGTATCGAGCTTGACAAGCTAAGTGATAAGTCTGGTCTTTATCTATTGCAATATTCGAATATATAAGTGTCTACATAGAACCTTTGTCTAAACCAATAACATTATGAAGTGGTCTTCTAATTGAAAGTTGATAGAAAATAATTATTGCTTCTAAGAATTATCATTGTTCCTAGGATAAACTTCACTCTTATGAGGTGTGCTCAAAAACTATCACGAATTTTCGCGGGACACGTATAATCGAATTTCGATTTTACTCAGAACAGTTTCAAGTGTTTCGGAGCACTTTATTTTAATTTTTTTTTTTTTATGCAATTTGATCCATATTTTTCGAACACGCAAAATACTTATAACCTTTAAGCCTCTCACAACCAAACAAAAAATGCTATACACTTGAAACTTGGTACAGATGTTCGACAAGAGAGTACCAACATAAAAAATCGAAATTCGATTATACGTAACAAGGGAAAATTCAAAATTCGCGATGCTTTTTGAGCACACATCGTATGTATACTGTTGCGACTTCAAAGACATTTTTTCTTCCCCTTTTTGGAATGTTATTCTAGTTTTACAACTATTAAATAGTTAACGAATAGTTTCAAAAATAATGTATCTTTGCTTGGAAATCATCAAGTCATATGCACCCGAAACAGATCCCTGTCTACCTGACATGTCCCCCACTCTGCACTTATTATTTTAGATTAAAGAGATAATTAGATTGGTAAATAAGACTTACCTCTGTGATTAGTGCATTGTTCATTAATGGTATGACCATATATATGCACAATACAATCATCCAACAAAGCATATTTACCATCGCTTTTGAAGAAAATTGGCTATCCAAAGTGAAGAGATAGGCAACATAAACCGCGTTATTTCCGATATAAAAAATATCTAACAACAAGATGACACCGAAAACGTCCATGAGCTCTTCCATGCACATAAGCAAAAGTTCATTGTGAATACGTATGTTTTTGGCTAACGTAATGGAGCTTATTGAAGAACCCGATTGGATAAGCTGAGATGCCTGTTCTTGAAGCATACTCACGATGGCGCTGACAAAAGACGCGTAACAAGTGATGATGAAATTGTTACGCACAATATTGATATTGAAAGCCAAAAAGTTTATAACGTTGAAAAAGTGTGGACAATATTCCCAAAGGTTTATGATACCAGTTATTAAATTCACATTATAATAAAAAGTGGTACCCAACCAGATACGATAAAACCAACATGGACGGGTCAATACCGTAGTCTCCACTTTTAGGCAAAATGCCAAATTGGACAATTTATGCAATAGATTCATTTGCTTTTCTTGCTGTAGGTAGAACCAAAACATGACCATAAACTGCGTAATGGGACATGTCAAAAGTACTAGTTGGTAGAAATTTCGGCCCGGATGAGATTCCATATCGAATTTATCAACACACGCTAAAGTCAATGCTCCATACAAACAATAGCTTAGAATGAACAGTACTAATATTTGAAGTATATAAAAGAACAAGGTGGGATTGAACACATAACAACGAAGAACACTCGAGTAGTTTATGTAGGCTAGGCCCATTAACCGTTGATAATGCACAAATGTAAAGAGTTTCCCATGACGACGGTCTTTCAACATTTTCTCGATTTAATACTTGCTTCGGGATATACTTCACCACGCAAACTGAATTGATAGAATATGAACGTTTGGTTTCCTATACGAGTGATAGAATCTAATGGAAATACCACATTGGACTAATTAAAATTGTGGATGAGTTTTATAAACTTGATAATGAATAAAGGTCATACTAAAAGGTTCCTTTGACATCGTTTTATAAAATTAGTATTAGCTTCATGAATACCCGAAAACATACAACAAATCCAAGAGTCATTTTAATATATATACGCAATTATATCAATAGTTGTTCGTCTTTCTCTTACTCACCTGTCTTGTCAATTCGTTGACGGTCATTGGCATACTTTGATATATACTCAAAGGTACAAACCAAAGAAGCAGACGTAGAGATTCTAATAGAGAGAACTTTTCTTTCAATGTTGTCATATATAAAATAGATATAGCATCCAGGAGAAAAAAGACGAAAATCAATATCAAGGTAACGCCAAAGATTTGAACTATCTCCTGCTGGCATAGTAACAACAGCTCATCGTAAAGGTACAGGTTGCATGAGAGCTCACTCGAACACATCTTGGTACTATCCAGGATGCCCTGCAACTGATCTGCCTGTGTCTGCAGCAACACCAACACCTCGTGTACCAAGGAGGTGTAATAGGTTATTAAAAAGGTTGAGCGTACCATGAGCACAAAGAAGCTCGCAAAGGCCAGGTAATAGCTCCAATATCTAAATGGATTCCAAACGAACAGGGTAAATCCCAGGATAATGCAAGTATAATATGCCAAAATGGCCAGCCAAAAGCGAAAAAGCCAACGTGGACGTTGCAACCTCTCTATATCCACCTGCAGACGACAGGCTAGTTGGCTTAACTTTTCCAGTAGAATCTGCTGAGTTTTCTGTTGAAATCGCAACCAAACGGATACAAATAACTGCGTGGTAGGTATAGATATCACAACGAGGTACTCATAAATATTCCCGGATGTTGACCTCATGTCCATATAAATAATGCTTCTCCGGTGTAATGCTTCAATTAAGTCCACACATAACATAATTTTGATTAACACTTGGCTTAAATAGGACACCCAGTTTCCGTTAAGCACGTAACACTCCCGCGAACTAGAGTATTCAATATCGGTCAGCCCCATATAACGTTGATAGTGAATAAACGACAAGAGCTTCATTCTGACCGCAAAACACGCGCCTGTTGTCGCCTACTTTTTCTGTGACACTGAACTGAGTTCCAATTCTACAATAATACAGTATACCCGGAATCGGGCAACAATCAATTAGCTTTTGGTCGCTTAATTAAATGGACACTATTTTCTATTTTCCAAGGGGTTTAAAGGGTACAACGATGGAATGTTTATGGAGTCAAGAGTACCTCCTTAAGATAATACTTAAGTTATTTAATGAAAAAATGATTTGCATCTGAATTTGTAATTTTAGTCCGAATTAGTCCGCCATACCTCGACCTCTATACAGGTTGAGACTTTAAATTTAAGTTATTCACTAGCACTTTAGTTCTTTTTCTATAGAATTAAAATACCATTTGGAAATTAATTTAGTTTGTAATTCTGTATCTATCTATTTATTTAAGTTACTTAAGTTCTAAGAGTTTTTGTTTACTTGTATTGCTCACCTGACTTGCCAAATCGTTGACCACCAGCGGCATAGCTAGATAAATACCCAAAGGTGTAACCCAAACTAACAGTTTGAGCACTTTCCATCCCGAGAATCGTGCCGACAATGCGGTCACAAAAAGTAAACAAGTTGAATCCAGTAGGGTAAACATGAAAATCAAAATGAAGGCGCCACTGAAAACTTCAACTAACTCCTGCCTACAGAGCAACAATAGCTCATCGTGTAGGCACAGATTGTCTGATAGTTGTCTCATAGAATTCCCGGTTTTCTTCAGTTGATCTGCCTGGACTTTTGACAAGAGCTTTACCTCATGCACTAAGCAGGTGTAACATATAATCAGAAAACTTGAGTGTATCAAAAGAACTAAGAAGCTGACAAAGGCTAGCAAATATGTCAAATGTCTGTCCGGATTCCAAAATAACAAGCAAAATCCTATAACGTTGACAATAGCAAATGCAGAGGTGCTCAGCCAGAGACGGTAAAGCGTGCGTGGGTATTGCAACCTTTCTGTATCCACTTGCAAGCGAGCGGCTAATTGACTCAACTTATTAAGTAGAATCCGTTGAGTTTCCTGTTGAAATCGTATCCAAATGCCAACAATTATCTGAGTAACAGGTATGTATAGTACAACAATGTGGTGAAATAAGTTAAGCGATCTCGACTTCATGTCCATATAGATAACTCCTTTCTGGAGTAGTGCCTCAATTAGACCTGCAGTTAGAAGGACTTGTATAACTACTTGGCTTGAATATGACATCCAATTCCCATTGAGTACGTAACAGTCCAACAAAATAGAGTAATCGATATCGGTTAGTCCCAAATAACGTTGATAGTGTATAAACGACGAGAGCTTCATTTTGACCACAAAACACGCGCCTGTTGTCGTCTAGTTTTTCTGGGAAACTAAATTGCGTTCTAATTCTACAATAGAACAGTAAACATGGAATCGGGCAACCAATCAATGAGCTTTTGGTTCAGTTAATTAAATTAGCACAACAGTTATATTCAATTTTCCAAGGGGTTTGAAAGGCACTACGATGTTATGTGTGGCATCGCAAACAGTTGCAACAAGCTGCGAAGGACCAAACATCGTAATAGTTAGAAGACGAATGCGAAGATTCTAAAGAATACATTTTTTTCATTTATCGTCTTCGTTTTGTCTTGTTTTTTAATAATAAAATACTTGATTTAATTAATGAAGTAGTGATTTTCAGATGGCATCTTTTTCTTTTCTGTTTAAAAACGTAGAAAACGGAGTGTACAAAATTATTTCTCCTGGGGGTCCTAATTACCCCACCCCTACAACAATTTTCTCTGATCTTTCTGCCACTAAAAAATTAAAAACTATCGTCATTAAAGATTAGCTGAGGCTTGGGATCATTCACTCGTAGTTCACTGCATTTTTTGATAACTGTCTGTCTATTTATATTTATATAATTCAAGGTATTTATTTTAAGAGTATGAACATAAAGGTCTCTTCTTTTTTGTCGGTTTCTTGTATTGCTCACCTGACTTGCCAAATCGTTGACCACCAGCGGCATAGCTAGATAAATGCCCAAAGGTGTAACCCAAACTAACAGTTTGAGCACTTTCCATCCCGAGAATCGTGCCGACAATGCGGTCACAAAAAGTAAACAAGTTGAATCCAGTAGGGTAAACATGAAAATCATAATAAAGGCGCCACTAAAAACTTCAACTATCTCTTGCCTGCAGAGCAACAGCAGCTCATCGTACAGACAAAGATTGTGTAAAAGTTTTCTCGGAGCTTTCTGCAGTTGATCTGCCTGTGCATTTAGCAATAGCATCACCTCGTATATCAAGCAGCTGTATACCGTTATCAGAAAGTTTGAACGCAGCCTGAGCACTAAAAAAGCTGCCAAAGGCTAGTAGTTGTGTCAAATGTCCATTTGGATTCCAAAGAAACAGGAGGGAATATCCTATAATTTTCAAGATATAATAAGCCGATGTAGCCAGCCAAAACCGGAACAGCCAACGTGGTTGTATCAATCCATCTGTGTCTACTTGCAAGCGAGTGGCTAATTGGCTTAACTTGTTTAATAGAATCCGTTGAGTTTCCTGTTGAAATCGTATCCAAATGCCAACAATTATCTGAGTAACGGGTATGAAGATTAAGACAATGTGGTGAAATAGATTAAGCGATCTCGACTTCAAGTCCATATAAATAACTCCTTTCTGGAGTAGTGCCTCAATTAGCCCTGCAGTTAGAATGGCTTGTATAACCACTTGGCTTAAATAGGAGATCCAATTCCCATTTAGCACGTAACAGTCCAACAAACTAGTGTAATCGATATCGGTGAGTCCCAAATAACGTTGATAGTGTATAAAGGACGAGAGCTTCATTTTGATCACAAAACACGCGTCTGTTGTCAGTTAGTATGTCTGAATAACTGAACACAACATTCAAATTTTACAATATAGCCCAATTGTATTGAACAAATAATTAATTACAATTGAACAACAATTAATCAATTGGTGTATGGTTCAGGTAATAGAATTGGGTTTATAATTGTATTCTGTTTTCGATAGTGCTTAATGGTACCGTGAGGGATTAATTCGTTCATGGAGTTAGAAATTGTGTTGTATATAGACCATACAAATGATTGTTAACAAATTTTAAAACAAATTAGGGAATCTAAATCAATAGAAATTTCTCTCTATGGAATGTTTAATCGAAGATGCTTTTAATTTAAAGAGTATAAAAAGTGGAGGTATTTTTCATTTATATTTATTTACGATATATGTATATGATTATAATAGAGTTTTGGCGACCTTTATTTTTTATACTCATTATAGCTGGCTCGAGGTCAAGGTTCAAAAAATTAATATAATAAAAACAATTTGTTTTTAAGACGTGTCAAATCAATCCCTGAAGACGGTTACCGAAGTGTAACCGAAATATATCGGAAAAATATAAATTAAAAACAAATTGTTTTTATTATATTAATTTTTTGAAATATTGACCTCGAGCCAGCTATAATGAGTATATGTATTATATACATATGCATATTTATATTTATTTATATATTATATATATATGCATATTTATATTTATATATATATATATATATATATATATATATATATATATATATATAATTTAACCTCTGTTTAGCCAAATCGTTCACCATCAGTGGCATAGCTAGATATATAGCTAAGGGTATAACCCAAACTAACAGTCTGAACACATTCCATCCCGAGAATTCTTCCGGCATTGTGGCCACGTAAAGTAAACATGTGGCATCCAGTAGGGTAAACATAAAAATCATAATGAAGGCGCCACTGAAAACTTCAGCTATCTCTTGCCTGCAAAGCAACAGCAGCTCATCGTGTAGGCACAGATTATCTGATAGTTGTCTCGTAGAATTCCAGGCTTTCTTCAGTTGATCTGCCTGGGCTTTCAGGAAGAGCTTTACCTCATGTACTAAGCAGGTGTAACATATAATCAGAAAATTTGAGCGTATCCAAAGAACTAACAAGCTGACAAAGGATATCAAATATGTCCAATGTCTGTCCGGATTCCAAACTAACCAGGAAAATACTATAATGATGACAGTATAGTATGCAGAGGTGCTCAGCCAGAGACGATAAAGCGAGCGAGGGTATTGCAACCTTTCTGTATCCACTTGCAAGCGACGGGCTAATTGACTCAACTTGTTGAGTAGAATCCGTTGAGTTTCCTGTTGAAATCGTATCCAAATGCCAACAATTAACTGTGTTAGGGGTATGAAGAGTACGACAATATTGTGAAATAGGTTGACCGATCTCGACTTCATGTCCATATAGATTACTCCTGTCCGGAGTAGTGTTTCAATTAGCCCTGCAGTTAGGATGGCCTGTATAACCACTTGGCTTAAATAGGAAATCCAATTTCCATTGAGCACATAACAGTCCAACAGAGTAGAGTAATCGATATCGGTGAGTCCCAAATAACGTTGATAATGTATAAACGACGAGAGCTTCATTTTGACCACAAAACACACGGCTGTTGTCGGTATGTTCGTCTGAATAACTAAATACCATATTAAAAACGAAAAAAAAAAAAAAAAAAAGAAACTGCTGAGAAGCTTGGCCATATCGGAAGGTCAATCTATATGACTGGGTTAATTAAATTGCAATTACAGTAAAAGTACGTTTTGATAATAGGGTTTGCAATGGTCTACAGTGGCTCACACCCATTTCGATGCAGGGGTAATTTCACAGTTTATTGTGCTTTAACTTGGAAACTGCAATGCTTAGCATACAAATTTATATTGTAATGTTTCCAATATAAATACAAATCTGAACTGGTTGGGAGTTCTAGTGCTGAGATGAAAAACGGATTTGATCCCAAGTTCGTCTTTGTTGTAGTTTTGTATTGTATTACATTGATTTTTTCATCTAGAAATTGTAAACTGCAATGTTGCACTTCATTAAAAGATGCTAAAGCTGTTTTCCGTTTTTTTGGTATTTTGGCTTTATATTTATTTTTAATGCCTTTTTTGCACAATTTTGATCTGTCCTCTTAGCTTTCTCAAACGATAGTGACGCGCTCCCGTTTTTTTCGCGTCGCCCAACACATTTTTATCGATATGGATATCCACAGGGTTATCGTTAAGTAAATCGACTTTCAAAAGTGTTTCGACTATGGTCACACTTAAAAAACAAAATAGTTGTCTTGAATTTTCTTGTTTTTTCAACTTTCCCTAATAATAGAATAATGTTAACACTCACCTCAGTTGCTAAATTATTGATGAGTAAAGGTATGCTCATATAGATTGTAGTCGGCGCCAACCACCGCAGGAGCAGCAGGATTCTAAGAAAGCTAAACCACTCATACGGTAAGGCTAAGAAATACGTTTCCGCAGCATCGAGTGTTGAGTACAAATAGGTCAGTAATAGGGCAATTCCAAAGGTGTGTGATATTTCTTGACAGGCTAACTGAATCTGATCATAGAGATACAGACTCATTGCCAGATCATTGGCTGATTTCTGGCAGCCATTTGTCATATGTGACTCCAGTTGAGATCTCACTGTTCTCATAAGATATTTGATGCTCAACAATAGGGAACAGTAGCAGGTGATTATGAAATTTGCACAGAAGACGCGCACAAAGAATCCAGGCAAGAATATTATTTGCTGTTGATCTAGGCCCAAATCGTAAAACGCGTAGACAAATACATCGATGCCGTAATAGGTGGAAATGAAAACCCAGAGACGATAAAGCCAACGAACACCAGACGTCTCCAGGTTCTTCAAGCGGAGTTTACTAGCCACATGGCTTAAGCGATTTACGATATTCAATTAGGTATCTTGACACAAATACATCCATAGATTGACCGACAATTGAGTGGTAGATCCGGCCAAGATCACTAAATGATCAAATAAATTAATGGATTCCGAATTGAATTCTTGGTAATTTAAAGACCAATATCGAATTGTTGATAAAAATGAAATGAAAAGTGACCCTTGGATAAGAATCCTCATTAAATAGGACAGCCAAGTGGCACTGAGTGAATAGCGCTCGTAAAAGTTGCTGAAGTCAAAATCGTTTAGACCCAAGTATCGTTGATAGTGCAAATACTTGAATAGTCGCATTATTCAGTCTAAAGAAAAGTCGCGTTTGTGTTGCCGATAGCTTTGTGAACTGAATAAAAGGTATTCAAAATGTCCACAGTCATGCATTTAATTGCAGCAGATAATCGCATATAGTGTAATTTTTAATGATAGTTGTTGTCTTAATTGGAGTTCTCTGGCGGGTTTTATATTTTTCATGAGGGCAATATACGAAAAGGGCTTACAACCCTTATACAAGCATCATTCTATGACATTTTTCGAGTGACTCTAATAATGAATGCATTCTAAATACTTTACAGCGTTCACTCAAGACTTATCGCCACACATTTCAATTACCTAATGAAGTTTTTTATAGCCGCTTCTTAAAGAATTGAAGAGTGGGAGACCCCATAAAGTGTATATATATCTTCTGCCGTAATACATTTGCACAAAGTTGTTGTCAATTTGCAATGGTCGAAGGGTATAAAGAGACATCCAGACGTGACCGATGATTAAGCTATCCAAAATACATATAACATAACTGCATATACCGCATACCCAGATCATGACACTTTTAAGATTTTCTTTAAAGTAAATTGGGTAAAGCTAACTGTACTTACCTCTTTGTTAAGATAGTTAAAAGATGTAAGTAACACTGCAAAGAGTAGGTTCAATAATATCCATGGCAGAGGCGAAAGCATGAATCTCTGTGATAACCCATAGAAGAACGATGGGAGTACTGTGGCAGTAAAGTTCAAGTGCAAGAGAATAAGCGGTCCGAAAATGATATTCACATCCTGTTCCCCAAGAAAACATATGTCATCATGTATTTCAATGCTTCGTAAGACAATCCTGAATATATGCGGACGGTCAAGTCCTTGTTTAAGCCCATTTTGAATTCCATTTCGATTGTTGTACAAAATCCGAGCCATTTGGCTTATCAAAGCAATGTAGAAGGTAGCCAGAAGATTGCAAAAGAGTTGATGCACAATATTGCAGGCAATAAGTCGCAAGAAGGCAATGTCCCCAAATAACTGATTACCAAAGTGATAGAAACTGTTAATGACCTGCATAAAACTAGTGGCTAGCCAACAGCGAAGCATCCACTGTGGCACACAGAGGGGTCCACAACTTGACTTGGATATTTTATGTAGTCGTCGAAGCAGTTTTAATAGGCGACGCTGGTGCAGCTGCAACCAGAGTAACTGCAGCGATACTGTCATGGGATCCCAAAAGAATGCAATGTGATAGGAAATTTCAATTACAAATTTCGAAGTGCTTTCGTACGTCACATTGAAATTATTTATTGAGTTGTACGTGGACCAAAGTAACACTACTTGTAGCACACTATGTCTTAAGTAGAAGCTCCAATCCGCTTGCAATCGATAACATTTTAATTTCCTATCGAAATATATATTTATAAAGCACATGGCACGCAAGAACTCTATGTAAATTCGAAATGTCTGCATTTTCACTCGACTCCCGACTCGGGATAAAGTTGACAATGAACTGGATAGTACCATGAAGTTGAGTGGGTTAGAAAGTCCATCCGTAAAATGGGTACTCCCATATGTATACGGAGGTATATTTGGAGAGGGTATATTAATTTGGCACAGAAGTTTGCTACACACCTTAAGAGACATATAATATATTAGGTATATATTTATAATATATTCTATTTATAATATATTCCGTTTGTCCGTAAGCCCCTGTGTGTCCGTCTGTTGCAACGAAAACTAGTCCCTCAGTTTGTCAACTATCTTGGCAAAACTGCTTCTTTGCTCACACTGTAAAAAAGGCCGAAAAAGCCGGATCGGACGGATATATCGTATAGCTGCCATACAAACTATCGGTCAATTGTTTATAAATTTCATCACTCGACCCTATAACATATAGCCACATAGAAATAAGGAATAAGTTTCCCATTAGTAAAAACCTTCACTGCAAGGGTATAAAACCTTCGGCATGGCGAATTTAGACTTTCTTTCTGGTTTTTAATTAATCCAATTCCCAGAGCGAAATATCTATTGTTAATTACAATTGAAACTTACGAAACCTTATCGTTTTTTAAATTACAGAAAAGTGAATTGGACTTTTTGGAATGGTCACCGTTGAACGATAGAAACTTGATGCCAGACGACTGGACAACAGATACATTGTTCTCGGCAATAAATGTACCTTTCCCCTTTCCCGATTCCAGAGAAATTGGTAGGTTAAGCTAACTATAGCATACGACATTATTTACTAATTGGATTCATTTGCAGCGCGTGGAGCTGGAATTGCGGATTTTATACAGCCAAGTCTGGGGCCCCTGCAACCGAATTTAGACGACATCGATATTACCTTCTCAGGTGAGTTAACGTGTATTTCTGCCACTGATGAATAGCTGCTAAAATCTGATATATTACAGATTTGCTCACAACGCCTTCTTCACGCTTGCCACCCGTGCCCGAGGAGGGCACCGATGCGGACATGCTTAAGAACGATGACTATTGCCTGCCAGCGATTGTGGGTGCTCCGCACACGCTCTACAGCAGCGACAGCATGATGGACGTAGTGGGTAGCGGCAGTGCCGGCAATGGTCAAGTGGATGCCAACATGTTGGAGTTGAACACGCCGATTAGTAACTTGCCATATGGTGACATCGATCAACAGTTTGCGGCGGCACGACAAGCACAACAATCCGCTAACGATGCACAACAGCAACAGTTGCTGAGCGAGGGGACATCGGGTCGATTGCATTCGGCCAAACACTTTGGGGCTATCAGCAGCAACGACAGCAGCAATCGCTTGTCGGCCAGCGACAATTTCTCCTGCAAGAGTGTCATCAATGGGCGCATTGCCAAGAACACACAGCGTCCGTTCCGACGTGAGCCGCACAACTACGACAAGGCGCAGCCGACGTTGCACCAGACGAACCTCTACCAGCAGATGCTGGCTGAGCAGCAGAAGAATCAGCAGCATCATCTGGGTGCGGGTGCTGTGCTGCAGACGTTTCAAACTCCACAACAGCAGCAGCAGCAACAACAGCAGTTGCAGCAGCAGCAAGTGCAACAGCAGCAGCAGCAGCAACAGACGCGTTTGCATTTTCCCACGCAGCAGCAACAACAAAATTCTTACTCACAAAGTTTTCTAGCTAATTATGCAGACAGCTATCAGCAGCAACAGCAGCTGCCTCAACAGCAGCAACAACAGCAGCAGCAGCTCAGTGTCAAGGTGGAACCGCACAATGCAGACGTGCTGTCGCTGTTGAACGATACCAGCTACAACACCATCAGCTACAAGCCATATCCACAGTTCAAGAAGTCGGCGTCGACAGGAACCTTTCTGAATGTGCCTCGTGTGCCTCAGCAGCAGCAGCAACAGCAGCAGCAACAACAACAGCAGAGCTATCTGCAGCAGGAGCAACAGCAGCCTCAATTACAAATGCAGCAGTCGCTGCCCTTTGGGCCTGAGCCTGAGCACGCAACAAATTCTACAGCTGACACGCCAGCAACAGGTGACGAACACGCAGCAGCAGCAGCAGCAACATGTGCAATTGCAACATCAGCAAACAGTGGCCAGTCTACTGATGTCACAGCAACAACAGCAGCAGCAGCAGCAGCAACAACAACAGCAACAGCAACCTGCTGTCAGCGTAGCCTCCTGGGCCACACCCAACACCAGCCTGTTGCCCAAGGAGATGCATCGCTCCAACAGCCTGCCCCTCAATGTGTCGCTGCCCAAGCTTATTCATCACGAGCAGCAACAGTTCGCCGTGCCCAAGTACCATGCCAAGGGCAAGTCGAGGGTGCGCAGCAACTCCATGCACCAGCAGCACACAGTGGTTGCAGCCGGCGGTGGTTCGCCAGTCAACAACGGGCACAGTAATGTCAGCAACTGCAGCAGCAGCAGCACCAGCAACTTGCTGGTCACACAGCAAATGCAACAGGCCACCAGCGATCCCATGCTAAACAACAGCACGCTAGCTCAACTGCTGACGTCGAGTGAGTCATGCGATATATATATATATATATTTATATATGCTTTACATGCTATAACCTATCCATTTCTCTTAATACAGATACACGTCTGCAGGCAGCCGTGGCGGGCAAGTCGCAGCCAAGTTCTTCCGCAAATGCCATATCCAGCGGCAGCAGCAACGTGTCGCAGTCGCTGTATGCCACAACAAGCAATGCTGCTGCAACAACAACGCCGCTGTCGGTGCCGGTGCCATCAAAGCAACACTCACCAAAGAAGTCCGCCTCGTTGCCCATTTCGATTGCTGCACCCTCGTTGCACAGTCCGCCTGGCAGTAAAATGCTTAGTTTTAATCAGGGTACATCTAATGCGCTGGGCAGCACGCTGAGCCTGTCGCCCGATTCACCGTTCCATGACTCGCAGGACTCGCCATTGTCGCCGACAACCAGCCTGAAGTATCAGCCACGCGATACCCAACGTCGCGCCGGTCACATTCATGCGGAGCAAAAGCGTCGCTATAACATCAAGAATGGTTTCGACACGCTGCATGCGCTCATCCCCCAACTGCAGCAGAATCCCAATGCCAAGCTCAGTAAGGCAGCGATGCTGCAGAAGGGAGCCGATCACATTAAACAGTTGCGACAGGAGCGCAACGTGCTCAAGGAGAAGATCGAAGCGCTGCGTATGGAGCGCGATGCATTGAACAATTCGCTAACGTAGGTTTACTTGTCTTGTAGATGTTTTATCGTTGCTTTGCTAACGCGTTCTCCTTTTTTTTTAACTGTTAACAGGCACCTGCATTCAATACTGCCCGCCAACGGGGCACCTGTGACACGCCAGGGCACGGAGCATGTGCGGCAACTTTACGAAGTCTACGTGCGTTACAACACAATGAACGATTGGAAGTTTTGGATTGTGAGTGCCTCGAAAGAATTGATTGTTTAGACTTAAAGTAATAACTTTGAATATTTACAGCTGGGTTTAATATTGGAACCGCTGCTGGCCTCATACACCTCTACCGTCTCTAGCGCCAGTTTGGATGAGCTGCGTCGCACCGCCTTTTTGTGGGTCGATCAACATTGCTCGCTCATAGATCTGCGACCCGGTAAGTGCTGAAAATGTGATTATTTTCCTGTGTATCATTAATCATTTTTATATATTTTTCTTTCCAGCTGTAACGAATAAATTAAAGTACCTATCAATGCACACGGACATCGTTTCGGATCCGCCAAGTACACTGCAGGAAGAGGTAGCCAAGGCTCTGCAGAACAGCAGCGGTCAGCATCCGAATCTACATGGCTCCTAACCCGTCTTGCTGCTCGTGATATGAATTTATTTCAAATGTTTTTTATCCATTACTAAAATTAACAATTATATATGTACATACATACGATATGTACATATGTATGTCGTCAATCCGTCAGACCGTTCGTCTTGCTGTAGTTAATTGTACAAACTGCCTGGCTCTATGGCAGGTTTATCAGATGCAACGGTTGAAATTGAACAATGTCTTACGCTAGTTAGCAGCGCAAAGCAGCGTACAGTGCCTACAATCTATGACCTAAGTGTAAAATAAACTAACGATTTTACAATTTTTCATAAACGTCGTACACATTATTTATGTTATATATTAAATTATTCTTCTTCCATTACCTATAGCTCGATTAGTCAGCTGCAAGCAGACGCAATTAAACCTGTGGCAACTCTCAGCAGCTTACAATAGTGTGATCGAACTCGATAGCTTACACTTGATGTATCGAGATCGCGAGAGGCCTTTTCTAGGCGAATCTATCATCACCATTCTCGATAACCACGGCATCCATCGATGCTTCTTAGCTTTTGCCTCTTACACGCGCCAATTGTTATAATTAATAAATTCAGTTAAATTCGTGAATAAATACTAAAGCTTATTTGTGTGTACGATACACATTAAAAACCTTTTCTATACGATAAGGTTAAATCGGGTAAAGATTACTCAAGTGGTAGCCAAAATAATCGTTATATGATTGAATTAATTGAATGTTCTGATCTTTATGGCCTTGTTATTAGGCTGGTTACGCATAGGTATCGATATGGAAGGCAGAGAGGAAACGTTTTGGAAAAATCTAAATTAGCAAACTGAAATATTAAGTTATATTTTACACAGAGATGATGTAATCAGTACCGATGTTTTTTCCAGCGTGCTCGAATAGAATGAGAACTTATAGACTTGCTAATTGAGTGTGATTGTGCGAATTTTAAACAAGTAAGATTTGCAATCGGCCTGACTAGCTTGTACCATAGCTACTTTTAACAAATAGAAGCCCAAAAAAGGAAAAGTACAAAAAAGGAAGAGCCTTATTTAGACTCCAGCTTTCCTATTGGGTTTCCTGCTTTGGTAGACTGTCTAGAATACTTTAATATACACCATTTTCTTATTTATAACAATTACAGGGTATGACACGGGGTACATTGCACGCTTATCTTTTCTTCGCGCGCTCTCAATCACCCGACGAATAGACAAAATATAAGTATATAATGCAATGGTTTCCCGCTCGGACTCAGTTGACTTTTGATAGCACTCGATCGCGTACTATACTGCAGTTTCATGCGAACAGTCTGTGACGCCATATGATTATCATCGCGTGCTTGGCAATTGCAGCGCTTGCCTGGCTCTGGCAGCGATGGCACTTTGACCATTGGCGACGTCAGGGCGTGCCACAAATACCGGCCACGCCTTTTGTGGGAAATGTGTGGCGGCTTTTGCGTGGCTGCTGTTGCTTTGGTGATCAATTCCGTGAGCTGTACGAGTGTCGCAATGCCAAGGGTCACGCCTATGTGGGCATACACGTGTTGCACAATCATGCACTTCTGTTGCGGGAGCCGGCGCTAATCAAGCGGATTTTGGTTGAGGATTTCTCACAGTTCTCAAGTCGCTTTGAGACCACAGATGCCATTGGGGATACAATGGGCGCTCAGAATTTGTTCTTTTCCAAATATGAAAATTGGCGCGAGACGCACAAGATATTTGCACCATTCTTTGCCGCCGGCAAGGTGCGGCACATGTACGGACTGTTGCAGAAGATTGGCCTACAGCTGGAGCAGCATATGGCCAGGCAGCTGGCGAAGGCGGGTTCACATACAGATACCCTGGAGCTGGAAGTGAAACAGCTGAGCGCACTGTTCAGCACTGACATCATTGCCTCGTTGGCCTTTGGTCTGGAGGCCAACTGTTTGCAGCAGCCAGACGCAGAATTCCGACGTATGTGCGTCGAGGTGAATGAACCGCGTCCCAAGCGTCTGCTGCATCTTTTTACAATGTTCTTCTTTCCGCATTTCTCTCGCCTCTTGCGCACCCATCTCTATTCGGATGAGTACGAACGTTTCATGCGTGAATCTATGGATTGGGTCCTGAAATTGCGTGCGGTCAGCGGCGAGCAGCGTAACGATTTGATCGATATCTTTCTGCAGCTACAGCGCACACAGCCGCCAGATAGTGTAGTGCATCGTCGCGATTTCTTTGTGTCCCAGGCATCGTTTCTGCTGTTGGCCGGCTTCGATACATCCTCTTCGACCATTACTTTTGCTCTTTACGAGTTGGCCAGGTTTCCGGCGATACAGCAACGTCTCCGGCACGAGCTGAGCAATGTGCTGAAAGCTAGCGATGATGGCCAGCTGGACTACGACACTGTTAGTGGGTTACCGTACATGCGTCAGGTTGTGGACGAGGTACTGAGACTGTATCCGCCCACAGCATTTTTTAGATCGCAGCTGCAATGCTAAGGCCGCCTATGATCTATCCGCCTGGAGCAGTGACTCCAGGTCTTTGTGTCTTGCTCCTGGCACTCCAGTTTACATTTCGGTGCTGGCACTGCATCGTGATGAGCAGGTGGGTAGATAGAGGACCCTCATGTTACCTAATACCTAACTTCCTCCTCATTACATTAGCATTGGCCGGAACCGCTTAAATTCGATCCTGAAAGATTCTCACCAGAGCAGCGCCAACAGCATCAACCCATGACGTATCTACCATTTGGCGCCGGTCCTCGTGGTTGCATTGGCACCTTGCTGGGGCTACTGGAGATCAAGGTACGTTCGACAGGTATAACAAAACCTTCTTGTATATTAATGTGTTCTATTAACCCCTCTTTAGGTGGGCCTGGTCTATATATTCAAGAATTACAGGGTAGAGACATGCTCGAGAACACTGCCCAACATGAAATTCGATCCCAAGACATTTGTACTGTCTGCAGCTGGGGGAACCTATCTGCGCTTTGTTCGGGATCCGCTGTAAGAAATTTTAAGTATTTCCAAGTGCCAAATAAAATAGAGTTTTTCTTTAAATTTTCCCTTTATTGGTAATTGTTTCACATATGTATGTAGTTTTTATTTGTTTATCGTTTTTATTTTCATTTCTATTTTGTATGTTTATTGTTGTTCAAAAATGTTCACAAAATTTGTCTGTTGAGTTAACTAAATACTGTTGGCAAAAAAAAGGTTTTCTTACCGATTGCCGACCAAGTGCATTTAATGTATATATGTTATTATATGATAACTGTAAAACTGGCTTATCATCGAATCGCCATTGAATAACTAACTGTGCGCACATAAAACGCATACTACTCAAGAGGAGGCGCTGTAAATTATACAAGTTTTTTATTGTATTCCAGCATGGATTAATCAATTCGTTTGTACACGATGTCTAACTATTTTTTGGGTGCGGGTCAGCTCATTCAAGCTCTGCCAACAACATTCAGTTAGCTCAAAACTCTCGACAATCAACCATTTGCAGATCTCTCTCTCTCTTTAGCTGTATCTGTATTTGTTTCTGTATCTATTTAGGTTTATTTTAATTACTCTCAAAATGTACACTTTTTAAAAAACTAGCTCTTGGGCTCTCTTACTTATTTTCACTTTTTACAAATTATCAAAAAATAACTAAAGCAACTTTACACTCATCTCATATAACGTAAACTAAGTTAATAACTAATTGCATTTCATTCTGGTTTATTTCTTCGTGTTGTTTGATTTTCTTTCTTAATAACACATTGCCTTTCCTTGATATTACTTCGTGACAAAGTTCAATTAGAGTTGAGAATTGTTTTTTTATGATATACAAAATAATTTCACATGTATTTGCTAACTATGCGCTAAGAATTATTTCGTTTCATTATAGAATTTGTATAAATCAGTAGATTGATTATTATTAACAAATCGAAAAAATTCAAAATGCAAACAATTATTTCAAGTTTGTAAAGTTCTGCAAATCAGCAAACTAGTTGAATATGTATTTGTTTCTCAGCAGTTTTAAAACGGAAGAAGCTATAATAATTATGGCTTATTATGGTTCTTTACATAGGGTAGCATTGCGGAAGGCTAGTTTGTATTTATATTGTGTGCTTTGTTTTAATGACAAGTTTCTTTACTTTTTTCAAAATGGAAGCAGTAAAATAAAAGTTTGTTGCAAATATTCTTGTTCAATTTGGTTATTTTATGGCAGCTTGAAAAATACTTCACTAGCTGCAAAACTGATACATATTTTTCTTGTTTTAGTATTATAGTTTTTCTCTGTACATCTAAAGTGCATGCAATTGAATGTTTCATAAATTTTAAAATTCATTTTTGGTTTTTTCAGTATAGTCAAATAATTTTGTTTAGTTAATTTTTTTTTTCGACAGACTTTGGAAGTGTTTTGGAGGCCGTCAAACAAATAGCTAAATAAATAAATAGAGAATGTAAATAATTAAAGTTAACGTTTATTTGTATGTAAAATATAATATCAAACTTATGCTCATTTACTATATTACTTGGACACTTTCCAATAGATGCCTAAAAAACACTCCCAAAAGTGCAATACGCGTCGCACAGAAAATGTTAATGTTAACAGAGGCACGAATCGCAGAGAACGTCGCTGTTATCGGTTAACATTCCGCTGGCTATTAACATAACGCTTAACACACACATATCGGTATAGTAGGTATGTATCTATATAGGCATATGTATTGCTGCATATGGATTTATATAGCTAGTTAGTTAAACATACAACGCCTTTACATTGATAGTAGTGTACTCTCTCTTGACATGACATACAGTTACATAAAGTAAGTATAGTATACGCGTACTCATACATACATATATAGGTTATACATGTTTTGTGTATAACTCTCATTCACGTTAAGCTTGCAAGAAATTATCATGTTAAAATTAAATCATTACATTTCTGTACTACGAAAACGCATTTTCTTGCTGTTGTAGTTGTATTTTCTTTGATGGTTTTGTTGTTGTTGTTGTTTCTTGTGGATTTTTTAATTAGTCTTCTAATATATTTTATGAAAGAAACGCGTTGACGCTACTATCTTCGATCCTGCATGACCACCTGCTTGAAAGCACCCGCCCGAACATTCGACTTCACCTCGTGGCCCCCCAGCGAGGCGGTGCCATCCCTCGCGATATATAGCTGCAGACCAGATGCTGAAATAGATCATAGAAATGTGTGATTAAATAGGGCTCTACTTGTGATAATACAACTACAAGTACTTACTTTCTGCGGACTCCGCCAGCTGATCTAGCTTCGTGTCCTTCCAAATCTCATCGATCAATACATTGGGATTCACACGCGTCACCTCAACGCGATCCGAAACGCGTGGTTCATCATCCAGAGTGCCCTTCTTGCGCTTCTCTCCGCTGCTTTTCGTGCGATCCAGAGATCCTGTTTCACTTATAACTAACGAACCGGAACTGGGATTCCTGTCGAATCAGAAAGTAAAGTTACAATTCAATTAGTGGACGGTGCAATGACCATGAACTCTACAAAATAAAGCAAACTAATTCTATTCGCGGTGCTCTCTGCATTGGTGATAAATGTAGTTATGTATATAACCCATTTGATTTTAGTATGTGTGATTAGCAGTTGAAATAAATTTGGACTAGTATATAATGAAAAATATTTCACACAATCGTGTGATATTTCGCGAAGATGATATACAAATTGGGGCAAACATTTCTGGCCATGCCATGCAAAACGTTTCGAATAATCGACAATGCTTTCACAAATGGATAATGGACATGAACGAGTGCGACATTTATGATATACACATAATAATTTGAAAAGCATTTAAATCATACCAAACATAAAGACACGTTATACATTATACATAATAAATATTCATTGTACAAATCGAATGTTCAAATAAAAATAATCTAAATGGTTCGAATCATTTAAATAAAAACATATTTTCATACAGAACTTAAAACTTAAATTGTTTTTAAGGATTTATAAAAACAGAATTGTTTACTTTGACATTAGAGCTGGAAGATACGGGAATAAATAACATTTTGGGTTTATAATTTTAATTCTGTCTTCATTTTACTTAGATTTCTATAAGGAATAATTATGATATGGCATAAATATATTTATATATATGTATATGTTAGTTATCCCTGCATTTATCCAGCTCTATTGTGGTTCACATTTTGTTTATCAAGGTGTACGAGCACAACAACATAACTTATTGGCTAACAACGGGAAATAAAGACAGGCAACTATATGTAGTTAGAATCTTTATGAGGCAAATGCAACCCACATCATGGTGATGCTGGGCCGTCGTATAATCTGTGTGGTGGCCAGCGGCGAGAGTGTTGCACCCGAGACGGACATCGTGGTTGCGGAGGCAAGTGCCGATGCTTCCGCTGCAGCAGCCGAGGTGGAGAGCAGAAGCGATGCGGCCGAAGGATTCGAGCGTATCGAGCATGCATCAGTTGGACTTGCTGCCAGCGAGCTAAGTGCATCCCCAGACATGACATTGCCCAGCCGAGGGCTAGTGCCATGACCATTGGGTGAGCCCACCGAAGAAGTCTGTTGCGGTTGCAGTTGTTGTAGTGAACCGTCTGTCACATCCTGCATTCCGCTGCACAGATTGCACTGGAAGGTGATGAGGGCACCGCTGCTGCTGCTGGCGTTACTGCCATTTGAGGAGGAGGCCGAGTGATTCGAGTGGATGCTGGCCAATGTGCCGCAGGGCGATGAGCTCGAGCCAAGCACGTAGGAGGCACCTCCAGTCCCAGTCGCCGCCTGTTGTTGCTGCTGCTGCTGTTGTTGTCGGTTGCTGCTGCTGTTGGGCGCATTGTTGCAGCTGTTGTTGCAGTTGCTGTTGCTGCTGTTGTCGAAAAGGCGACGTGGCACGCCACTGAAGCTTCTGATTGTTGCGCGTTTCGGTTTAGATTAATTGCATAGACATTGATTTAACATATCAAAGCGGAATTTCATTTCGTTTTTTTAGGATCGGAAGAAATAAGAAATTAAAATCATTTGCAAAATATGCACAATAAACATGATGAGAAAATTATCCTTAAATCAATTACGATTATTTATAAAGATATTGTTATTCGTTGTAAATAACTGTGTATACTCGTATAATATCATTTAAACTAAAGTATTTTGATAGCACTTAAACAAGAAGCAATTTAATTTTGATGTATGCGTTTTATATGGTAATACTATAGTAGATTACTTTTGATTTGTGTTCGATATTGACGGATTATGTAGGTATGTATGTACTAGTTATATATGTATGTGTTGTCGCTGTTTGTGTGGGTGTATGTTGTGGGTTCCGTAGTCAAAGTATGTGGAAATTAAAAATATTGAAAATATAAATATAAAAGATGGTATCACGTATTAAATATCAATGACATTTTTATTATAATTTACTTCATGTAAATTATCTGTACTGCATTGAAGCTAAACCTTACTTAATAAGAGTTTAACTTTTCTATTTCTAATTTGTATAATCCCAAAAGTTTTCTTACTATGCATAACAAAAACCAATAGGGTGTCTTTTTTTCTTTTCTTTTCTAGGCATCAAGCTACCATAAAGTTGTATAGCGACCTCGCTTCTATCCAATATTCATTCTACAATTCAATTGTTTTTTTTCTCCTTTTTCTTTCAAGCAATTTATAAATGAATCTTAATAAATGGTGTGATGCGCAGAGCAATAGATAAAATGACTGGCAAATAAATTTCAGAGCTCTGCCTCCGCCTCCCACTATAAGGGGACGTCTGACGACACGACGCGCCACGGTCACATGGCCAGAGATGTCTGATGTGGTGTGGGTCGTGTGGTCAAGCGCATCCTTGCCCCAGTTTCAATTAGAATTGTGACCTGAAGGACAGGCAGACGCTCGATGGCAAGTGGAAAACAAAGGGAAATTGGAAATAGATTGCATTAAAAAGTTTTTAAGTGCTTCTTAATACACATTTTCGCAGACATTTCCATTAAAAATTAGACCATGTCCAATCTACTGTAAGAATTAGTGCTATAATAATTAACTGTACACGGTGGGATGGTAGCCATAGAAAGAGACGTGTATATATATAGGTAGACCCTCAGGTAATAAATTGTGGTTATGTGTCGTTAAATTTACGATTAGCTTAGATCTTAAATTGGGTAATCCCTTGTGAAAATTGGGAACTTCAGATTCAAACCTGGGTTATGATTAGTATAGAACTTGAAACGAAACAAAACGAAACAGTTACAATAAACATAACCAGAAAATAACAAGAACAATAACAATAATAATAAGAACGTTATTTAACGGGGAAATAAGACAGATATGATGTGGAAGGAAGAAAAACGTATTATAGTAAATGATAATTGAAGAACGGTAAGCGATTTCTTGGCCAGGGCACGACAGAAGCGAACGAACGAACGTGCGAATGACTCAGTGAATTGGTTGAACTCTCTGAGGTGAGAGCAGCGGGTAACGGGTAACGAGTAACTAGTAACGCTTAAAGGGCAACGATCAACGAGTAACGAGTCGTTGCTGAGAACTAGTTCTATATATGGTATATTATTTTCTTTAGGATATTCATATGATAAACGCGACGCACCTCATGAGTTCGTAGGCAGCATTCGTGGAATGTGGCCGGACCATGTAGGTCGGCTCCTGCGTTGTCAGTGGAGTGGAAGCGGCAGCGGCCTGCAGCATTGTGCGTCTATAGGCGCGTTCGAAGGGTGTGCGTGACATAAATGATACCGATGCGCCCAGATTATCTGATGGCGAATCTACCACATCGTATGCTAGCAGGCGATTCACATAACTGTTGCCCAGTGCGGGTCTCTCTGCACTTTGTATGTGTCGTTGAAAATTCGGTTTGCGTTCCGAGGTGGGCGTAAGAAATGGATCCGCTTCGATGCGCTCGCTAACGACATCGGGTATGGTGCCCATTGAGCGCATCTTCTGTATGGGATGATGCACAATCTGCGGACTATCAGCGCCGCCAGCATCTTGTCCAATGAACTTGGCATTGCCCACCTTGGCCTGATGCGATTGATTCTTCATAAAGAGCTTGCCCGACGAGCCATTCGATGTGGTGGAGTTCTTCCTTAGTCCATAGTTATGCAAGTGCAGTTGCAGCGGATGAGGATGTGGATGCGGCAGATAGGGAGGCAGGTGGTGATAAGGTGGCACATGATGCGCATGCCGCAACGATTGTTCACGCATACGCTGGAACTCCTCGCGCACCACCTCCTCGGAGTAATCGTCGAAGCAGAGATTATTGAGTGATTTCATTTTCGGAATTTGTGCATGTTCCGCCAGCTGCTTGAGTCGCCGCGGCGAATTGCGATCCAGCTCCATGGAGGCCTTGTGAAACTCCATCTCAAGTATCGATAGATTCTCCATAGATTTGATTTTCGCTACACGTGGCGTATGATAGTTCTCCTCCAGACCAGAATCATTGTCACCCGAATCCTCTTGCGGATACTCATCTGAGTCCGTTGTCTCCCCACTATCGTAATACTGTGTGGCATACGAAGGTGATCCGGCAGTACTTCGGTATGTCGAGCCAGGAGAGAGCACAGCTCCCGGCTGAAGCAAAAGTGGCAGCGGCATCTCCGCCATTGGTGTGCGGAAGTCCTCGAAACCCGCCGAATTTGGCTGTTCCCCGCTGCCGCTGGCATTCATTGTTGCGTTGGGCGTCTGGTAGAGCAGTTCCTCGCTTACATATTCGATAGTTGTGCTTAGGGTGATGTTCACCTGGTTGGGTGAATGACTTTTTGCCGGTGGCGCTGCCACAGAGTGCTCCGGCACCAGGCCCAACCCCAGTCCCGGAGTCGTACCCGTTCCCAGTCCCTGGACTGTCTGCTGCTGCTCCGATGATGACTTGTGTATATTCAATTTCATGGCATTTATAGCTCTCTGATTGAGTCTATTGAGTAGAGAAACGGATTTTCTAAAACGACTGAAGTATTTGGTGGTATTTTTTTTTTGTTTTGTCGACGATTTCGTTGATTGATTGACATTTAGTATGGTTTTACATTGGGGTTAATATTGAGGTTATTCAATTTACAGTTGGTTTGGTTAGTTTGGCCATTTACCCGTTTCGATTTCAATTCAAATTATATACAGAACATATGTTGGTTATAAATAAAAGAAGAAGAAACAAAAGGTGTTAAACAAATTAGCTAAAACATAAACAATAAACCATACAGCAAAGTGGGGGAATTATAATTTTTGCCATAAACTAAGTTTGGGAAACGTAAAAGCTACCATAAACCATAAACCCGTATTAGAGTAGAAAATCCCCAGTGGAAATATAAACTGATTATGAGTTTTTATCATGTAATTAAAGCTACTATGACATGATTGTTAAGAACTATAATTAATTATGATAATTAACTTTTCTCGAGAACACCGTTAAGTATAATAAAGTAAATTATACCATTTCCATTGGGTTAGATAATTGTGCCTTGGCTAGTTAGTACACACTACAAAACATCAAACGTAGACGCAGGAAAAGACATATCTATTCTATAAGAATACTAAGGTTCTTAGCTTAAGTTATGATGGAGTTTGGAAATGAGCAAAAGATTCCTAAATTTTAAAATGTAACACAGGAAATACTTTGAAAATTACACTGCTCTTTTAATGGTTTGCTATAGAGAAATTAAAAGTTATGATTATAAAACAAACTAAATTTTAAGAGGAGGTTATTTTCTATTTAGCCCAAGATGATTGTTATAAAATCTTTGCTTATTTCACATGAAATTGCGAATCCATTCGAGGCGCATGGAAATGTTAAAGGTTACGCATTTTGTATTTATTTTGGTTGTCAATCGACATTTGCGTTGTGGCACCTAATGACGCCCAAAAGAGTCACTTGATGAAGTCATCGAGTGCAAAACTTTGAACAAAAAACGAAAACTCTTACAATTTCCATATAATGCAACCCACTCGGGCTTGTCAGACCACATTTGTTACTTTTTCTGAACTATGTCCAAAAAAACGAAAGGATTTAGCAGTCAGGGCTGCACTGAGACACTTTCGTCATTTTATTTGACCTTAAACTTTACAGTGAATGAATGTTGCCAATGAACAAGTCAGTAGGAGCTGAAACACTAAGGACGACTCTTGCTATACTACTTTAAAAGAACTCTTCAGCACTTGCTATAAAACAAACTTAACTACGAAGTAAAATATGTATAAAGTTAATGGAAAATGAAGTAAACTGCTTAGTGTGTGTGGTGTGTATGTGTGTGTGTGTTTTAAGTTTAGTAAACATTTAGGGAAATAATGCTGCCATGTAGTCTATGTGTTGTGTGTGTATGTGTGTCGTTGTTTTTTGTGTGGTTAGACACTTTTTGTCATTTATATAGAGGGACATTGATAGAAAGATTTTAGGCATATATAGCGCATATAGTTTAGAGCATAACAGATATAGTAGATATAGTATAGGCAGTATTAAAGTAGATTATTTATGTAGATATAACGCGAATTGTGGGCAAAACAATATCAAAATTCAAGTCAACGCTTTATACAATTTAGCTGCTCTATACGTAGTCAGAATAAATGAGCTGAGTTTATAACTTAAAGGGTAACAACTTACCTAGCATGCCCCGAGTCACCCTCAGAGCTTTGCCTCGAATGTTGACTGTGCGAAAAACTACTATAACCCGAACCTTTTTGACATCTGCAAACAAGAAAATTTCGATTAGTTTGAGTGTTTCCCTAAATATCACATATTTGGGTAAAGGTATCTGCTCACTTGACTAGTATTACTGGAATTTCTCGAGTGACCCATTTCCATGAGAGCAGCTGTATTAACTATGCCGACGTTGACGCCAACAACGCCACCTCCACCGACACCGACACCAACGCCACCAGCACCACCAGCAGGTCCGCTCGAGAGACCCGTGGTGCCATAATTATTGCTGCCAATAACACCCAGACCGACGGGCAGCGACTGCGTGACGGCTATAGGTGTGATTGCACTCGATGAGGCAAGGACATGCTGCTGCAGATTATCCGTGGTCAACGTGACCGCCGATTCCGAGGACTCGGAGAGGCCTGAGTCAGTGACAATGGACGCTATCACCGCTTGTGCGTCGAGATCTAAGAATTAAGGTAAATAAAAAGAAACTTAATTGGTGTTTGTTAAGCGATTGACAGGTACAGGTCCTAAACATACCCTCATCCCTGGTGCTGGACACGGGTCGGGTGGCTGGCGCTGAAATTGTGCTCGAGACGCCGCCCAGAGTGGCGCCACTGCCGCCGAGGGGAACAGATGTGCCGCCAATGCCACTGCCAATGGTGGGCAAAACTGTTGCCGTTGGCGTTTGCAGGCCACTGCAGGCGACATCATTCACCAGATCATCAACGGAGGGTTTGCTCTGTTTGCTCTTCAGGCTGGGCGTGGGACTGCTCAATATATATATATATAGAAAATATATGATTAAATATAGCTGACAAACTTGAGGATGGCTGACATTGACAGATTGGCATTTGGGTTACTCACGCCTTGAAGACAATATCACCGCTAACCATGTGCAGTTTGATGCTGACTCTCAGCATCGAGTTATCGAGACGATGACGCGAGTCGTAGCCCTCGAGCAGGAATCGGCGTGATGTTTCCCCTGAGCCTGCATATTCGGCAAGATTTAAATCGATGAAACCGAGCTTGTAATAGCTTCGACCGCCTTTCATTTCCTTGCGTATCGAGATGCGCAGCTGGCAGGGATCCAGCACGCCTGTCGATGCATTTGCGCTCATCTTGCACGGGAACTCGAAGCTGCGATTCCATTCGACGCGATGATTTCGCACTTCCTCGCTGCGCAAACCAGAATATATTCAATTAGTAAACAGAAATAAGATATACATATATTTATATGTCTATGATAACTCACCGACTGCTGTACTCCTGAAAGGATCCACCGTCGAGTAGTCGTATCTTGGCAAAGAGCACCTCATTGACCAGGGCCACTTCGACCAGATCCTGCAGTTGTACCTCCACATTGAACTTATACTTTTTCTTTTTCATCATAAAGGCCATGCCAGGGGCGCTAGGCCCAAGTAGTGTCATCAATTGCAACTCTACGATCCGTTGTTTTGCGGCGTTGCCACTCTTTCACGATAAACTGTTAACTGTTGCCTGCTTTTAGGCGGTCCGGCTAGGCACCGCCTTGATTAGTTGTTTGTCTTCTGTTTTCTTGTTTTTGGTTTTCCACTTCCAGTTACACTTTCCCCCAACTTTACCTTGTACTTGGCTGTGTATTGATTCTCTCTTTCTATCTCTGTGTCTCTCTGTCCCTTACTCCCTTTCTGTCTCTCTCTTTCTCTATCCGTCTACTTTGAGTTGGCTCTCGTTATCAGTTGTTGTTGTTGCTTTGTGCTATTTGACAGCCATATTTAGAGTGTATGAATGCTACTTCTGGCCTTGAAGTCTCTCCACGCGTCCGTCCACCTGTAAATGCAAAAATTGTAAACAAATCGTTGTTATAGTTTCTGAAACTTACTAAATTGGAAAATACAATGTATGAATTCAGGGTATTAGATAAAACAACCTTAAGAGCACTGTGTGAAGTGAATTAAGGTTAGGCTAAGCGACATTTGTGTGTATAAAAAGTTTCTTTATAGTTTTCGACTCAAGAATGTAATCAAATTTGCATGGCCCGAACCAAGACCTTATCGCTGCAGCGCCAGAAGCTATAGAAAATCACATAACAGTTCTAAAATATCCCCATGAGAATGAGTGCAAACTCAAAGCATATATTCCGATGGCATAAGAATTACTTTGAACATATAATTTGAGTGAATATACTTGAAATTTGCAAATAAATCCTGAAGTGTTGGAGATATCCAGAGATTGGATTTTGATATATAACTTCAAAACGGGCTCTGATAGTCTTATATAATTTTTGTATAATATTATAAATAAGTATTACTTTTAGTATTAGAAATCGATTTAGTACTAGTATTTGTATTAATTTTGATATTAGTATTACTCCCCGAAAGAGTATTGAAAGGATACTATAGGATATATATTTTATGCCATAGAAATGTCGTATATAAAAAGCATTTGTAACCTGACTCGGGTTCACTCTTTCCGCGTTTCTGCCATTTGACACCTAGAAAACTTTTCCAGGCGCCTCTAATCGCAACGCTCGAGAATTCAATCATTCTGTCGCCATATACATACATATATAGTATAACGAAATAATCGTATAAATTAAACCGTAGCACTTAAATAATTAAAAGAAACGCACGCAAGACGCGCCAAAAATGACGTCTCAGGATTTTAGCTGCAACGACCTCTGTTTTTCTTGTTCTTGTTGGCCCATTCTTTGCGTGACGCTTCGCTACGCGATTTGCTAAATAATTATGTTAGCTCTGCCTTTCCCATTGTTTATATACAAGTATGAAGCTTCCCACTTTTTGCCCAATTTGTGACGCATTACTCAGCGTCGTCGTCGCTTTGTTTGCCGACAGTAAAACAGGAAAAATACGAGAAGCGAGACATTTATACACACACACACGCACACATAGAACTGTATACGCCTACGGATGATATCTTTGGGGTTTCGGGCTTGCCCCTGGTCTTGTCTTCTCTTTGTTGCTTTTCTTGTTGTTGTTGTGTTTGCGCATTCAAGCAATTTTTAGATTGGTGACTAATTTCTTAAAACACATGATCGATTCCAAGAAACCAGAGATTATATTCTCAATTAAACAGAGTGTTTTCTTGAGAATCTAATATTAATTGTTCAGATTGTCAAGATAAAGATGTAATCGAACAAAAGCAACAAGAGACCCTATTAACCTTCCTTAGTAAAGTGAATTTCGCGAATTAAGTTTCACCATAACCAAACTTATCGATTCGCAAACAAATCGGTGGCAGGTCAATTACATCTATTATGCCCATTAGCCATTCCCCAATCAGCCGGGGTAAACATTTCAAAAACCAATCATAAACGAAACCATTAACCCAGTTACACCCGCAGGCCAAGTGGAACCTGCTGGGTGGAGTTAGGTAGCCCGGATCCCTTAACGAATCACAAATAAAGAAAAGCAAAAGCAGAGGAAAGAAGAAAGAATGAACAAATTGCACCACAAATCACACTGCATCATTCTACTTTGGGCTTGACTCTTGCGGCTTTTGGTTTGTTTTGACGAGCTCCGCCACGCACATGTAACCGCACCCCAAAATAAACCTTACAAAGTCCCCGAAGAAGTCTTTAAAACGGAACCGAACGAAAAGGAAGTCGACCAGAACCTGCAAGTTACATGGCCAACTGACACGTAAACTGATGAAAAGTGGCCCGATCCACTAACTTACGTGCTTTAGTGCCAAAAAAGTTATGTTTACTTAGTATGCCCTGTGTTTGAATCGTCGGTGGGGTATACTGACTATATATAACTATAATTAGAACTATAACATAAGTATAAATTATACTAATTATATCTATATATATATCTATATCTATATATATCTATATCTATATCTATATCTATATCTATATCTATATCTATATCTATATCTATATCTATATCTATATCTATATCTATATCTATATCTATATCTATATCTATATCTATATCTATATCTATATCTATATCTATATCTATATCTATATCTATATCTATATCTATATCTATATCTATATCTATATCTATATCTATATCTATATCTATATCTATATCTATATCTATATCTATATCTATATCTATATCTATATCTATATCTATATCTATATCTATATCTATATCTATATCATATCTATATCTATATCTATATCTATATCTATATCTATATCTATATCTATATCTATATCTATATCTATATCTATATCTATATCTATATCTATATCTATATCTATATCTATATCTATATCTATATCTATATCTATATCTATATCAATATCTATTTCGATATAAATATATATATGTATATATCTATATATATATTCATAACTATATCTATAACTACTATCTATATCTATATTCATAACTATATCTATACTGATTCCAATCATATTTCAATTCCTATTTTATCAAGTAGCTTAGCTGATTCTTTTTAATTTATTATCCTATAGAGTATTTATTAGTTGGTCAGTCTGTATTATCTGTATTCACCCTTGTTTATGGGAGTGTTCTTTTCACTGGAAAACCTAAAGACCGCAAGGCATGTAGTTCATTGTTGCTATTTCTGTTGTAACTTGCTCATCCTTTTGATTGTGTGTGGACCAAAGCATAGTCACTGAATTAGTTCGGGGTAGTTATTGTTGTTGCTGTTCTCACTCACTGACTGTTTGCCCTCGACTTGATGGATTTTTAATGAGCCCGCTCTAATTTATAAGGATCAAACTGATTTCTCGGTCTCTCCTTGGGGCATAAGACAAGTGCGATTCTCTTGTTCCTCTGGGGCTGTTCGCAAATTGGTTATCCAAGCATGAGTGAGGGGGTATAAAGTATATTATACACACATATGTATGCTGTGTGTGTCTACAAGTGTGCACCCTTTGCACAGTAGTCAATTAACAACCGTTCACCAAATTGACGTTGATTAGGTAAACTTGACCTTTACCTTGCCTTGCTGTTTATTAACAATGACGCAGCATCATCCCCGAGAGCACCGAGAGAGTGCAGTCGCACTGCACACGTGGAACGTGTGAAACAAAAATTCATTGCGGATAGTGTACAATAATGCGACCTGTTTGTCAGTGTCTCTTGCTCTCGCTCTCTCACTCTCTTTCCCTCTCTCTCTCTCTGCACATTGCCTGACTTGCCCTCATATCGAAATGTGGCCAACAACAAAAATAAGCATCAAACTGGCGCCGCCTGTTGATAGAAAACAAGCCAACTGTAAACGACAGAAACTATTGTTACATATGGGAAGAGGGATAGGCATGGATGAGGCATTGGATGAAAAACTTTTCGAATTACACGCAGTCAATCGGAACAGTAGAAAGAGATAGAGTATGTTTTATCTTAAACATGGCATTAACTCATCGATAGGGCGAGAAATGGTGAATTTCTTAAATATAGATTCCCATCATATAAAAAGATATTTTCAAGGTCTATTCAAATTGACTATTCAACAAATCTATGTAATTGATCAATTAGTTCAATGAGTTGGCACATTGCATTATCTCATCGTCATGACTGGGGATTTCTGGGGGGTTTTCTTTGTCTTATACGTCCCTGGGATTAGTTTGCATTCCACAGTTTGCAGTTATTTACTTTGGCATTTGGCATTTTCTTTTTTCTCATCTGTTTTTTCTTTCTCTATCTTTTTCTTTCTTTTTTCGAGTGGGAGATGTGTCACACTTTCAAGTCTAAATACGGCAAAGTTCTCACAGTTAATTCCCAAATACGAGCAGCAAATATCTCTTCTTCATGTGCAAATTAGCTGGTTCTATTATCTCTCGCATCCATTTATTCGAACTCATCCAAAAGCAGCTTTCATCACGCACATCTCGCACAGATACAAATGTATCTGTTGATTGTAAATTTGCGATGATTCGATAAAAGCAACGACAAAGTGACAAATGAGGTGGCTTTTCAGATGATGATGATGATGGTCATGTGCATTACCGAGGGTAGGCTCGAAAGTTCTGCTGCTCTTAAGAGGTGATGTGAACCGAACAATTATTGTGTGTACAAACTTCACAAGCCCCTCTCGCGACAAGTGTTTAAATAACCCATGAGTGGTATTCCCCTCAGTCTTGTTGCCTCTCCACCTCCACCACCTCCACTTCTATCTCTCGATTAATGCAGCTGCTGCACACATGTTCGACTGATTTGCATTCGCTTGGCTTTTTCTCGCTTTATGCTTGCTTATATAGCTCGATTTCAGTTCTTCTTCCCCCTAAAATTCTGTTCGAGTGCTAATGATGTGTTAAACAAAACACATAAAGCGCATTCTTTGCCAGGGGGCATATGCTAACATATGTAAGCCACAGCTAGGTCGTCGAGTGAGTGAGTGGCCATAAAGATAAGCACGGAAGCCCACACAGATAAGAGTTCATTTTTGTGTTTACACACAAAGCAAACATTATCATAAATTGGCAAAGAGAAATGAAGTGCGAGAAGAGATGCACAGGATAAGACATGTGTGTACGCGGAATTCTTTGTGGAAATGCTTCGAATTATATCGAATTAAAATCGATTATAAATATTATACAATGCTTCAAGTTTTTTTTAAAATAACTAATACAGTTTCAAATATATTTTCGATTTCTATATAAGGCTGCAAACCGGATTTAGATTATCTCTACAGGGTATCTCTTAGTTGCTGTACACATACACACACATTAAAATATGTCACACATATCTATCAGTAGAAATTCTAAGCTTTCAGATTCGTACTTTCTGAATACCGAACTAATCACTCCCTCAGCTGGGGCCCTTTAATGTGCTAATGTTGTACTATATGTATTATTTTACTCAAGTTTTGCAACAACGACACGAACCGAAAGTTCAGAAGAGGCCAAAACGTGTCTTGATTGAAAAACTGGATGCTTGAGTGATTTCTCTTTTGTGCGGGCCAAAGCGCGTACATTGAGAGATCCCAGAGACACACACAAAAGACACAACTTAGAGAGACGCTGAGTCACACACAAACACACAAATAGTACGTGTATCTAGAGACAGAGAGAAAGAGAGAGAGAGACATTGACCTTGACTAAGCGAAGCGTTAATGGATTCGACATTGAATTGCAGGCAGGGCACTTGGTATGGTTGAAATATTGGAAAGATTGTCGGGTAGCTCCTTAAATTAACTGTGCTGATTTTCTCAACTGAACTTTCGTTGCACTTTTTAACCTTTGGCCTGGCATGCCAAGTGCCAGAACAGCTTTTAATATTCACTATATGCGTCTGGAAATTAAGAGGATTAGCCCGCTTCCACAAGATGCCTTAAAAGTTGACCCTCATCGGTGGCACAGAGCACATCCTGCAGCGTCTTAATTGTCATTTCATGACTGAGTTTTATGGCAGTCCTTACACCCACGACAGCTTTCTGTCATTAAGAGTGTAAACTTGATTTCAGTTCTCGCTCTTCAGACTCGACTCTGAGTGCAGGATGTGGCCCCATGTCGTCCCGTCGTGCGGATGAAGTGTTAATGAGGTTTCGTCTAATGAACACGCCTAGCCAACCTGGTCGGGGCAGTTACCTGTTACCCGCTACCTTTCACGTTGTACACCTTCCAGCTGCTGGCTCGGTAGTGCGGTTAATTGTGTCAACTTACCCGCATTATCACCGCCTTTCAAAAGGGTCTGTAAGACAAGCAGCAGCAACAGCAGCAGTAGCAGTGGCAGAACGATGATTCTCATGAGTTACTACGTCAACAGTCTGACAGAAACTTTTGCCAAGCTATACGGCCCTGTGACCGCGTCTCCCCAGCACTGCCTGACCTAGATTTCGGTAGCAGGCAATGCTCAATGTGAAGTGAGTGCAAAAATTGCGCAACAAATGCCCCAAGGAGCTGTGTGGCATCATGAAATATTTGCAGCTCTCGAGGGTAACTGCAACTCGGAGAGCTCAACTTGTGTGCCCCATAAACGATTTAATTTTTGACGGCATATGAGCTCATTAACGAACCAATGTGCAATGTAATGCTTTCTAAGCAAAATTTGCAGTAGGTATTTCTGAATACTATCGCTTTAGAGAGTGTTTTATGATAAATGGGAAAACCAAAAACAATATGCAGATATTTCATAAAACTGAACTTCTCGTTAGTTAAGTAAATGAGACTTGCCGAGCTAGATATTTAGTGGCAAACGGATAAATAGAATTTAGAATGTAAACAGTAGTGAAAACATATGAGCTTTTATGTCTTATGTGGATATCTAAAATCGATTACTTTAGATTGTTAATATTTACTGTTTGATAAAAGACTTCAAGAACCAATTACGTTACATCTGAATGAATCTAACGTGTTCGCCTTTGTTTGATTGAAACTAAAAATATCACAAAGTTCACTCAATTATTTTTATTAAATCAAGTAAACATTTGACATCAATTCCAATTGATTTTGGTTCTCGTCTATATAGTCACACAGAATACAATTTTATGAATACTGAAATATTCATAAAGTTATGTGACGATAAAGTTTTATAACTAAAAACGTTTTTTTTACCATTTATATTGGACGGGCTCGTACTACGTATTTATAAATATTTATTTATATTCTTTGATTGTTTAATAAACTGTGTGTGCTGTCGCCTCTAGCAGTTGAACTAAACTAAGCGCCTTTCCGTTCTTATCAAAAATACTATACATGGGGTTTCGTTTTTTGCTGCTGTCCCAGAGAATATAGGAAAAAGCTATTTCCACTTATCGTACCAGCGCCGACAATAACGACTGCGACGCTGACGGCGACGGCAACGCCGACGCAGACAAACGCTGACAGGCAACAACGACGACAACGACAACATTCAAAACGAAAGTGTTTCACTGTCAAATGTCAGTCCAGCGATAAACGCGACAGACAAGCTGACAATTTCTGGAGAGGAAGCGGAAAATGGTAGCAAAAATTATACGATGACATCATGGGAAAGGGACAGATCTCGTAATGTTCTCAGAATGTGCAAATAACTAGTACAGGTTATACTTTGTTTATGATATGAACATTAAATGTTATGTTGCGTATAACATTTATGTACTTGCGTCGGTCAACATATTTATTTTAATAAAAGCTGTATATAGAACGTTTAAGTTAGGGATAAAAACTTGAATACTCTATCTTTAATATTATATTTACACATATAAGTTTCTCACTCATCCTAATTAATCGAATGATTTATCGAACTTTCATATGAAATTAGGATATATGATATGCTACGTTTAAATTGTAGAATATTTATAATATAAACTGTACTAATTTAATATCAGTCTTATAACACTTTTGTGTTCGATACTTTTTATCACAGCCCTCCATGAAACATGACAAATTTGTTAGTTTCGCTGTTTATCGATTATCGCAAGGTAGATAACTTTTTATTAAATTTCTCTTTCGTGTAAATAGAGTATAGATTAGAGAGTACCCGAGTTTCATAACTGTATTCAGAATTTGTAGGAAATTGCAAGATAGTGTTTGTTTGCTAAATAATAGTTTTTGCACCGAACCAAATTGCCGATAAGTATTGACTTTTACGGAATTGCAATCAAAACAAACACGCTGTTTATGTGCGAATTACGATAATTCCAAACAGGCCAGCTATAACAACAACAATACACTACATATCTGATAGATGTGCAAATTCAACTACAGATAGGCAGACAGACGGCGAGATAAACAATGCGAGACTGAGATTGTTAGACAGCTGACAACGTCATCGTCAGTGTCAGGAATATAATTTATGCCATAGCTGAAAATTTATGACGAGATTCCAGCGTCAGCACTCTCTCGAAACAGCTGCCGACGTCATTTGTGTGGGATTCAGAATCGAAAATATAAAAAAGGAATATATCGAATCAAGTTGTTGCCTCTTGCGGTTACCAAAATAACCAAATAGTCGCAACCTTGACCTGGCGAAAAATCAATGCAATCTATTACTGGACTTAAACACTTTCCTTACTAGAAGCATTGAAGTGTGGGAAATTTATTGTAATGGAAACTTTTGTAATTTATAAATTAGAATTCTATCATACGAATTTATCAAAAAGTTTACTTAACTCTTGCCCCTCGAGTGTATATAGAGCATGTTTGTTTCGTTGCAGCCAAGCCAGCAAAGTTTCCATCCCTTGTTCTTGGAATGTTTTCCTGGCACAGTGACACAGACCATTTGCGCGTTGGCTGTATGCCAACGAGGAGGGAACAAATAAAGCACAGTGAACCTTTTAAGGGCTGCAGCAGCAGTGTGCAATAAAAACACTACAAAGTAAGTTGAAAGTAAAATGTACAATTTTAAGATGTTTGCCGTGGCAAGGCAGCAGCCTAATTGAAAAGGCTAACAGAAGTGACTAAGTAACTAGCACGTAAAAAACAATAACAAATTTGTTGCATTGTATTAAAATAAAAACTCGACTAAATGTGGTAACTAGTCAAAAAATCGTAAAAAATATATAAACAAATCTGGTGCGCATTTTCATTGCTCATACGCAACGTTGACGCTGACGCAACTGCCTCCCCGCAGACCAAGTAACTGACTGACTGACAGACAGACAAACGGACAAAACAGCTGGCTTCCGTTGACCCTGGTCAATAAACTAGTGAGTAGCTGAGAGCAAACACAATAAATGAGCTAAATATGTGTCAATAAAGTGGGGGGTGAGCACGAGAAACTCATTAAAAATACCTCAATGCGCGAGGATAACAGATACTAAAATATATAACATATGGATGTATCAACATAATACACACAAGCAAAATCCATTAGAATCGCCAGAAAGGGTCCTTTGCCATTGTGCGCCTGATTAATGACATAATAACGGATGTATTCTCCCACGTTATAGAACTACGAACAAAACAAACAATACCCAAAGAACACTCAAAATGCAAATGACGCAAGTAAGTAACATATTATCGAACTGGGAATGAGTAATAATTCATCGACCTCATGTCCGTATGTGGAAACGAAAAACATAACTTTACCCACACGTGGCATACTGTTATGCCCGCCCGCCCCCAAGTAACTCCTTCATCATGACATTAAACTTGAACCTCTACGGGTATGGGGAACAACAAAGGTGAAATCAATCTTTTTGCACCCACAAGTTCATAAAGGTTCTGATAACCTGACAAACCTCAAAGACCCTTTTATACACATTCATTACGGTGCTAGCGACCATAATTAAATATACACCATGTATGTATAAGACTCGTAGCGCTTATCAGTTTCGTACGTCGACCGTCGGGGGAGTTCAGACCGACGGCGAACTTATCAGGGAGAAATGTAAACAAAGCCTGGAATTCGTAGCGTATGCAATCTAAAGTTCACTCCGGGTACACCTCCCACTCGTATCCGTGTATTTATAAAAGCGCGCACGGCACATATTCAGTTAATGTAAACAGTATATTTAGTACATCGCCTTTAGTTATCAATAAATTGTATCTTTTGCAATTTCCACGCTTCCATTGAAATTCAACCAGTATTATCAGTAAGTATAATAAAAAGAGTTGGCCTAGGGGGTTTTACTTTTGACTTAAGCAAACTTGAAAGCTCGAACGATATCAAAAAAAGGCCACGAACATCGAAATCATTTTAAGACTCGAGGACTTTGTAGTTGCTACTTCATTATTTTCCTAATCTTTATATAATTGATTTGCTTTGATATCTTAAAGAATTTTTTAAATTCTTATTAGATTTTGTATTTTATTACAGATATCTCATTGGTAGATTGATTGAACGAAAAAGGTTTTACAGTTTACGTGTTGTTCATAGACAATAACCGTAGGATAGCTTCTGTTTTCATTTTAAGTCGTGCCATATACTATATACCATATAATTACACGGTCATTCTCAAAGTCAATCTAAATAACGTTTATAATTTTAATTATATAGTCGACAAGGATTTGTGTAGACGTCCTGGAACATTCTACAAGCACTGCTGCTGGTGACATTAAACAGAAGCGTAGCAACTCCCCAACGATATGCATTATTTACGACCATGACGCGTTGTCCGGTCCGGTCAAACTGCTGCTCCAACTACAATAATTGTTGCTCTGGCTTGTTCTGGTCTAAAAAAAGAATGCACATTGCGTGACAAGGTTAAGTGGGGTAGAGGAAAGGGATAACTGCGCTTTAATTGACTGGCAGTTTGAAATTTTTCAACGCCCACGTGCCACGAGTCAACATGAACACGAACGGGGGAAAACTACATAGACTGCTAACTGGGAAAATCGATAAATTGCGAAGTTAAAATATAGTAGATATACTTGAAAAGAATGATTCAAAAATTAAATGAAATTCCCAATGAGATTCCCCCACACACTCAATAATAAAGTTTATACTCAGCTGCAGTTGCAGTTCCAGTTTCGTTGAGATTCAAGCTGACCAGCGCATACATTAAACAAATTAATAATATAATCTTCTATACCCTAGGTCCAAGTGCAGGAAGCGGGTGGGGTGAGACGGCGAGACGTCTTTAATGTTTTCTACCGGTTTTTTTTTTTATTTTGTTGTCTATGTACGTGACATGAAATGCAAAATTCTTTCCCGTTTTATATTTTACTTTTGATTTCCATTTCGATTGCAGTTGAAAAACGAGCAGGCACGTCTGCAATTAAATGCCATGTTCCTCACTTCGTCTGCTCGCCTATTGAATCTACCTTCTCCTCCCCACCCGGGTACACTCTTTCCCCTCTATGCCACAATGCAAAGAAATGTGCCGAGCATAAAGGATTGTACCTGTAGCGCATGTTAGTATTTGTTTTGCTCAAAACAAAGAGGAATATTTCTTTTTTTTCTTATTTTTCTCATTACAAATTTAGAATGGGATTCCCGCATTGTGTTCTCAAACTCAAAAGGTGCTTAATGCATTGTTATCAGCATTGCGCTCTGTACTTCTCTCCATTATTCCCATATAAAAAGTATATTTAAATTATACCCAAGACCTGAGTTCTCCAAGTTTTTTTTTGTATATTATAAATATTTTTTAGTGCAAAAACAAAATGTTATATATTTTTTTGTTTTGTTCGGCATAGGTGAAATACTTCAACACGTCATAAAATATAAAAAAACACGAAAGCTACAGAAGAGTGTGATCGACTGTGACAAACACCTGACAAAACAATTATTTAAATATAGTACTTCTGGGAGCGCCTTGCAAATCAGTACCTCTCTTAAATTATTTGTTCAATAACTTCTATGTTAATTATTCGATCGCAATCAAAGTTTCATTTGGTAGTCTAGCTATTGTAGTCTCTGAGAGGTTTTTATACGGATGGACGGACATGGCTGTATCGACTCGACTGGTGATGCTGATTAAGAATATATATAGTTTGTGCGGTGTGGCACACCTCCTTTTTGGTTGGCACAAAGCTAAAATACCCTTCTACCCTATGCGTTGCGGGTATAAAAAATATAAGTTGCATACTTCCACACGTCATAACTTGTGGTAAAAGTAATAAACCTATTCTAAATACGTTTTCCTGGGAATTTGTTTAATAAGCAACAAATAGATATGGTCCCAAAGGTAGCAGAGCAGGCATGTTGATAAGGTTTTAGTGGGCGTGTCGCCAGTAAGTTTTGCACCTAGCTAGCTTTAATTATCTATGACACATAGCACAAACTGACAAGGGCATCATCAATAACATCGCTAAACGCACCCCAAATAAATTTTCGGTACAATTTGCTGAAAATTTGCTTTGTCAATGTACACGTATCGATGGTGTCGATGTGGATGGATGGATGGATGACTCAACCAAGCAACCTAATTAATATTAAGTATTTACACGAACTCGCTTGCATTTATCTACAGGCACCTCACACCCCCTTACCCCACCACGCCTGACTCTGTTCGTGTGTTCGTTCATTATATATTTCTACAAAAGACTTTTGCAAAGTGAGGATCGTAAAACAGAGCACAAATGTTCCACTTGAGACACTTTTGCTATTGGCAAATACTGTCGTTGTTCGTTGTTGTTGTTGTGGCTTGTTTTCGGTTTCATCGAGGGGGATATGGACGAAAAAACCTTCACGCTCTGAGTGCCATCTGTTAATTAACTCCTCGCACTGTACTCATTAAGTTTTTCGGCAATTGTTTTTATATCATAGAAAGAAACACAAATAATAATTTGTTACTTGACGAAAGATTTGTTTTCATTTGCTCAGCTGGCCATGGAATGCGCATAAATTTCAATTTGAAAAACTGCTGAAAAGTCGAAAAACTCAGCAACATTTTAGCACAGCATTCGCTAAATTTCTCCGTCTCTTCTTATATCTCTTTTTTTTCTCTCTATCTCTCAATCTCTGTCGCGGTGGGTGATCTATTTGCATGCTGACCCAAATACTTATATTGCGCATACGACGCGTTGGTCCGACGCAAGCTTCCGCATGCCAAGCGTAAGAATTTCTGACATTTACGACGCACGCCTGAATCACAGACACAGACACAGACATAGACAAGAAGTCCGCCGGATACCAGGAATACGCTTAACATAAAAGCAAAAGACCATCGCATAAATAATTGCAATATTTACATATTTTTTGCCTGGAAAATCCACCAAAGGGGAATTTCCCATGAAAAGCGCACATAAAAACAAGGCAAACAAGGCAGCGACTAACGAAAGATAGAGAGAGAGAGAAAGCGTAAACAGAAAACTGCAACTTATGAGGTGCACATACATTCGTATCTGTATGTGTCATTAAATAACTCAAGATGTTTTAGAGAATGTCTGTGTATTATAGACTGCGTTCAGCTGATCTTTATATTATGTATATGATTTGAATGCTCACTTTCTTTGTCCATCCAAAGTAATATAATTTACTTTTACCTTTCCATTGTCATGGCTCGAAAAGCACGTGGATTCTGAAATCTCTGTAGATTAAATAGAAAATGATTCACTTTTCAATTTCATCTTTGTTTTTTGTCGTGCTACTCTAATAAATACAACATGTACGATATATGGTAGCCTATCATAAACTCATTACTACATTTGCCAGGGCACTATCTGCAATGCGAGCACTCTTAAGTATTCGCGTTTACAATTATTAAATTGAATTTTAACATGGTAACATGTTTTGCACTTAAAAACCAATTAGTAAAGCGCGATGAGTTATAGACAGCTATATAAATAGTAGATAAAGAAGTAGCTACATGTGTGAGTAACGGGACGGAGGAGGCGGCGCCTCGTGTCGACGAATGAGATATTTTCGCAGACAGATTATGTTATTAACGTCGAGCAATAAATTAAAATGAAATTAATCTGTATCATCAAAGATAGGGAATGGGGCTTATGTTGATCTCTTAACTATATAGCTTAGTAAGCAATAAATATATTAATTATTAAATTCACTTTTAAAATTGTGTTTCCGCATGGCATTAAAAGCTTCGTAAAGTTCCAAGAATTAATTACACCTTTTACTTTTTTAACTGCTGCCTCAGTTTGCCATCGATCGAATTAGTCACAGGGGTATTTAACACACTGTGTGTGCAGGGTATTTCACCGTTCATTCATTTAGCGGAAACTAGACAATGCAAATGTGGCATGTTTACAGTTGTTATGCAGAGCTGCAAACGGGCTGGGCTGGGCGATAAAAAATGCTAGCAACAGCCGCGCACAATCAAACAGCAAACAAAAGCCTCCCCAAAAGGCCTTGAACGACCTTGGGGCCGAAAGAGAGAGGGAGAGAGAGAGAGAGATGGAGATACGCACGCTGTGCGAGAGGAAGCAAGCGATAAAGAGCGAGAAGCGTTGAAACTAGTTGTCGGGTGCATTCATGATGAAATTCGAGTGTATCACTTACATACGGGGGGGGGACCGACCAAAGGCGGAGATGGAAAAGCGTTTCTTACCTGCAAGAAAAACGAAAGAGAAGAGAGAAAATATTTGAATAATTTGTTGTTTACTGATTTCAAAGTTAAGCGGTAAATTATTTTAATTTTTATAATTAAGCCGTGTGAACGTGCGACCGAAACTTATTCACACTTCAGAGTCAATCACAAACCACACATATAAATCACTCGCGAGTCTCAGGGGCAGGGACAAGTTTACTCTGGGCAGCCCTGTACATGTATCCAACACAACATCAACAAAAGCAATACAAACACAACCTACAGTGGCAGTTGCTGTAATGCATTTTGCTCACTGTACTCATAAATTGTACTTGAATCGTCTTTTTGTTGTTGGTCGCAACGTGTTGCAA